>JARQOD010000004.1:311463794-311475999 GCA_033576555.1 Oophaga sylvatica
GTTTTTTTTTGTCTAAAAAATATGAGCTGTGAGAGACTGTGTCTGACTCCTGAAATTATACGGAGATTTACAATATTTTCTCTAAAACTATATAACCTGGTATGTGTGTACAGTACCCTTTTTCAGCTTTTTATTTCCTTGTCTAATCCATACTGAGCCTGAGAGCATCTGTGTCTGACTCCTGAAATATTACGGAGATTTAAAATATTTTCACTCTAAAATATACACCTGGTGTGAGGAACTAGCCGACCGCCACATGGTAGCCTGAGTATCACAGCTTCTGATACCACCGCCGCTACCAAATGTGACGGACGATCCCCTTTCTCCCACGTCACCAATGGGACGTAACTCCACAGGTACGCTCTCCGGCGCCCCTTTGTCTCTCAGGTCAGTAAGGGAACTGCACCTAGAGCAAATGGCCGCCGGGGGAGGTTGTCCTGTTACCCACTGGGTATTCTAAGATTCGTGATCAGAGTAAAAGCATCAGCCCAAGATTAATTTATGTTTTAATTGCCTTAAGAGCGCACTAGATAATTACAGAAATATACAGTAAAGCTATACAACGTAATTACAATGGATTTGCAGTCAGAGAAAAATACAACGATAATGTACAAGGCTTAAAGGTTATAAGCTATAGATCAATGTAGTATTTTCATGGGAAGGCAGGGGGGCTCTGCCGTCCCAGGTACAGTCTTCAGTTGCTGGATAGTCCCCAAAGCATGTGTTGCTACCCCCTTGGCAAGGTCTGTCCCTTGTGTTTCTGGCTGCTGTGAGAAAATGGAATGCCCACCTGTTCATGGTACAGTTCTTAAACCTGCTAGGCCTTCCCCTTTGCTTTGAAGCACGCATATTAATGGCCTGCAATTCATTATGGAGCAGGAAACAATGGCTTGAGTTGAGCTATTTACCTACGACTGACCATCTTATTCAGACACTGGCCTAAACTAATTAGCATGCTAAAACCCCTTTGATTCCTAGTGGACATCAAAACCGGTCGTACTGGATATGCTAATAGGCCCTGTGTAGTTAAAAGTTTGTGGCTCTGTGAACAGACAAGATGGAGGCTGGTATACAAAATGGCGACGTCCCTTTCCTTACACCTCCCTGCTTTTGAGGGCGCTAGGGGGTATCACATTCCTGTGTTAACCCGTGCGCCCTACTGCACCCTCTCCTTGCCGGGACAACCCATCAGCGTTACCATGGTCCCTGCCTCTTTTGTGGCGAATGGTGAAGTGGTACTGTTGGAGAGCGAGGCTCCAGCGTAGCAACCTCCCTTTCGTCCCAGAGACCGTGTGTAACCAGCTGAGAAGGTTGTGGTCTGTTTCCACGGTGAATTGGCGTCCGTACAAGTATGGCTGCAGACGCTGCAGGGCCCACACAATTGCCAGACATTCCTTCTCCATCGTGCAATAGGCCACTTCCCTCGGCAGGAGCTTCCTGCTCAGGTACAAAATGGGGTGTTCATGGCCCGTCGTGTCAACCTGGCTGAGCACAGCACCGAGGCCGAAGTCGATGGCATCGGTCTGCACTAAGAATGGCCGCGTGAAGTCGGCTGCCTGTAGTACAGGAGAACTAGAAAGGGCGGTCTTGAGCGCCTGGAAAGCTGTCTCGCAGGCGACTGTCCAGTCGACTGCGACGGGCAGCCTTTTCTTGGTGAGGTCCATCAGGGGCTTGGCCAGGGCACTATAGTGTGGAACAAACCTCCTATAGTACCCAGCAGTACCCAAAAAGGACATCACCTGCTTCTTGGTCCTGGGGGTGGGCCAGGATGCGATGGCATCCACCTTCCCGGGCTCTAGCTTCAGAGCTCCCCCACCTACCCGGTGTCCCAGGTAGTGGACCTCACTCATACCCAGCTGGCATTTTTCCGGCTTAATGGTCAAGCCTGCTCGCTGGATCCGCCCGAGCACCTGCGCCAGGTGCTCTAGGTGATCCTCCCAGGTGAGACTGAAGATGGCAATGTCATCCAGGTACGCGGTCGCATACCCTTCCATTCCCTCGAGCAGCGTGTTAACCATCCGCTGAAAAGTGGCAGGGGCATTCTTCATGCTGAAGGGCATCACCGTGGACTCGTACAGTCCAAATGGGGTGATAAAGGCAGAGCGTTCCCGTGCCCTAGGGGTCAGGGGAATCTGCCAATACCCCCTGCTCAGATCCATGATGGTCAGGTACTTGGCCCCGGCCAGCTGGTCGAGCAGGTCATCGATGCGCGGCATTGGGTACGCATCGGTGACCGACACAGCGTTGAGCCCCCTGTAGTCCACGCAGAACCGCGTAGTTCGGTCCTTTTTAGGGACGAGGACTACAGGCGAAGCCCACGCGCTGTTGGACGCTTGGATCACCCCCAGCCTCAGCATCTCGTCTATCTCTTGGCGCATCTGCTGCTGCACCTCAAGAGAGACCCGAAATGCTGAACGCTGGATTGGGGGGTGGTTGCCAGTGTCCACGTCATGGACTGCTGCCTCAGTCCTTCCAGGCAGGCTGCTGAACAGCTCCCGAAAGGGGTGCAGGGTGGCCCCCAGCTGGGAACGTTGGTCCTCCGAGAGCTGGTGGCCAACCCCCACATCCTCGATGGATCCACACGCCTTGGCTTTGGTGAGCAGATCGAGGAGGGTTTCTGCCTCTCCTTCCTCTGAAAGGTTGCACACTGGGTGAGCATAAGCCTCCCGCTCATGATGGGCCTTCATCATGTTCACATGGAAGGCCTTCCTCCTTCCACGGGCGTGGTTCCAGGGTGACCAGGTAGGTGACGGCGTTGAGCTGCTCGTGCACGAGGTATGGACCCTCCCAGGCCGCCTGAAGCTTGTTTTGTGGTAAGGGGACCAGTACCCACACCTTTTGACCCACCTGGTAGGTCCGCTCACAAGCATTCTGGTCGTACCATCGCTTCTGGTCAGCCTGAGCTTGGGCCATATTGTCATGCACCAGCCGCGTCAAGGCCATCATTCGGTCCCGGAAGCGCACGACATACTCAATGACCGACACTCCAGGGGTGGCTAAATCCCCTTCCCATGCTTCCTTCACCAGAGCAAGGGGCCCCCGTACACGTCGCCCGTTCAGGAGCTCAAAGGGGGAGAACCCCGTTGAGGCCTGTGGGACCTCCCGGTAGGCAAACAGCAGGTGTGGGAGATACCGCTCCCAGTCTCTCCCGTGGAAGTCGACCAACATCTTCAGCATCTGCTTTAGGGTGCCATTGAACTGCTCACACAAGCCATTGGTCTGTGGGTGATACGGGCTGGCCACCAGATGTTGCACCTGTACCTGCTTACAGAGAGACTCCATCAGCTGCGACATGAACTGGGTCCCTCGGTCGGTGAGCATTTCCTTGGTAAACCCCACTCTGGAGAAAATCTCCAGTAAGGCAGTGGCCACTTTGTCGGCCCAAATGGACGACAAAGCTACCGCCTCCGGGTACCGGGTGGCATAGTCCACTACCGTTAGTATGAAGCATTTCCCGGAGCGGCTGGGAGTGGACAGAGGTCCAATGAGATCCACAGCCACCCTCGAGAAAGGCTCTTCGATGATGGGCAGAGTTACCAGTGGGGCTTTGGGGCGCGGCCCCGCCTTCCCCACCTCTGACAGGTGTCACACGAACGGCAGTAGGCTATCACCTCGGTCCTCATTCCGGGCCAGTAGAAATGCTGAGCTAGCCTGGCCCTGGTTTTAGTGATCCCTAGGTGTCCGGCCATTGGAATCTCGTGTGCGATCCGCAACAATTCCGCCCTGAACGGATGGGGTACCACTAACTGTCGGTCCCTGGGCCACGCCTCCGATGAACCCTGCTGGACCGTTACCCGGTACAGCCGTCCCTGGTCCCAGACCACTCGCTCGCGGTCGGACTCCAGGGGAGGCTGTGCCGCCTGTTCCTTGAGAGTCTTCAGGCTAGGGTCAGCTTCCAACGCTGCCTGAAATCCCTGACTTGATGTGGCAAGAATTGATGAAACTGCCATGTCCTCTATCAGTTCCCCGGGATCTGTCTCCTGGCTACTGTCTGACTTGGCAGCCACTTGGTCGGAGAGGGGGAAACCATCGGACCTCCGCGAGGCTCCTTGGGCTTCAGCGCTCCCACTCCTGGTGAACAGCGGCCACGACCGCTGAGACCACGGGTAGCGCCTGCTTTCCCTCGTCCCCTGACCAAGTCGCCGGGTCAGGCAGACTTCCCTGACTTCCTGACATCCCGGATGTGGGGACCTCCTGACCTGGGGTCCTACCTGGTGGCTCCTCTCCTGGGACACCCCCTCACCCCATGGCCTGTTCCTCTTCCTGCAGGGGCCCTAGACTCAGCAGGCTGGGTTCACTTAGGGGCCCTACACTGCCCATAGCAGCCCCCCCCACCTCTGAGCTCTCCCTGCAGCCTCCTCACTGTCCTCACTGTGAGCCCTGTGTGTGTAGTGTCAGTGCATGGCTTACCATCAGGTTTCACTCCCTCCTCCACTGTTGGAGGCACATTCAATACATTAACATTCACAGTATAGTCATGACATTCTTGGGGAGCCGAACTTGGGGGTTCAGTGGCCACATACTGGGACACTAGCCGCCCAAATCGGTCCCAAGCAACACATTTGCAAGAATATTCGGCATTACTCCCATCTCCCGCATCCCCCTCCCGGCGCCCCAGTCCAAATACACCTTGGCAAGGGCAGCGCCGATTCAACGCCTCCAATTCCGGAGACGGAAAGGGTTTTCCCAGGTACCAAGTCTTGAGGGGACACCACCTCAGGGCGTACCAGGGTTCGTTCAGCGCCTGTGTCCCGCAGTCCCATGACCGCTGAGCGGCCGATGGTGACGGGTTGGTAATTGTCTAGGGACCTCCCACCACCCCCTCCCACACACAAAACAGTGGTCGATTTCTGGGACAGGGATGGGGCCTTCTGGCGCTGGGGACACGCAGCCTTAAAGTGTCCTGGCTGATTGCAATTATGACAACGTCTGGGTTCGGTTCCTGGCCTGGAGAGGGCAGCTGGGGGGTACACCCCTTGCACTCTGGGGGCTGGATATGGGGCTGGGGCAGGATTGGGCTTATCCCCTCTCCAGGTGCTGCTGGCAGGCTTCTTTGGCTCCGGCGCCCTGTTGTTGGCATACTCGTCTGCTAGGGCGGCTGTAACAGAAGCCCCCTTTGGTTTCCGATCACGGAGGAACTGCTGGAGGTCCTCTAGGCAGTTCCACAAGAATTGCTCCACAACAAACAGTTCCTGGATCTCCTGGCGGGTAGTGAGCTCTAGACCCGAGGTCCAGTGCTCCGTAGCTCTCAGCAGGGCCCGCATGTGGTCGGTCCAGGTGTCCTTTGAACCCCGCTGCAGGCTCCTGAAATTCCTGCGGTACGACTCCGGGGTGAGGTTGTAGTGCTGGATCAGGGCCCGCTTGATGCTGTTGTAGTCCTGCTCCTCCCCGGCAGGTAAGTGCCCCAAAACTTACAGGGACTTACCCCTCAAACGGGGGGTCAGGTACCTTGCCCACTGATCCAGGGCCAGATGATGTTGGAGGCATGTCCTCTCAAAAGCAAGCAGAAAGGAATCCAGGTCTCCATCCTTTTCAAGTAAGGGAAAGTCCTCTGCCCGGACCTTGGAAGCCCTTGTCTCCGGTGGGCCTGGTGCGTCCAGTGGGGGCCCGTGCTGAGCCATCTCCAGTCGGTGCCGGTGCTCCGCAGCTTCACGGCGTTCTGTATGCTCACGCTCCGCTGCTCTCTCTGCCGCTGCTTGCTCCCGCTCTGCTGCTGCTTGCTCACGCTCTGCTGCTTTCTCTGCCGCCACCAGGAGTCTGTCATAGGTGGCGTCATTACCATCCTCGAGCTGTGCCATAGCCGCTTGGAAGAGGGCCTCCGATCTGGACAGGCTGGGACGGGCAGGGGGTGGACAGTCCACTGTGAGACTGAGCACGGGGTCGGGCTCCTTGGGGAGCCCTGGCTGAGCTCCCCCTCATCGGTATCGAACCCTCATAGGCCACAGCATTGGCCTCCCCCTTTGCCCTACTCCTGGTGCCTTCCGCCATCTTGGGAACCTTTGGTTACTGAAACAGCTGCAACCCTGACCTTGCACACAACTTATTATATTTACACTCTGACCGTCTAGTGCTGGGCTGAACTTGAGACCCCAGCAGTGAAAGTACCGCTGGTAGTCTCTAGTGTCTGGGAGTAGGGGTCCCACGCACACTATTACTCTGATCCCATCGCTGCCACCAATTGTGAGGAACTAAGCCGACCGCCACATGGTAGCCTGGGTATCACAGCTTCTGATACCACCGCCGCTACCAAATGTGACGGACGATCCCCTTTCCTCCCACGTCACCAATGGGACTTAACTCCACAGGTACAGCTCTCCGGCGCCCTCTTTGTCTCTCAGGTCAGTAAGGGAACTGCACCTAGAGCAAATGGCCGCCGGGGAGGTTGTCCTGTTACCCACTGGGTATTCTAAGATTCGTGATCAGAGTAAAAGCATCAGCCCAAGATTAATTTTATGGTTTAATTGCCTTAAGAGTGCACTAGATAATTACAGAAATATACAGTAAAGCTATACAACGTAATTACAATGGATTTGCAGTCAGAGAAAAAATACAACGATAATGTACAAGGCTTAAAGGTATAAGCTATAGATCAATATTACCGGGTAGTATTTTCATGGGAAGGCAGGGGGGCTCTGCCGTCCCAGGTACAGTCTTCAGTTGCTGGATAGTCCCCAAAACATGTGTTGCTACCCCCTTGGCAAGGTCTGTCCCTTGTGTTTCTGGCTGCTGTGAGAAAATGGAATGCCCACCCTGTTCATGGTACAGTTCTTAAACCTGCTAGGCCCTTCCCCTTTGCTTTGAAGCACGCATAATAACTGGCCTGCAATTCATATGGAGCAGGAAACAATGGCTTGAGCTTGAGCTATTTACCATACGACTGACCATCTTATTCAGACACTGGCCTAAACTAATTAGCATGCTAAAGCCCCTTTGATTCCTAGTGGACATCAAAACCGGTCATACTGGATATGCTAATAGGCCCTGTGTAGTTAAAAGTTTGTGGCTCTGTGAACAGACAAGATGGAGGCTGGTATACAAAATGGCGACGTCCCTTTCCTTACACCTGGTATCTGGTGATACAGTACCCTTTTTCAGCTTTTCATATTCTTTTCTAATCCATACTGAGCCTAAGAGCGTCTGTGTCTGACTCCTGAAATATATACGGAGATTTACAATATTTTCACTGTAATATATATACCTGGTATCGTCTGATACAGTACCCTTTCTCTGCTTTTTATATTCTGGTCTAATCCATACTGAGCCTGAGAGCGTCTGTGTCTTACTCTTGAAATATATACGGAGATTTACAATATTTTCACTATACTATATATACCTGGTATCTGCTGATACAGTACCCTTTTTCAGCTTTTTATCTCTTGTCTAATCCATACTGAGCCTGAGAGCGTCTGTGTCTGACTCCTGAAATATACACGGAGATTTACAATTATGCCTAGACTGTATACAGCTGTACGCTTCTGATACAGTACCATATATCTGCTGGTATTTTGGATACATTTTCCCAAACATGAGGAAGTATGGTGGAAGAGGCCGCGGACGTGGGTGTGGGGGGCCAGCTGGTACTGATGGTGGTGCATCTGCTGGAAGTGCCTAAAAGCACCATAGCACCTAAAGCAGGAGGTGTGGAGCCTGCATCATCATCTGGCTCCAGAAGGCCTGGAAGGCTCCCTTTCCTGGGAGTAGGAAAACTTCTTTTAACCCCTTCACCCCCAAGGGTGGTTTGCACGTTAATGACCGGGCCAATTTTTACAATTCTGACCACTGTCTCTTTATGAGGTTATAACTCTGGAACGCTTCAACGGATCTTCGCGATTCTGAGACTGTTTTCTCGTGACATATTGTACTTCACGTTATTGGTAAAATTTCTTCGATATAACTTGCGTTTATTTTTGAAAAAAATGCAAATATGGTGAAAATTTTGAAAATTTTGCAATTTTCAAACTTTGAATTTTTATTCCCTTAAAACAGAGAAATATGTCACACAAAATAGTTAAGAAATAACATTTCCCACATGTCTACTTTATATCAGCACAATTTTGGAATCAAAATTTTTTTTTCTTAGGAAATTATAAGAGTTAAAAGTTGACCAGCGATTTCTCATTTTTACAACAAAATTTACAAAGCCATTTAGTCACTAATTTTTTATTTTCCCAAGGGTAACAGGAGAAATTGGACCACAAAAGTTGTTGTCCAATTTGTCCTGAGTACGCTGATACCTGATATGTTGGGGGGAACCACTGTTTGGGCGCACGGCAGAGATCGGAATGGAAGGAGCACCATTTGACTTTTTCCAACCTAAATTGGCTGGAATTGAGATTGGATGCCATGTCGCGTTTGGAGAGCCCCTGATGTGCCTAAACAGTGGAAACCCACACAAGTGACCCCATTGGGAAACTAGACCCCTAAGGAACTTATCTAGATCTTTGGTGAGCAATTTGAACCCCCAAGTGCTTCACACAAGTTTATAACGTAGAGCCGTAAAATTAAAAAATCATATTTTTTCCACAAAAATGATCTTTTCACCCCAATTTTTATTTTCCCAAGGGTAACAAGACTCCAAAAGTTATTGTGCAATTTGTCCTGAGTACGCTGATACCCCATATGTGGGGGTAAACCACTGTTTGGGTGCATGGCAGAGTTTGGAAGGGAAGGAGCGCCGTTTGACTTTTTCAACGCAGAATTGGCTGGATGCCATGTAGTGTTTGGAGAGGTCCTGATCTGCCTAAACAGTGGAAACCCCAACAAATGACACCATTTTGGAAACTAGACCCCTCAAGGAACTTATCTAGATGTGTGGTGAGCACTTTGAACCCGAAGTGGTTCACAGAAGCTTATAACGTACAGCCGTAAAATAAAATTTATTTATTTTTTTTACAAAAATGATTTTTTCGTCCCCAATATTTTATTTTCACAAGGGTAACAGGAGAAATTGGACCCCAAAAGTTGTTGTCCAATTTGTCCTGAGTACGCTGATACCTAATATGTGGAAGAAAACTACTGTATCGGTACACGTTGGGGCTCAGAAGGGAAGTAGTGACGTTTTGGATTGCAGACTTTGATGTAATGGTCTGGGGGTATCATGTCGCATTTGGAGAGCCCTGATGCACCTAAACAGTGGAAACCCCCCACAAGTGATCCCATTTTGGAAAATAGACCCCACAAGGAACTTATCTAGATGTGTGGTGAGCACTTTGAACCCCGAAGTGCTTCACAGAAGTTTATAACGTACAGCCGTAAAAATAAAAAATATTTTTTTTACAAAAATTATTTTTTTCGCCCCCAATATTTTATTTTCACAAGGGTAACAGGAGAAATTGGACCCCAAAAGTTGTTGTCCAATTTGTCCTGAGTATGCGGATACCCAATATGTGGGAGAAAACTACTGTATGGGTACACGTTGGGGCTCGGAAGGGAAGTAGTGACGTTTTGAATTGCAGACTTTGATGGAATGGTCTGGGGGCGTCATGTCGCATTTGGAGAGGCCCTAATGCGCCTAAACAGTGGAAACCCCCCACAAGTGACCCCATTTTGGAAAATAGACCCCACAAGGAACTTATCTAGATGTGTGGTGAGCGCTATGAAGCCCCAAGTGCTTCATAGAAGTTTATAACGTACAGCCGTAAAAACAAAAAAAATATTTTTTTTTTTAAAAAATGATATTTTTGCCCCCAGTTTTTTATTTTCCCAAGGGTAACAGAAGAAATAGGACAAATTGCACAATAACTCTTGGGGTCCAGAGTACGCTGATACCCCATGTGGTAGTGGTCCGTGACCGCTCCTGGCACACAGTCCCGGGTGTCAGCTGTGATAATCAGCTGACACCCGGCGGCGATTAGCTGCGCTCCCCCGGGAGCGCAGTTGATCGCTATGACGTACTATCCCGTCCATGGTCAGATTGTCACGGGTTTCATGGACGGGATAGTACGTTGGATGTCAAAGAGGGGTTAAAGCCGGAGCATCAGGAACAGGTTTTGGCTTAAATTGCCGAATCAGCCTCCAGCTCTATCGCCCCCTCTTCTGAAGTTTCAAAATATGCAAGCACTGCGTCGTCAGTGCAGGCTCCTGGTCAGAAACAACACCTTTCCTTGTGTCTTTCACTCCCACCAAAAGTGAAGGATGCAGCAGGCCACACTTCAGATTACTCCATGGAGCTCTTTTCACATACCATGCCTGGGTTATCAAGTCAAATCCTGAATTCCCCAGTCCAGCATGAATCTGACATGTAGTGCACTGATGCACAGCCACTGCTAGACGATTCTGCTGGTACATTCATCCAGAGCACTACATTGCCCTCGTTATCCACTGAGCCAGAATCTGACCCTGATGAAACTCAGGTGCCCCTTAAGACATATGATACCACCTTGCACGGTGACACAGAGAAAGGTGCAGATGAAATTGAAGAGGAGATGATGGATGACCCAGTTGTTGACCAGGATTGGCATCCATTGGGTAAAGAGGGTGCCGCTGGCAATAGCTCAGAAGAGGAGAAGGATCCGCAGCAGGCATTGATATCGCAGCAGCGTTTATCTGGCTGGCCCGTAGCAGTCCAAAAACGTGTTAAAAAAACAAAAAGAGTTGCAGGACAGCTTGGCCAGACGGTCAAATTAGCACAGCGTGCAAGCCCTGAAAATTTATACCATAGTAGGAAGAGTGCAGTGTGGCAATTTTTGACCAAAATCCAATTGATGAGGCAAAGGTTATCTGTAAGAAGTGCGGAAGGACCTTTAGCCGAGGGAAAATTTTCCGAAATTTGAATACCAGTTGCATGTTTAGACATTTAATGAACATGCACTTGCAAGCGTGGACGGACTAAAAAACCTCAGGTAGCACATGTGCACCTGCTCCGACTGAAGGTATCCAGCAACGCTCCATCTCTTCCCCCACTGTAAGCCCACCAGTTAGCACACCACCAGCAAGACATGTTAAGATGTCGTCGCAAGGCCAAAGCAGTCAGGGAATCACAATGTTTTTGCCAAGAAAGACTGAATCTAAGCCATCACCTCCAGCACCACCATCACCATCACCAACCCCCTCTCAGTCCGTCAGCTATCAAATCCAGCTCACCCTAGCAGACACTCTGAGTAGGACAAGAAAGTACTCATCCTCTCATCCGCGTACACTGGCTTTGAACGCCTACATTGCCAAACTGATCTCATTAGAGATGATGCCCTTCCGTTTGGTTGAAAGTGCAGGGTTCCGAGACTTCATGGCCTACACTGTCCCGCGCTATGACCTACCCAGTCGGCACTTCTTTTCTAGAAAAGCCATCCCTGCCCTCCACCTGCATGTGAAAGATCGCATTGTCCATGCACTCAAACAATCAGTGAGTGGAAAGGTGCACCTCACAACAGATGCATGGGCCAGCAGGCATGGCCAGGGCCGTTATGTGTCCATCACTGTGCGCTGGGTTAATGTGGTGGATGCAGGGTCCACAGGGGACAGCGCCGGTGGGACAGTGCTGTCTAGCCCACGGTATAGGCAACAGTTGGCTGTAGGCTTTCGACCCTCCTCCTAATCCAGAAGCAAAAGCTAGTCGACAAAGCGCAGTCGCACGAGCACTCCATCCGCAGCTGCCCGTGTTGCACTTGAGGTGTCCGACTATCGAACAGCTAGTGGTAAGAGACAGCAGGCTGCTTTAAAGATGATGTCTTTGGGCGACAACAGGCACAAAGCGGAGGTACTGACTGACTACTTGCAGCGAGAAATGGCTGGGCAGTCTACATCTTTCGCCAGGCTAGGTAGTCTGTGATAGCGACAGTAATATTGCGGGGCCATAGCCCTGGCAAAACTCAGACACATTCCTTGCCTGGCTCACACCTTGAACCTGGTGGTGCAATACTTCCTAAATAAATATCCAGAGTTAACAGCCCTGCTCCATAAGGTGCGAAGACTGTGCTCGCACATCCGTCGCTCGCCCGTAGACTCCAGTAGTATGCAGAGGCTGCAGCGATAGCTCAACCTCCCCAAGCACCGCTTAATCATAGACATTGCAACAAGGTGGAACTCCAACATGCACCTTGTTGAGAGGCTGTGCAAACAGAGGCAGGCTGTAATGCATTTGTGGGAGGAAACACTGGCAGGCAGTTTGAGGGCAGACATCGAGTTGTCGGGTGTGCAGTGGTCAAAGCTGAAAGACCTCTGTAAAGTCCTTCAGTGTTTTGAGGAATGCACACGGCTGGTAAGTGCA
>JARQOD010000004.1:311476099-311512392 GCA_033576555.1 Oophaga sylvatica
ACTGAAAATTATGTTGTTTTGGTCAAAAATTTTTTAAAAGGTTATTTGAAGATAAGTCAAATATTTATCAGCTTGCTGCCCATTTCCCCCAACCGGGGCTCCTGCCAAAAAGGTCCTTCCCCTTTTCCCCCATCTTTTCCCCCTCCCTTCGACTTTTCAATTAATGTGAAAATGTCATCAAAAAAACCCTGATCCTGCTCTCTAATTTTGGGGGGTTCTTTCTGGGACAGAAGCCGAATGGGGGGGTTGGAAAAAAAAGTAGAGCCAAAAAAGAGGGGTTCACCTAAACCCCGGCCCCCCCCTAAAGGGGGGAATTTTGGCGGTTGGACGGGCATGTGGAAGTGGATTAAAAAAGGCCTCATGTGTTGGTTTTTAAAAATTGCATATTTGTTTGGGTTTTGGGGTAGGAATAGGCTACGTAAAAAACCCCCATCACTGCTGGTCGGGGCGAAACACAAGGCAAACATATCCTTGGTACATGGGGCCGATGAATCCACTATTCCCCTTTTTAATTCCTAAAAATGCCCCCTTTTGTTGTTTTCTTTGTAATTTTAAAAAAGGGGGGGCACTATATCACAAAACTTGCTGGCTGTCATTATACTTTTAAAATAAAAAACATGTGAAAAAACCCTTTTCCCCTTTGCGTTCGTGGGAGGTATTCTCTTTTTTTTCCCAAAGACATCTTTTTAAAAGAATCAATTGTCTCTGCTGCCTTGGGATTGAGCTTCTGTCCTTAAATCTTTTCCTGGCATTTGGGGGGATGATTTTATTTGGCCCCTTCCCCCCATTATTAAAATTTTTAAAGGGGTTTGATTTTTCCATGAAAGTTGCAATTAAGGTCCAGAAGGTTGGTTTTGTGAGCTGTTGTTCCCCGTTGATCCACTAGTTTTTAGGATACGAATGAAAATGGGGGTATCGGCCGATAAAAGCTCTTCGGTTTTTTGAAATTTTTTTGTTTTTTTGTTTATCGAATCCGAACGGGGTTCCCAAATTTATTGCGAGGAAATGTGATTTTTTCCCCCAAAGGTCCTGAAGTGTGGGACTCCTGAAATGCTGCGGCATGTTAAAAAAAGGCATGGTGTGTTGGCTGCTGAAATGATGTCAAAAGCATAAAAAGGGGCCCCGCCTTTTTCGTCATGTGCTGTAATTTTAAGTAAGGGACGAACGTGTGGCTGCTCTGAGGGCTTTTTGGTTGCGTTTTTTTTTACTGTGCTGTAGGCAGGTAGCACCAACGCTGTGAAAAGCTTTTTTTTCCTTGCTGTTGTTTTAACAGCTCTGTGAAAAGGTGTGTGGTAGTGCGGGGGTGCCGTTTGCTCTGAGAAGTGCGTAGGCCTGCACGTGCCTCCAGATCTTTTTTTTTTTTCTTCAGGTTTAAAAAACGCCCCCGCCATTTTGCGTCACTGGCTGTGAATTCAGTAAGGGACGAACGTCCCGTGCTAAACGGGGGACTTTTAAAATTTTGGATTTAGGTACTGTGTGTAGGCAGGCTAGCACCAACCGCTGTGTAAAGCTTTTTTTTCCCTGCGTGTTTAACATTTGGCAAGGTGTGTGTGATTGCAGGTGACGCTGCAGTTTGCTCTGCTTGAACCCCTGTCGTAGGAATCGACCTGTCACTCATTTTTTTTTTTTCCCTTTAATTTTGCTGCTCCAGCAATTTAAAACTTTAGTGTGCGCGCTTCCATCCGTCCCCAATACATTGGTTGCAAACACTTAGATAGACAAAGGTAGTTTCACAGATGTGATTTGTGACATTTTTTTTTCGTGTTACTTCAGTCTCTGGTAAAACCACATTAGGCCTTTAAAATTTTTAACTTTTCTGATTTTTTTTATAATTTCCAAAATGAAGAATCGTGAGTAAGGCCGTGGTCAAGGCCGTGGAGTTTCGCAGGGGGGGAGGGGGTTTTTTTGTTGCTGCCCCCCCCAGTGCAAGCATCCACCATTTTTCCCCGTGGCGTTCCTTTATGCGCACTTTTTGGGGACCGGGTGCCCCCTGTGCGGGGAACAAATTGAAGGTTGTTGGTTGGATGGAGCCAATTTTATCGACTTCAAATTCCCCTTCCCCCCTCTCAGGAAAAACACTGTTGGCAACCTCTGTCTGTTCACCCCCCGTCAAATTGCCCCAAGGCAGTCAGAGGTTTGTTCGGAGCCAGTGAGTCTTTCTTTGTTCCAAAATTTTTGGCTCGCAAAACGGGCAAGGCAAGCAGCATTCGCAATTTGAAGAAGGGGAGTTGCAGGTGCGCAACAGGTGTCTCTCCAAAATTGAGAGGGGGTGGCCCTGCGATGGACGACACGCAGAAGCTCTTTGATATGTGAGCCCCGGTGCCTTTTTTTTTGGACTGGTGCCCAGAAATCCAACGCAGGGGTGTGGAAGAGGGAGTGGAGATGATGAAGTCCGAGACCCAACATGGCTGAGCAACAGAAAATGGTGGGAGCAGCTCTGGGAAGAATTTCCCCCCCGGTACAAAGAGGAGGGGAGGTGGCTCAGACCGCTTCCGTGCCTCGTTTGGGGACCTGTTGGGGGGGTTTTTTAAAAATGTAAAAAATTTGGGGCTCCATGACTTGCATGCGGGCCCCTTTTTTACAAATTTAGAAAATTTGCTATGTTCAAACAATGTGTAAACAAAAGTTTTAAAAAGGGAAAAATATAGGAAAACCGAATACCAAAATAGTGGAACTTAGGCAAAAGTATGGTTCCAAAGAACATGGAGATGTAGGCCACCACCCACCACATCTTTACGTTGTTCGAGCCTTACCTCCATCTCAACACCCCTTTTGGCTTCCTACAGGTCTCCTGGAAGAAAACCTCGGTCAGTTGCCTAGAAAACTGTTATTCCCCCACTGCAGCAAGTTCACAGTCATCGTCACTCCCTCAAAAAACAGCCATCGGTAAAAAGGGGTGGGATAAAGAGGCCATACTCGCAAACCATCCCGAGCAAGGCTCTGAATGCTGGCCCTTCAAAACTCCTGCCCCCTTAAAAACTGTCTTTTCGGCTGGGGAGACTGACATTTCAGGAATTTAGGCATTGGCAGTCCCACATAAAAAATTGCCAAGCATTTTTTTTCAGAGGCAAGCTGCCCCCGCTTAAAAAAAATTTGGGGGAAAAAATTTTAAAAGCGTACAAAAAGCCTCAGTAGCAGGGTCCCCCCCCCGATGCGTTGACCAGTACCCGGGCCCCCGGGACGATCCCTTTTTCCCCCCCCCTTGGGTCATTTTGTGGAGGGGGGGGTCGTCTTGCCGTGGCGCGTACGTGTTCTGCCCCCCCAAAGGGGTTGCGGGAACCGTCTGGAAATTGATTCCTCCTCCTCTCCAGTTCCTCGAATCATCGCTGCCCCAGCCGTACGGTAACTCCACAGGGGCCCCTGAACGCTTCCCTTTTGCGCCGTATGGCACAGCCGGGCCCAAAAATTCCCCCGGGCCGTCCTAAATTAATTTTCCCGGGGAAAAAACCCACACAGCGCAGGAGCTCTGGGTGCCATCAAGCAGGAGAGCGACGTGGGTTTTTGTAGCTAATCTGAGCCGGCTTGGTAGTGGGGAAAAATTCCCGAAATTGGTGGCAGCTCTGGGCCTTGGGCCTCCCCAAACCATTTTTGGCCAGTGCTAAACTTGGCGTGCAGAGTTTTTTGAGGGTAGGGGGCTTGATGCACGGCAAAGGTCCGCCGAGTGCGCTCTTGCGAGTTCCAGATGGAGAACCGCTTTTCACTTGAATCGTTTTGCCTTCTAAACACGCATCAAAGTACGTACCACAGGTGGAAATTCCCGTTCATTTTGGGGGGTTTTTGAGCGCGCCGCGTAATGGAGTACCTCAACAGGGCAATAAACTCGCAATTTGCGCCGTTCACACTTCCCCTACTGAGGGGCCCTTATAAGGAAATTGCGCGTTTTGCGTGCTTTTGATGCCCAACGCGGTTGGGAGTGAGATTTGCCTATCGCAGACTGCCCCATCTCCCCGCTTCGAAATCACTAAAGCCCAAAGGAAGGGGTTTTTTAAAACGGGGGGGTGGGGTCAAAAATTCTTTTTCCTTCAGGACGTCAGCGCAACGTGGTTACTCACTTTTTTGGGAGGATGGGGGAGTCAATGGGGGGGAAAAGAAACCCAAGGGGAAAGGTACACAACGCTGTAGTCGTAGTAGAGGAGGGGGGGTGATGCGAGGAGCAGAGAAAACGCCTCTTCCGAGGCAGCCTTTTTTGGCGTTGGGAGTCTGCGCCAGGTTTTTTTTCTGCTTCAGCCCCAAAGAAACGACCGCCGCATCGCCCACTTTAAAAAACACGTCAGTTATTGGGTGTACCCTCCTTGACCCTCGCCCCCGGGCAACTTCAAACCCCTCTCCACCGGTGAACCGGGACGTAAAATGCGGGTACCAAGCCCCCTTGGGCAATCCTATTTGAATTTCCCCACCGAGGAGATGTGCTGCTGCTACTGCTTACAAAGCAGCTCTGTGCGTGAGGCGTGTAAAACCCTCAAAAGAGGGGCAGAACGCGCCTCTGCCAGGCAGAACTTTGTTAAAAAATGGGGAAAAATTTTTGTGACAGCGCCAGCAAGGTTACACCACCGGGAGGGGGCTAGTCCCCAGGAAAAAACTTTCCGTAAGATGGTGACAGCCCTTTGGCTTTCCCTCTAAGGTACTCCCAGATGCCCTTTTCCCCCCTTTAAATTTTGGGCCCAAAAATTTGGGTAAGGCCAGGCTTTGCCAGTATGCATTGGGGTGCTGGCTTGCCCTTCTGCAGTGTATTATCTGGCGTGTCTTTAGTGTGGCGGGGGTGTATAACAGCCCTGCTGCGCTACCCCAGAGAATGTGCCCCGGGTTATTTTCTGAAATGAAAAGGCTGGAAAACCTGAATTTCCCCGCCCTTTTTTAGATTAAATAACTGTTTGGCAACGTTTCCCCGTCTCCGGGTTTTGTTCATTTTTCTACCCCCTGAACTCTACCCCCGGGCTACACACCGCCCATTTGTTGCTCGAAGTAATTGGCGGGGTACGATCCTGGCCCCTTTTTCCGACAGCTGTTTCCTGGCAGTGGGGAACGTCAATTATCCCCAAATAATTTTTGCTGTCGGTTGCATTGGGGGTTTGCCCTCTATGGTGCCGCGTTTGGTTTCCTTGTTGTGGGGTATGTAATAAAAGGGGTTTCCATTGTGACAATGGGGTAAGCACCCACTGTAGGACTGTGTGTTCTGAAACTGCGGACGGCTTGCGTCCTGTCAATTACATTTTCTGGTGCGTTCTTCTACCCGTCCCGGGGCCAGTACCGTCAAGTGGCTCCCCAGTGCCTTTGGCCCCGGTGCCCCTCTCCGTATCCAAGTTCCCCCAACGTCGTTGGCCCCTTTGGAGTGCTTTGGGCCAGGACCCCCGTTGTAACCGTGTCACAGTACTCATGGTACCGGTTTTTACATTGCCTCTTTTTTCCTTTTTACTCGTCCCGGGGCCCCGACCGTCAAGTGGTTCTCCCCAGTCCTTTTGGCCCCGGGCTCCTCTCCGTATCCCCGTTCCAGCAACGTCTGCGGTCCCCTTTGGTAGTGCTTTGGACACAGGTACCTCCTGTTTTTAACCCTGTCCGTAACGTAGCTGGTACTCGTTTGACATTGCCTCTTTTCCTTTGTCCCGTCCGGGGGGTTAGCACGTCGTGGTCCTGTAACTTCCATTGTCTCTTGCTCCATCGTACCCCGGGGGGTTCGTAAGTCGCTGTTTCTGGAAATTAGACGACTTTTAAAGGGGCCCCCAGAAGAAAATCGACAACAAGGACGAAATGAAGCCAACCGCCTGAACACCACCCCAAAAAAAAATAAAAGATTCCCCAAGAAAAAGATCCCCCAAAGGACAAAAAAGGTTAAAACAAATAAAGATACAGAACAAGAGACAAAAAGAACAATAAGCAGAAATCAAAAAGCAGAAGAAATGAAGTTTAAGACCAAAATGAGAGCAAAATATATGCTCAAAATTCTAAGCAGAAGAAGACTAAGCAGTGTAGGGGGGTGAGTCCGTTCCTCCTCGTGGTGCCCCTTGGAAAATGCCTGCTGCTGCTGAGGCTAAATGAACAGGGGACAAAGTCAAATACTGTTGTAATTTAAATTTTTGTGACAGCAAAAAACGGAAAAGGTGAACAATTTACTTTTACAATTACAAGTACGGAATCTCTGTCCAATAAGAATATGAAAAAGAAGATGAAGAGGAAGAAGATGAGATTTTGAATTGAAGAAGATTAATTGTTTAAAAATTAACAATATGAGTAATGTAAACAAAAAACAAAATAGCAAGAAGTTTAAGAAAAATTAAGAAGGTGAAGATGAAGAATAATTTGATGAGAAAGAGATGCGTGCTGAAGATTTGAAGGAGAAAGTGGGACTGGCAAAAGTTAAAAGGTGAAGGCATGGAAGTTTTTGAAACTTCTATTTGCCAAAATAGAAAAAAGGTTAACAACATTGTCAATTTGTTGTAAAATCCAAACGTTTTCCAAAAAAAATATTGAATGCTTTTCCCAAATGCATTGGGTTAAACTGTATGCCTTTTTGTTCCTCAACCTCCCCCAAACATTCTACTTAGTCTTTGTTGTTTTCCTTCAGTCAATTAACCAACAAGGCAAGAATGGTTTTTTTTAATTCGATATTTTGTTCCCTGCCTTCATGGGACTTCCGGTACGAATCGGTATCGACGTATTTAGTGCTATCGGGATACAATTTCGAATGATATTTTTAGATATCGGCAATATCGCTAAACTGATCTCACTTTATATTTATTGAACTCAGTGAATCTTTGGGGTTTTCCCAAAGGTGCATGACGCAAAACTCCATAGTAAACATTACATTGGTGATGTATCGATTTCAATAACCCCTTGTGTGTGAGCTTTATCATTTGTGTTTTGATTTATTTCCTCCTCTCTTTCTAAATCATCTCCAATGTGTGCTGCCTCCCTGGTTTTCCATCACTTAGTTCTGGTGAGCAATTTCCGCAGGACTCATAGAACAAGATGCTGTGGGGTGTTCACCTAATCCCACATTGAAAGAAGCCATTATTTTTGGTTGTCCTTCAGATTGAAAAGAGATTGTACTTTGTTTTTCTTTTTTACTAGTATCCGATACAAGCAAAAATTTTTTCTTCAACATTTTCACCATTTTTTCAATATTTCATCAGGCAATTCAGTTTCTTTGTTCCAAAACGAAGTGAGCGAAGTGGTGCTCGGTCTTGTAGGCAACGGCTTCCTTCAGGGTTTTACAATGCCTGTTACTGTGCTTCTGCGAACAGTTTAGGGGACTTTCCTGAACGGAAAAGGGGTTTCTTTGGTTTTCATACCAAAGTCTGCTTTTGGTCTTTTCTTTTCCCAGTTTCACTTTTGAATTTGTTGGAGGAACAGATTCCGCTGTTGTCAGTTGCCTTTCAGGGTGAACCAGATTTTTACCTTGTTGTGTCTTCTCCTAATCAAACATCGTCATTATCGGACCCATGTTGACCATTATCTGAGGTCCCTTTTGGTGGTCAGAAAGGGCTCTCGACTCATCCAGATCTCCACCTTCTTGGAATTTATATTCCAGGATCCAACAGAATGCAAGAAAATCTTTGCTCTTATTCCAGACAGCGAGCCTGCTTCATCACCAAGCGCTTCTCTCTAATAAGCCACTTTTTACCTGGTGGATGCACTGCACTTGAGAATTTGGGGGGGACCATGGAATGTTTCGGGCTTCATGTGGAAGGAGATTCGGAAACTTTGGTAAATCAGGATCAGGAAAAGGCAGGATTGGAGGGATTTCCAGCTGAATTTCTCCAACAAGCCCGTAGACTGTGACAATCACGTTCTCTGGCTTGATGGGTTTCCGTTTGCCGTGATCAAAGTTGTATTTTCTGTTTGGTACGCCAGTAAGAGGAGCTTATGGTTTTTGCCCATGTACGAACAGGAAAAAACAAAGGCCGCCGGTTAATGTGTTCCCTCCTGGCATGACGGTCTGTCGCGTTTCTTAAACTGTGTTGAGCATTCCGATACTGCAAATACGGGTACGGCGATTTTGCTGCTCGGAATTCCGATTTGAGTTCCCATTTTTTGTCTTTTGGATACCGGAAATCGAGTTTTCCGACCGTCATGGGAGTTCCTGTGTCCAGAAGAAGATGTGACCAGAGAAACTCCCCGAAACTGTCACTGTCGTGTCGGTTGGTCTGTCAGGTGTCGGACTCAGCAGGTCCGCACTTACCGGCAAAGATCCCTTCCCGGCGGTCTTTTCCTCCCGGATGGCCGCATTACCCTGTCCCTGGGGTAAGTGCAGAATTTCGCGATAACTGCGTGCTGCCGGGTATGGGTAATCTCGCCGTTTTACCTCGGACAGCTGGCCGTAAACCGTCGGATTAGTCACCGCCGGGGACGCGCTCAGGTAAGCAGTTGCTGTATGTGGATGTCAGTTGCCTTTTCATCCGATGTAGCAGAGCTGGGCCGGTGGGGCCATCGTGGATTTTGGCGCGTCGGACGGAAGTATTTGTGTTGGTTTATTTTTTTGTTTTTTTACAGGAGATCGATGACGTCGCGGAATGGAGTGTAATAAAATTTAATGAAAACTGTGTGGTATTTTATTTCATTAAAAGATTTTTTTTCGTGTTCTTTTTTTTAAATTTACAAATATGATTAATAATGGATCGGTGTCTTATTGACACCTCTCATTTTCCGGGCTTATTGTCACCCATCAACAAAGGTGACATTAACCTTATTACCCCGTTGCCCCGCTACGGGGGTGGGGGCCGGGTTTAAAATGCCCAATTGGGCACTTTGGAGCGCCATTTGTGGGGCTGCGCGCCGGGTTTTTTAGGCTGTGAGGGCAAAAACCATGGGCCTTGACGTTTTTTATACCGGCCCCAGAAGTCTGTTTTATTTGGTGGTTAACAAAAATAGGGGGCCCCACGCCATTTTTTTTTGAGGGGAACCCTATTTTGTTAACCAGCCAAGTAAGCAGGATGCTGTGGCCTGGTATTATAGGCTTTGCAAGGTCCTGGATATTGGATCCTTTCCGCCTGAAAAACCGGCCTCAGCGTTTGCTTCTCTGGCTGGGGTTTAAAAAAAATGGGGGGCCCTACGCTTTTTTTTTTCGGGGGGATCCCCTATTTTTGTTAAAACCCCGCCAAGATAAGCAGCTGCTGTGGCCTGGTATTATCGGTTGCAGGTCCAGGTATTGGTCCTTAACAGCTTGAAAAACCAGGCCTCAGTGTTGCTTTATCAGGTAGTTAACAAAAATAGGGGGGACCCCATGGATTAATAATTGATAGTTGTCTAATTGACAGCTCTCAATTATTAACCTGGCTTAAACTCACTTTTCAATAGCAAGGTGGCTTTAACCCCTTATTAACCCATTCGCCACCGCTACAGGGCAATGGGAATAGACGGGCAAAGTGCCAGAAAGGGCAAATCTAATTATAGATTTGCCTTTTCTGGGGTGTCTGGGGGCAGATTTTAGTAGAGAGGGGGGGCAAAAATAATGGTCCCTCTCTGGGCTATTATTATCTGCCCCCACTCGCTGGCTTTGTCTGTCTGGTTGAGAAAATAGGGCGGGAGCCCACGCATTTTTTTTCAACAATTCTACACCTCATATATATATATATATATATATATATACATGTCATTGAATTTGTGACATATATATTGTGAGACAGTGAAGGAATATGTGGTGAATGAGGTGTATATTTCACCTAAGTACCTTGCTTACTGGTATGAGCGAAATGTGTGGCTTTGTAAACCTGGTGGTAAAGAAAGGTCACTACACCTGCCATTCAGTACACGCTTGCAGCTCAGACCTGAATCCACTCAGGTGTTGATTAGGAAGCCAGAAGTAGGTGCTTGGGAGCACAGTCAGAGAGCTCATTCAGTCTGGACAGGAGTCCAGGCACGGAAGGAGACTCCGGGAGGTGGGCTCTCTCTGTCTGGGTGCTCGAGGTACCCCGGACACAAAGAGGAGACTCTGCGACACTCAATGCTGGTGACTACTGAATAGGAGGTGACCTCTCTCAAGTCTGGATGTTGGAGTTGCCTTCAGACACAAGGAGGAGTGTCTGTGAAACTCCATACTGGTAACAGTGATCATATGTGTTGTTTTGGGCACAGACTGGTAGAGTCTGGGTCCCGGATAGAGAGGGCCATCTATCTAAGTGTAATTAGAGGCTAGACAAGCCCAGGTTTTCTGTTTATGCTTTGTTTTTATCTGTGTGCTGTGGACTTTAATAAAACTGGTTGCGGCCAGTTTTCACCAAACTGCTGTCTGAATGAACTGTTTCCGTGCCATTCTGTCTACCCAGACAGCGATCCTAGAGCTAAATACCCCTGGAAATGCTACAATTGGCGGAGAATGCTGGGGCAGCGCAGGGGCTGATACAGTTAGTGCTGGAGTGTGCATGCGGCACAGTGGCGAGAGACAGCAATAAAGGTGAAGTCTGTTGAAATAGCAGCAGAGGAAAAAAAAAAGTGTGTCAGCAGAAACGTCTGTTTGGAGCAGTCTTAAAGAGACAGTAGCCCTAATAGACTTTGCAGAGAAAAAAAAAAAAAAAAGTGTGTCTGCACAGCAGAGCTGAATTTTTCTGTGGAAAAAAAACTGTGGAGTGTGTATGTCTTGAGTGAAGACTGCCGTTGTTAAGACAGAGAAGTCTGACAGCATGGATGACAGCATGGAGGCGCTGTTTGAACAAATGGCGCAAGTTAATATGCAACATAAGACTGCTGTGATTGAGACAGATGAGTCCGGCAGTATGGAGGAGCTCGTTGAGTACCTGGTGCAGGCCCAGCGAAGCATGCAGCAGAGCATGGAGCAGCAGCGCCTGCAGCACCAGCAGCGCATGCAGCAGGCCCAGCAGCAATTCCTGCAGCAGCAGCAGGAGAATAACCGGTTATTTGTTGAGCAGATGACAGCACCAAAAAAGGATTTCGGTGCCGCGTCCCGAAGTAATGTTGTGAAGGCACCGGCGTTGTCCGCTATAAAGAAGGCGGTAAGACGGTCCTTGAGAAAAATGACACCTCGTGATGATGTGGAGGTATATCTTACTAGGTTTGAGAGACTGGCAGAGAAGGAGAATCTGCCACTATCTGAATGGGCCATGGCGGCCGTACCCTATCTGATTGGGGAACCCCAAAAAGTCTGGGCTGACCTGAGCAAGCAGGACAGCGAAGACTATGCCAAGTTTAAAGCGGCGATTCTTACCCGGCTGGGTGTTACGGTTGCAGCCCGTGCCAGGAGAGTCCATGACTGGAGATACAGTTGGGAGTCTGCCGTCAGCAACACTGCCCAAAGGGTCGAAAAGGTGACAGTGGACCGCTACACCCGAGCACTTCCTCCTGAGGTACAGAGAGAAAGGTACTTTGGCCCCAAAGACTGCCTCCGTGACCAGCCGTCTGAGCGGACGTCACTTCAGAGTTCCCGGACGCTGAACTCTCCCGGTAAGAGCGTTCCAGCTGTTGGGGACATGGGGCATGCTGATAAGCGGGTTCAGGCCCGAGGGGACATGTGGGTGGGAGAGTGTGATGGACAGTGTTGGAGCTGGCGTGAAATTGCAGCCAACTGTCCAATAGAGGGGGAGCCTATGTGTTGTGATGTTGGCGGATCCCTCTCTCTCTGCGCAGAACCTGTGTGTGTGTCCACCTCAGCCGAAGAGACTGGACCACAGGGGTCCCCGGTGGTTGTAAATGGCTGCCCAGCGCAGGCCCTCTTGGACTCAGAGAGTCCAGTGACTTCCGTATGTGACAGCCTGATTGATAGGGACTTCATCCCTGATAAGCACCTGAGTATGGTGTGCATCCATGGAGACACCAAAGTCTACCCAGAGACTGCCGTGGACTTGGTCCCTAAACTCGGGGAGGTTTCATATGAAGTGGGGGTAGTGAAGACCCTGGTGCACCCCGTTATATTGGGTAATGACTTTCCCCGGTCTAAGGATCTCTGGGGGAAAAATGTTTCTGATGGACAGTGTGATGAAGCTCCTACTGAGGGTGCGCAGTCCCGAGGGGCGGAACACAATGCTAGTGGGCCGTTAAACTTATGTGATAATGATGATGACCATGATAATATTGATAATGATAATGATGATCATGATAATGATGATGACCATGATGAGGATGCTGATATTGATAATGATGATAATGCTAATCATAATGGTGATGATACTGATGATGACCGTGATAAAGATGACATTTCTTTGCAGGTGATGTTGGGAGACGAGGATGGTGGTTCTCGGGAACCGAGTGTCCCTGACCTGCCTGGCTCCTGTGACAATTTTGGGAGTGAGCCGGTGCGAGACCCCACTCTTAAAACGGCACAGGAAAATGTAATTGTTCTGAATGAGGTTCCCCAAGAGCCTGGCTCTGAGGAGAGGTTTCCTCATGCTGCCATGAACAATAACCTATTGTATAGGGACACTGAAGTCCAGGGAGAGGTCGTAAGTCAGCTCCTGGTATCTGAGCTATATGGAAGTATAGTGCTGGGGTTATCACATAGTCACATACTTGAGGGACCACCTGAGGGAAACCAGGGACCAGATGGTGAAGTTAATGTTGTGGATGACATGTTAACTAAGGTTCCAGATCAAGATGTGAATGAGAATGAATTGTATAACCCTGACAGTGAGCCGGATGTGAATGAAAATGAAGTGTCTAACCCTGGAAGTGAGCCAGATGTGGCTGAGAAAAGGGGGTCAGACAGGGATAGTGGTGGTGATAGTGAGTCATCTGATGACAATAAAGCAACCAGTGCAAGTGAGGAAGGCATGGTAGCAGAGAAGATTGAGAGTCCTGAGAGGAAGGCTGAGGCTGACCTTGCAGTCGGACGGAGGATGGCATCTGAAGATGTTGTACCGTTGGCCGGTTCCCTGGCGAAGACTAAGGTGAAAGACAGGACTCTGAAACTGAACACAGCACAAGTGGATGCTGTTGAAAATGAGAAGTTATCAATGTATGGTGTGGATCTGCATCAGGCCAAGGACTCGGAAGGTGATGCTGCAGAGGTGGAGAAAGCCATGGAAGTGGTGGACACCAGGCCAGGTGCCTCACCAGAGGCTGATGTCTCAAGTGAAGCTGTGAGGAACAAGACTGAAGATGTGGGGAATGACTCTGCCCCGGAATATGTTTCTGCCGGAGACAGCGGTGTGGACGGTGTACTGTCCGGATCCGTGGCTGCGACTCGCGAAGCTCGGGCCGGAAGTTCGGCGCCCGGTGCGCCATCGGAGTTCCCGAGCGACCCAAAGGATCTGGATAAATCCCAAGATGAGATTTTGAGACCTCGGGTTGGCCTTGGTGAGCTCAGGCGCATTTTCATGGAGTCTACACTTGAACCACGTCCCAGTGAGTGGGAGGGGCGATGTGTCGCTCCGTTGCCGCTGCAGATACACGGGAGCTCAGATGGGATGCAGAACGTGGTGGAAAAGAAGACTGATGGTAGGGCTTCTGAGCATGTCCTACCAGAAGAGCCTGAAGAAAGGGCCGAAGACGTAAAGGACGTCCAACAACTACAGGAGAAGATGCGTAGCCATGAGGATCTCCTGGAGAAAGAAGTAAGAGCTCTGAGTCTTATGCAAAGTGAGCCTGTACCAGAAGAGGATAAATTATGTGTACCGACCAAGAAAAACGATCAGCTCCCTCTACAGTGCCAATCGTTTGAACAGTGTGGCTCGGAATCGTCAGAGACCATGACAGAGGCGCTTGGGTTCTGTGAGGTAGAATTTATGAATCAACTGATATTTAAGAAAGTAGATGTGCTAAAGAAAGTTCAAGGGGAATTAGAGAAAACCCCTATACCTCCTGTGACAGTTGGTGACACAGGGTCAGTGCCCCAAAAACAGGAGGTACGAAAGTTTCTGAGGAAGAATCAGCAGAGCTGTTCTGATGTGCCTGGTCGTACTTATCTGGTGAGCCACTATACCGAGACTGAGGCTGGCACTAAAGTCAAGATGAAACCGTGCAGGATACCCGAGGCCCGCAGAGAGTATAGGCCTGGGAGGGTACAGGGTAGTGCGGATGCTTCAGATGAAGAGAAAACTGATGTTGGCTATGACAGTGGTGAGGATGAAGCTGATGAGGGCCATGACTGGTCCAGAGTTCACTCTCGCTGTTGGATTGTTGACCAGCCCTCCGGTCTGGATGACCAGCCCTCCGGTCTGGAGAAGAGGGAGGGGATATGTGAGACAGTGAAGGAATATGTGGTGAATGAGGTGTATATTTCACCTAAGTACCTTGCTGACTGGTATGAGCGAAATGTGTGGCTTTGTAAACCTGGTGGTAAAGAAAGGTCACTACACCTGCCATTCAGTACACGCTTGCAGCTCAGACCTGAATCCACTCAGGTGTTGATTAGGAAGCCAGAAGTAGGTGCTTGGGAGCACAGTCAGAGAGCTCATTCAGTCTGGACAGGAGTCCAGGCACGGAAGGAGACTCCGGGAGGTGGGCTCTCTCTGTCTGGGTGCTCGAGGTACCCCGGACACAAAGAGGAGACTCTGCGACACTCCATGCTGGTGACTACTGAATAGGAGGTGACCTCTCTCAAGTCTGGATGTTGGAGTTGCCTTCAGACACAAGGAGGAGTGTCTGTGAAACTCCATACTGGTAACAGTGATCATATGTGTTGTTTTGGGCACAGACTGGTAGAGTCTGGGTCCCGGATAGAGAGGGCCATCTATCTAAGTGTAATTAGAGGCTAGACAAGCCCAGGTTTTCTGTTTATGCTTTGTTTTTATCTGTGTGCTGTGGACTTTAATAAAACTGGTTGCGGCCAGTTTTCACCAAACTGCTGTCTGAATGAACTGTTTCCGTGCCATTCTGTCTACCCAGACAGCGATCCTAGAGCTAAATACCCCTGGAAATGCTACAATATATATATATTAATAGTACATACACTTCTACATAGTATAATAGCCGCTAATTCAATTGCCGGCTTTTGTGAAAATACAGAAGCCGACATGAAATGACACATGGTTTACATAGAGTTAACCATGTCATTTCATGTTGTTTGATATATTGTTTTCACTAACAATTACATGAGTGTATGTGTGCAAAATTTGACACATGTAGGGGTTAATTAAAGGTGTAAATTCGTAGCAAAAAAGTCAGTTTTTTTTACAACGAATTTATACCTTTAATTAACCCCTATAGGTGTGAATTTTTGCACACATAGACTGATGTAATTGTTTGTGAAAACCAGATATCAAACTACATGAAAAGACATGGTTAACGCTATGTAAACCATGTGTCATTTCATGTCGGGTGCTTCTGTATTTTCACAAAAGCCGGCATTACCCGGCAATTGAATCAGAGGCTATTTTACTATGTAGAAGTGTATGAACTATAAATATATGTATATATATATGTCACAATGACATGTATATATATATATATATATATATATATATATACATATATATATATGTATGCTATGTGTGTATATTTAGTGTTTACAAGGAAAGAAAGGGTTTTTTTTAGTTCCGATATTTCTGTCCCATTGACTTGCATTGTGTTTCCGGTATCGGATCGGCGATACCCGATACTTTTTGAGTATCGGGCCGATCCAATCCGATCCTATATTTTAGGATATCGGGCAGTATCGCTCAACACTATTCATAACATTTAGGTGCCTTAAAGAGCTCACTTGAAAAGCTCTTTTTTGGTTGCCTGGTTGCTCACATTGGACGCAATACACTTCATATTAATTTGATAAAGCAATGCTGTTATGTAGGCTCAGTATTTCATTACAAATACTTCTTTGTCCACTATATTTATTTATCTCCTTGAGAGCCATAACTTAGGCTGCCTCAAATGGTAAGAGTTCAATACAAAACAGTGATGACTGAATGCTTGTAGATGCTGAGGACTTAATCAATTTTTGAAGCTATAACTTCAAAGAGTGAGACTGCATGTTCCTTCTTTACTGGATTATAAACAGGAAAATTAAAAAATGATCTTATTATTTCTAAATTACTTTGTTGAAACCTTCTGTGATCATCTATGGTGTCTCCAATATTTACTACACAGCAGAACGGAACATTTGTGGAATACTGAGCATGGTCACAGTTAGGTTTTAGAACATCTTCACATTCTTGCATTTCTCTATGTTATTTGCGGAATACATACTAGCAGCTACTTTTAACATTTCTTACCTATAGATACTGGTCAAAAAGATTGTCATGATTATAGATAGTAGCCTATGGGTTAATCTTCAGTTTTTCAAGAACAGCTGAATATAGATGTGATTGCTGTTAATAGTGTAGTGCGAATATACAAATGGCTCTTTTGAATCCATATTCAAATATACAGAATGCATTCAGACAATTACATAGCTGCATTACTGGTAAAATATTTAAGCTTCCATATGTTTGCGGTTTGTGATTGTAAAACTTTACGGTTTACTTAACCTCTGTCTGTGGTGGTTTTATCTAAATCTTCATGGCTTTTACATTCTAAGGGTTCATGGCCTTTACATTCTAAGGGTTCAAGGACTGGGTGAAACTTGAGTTACTACATAGTGTTAATCACTATATAAAACCAGAGAAACATGACAAAGACAGATGCAAAAACTGGGGTACCTGTACATGTACAGTGTGTTCATACCTGCATAATTGGGGACGCCCATGCAGTGTATTGAATCTCTCAGGGGTTCTCTGTCTTGGTGTTGCTTCTCTGATATTCCAGACCGATGAAATTTAAAAGCCTTTCGGTGATGATGTAAGTATACTGTATGTAGTTAATCTTTATATCTACTTAATCATGAGTTATTTAATCACTATATGTATTTAACCTTTGTATATTAAAATATACAAAACTGTACGCACTCATACTATTCAACCATGCTATTCCTTTAATTTTGTACTTTTAAATAAAAAAGCATCATATTTCCAGTATTAACCATCTTTAAAGCCGTATCTGAACCTTAGTGTTAAAAACTTGGCAAATAAAATAGCCAAATTATCCATAAAATAATTAGGCAAAGAGGGAACAATCATACCATCAAAAAATACGAAAAGTTGATCGTCCTTCAATGTAGTGCATCCTGCTCTCAGCATATTTTTGGGATTCCATTACCATTTGAAAACCAAGAAAGGGTTTGACAGCTTGAGGTTTCATGGTATACTCCTTATTTTTTTTTTTTACTAACAGTCTCCTGTCTCCAATCACGTAATTCAGACTGCATTGTTGGTTATTCTCAAAAGCTTAACTGAAAACATACAGGATTTTGTGTCACATTAGTAAAATTTATCATCTTGCAAGGATTTAAAGTAATCTGTTTCACTCGGTTTTGGACTATTTTGTGAGATTTTTATCAGCCACAACTCTGAAGTGTTATCAAGTTTTGTTGGAAGAGATGCTGATTCTTTCCTCTTATTTTCCTCTTATTTTCCTCGCAGTCAGTTCTCCCTAACTCTGTGTGATTTTCTATGTGATTTTTTATTTTCTTTAAAAACTTCAAGTGTTTCTGTTCAGGAAAACAAACACTGTGCATGGAGGTGTAATTAAGTGTGGGCTTGCCAATGCCATTTACTTTGATATGTATAAAATCTTGCACCGAAGCCCCATTATTCATCACTTGGGTAGATTAACTTAGACCTTCTATGTCTATCATTGGCGACTTCTGGATGTACAAAATTAATATTGTGAAGTGGATTTTCATGGGTTTATCCAGTATGTGGGTTCCAAGGCGTAATGGGGTGCATATGACTTTGCAGCAGGGCAGACATTGCTGTCACTGTGTAAATAAAAGAGTACGGAGTACAAAAGGAATATGGTGACATGGATTTTACAGGGCCCATCCATTATGTGGGGTCCAAGGCATTATGGGGTGCATATGACTTTGCAGAAGGGCAGACATTGCTGTCACTGTGTAAATAAAAGAGTACAGGAGTACAAAAGGAATATGGTGAAGTGGTTTTTACGGGGCCCATCAAATATGTGGGTTCCAAGGTGTAATTGTGTACATATGGCTATGCAGCAGGGCAGATATTGCTGCAAATCTTTAAAAAAAGGAGTACAGGAGTACAAAAGGAATATGGTGACGTGGATTTAACAGGGCCCATCCAGTATGTGGGTTCCGAGGTGTAACTGGCTACATATCGCTATGCAGCAGGGCAGGCAATGCTGGAAATTTTTGAAAAAAGGAGTACGGGAGTACAAAAGGAATATGGTGACGTGGATTTAATGGGGCCCATCCAGTATGTGGGTTCCAAGGTGCAGCTGGGTGCATAAGGCTATGCAGCAGGGCAGACATTGCTGCAAATGTTTAAAAAAGGAGTACGGGAGTAAAAAAGGAATATGGTGACATGGATTTTACGGGGCCCATCCAGTATGTGGGATCCAAGGTGTAATGAGGTTCATATGACTTAGCAGCAGTTCAGACATTGATTTCACTGTGTAAAAAAAAGAGTACGGGAAAACAAAAAGAATATGGTGACGTGGATTTAATGGGGCCCATCCAGTATGTGGGTTGCAAGGTGCAACTGGGTGCATAAGGCTATGCAGCAGGGCAGACATTGCTGCAAATGTTTAAAAAAGGAGTACGGGAGTAAAAAAGGAATATGGTGACGTGGATTTTACGGGGCCCATCCAGTATGTGGGATCCAAGGTGTAATGAGGTTCATATGACTTAGCAGCAGTTCAGACATTGATTTCACTGTGTAAAAAAAAGAGTACGGGAAAACAAAAAGAATATGGTGACGTGGATTTAATGGGGCCCATCCAGTATATGGGTTGCAAGGTGCAACTGGGTGCATAAGGCTATGCAGCAGGGCAGACATTGCTGCAAATGTTTAAAAAAGGAGTACGGGAGTAAAAAAGGAATATGGTGACGTGGATTTTACGGGGCCCATCCAGTATGTGGGATCCAAGGTGTAATGAGGTTCATATGACTTAGCAGCAGTTCAGACATTGATTTCACTGTGTAAAAAAAAGAGTACAGGAGAACAAAAAAATATGGTGACGTGGATTTTAGGGGGCTCATCCAGTATGTGGGTTCCAAGCTGTAACTGGGTGCCTATGGCTATGCAGCAGTGCAGACATTGCTGCAAATATTTAAAAAAAGGAGTACGGGAGTACAAAAGACATATGGTTGACATTGATTTAACGGGGCCCATCCAGTATGTGGGTTCGAAGGTGTCACTGTGTGCATATGGCTATGCAGCAGGAGAGACATTGCTGCAAATTTTTAAAAAAAGGAGTATGAGAGTACATAAGGAATATGGTGATGTGGATTTAACTGAGGCCCATCCAGTATTTGTGTTCCAAGGTGTAACTGGGTGCATGTGGCTATGCAGCAGGGAAGACATTGATGTCACTGTGTAAAAAAAAGATTACGGGAGTACAAAAGGAATATGGTGACGTGGATTTAACGGGGCCCATCCAGTATGTGGGTTCCAAGGTGTAACTGGGTGCCTAGGGCTATGCAGAAGGGCAGACATTGCTGCTAATGTTTACAAAAGAAGTACAGGAGTACAAAAGGAATATGGTGACATTTATTTAACGGGGCCCATCCAGTATGTGGGTTCCAAGGTGTAACTGAGTGCATAAGGCTATGCAGAAGGGCTGGCCATGCTTCAAATGTGTAAAAAAAAAAGAGTATGTGAGTACAAAATGAATATGGTGAAGTGGATTTTTCGGGGCCCATCCACTATGTGGCTTCAAAGGCTTATTGGGGTGCATATGAATTGCAACATTTTTTATGGAGGCCCTCCGGGGTATTGGAGTGCGTCGTAATTCTTAGCAGCCCATCCACTCACAGCATAGGCTACAACAGTTTAGGAGACCCACTGTTTAAGAAGATTAATGCCGCCTGATGCACCAGTAAAAATAGGCTCCTAGACTTTAAGAGTCCCTCCTTCATAAATGAAGCAAGATGTATCTGCTTATGTGTCACACACCACATGGCCAGCTAGTCTTGTTAAATGTTGCAATGACATTTCCCAGTGAATGCATTTGTTTTGGTTGAAATCAATATTAAAGTAGCAAAAACACTTCTAAAACGCTGCGTCGGAACATATCCCAAGTGGTGGAGGAGCATGGTCTGAGGTTAATTATTTTGCCTTATGTACAAGTCATTAACATGGAAAGGATGTGCCTTCACATATTTCGCTGCAAAATCAGTTTCGGTTTCGTTTTGGTATGTTTTTCGGTGCATCGGAAACAAAGGCATGAAACTCTGACAACATTGTTTACAGCTATAAACTAGGAGTCAGGAATGCTTCCAGGGGTGATCCCCATTATGTCCCCTTGTCATTTGAGCAGTATTTCCATCATTTTCTGATGTTTTTAGACCTTTAAAGTGGATTCCGATGCACCGAAAAACATACCAAAACGAAACCGAAAAAGAGCATTTTTGATTTTGGTTATTTATTTTACCTTATATACAAGTCATTACCCTGGAAAGGATGTTCCTTAACATATTTCCCAGGAAAATCAATCTTGGTTTTGTTTCGGTATGTTTTATTGTGAGTTTGTAAAAGTGGGGTAAGACTCTGACAACATTTTTCACAGCAGTGACCTGGGAGCCAGAAATGCTTTCAGGGGTCTTCCCCCTTGTCATTTGAGCACTGTTCCCATTGATTTCAGCAATTTTTAGTCGATCTGCAGACCTATGGTGGGGCCGCCGGAAAAATGCTCGAGCAACGAGCACCCGAGCATTTTAGTGCTCGCCCATCACTATAGTGGAACTCTTACTTTGAAATTGTTTGGAGCATCTAGTCAAGGTTATACAGGCCTTACTGACAGGCCCCAAAATATTCTTCCATTACTAACATCATACAGTAGGGGACATCTAACTTTGAAATTGTTTGGAGCATCTACTCAATGTTATACAGACCTCATCCACACCAAAAAACTTGTTACTATTATCATACAGTAGTGGACATCTCATTTTGAAATTTTTTGGAGCAGATCTTCTTTTTCATACAGGCCTCATTGACACTGAATCAATTCTTTTTGCTGTAAGTAAATTGATAAATCAATCCGTATTTCACCTTCTAATTTTGTGCCTTTGAAATTCAGCTGTCTGCAGAGGTTGTGCAGAGTAAAAAAATCTAGCTCCTAGCACACTATCTGAGAAATATGGCTAGAAAAAATTGAGGTTTTGCAGGAAGTGGCATTAGGCTTGGTGTTCGAGGTGTACTGTATGTAGGGTAGCTGTTAATGTTTCTGAAAGCACTAGTCCACTAACGTGACGTCCTATCCAAAGACAACTAACAACTTTTGTTGCAGTCTCTGATATCTTTAGTGGGGCTTATCTGCCTGCTGCTGTTGCTACAGATGTTAACAATAATTTGTGGAAATGTCGGTTGGGTGTAGGGGAAGACCTGTCGGTCCCTATTATACTATTTCTTTTGTAGTAAAATTGATGCCACATTGATAGTGTCTGAAACTAATTTTTGTAAATGTGTAGAGTCCACATTGGGTCTCCTTCAAGTGTGCTGCCTGTGGGGGGCTTTATCACTTATATAGCGCAAATATAATTGAACATTCGCTTTCAAGACATTACTAGCACTGCCATTATTGGGACTTACAATCTAAATTTACTATCTGTATGTCTTTGTAGTTTGGGTAGAAAAATAATTACTGGGCGTACACTCTCGCAAATACAGGTAAAACATACAAACACTTTGGTGGGGTTGTAACACAGGACTACAGCACTACAAGACTGCTGTTTTTGTGTTGACAACTGAACGTTTCTGTTGTTGGAAGGCTGTGGAAAAGGCTGTGGAAATGGCACGTTTTAAAGTCTGAAAGGCCTCCTCGGCCTCTGTAGTCCAGGAATTGGGATTTGTCCCTTTACGAGAAAGGGCCCGTCTCACATAGCGACACACCAGCGATCCCGACAACGATCAGGATCGCTGGTGTGTCGCTACATGATCGCTGCTGAGCTGCCAAACAGGCAACTCAGGCAGCGATCAGGACAGCGACACTGCGGGAAACGTCGCCTAGTTACCCGCAGTGTACGTTGGATACCAGCGCACTGATGCAGGGAGCTGGTATCCAACGTACATGTCGGGTTTCCAGGCACAGCCCCAAGCCTGGAAACCCGATGTGTACCTTGGTTACCAGGAGATCGCTGAACTCCTGCCTGTCACACGCAGCGATGCATGCTGGCCAGCGGGAGACCAGTGACCAAAAAAAAAGTCCTGGCATTTCTGACACGACCAGCGATTCACAGCAGGGGCCTGATCGCTGGTACGTGTCAGACATAGCGAGATCGCTGCTGAGATCGCTGTTTAGCAGCGATCTCGCTAGCGATCTCGCTATGTGAGATGGGTCCCTAAGGGCGGAAATTGGCTGGGTTACTGAGGAGAAATGAGGAATAAACTGCCTGTAGTAATTGGCAAATCCGAGGAACCGTTGTATAGATCTTACTCCCTTGGGACGAGGCCACTTGAGAATAGCGGACAGCTTCTTGGGATCCATTCTCAATCCATATAACACAAACTGGGCACACTCAAATAGGTGTAGTAAAAATGATTTTAATACGTACACTTGATCACTAGTAACAGACGTTTCGGTCCATATTGACCTTCATCAGTGTACTAAAATAATAGAAATACGTGATCTAAATTTGTTACAAGCAGAAACAAGGTATTTACACATATATACATATATACAGGGTCATATGGATTTAAGGATAGTCTCAACCTGAGTTCATCCAATATCATAGTTATCCAAAGAATTCCAGTGTGATGAAAAAATAGAACATTGAATAGGCAGCAGACATACCTAGTGAAGGTGTGTACCCGATCTAATGGGGTATAAGGATAGAATCTGTGAAACAAAATCATGGGCATGAAGTTGTAGTGATAGGGATTTACCTATCTTGAAAACTAGAAGTCAGCAGATAACATACCCGTTACATTGAGTGCTGTTGTGAACGGCTACAGTGGAATAAAAAGTAGCAGTGAGTGAGAAATATGCATAGTATATAATGCCCTTAATAGTAGTTCATAGGTGACCAAAAAATAGACATACCGCTCATAAGTGAAACCTCTGATTAGGCTGTCAGTAATTGCTGACGGTGGATATTGACTGCGGGGATATACAGAGCGCCTATGAATAAATAGTGATAGATAATGCCAGCGTTTCCGTTAGTAGTGCACTTACCCAGAAGAGACTATGATATGACTCGTGTCCCAGTGACGCGGTATCCACCGCTTGTCTCGTGGTGGCAGGAAGTGAAGAGTGAGCCTCATTAAATAGATAGTATAGTCTCTAAGTGACGCCCAGCGTCAAACCGGAAGTGCTCATGCCGGATATGACGTTGGCGCTGCTTGTTCAGAACGCAGAGGGCGAGTTCTGCGTTCCACAGGAAGCCCCTTTGCGTTCCAAGCTATAGTGCGCATGACTGGGAGTTTGTGATGAGAGGGTGCACAGTGAGAAACGAAGTGACCATCCATAATAAGCTTATTTAGTAGCGGTTCTGTAAAACAAGGACATAAAAGTAAATGAGCGGTATTGTAGAACTTGGCATTAATAATATACAAGCACAACAGTAAAAATGTAAAATAATGATTTAAAGAAAAGCATGGAGATCATAATCCCTATTTAACCCCTTAGGGTGTAGGGTATCTAGTTCATGGATCCAGTACGCTTCTCTCCTTTTTAATTGAGTTATACGGTCTCCCCCTCTTCGAAATTGTGGTACATGTTCCAGTACCTGATAACGCAATTGGGCAATGTTATGGCCTTGTGTGATGAAGTGATGAGGAATGGGTAACAGGGTGTCTTTACATCTTATGGTGGACTTATGTTTCGATATCCTATTCTTCACACTTTGTGTAGTCTCTCCTATATAAAGGAGGCCACAAGGACATTTAATCAAGTACACCACATAATTAGAATTGCATGTGAAGTAATCCTTGATGGTGTACCTTTTCCCAGTATAGGGATGGTGTACCGTATTGCCCCTGAGGACATTGTTGCATTGTTGACAAGCAAGACAGGGAAAGGTACCCATCTTTGGGTGTTGTAGGAATCTTTGAGTAATACTGGGTTTTGTTGAGCCAATATCTGCCCTAATTAAGCTATCCCTCAAATTACGTGGTCGCCTAAAGCATGGCATAAAAGGTTCTCTAAAGGCCAAAACCTCAGGGTGGGCTGTTTGAAGAATATGCCAATTCCGCCGTATAGCCGTATGAATCTTATAGGCTGCCGGGTGATAGTCATGTACGAATGGTATCCTAGTCCCTTTTCTTTTTGTGGATGACTATCTGGAGATTTTATAATAACTGTGTGGGGTGGATATCCTCTATCTAAAAATTTAGATTGCATCTCCTTTATCCTTATCTGTTGTTGGGATTGGTCTGATACGATGCGTTTGACCCTCTGTATCTGAGATTGTGGAATAGAATACTTCATTTTGTGAGGGTGGAAACTTGAAAAATGCAGAAGACTGTTTCTGTCAGTAGTTTTGGAGAAAATGTCGGTCGTCAGATTGCCATGAAGATCTTTAGTCACTAGGGTGTCAAGGAAGCTTATTTGTTTAGTGTCAAAGGTCATAGTAAAGTCTAGGCCCGGCCAAGATGTTTTTAGAAAAGTGAAAAAGATATTCAATGAAGTTAAGTCGCCTACCCATACACAAAAGATATCATCTATGTATCTTTTCCAGACCAAGACGTGGCGCTGGAAAAGATGATGTTTATAGATCAATGTCTCCTCATACTGTGCCATGTATGCATTGGCATATGGAGGCGCTACGTTGCTACCCATCGCGGTACCTTTAATCTGTAAATAGAAATCATCCTGAAAGAGGAAAAAATTTTCAGTAAGAACAATGGAAAGCAGTTCACTGCATAAGTCGATTTGATCTGGGTGCATGCCAGAATGTATGAGGAGATGACGTGTGGAAGCTATTCCTTCTGTGTGTGGGATCGATGTGTATAAGTCCCGTACGTCAAATGAGACCAAAATAGCATTGGATGGAATTGGGGTGACAGCCTGTATATTGTTGAGAAATGATCCTGTATCTAAAAGGAATGAAGGGATCTTCTTGATCAGAGGAGTCATGATTTTTTCCAAATAGATGGAAAGTGGGGACAGAACAGATTCAGTAGAGGCAACTATGGGACGTCCTGGTGGATTCCTGACGTCCTTATGAATTTTAGGTAAAATGTAGAAGACAGGTATGATAGGACACTTCTTGGTTAAGAAGTCAATGGTCTTGCTGTCAATAATACCTGAATGGTGATATTTATCAAGAATGTCACTAATTCTAGATTGAATATGGGTTGTAGGGTTGCCCGGTAGTTTGATGTATGTGGTCACATCATTTAATTGACGCTGTATTTCGTCAATGTATGCTGTTTTGTCCATTACTACAATTGCTCCACCTTTGTCAGCCGGTTTAACAACTATATCCTTGTTGTGTACATTTTTACTGTTGTGCTTGTATATTATTAATGCCAAGTTCTACAATACCGCTCATTTACTTTTATGTCCTTGTTTTACAGAACCGCTACTAAATAAGCTTATTATGGATGGTCACTTCGTTTCTCACTGTGCACCCTCTCATCACAAACTCCCAGTCATGCGTGCTATAGCTTGGAACGCAAGCGCTTCCTGTGGAACGCAGAACTCGCCCTCTGCGTTCTGAACAAGCAGCGCCAACGTCATATCCGGCATGAGCACTTCCGGTTTGACGCTGGGCGTCACTTAGAGACTATACTATCTATTTAATGAGGCTCACTCTTCACTTCCTGCCACCACGAGACAAGCGGTGGATACCGCGTCACTGGGACACGAGTCATATCATAGTCTCTTCTGGGTAAGTGCACTACTAACGGAAACGCTGGCATTATCTAGCACTATTTATTCATAGGCGCTCTGTATATCCCCGCAGTCAATATCCACCGTCAGCAATTACTGACAGCCTAATCAGAGGTTTCACTTATGAGCGGTATGTCTATTTTTTGGTCACCTATGAACTACTATTAAGGGCATTATATAATATGCATATTTCTCACTCACTGCTACTTTTTATTCCACTGACCTTTTTTTGATCGCTGGTTTCCCGCTAACAGGCACGCATCGCTGCGTGTGACAGGCGGGAGACCAGCGATCCGCTGGTAACCAAGGTACACAGCGGGTTTCCAGGCGCGGGGCTGTGCCTAGAAACCCGCTGTGTACCTTGGATACCAGCGCCCTGATGCAGGGAGCTGGTATCCAAGGTACACAGCGGTTTTCCAAGCGCTGCGCGGTGCCTGGAAACCCGCTGTGTACCTTGGTTACCAGCGGATCGCTGGTCTCCCGCCTGTCACACGCAGCGATGCGTGCCTGTCAGAGGGAAACCAGCGATCAAAAAAAGGTCCTGACATTTCTGCGACGATCAGCGATACCCGGCAGGGGGGCTGATCGTCGCTGAATGTCACACACAGCGATATCGCTGGTGAGCTCGCTGCTGCGTCACAAAACTTGTGACTCAGCAGCGATCTCGGTAGCGATATCCTATGTGAGACGGGCCCTTAAGCGATGTTACCCGCAGTGTCGCTGTCCCAGATCGCTGCCTGAGCTGCCTGTTTGGCAGCTCAGCAGCGATCATGTAGCGATACACCAGCGATCCTGACAAGTGCATATCGTTGTCGGGATCGCTGGTGTATCGTTATGTGACACCCAGCCTTTACTCTCCTGTCAGGCAGGAGAGGAACTCATTCATTTGGGGTTTACTGTGAGGCTGCAGCATTAGCTGCGGTCCCTGCAGTAAACATTAACCCTTTCTGAAGGATTACACCGTGGGACCTGACTGTGCATGGGATAGGTAAGAATAATTTTGCTTTTTTATTTTATTTTTATTACAGGAAATGGTTTTTGCAGTAAAATAAAATATGGTCAAAAACATGTGTCTTTATTTCATTAAAATGATTTTTAATTAAAAAGTGTGTGTTTTATTTTTATTTCATGCAATAGGATTAATAATTGATAGTTGTCTAATTGACAGCTCTCAATTATTAACCTGGCTTAAGGTCACCTTTCAATAGCAAGGTGGCTTTAACCCCATATTAACCCATTCGCCACCGCTACAGGGCAATGGGAATAGACGGGCAAAGTGCCAGAAAGGGCGAATCTAATTATAGATTTGTCTTTCCTGGGGTGTCTGGGGGCAGATGTTAGTAGCCGGGGGGGGCAAAAATAATGGTCCCTCTCTGGGCTATTATTATCTGCCCCCACTCACTGGCTTTGTCTGTCTGGTTGCGAAAATAGGGCGGGAGCCCACGCATTTTTTTTCAGCAATTTTACACCTCATATATATATATATATATATACATGTCATTGAATTTGTGACACATATATATATATATTTATATTTGTAGTTCATACACTTCTACATAGTATAATAGCCGCTAATTCAATTGCCGGCTTTTGTGAAAATGCAGAACCCGACATGAAATGACACTTGGTGTACATAGGGTTAACCATGTCTTTTCATGTCCTTTGCTATCTAATTTGCACAAACAATTAAATCAGACTATGTGTGCAAAATTTCACACCTGTAGGGGTTAATTAAAGGTGTAAATTCGTAGCAAAAAAGTCCGGTTTTTTTACAACGAATTTACACCTTTAATTAACCCCTACAGGTGTGAAATTTTGCACACATAGACTGATTTAATTGTTTGTGCAAATCAGATAGCAAACGACATGAAAAGACATGGTTAACCCTATGTACACCAAGTGTCATTTCATGTCGGGTGCTTCTGTCTTTTCACTGAAGCCGGCTTTACCCGGCAATTTAATCAGAGAGGATATTTTACTATGTAGAAGTGTATAAACTATACATATATGTATATATATAATATATGTCACAATGACATGTATTATATATATATATATATATATATATATGTATTCTATGTGTGTATATTTAGTGTTTACAAGGAAAGAATGGGGCTTTTTTTAGTTGCGATATTTTGTTCCCATAGACTTACATGGGACTTCCGGTATCGGTATCGGGTATCGCCGATATTTTAGTGATATCGGCGATACCATTCCGATTCCGATACTTTAGGATATCGGAAAGTATCGCTCAACTCTAGTAACGAAGTCTGTTCAAAGAGACACTTATCGATTTTGGCGCACAAGTGATTCTCTCGAAGACGTTGTAGAACCAGGCGAACACTTCTCCTGTGGAACGAGAGGTCAGAAGAAAATACAAGGATGTCATCCAAGTACACGCCGACACAAGAATATAGAAGATCCAGGAAGATCTCACTCACGAATTCCTGAAACATCGCGGAAGCATTGCAAAGACCAAAGGTCATAACTAGGTATTCGTAGTTAGAGTTGAGAGAAACAGGTCGGTCAGATTCAAAAGTCGCCGACTTTCGCCAAAGTCGGGTTTCGTTGGCCGAAACACGACCATAGCATGTAGTCGGCCATGCGGTCGGCAAAACAAGCGCCAAAGTCGAATTTCCCAGAATGCTTTCAGGCACATTTTTTCAGCCAATGAGCAAGGACGTACACTGTGGGCAATGAGATGACATGAGCAGCGTCCACCACCATCTTAGAGAAGGGCATTGCAGTGATTGGCTTGCTTTGGGGGGCGTCATAGTGTCTATAAAAGCTCTGAGCGCCAACCTCCATTTTACTTCTGCAGATCTTAACAGTGGGAGAGGTTGCTGACGCTCTTTATCAGTAGGGAGAGAGTTAGGGTTTGGAAAGAGAACTTTTCTGTGCTTGTGCTGATAGCAATTGTGCTGTACAGTTAGTGTGCAGTGACAGGGGAGGATTTTCTTGAGTGCAGCAGCGCTGGTTAACCCCTTCATGACCCAGCCTATTTTGACCTTAAAGACCTTGCCATTTTTTGCAATTCTGACCAGTGTCCCTTTATGAGGTAATAACTCAGGAACGCTTCAACGGATCCTAGCGATTCTGAGACTGTTTTTTCGTGACATATTGGGCTTCATGTTAGTGGTAAATTTAAGTCGATAATTTTTGCGTTTATTTGTGAAAAAAATGGAAATTTGGTGAAAATTTTGAAAATTTTGTAATTTTCAAATTTTTAATTTTTATTCTGTTAAACTAGAGAGTTATGTGACACAAAATAGTTAATAAATAACATTTCCTACATGTCTACTTTAAATCAGCACAATTTTGGGAACAACATTTTTTTTTGTTAGGAAGTTATAAGGGTTAAAAGTTGACCAGCGATTTCTCATTTTTACAGCAAAATTTACAAAACCATTTTTTTAGGGACCACCTCACATTTGAAGTCACTTTGAGGGGTCTATATGGCAGAAAATACCCAAAAGTGACACCTTTATAAAAACTGCACCCCTCAAGCTACTCAAAACTACATTCAAGAAGATTATTAACCCTTCAGGTGCTTCACAGGAACTAAAGCAACGTGTAAGGAAAAAATGGACATTTTAATTTTTCCAACAAAAATTTTTTTTAGCATCAATTTTTTCATTTTCACATGGGCCTCAGGATAAAATGGATCCTAAAATTTGTTGGGCAATTTCTCCTGAGTACACAGATACCTCATATGTGGTCATAAACCACTGTATGGGCGCACGGCAGGGCTCAGAAGGGAAGGAGCGCCATTTGACTTTTTGAATGGAAAATATGCTGGAATATTTAGCGGTTGCCATGTCACATTTGGAGAGTCCCTGTGTGCCTAAACATTGGAGCTCCCCCACAAGTGACCCCATTTTGGAAACTAGACCCCCTAAGGAACTTATCTAGATGCATAGTGATCATTTTGAACCCCCAGGTGCTTCACAAATTGATCTGTAAAAAAAAGAAAGTACTTTTTTTTCACAAAAATTTTCTTTTAGCCTCAGTTTTTTCATTTTCACATGGGCAACAGTATAAATTGGATCCTAAAATTTGTTGGGCAATTTCTCCTGAGTACACAGATACCTCATATGTGGTCATAAACCACTGTTTGGGCGCATGGCAGGGCTCAGAAGGGAAGCAGCGCCATTTGACTTTTTGAATGGAAAATATGCTGGAATATTTAGCGGTTGCCATGTGGCATTTGGAGAGTCCCTGTGTGCCTAAACATTGGAGCTCCCCCACAAGTGACCCCATTTTGGAAACTAGACCCCCTAAGGAACTTATCTAGATGCATAGTGATCATTTTGAACCCCCAGGTGCTTCACAAATTGATCTGTAAAAAAAAGAAAGTACTTTTTTTTCACAAAAATTTTCTTTTAGCCTCAGTTTTTTCATTTTCACATGGGCAACAGTATAAATTGGATCCTAAAATTTGTTGGGCAATTTCTCCTGAGTACACAGATACCTCATATGTGGTCATAAACCACTGTTTGGGCGCATGGCAGGGCTCAGAAGGGAAGCAGCGCCATTTGACTTTTTGAATGGAAAATATGCTGGAATATTTAGCGGTTGCCATGTCGCATTTGGAGAGTCCTGTGTGCCTAAACATTGGAGCTCCCCCACAAGTGACCCCATTTTGGAAACTAGACCCCTAAGGAACTTATCTAGATGCATAGTGAGCACTTTGAACCCCAGGTGCTTCACAAATTGATCCGTAAAAAAAAGAAAGTACTTTTTTTTCACAAAAATGTTCTTTTAGCCTCAGTTTTTTTCATTTTCACATGGGCAACAGTATAAATTGGATCCTAAAATTTGTTGGGCAATTTCTCCTGAGTACACAGATACCTCATATGTGGTCATAAACCACTGTTTGGGCGCACGTCAGGGCTCAGAAGGGAAGGAGCGCCATTTGACTTTTTGAATGGAAAATATGCTGGAATATTTAGCGGTTGCCATGTCGCATTTGGAGAGTTCCTGTGTGCCTAAACATTGGAGCTCCCCACAAGTGACCCCATTTTGGAAACTAGACGCCCTAAGGAACTTATCTAGATGCATAGTGAGCACTTTGAACCCCTCAGGTGCTTTACAGAAGTTTATAACGCAGAGCCGTGAAAATAAAATATCATTTTTTTTCTCAAAAAATGATTTTTTAGCCACTATTTTTTATTTTCACAATGGTTACAGAGAAATTGGACCCCGAAAGTTGTTGTCCAGTTTGTCCTGAGTACGCTAGTACCCCATATGTGGGGGGAACCACTGTTTGGGCACACGTCAGGGCTCGGAAGGGATGTAGTGACGCTTTGAAATGCCAACTTGATGGAATGGTCTGCGGGCATCTTGTTACGTTTGCAGAGCCCCTGATGCGCCTAAACAGTAGAAACTCCCCACAAGTGACCCCATTTTGGAAACTAGACACCGCAAAGAACTTATCTAGATGTGTGGTGAGCACTTTGAACCCCCAAGGGCTACACAGAAGTTTATAATGCCCGGGCATGAAAATAAAAAAATCATATTTTTTCCACAATCAGGATCTTTTAGTCCCCAATTTTTTTATTTTCGCAAGGGTAACATGAGAAATTAGACCCCAAAAGTTGTTGTCCAATTTGTCCTGAGTATGCTGATATCCCATATGTGGGAGAAAACTACTGTATGGGCACACGTCGGGGCTCGGATGGGAAGTAGTGACCTTTTGAAATGCCCACTTGATGGAATGGTCTTCGGGCGTCATGTTACGTTTGCAGAGTCACTGATGTGCCTAAACAGTAGAAACTCCCCACAAGTGACCCCATTTTGGAAACTAGATCCCCCAAGGAACTCCTCTAGATGTGTGGTGAGCACTTTGAATCTCCAAGTCCTTCACAGAAGTTTATAACGCAGAGCCGTGAAAATATAAAATCATTTTTTTTTCCACAAAAATAATTTTTAGTCCCCAATTTTTTTTCCCAATGTTAACAGGAGAAATTAGAACCCCCAAAGTTGTTGTGCAATTTTTCCCGAGTACGCTGATACCTCATATGTGGGGATAAACCACTGTTTGGGCATACGTCGGGGCTTGGAATAAAGGGAGCACTGTTTGACTTTTTGAACGCAAAATTTGCAGGAATCAATGGTGGCGCCATGTCGCGTATGGAGACCCCCTGATGTGCCTAAATAGTGGAAACCCCTCAATTCTAACTCCAACCCTAACCCCAACACACCCCTAACGCCTACACACACCTAACCCTAATACAAACCCTAATCATAACCCTAACCCCAACACACCCTAACCCTAATCCCAACTCTAACCATAAACCTAACTACAAACCTAACCCTAATTCCAAACCTAACCCTAATTTCAACCCTAACCCAAATTCCAACCCTAACCGTAATTCTAACCTTAGCCCTAATGCTAACCCTAACCCTAGTTCTAACCCTAAGGCTGGGTTCATATTGCGTTTTACCAGCCCGTTCAACACGTAGCGTTGACCGGCTGGTAACGGTATAGCGCAGATGAATCAGCAGATAATCAGCTGCGGATCAGCAGCAAAATCAGCCGCGGATCAGCAGCAAAATCAGTCGCGGATCAGCAGCGAAATCCGCCGCGGATCAGCAGTGAAATCCGCCGCAGATCAGCAGCGAAATCCGCCGCGGATCAGCAGCGAAATCCGCCGCCGATCAGCAGCGAAATCCGCGGCCGATCAGCAGCGAAATCCGCGGCCGATCAGCAGCGAAATCCGCCGCGGTTCAGCAGCGAAATCCGCCGCCGATCAGCAGCGAAATCCGCCGCAGATCAGCAGCGAAATCCGCCGCAGATCAGCAGCGAAATCCGCCGCCGATCAGCAGCGAAATCCGCCGCGGATCAGCAGCGAAATCCGCCGCCGATCAGCAGCGAAATCCGCTGCGGATCAGCAGCGAAATCCGCCGCCGATCAGCAGCGAAATCCGCCGCGGATCAGCAGCGAAATCTGCCGCTGATCAGCAGCGAAATCCGCAGCGGATCAGCAGCGATGTCAACACGTAGCGTTGACCGGCTGGTAACGGTATAGCATAACGCGACCGCGTTATGCTATACCCGCTAGCGCAGATGAATCAGCAGATAATCAGCCGCGGATCAGCAGCAAAATCAGCCGCGGATCAGCAGCAAAATCAGTCGCGGATCAGCAGCGAAATCCGCCCGCACGCGGATCCGCAGCGAAATCAGTCGCGGATCCGCAGCGAAATCAGTCGCGGATCCGCAGCGAAATCCGCCGCGGATCAGCAGCGAAATCTGCCGCCGATCAGCAGCGAAATCCGCTGCGGATCAGCAGCGAAATCCGCCGCCGATCAGCAGCGAAATCCGCCGCGGATCAGCAGCGAAATCCGCCGCCGATCAGCAGCGAAATCCGCCGCAGATCAGCAGCGAAATCCGCCGCCGATCAGCAGCGAAATCCGCAGCGATCCGCAGCGAAATCCGCGCGGATCGCAGCGATTCCGCCGCGGATCAGCAGCGAAGTCCGCCGCGGATCAGCAGCGAAATCCGCCGCGGATCAGCAGCGAAATCCGCCGCGGATCAGCAGCGAAATCCGCCGCGGATAAGCAGCGATTTCCGCCGCGGATCCGCAGCAAAATCAGCTGCGGATCAGCAGCAAAATCCGCTAGGAAAAAAAAAAAAATTCTTTATTTTTTTTATTTGTCCCTACCTATGATAAAGGGGGGGTTCATTTACTTTTTTTTATTTTGATCACTGTGACAGTTTATCACAGTGATCAAAATAAATTTTTGAACACTGGGGGGCGCACTGCGCATGCGCCGGCCGGCGGGCGCACTGCGCATGCGCCCGCCATTTTCCAATATGGCGGCACCCATGAAGAGGCCCGGGCGGACGCCGGGCCCGATCGTGGGACATCGGTGGATCGGAAGAGGTGAGTAGGGGGGTCGGAAGGCTGGGGGGGGATAGGAAGTGGGGGCAGTGGACCAAAAGAGGAGGGGAGCTGTAAGTGACGGCGGTGACCGATCGCTGCCATCTTTCGGTGGCGGCGGCCGATCACCGCCGTGATTCGGTGTGGGGGGGGTCAGGGCTCGGTCTCCAGCCATGGCAGATGCTATTGCAGCATTGGCCATGGCTGGATTGTAATATTTCACCAATTAAATTGGTGAAATATTACACATTGCTCTGATTGGCTGTTTCACTTTTAACAGCCAATCAGAGCGATCGTGGCCACGGGGGGGTTAAGCCAACCCCCTGTGGTGAAGCACAAAGGGTCCTGTAACTGCGGGTCGGGTGACCTTTGAGTGACCCGGTCTCCCGGCCTGCAGGGACGCGATCCTTTCATGACGCCACATAGGCGTCATGGGTCGGATTGGCACAGGTTTTCATGACGCCTACGTGGCGTCATGGGTCGGGAAGGGGTTAATAGGCTGCCTGCTAGCTGTATTGCTGTGTGTACACTGCTGTGCAGACTGCTTTTTACACAGCACTAATACTTTTAATCTTTTTTTCTGCGCAGTTACCGAGCGCTCATTTTTTCCCACACCGTATAGAGCTGTACGCTCCTCACACACCACCGTGTACAGGCTGGTATCACGGACAAATACATGCTGACTATCTGTGTGTGACTCCGGAAATAAATACGGAGATTTAAATTTTCCCCATACTGCTGGCCGCTTCTGATCCAGTACTGTATATCTGCTCTTTGTATTACGGTCAAATCCATTGGGGTCGGATTTTCGACTCTGACTCAATGTTTTTCCTTTAGTCGGCTGACTTTGTTCGACTCGACTTTTGGGAAAGTCGGGTGGCCCGAAAACCGACTCGACCCTCCCAGAGCCAAAGTCGCTCATCTCTATTCGTAGTGTCTCGAGTGTTAAAAGCAGTCTTCCATTCGTCGCTAGCACGAAAACTGATCAGGTTATAAGCTCCTCTAAGATCTAATTTGGAGAAGATTCGAGCCCCTCTGAGACGGTCAAATAGCCCCGGAATGAGCGGAAGAGGGTATCTGTTCTTGATGGTGATTTCATTCAGTCCTCTGTAATCGATGCACGGCCGCAGGGATCCATCCTTCTTCTTGACGAAGAAAAAAAAGCCCCTGCGGGGAGGTAGATTTCCAAATAAATCTCTTGGTAAGATTCTCCCGGACGTACTCGGACATGGTAAAAATCTCTGCAGGGGACAAGGGTAGATTCTACCCCTGGGAGGAGAAGTCCCGGGGATTAATTCAATCGGACAGTCAAAAAGCCGGTGCGGGGAAGGCTTTCCGCTTCCTTTTTATCAAAGACATCAGAGTAGGGCCAGTAGGCCGAAGGGAGCCCCAAGAGATCGGGAGGTGGTCGAGAGGCGGCAGAAGGACGAATCAGATTCAGGCACCAGACATGACATAAATGCCCCCAACAGAGGACCTTGCCCGATGACCCATCAAGGACTAGCTGGTGTGTCCGTAACCAAGGAAGTCCTAGGAGCAAGGCATGGGACAAGTTAGGCAGTACATAAAAGGCCATCCTTTCATGATGTAAGGCACCAACCTGCAGCTCCACCTCCTCAGTGACCAAAGTGACGGTCTCCTGTAAGGGTCTGCCATCCACTGAGGCAATCAGACAAGGGGTCTCCAGGAATATCACCGGAATTTGAAACTTGTCTACCTCTTCACGCCGGATGAAGTTACCTGCCGACCCTGAATCCACGTAGGCCACCTCGGAGCCACGCCTCCGACCCGAAATCAGAAGAACAGATATAGTGAGGGGTAGAGAGGAATTACCAACCCTATGGAGGGCTCTCTTACCTGACCTAGGTGGAAAAGTTTCCCGGTCTCTCTGGGCAGGAACAAAGAAAATGCGAAGTCCCTCCGCAGTAGAAGCATAGTCCCTGCGCCCGTCTCTCACGTCAACGTTGCTCGGCCAGCTTGAGATGATCTACCTGCTTGGGTTTGGCAGGGGGAATAGATGGGGTACCGACTGGACGTGGACAAGAGATTCGGTTGGTACAAGAGACCAATCTAATGGGTCTCCTCTCTCTAGCTGCCTCCCGGGAGCGCTCCTGGAAAGTAGATCAATACGGGTGGCCAGGGAGATAAGATCCTCCAGAGTGGACTGGGTATCGCGACTGGCAAGCTCGTCCTTAATCCTGCCCAACAAGCCCTGCCAAAAAGCCCCTACTAGTGCCGCATTATTCCAGCCCAACTCTGAGGAAAGAGTACGGAAGCGGATGGCATATTGACCGACCGTGAGAGCACCCTGCTGAAGGGACTCAGTAAGAGAGGCTAAACAACCAGGCTCATCAAAGACCCTATGGAAAGTATCCAGAAAAATCGGCAGGCTAGAGACAATGGGATCATCCCATTCCCAGAGGGGATTCACCCAGGAAAGGGCCTCTCCCTCCAGATGAGACATAATAAAGGCCACTTTGGCCCGGTCAGAGGGATTTTGCTGGGGTATTAATTAAAAGTTGAGACTACATTGATTTAGGAACCATCTGAAAAGCTTGGAGCCGCCACTAAATTGAGGTGGCTAGGCAAGGCGCGGAGAAGGAAGGGAAGAGGAGACATGAGACGAGGTCTGAGCCGCCGTGGCAGACTGCAAGGCAAGCAAACAGTCATCAACGGAGGCCATATAAGTTAAAAT
>JARQOD010000004.1:311512492-311554356 GCA_033576555.1 Oophaga sylvatica
AGTTCAGGTGGTAGAAAGATGAACATAACCGGAGACATGGAAAACGTTGCCAAACAGTTATTTAATCTGAAAACGGACAGGCAAATTCAGGTGAGATCCATGCCTTGTTCATTTTCAGAAAAGTAAGCCGGTCTACATTCTCTGAGGATAGTCGCATGCGACGGTCTGTTACTACACCACCTGCAGCACTAAAGACACGCTCAGATAATACACTGGCAGCAGGGCAAGCCAGCACCTCCAATGCATACTGGCTAAGCTCTGGCCATGTATCCAACTTAGGGACCCAAAATTTGAAAGGGGAAGAGGCATCTGGGAGTACACTTAGAGGGAAAGCCAAGTAGTCTGTCACCATCTTACGGAAACGTTTCTTCCTGGTGACTTAGCCGTCTCGGATGGTGTAGACCTTGCTGGCGCTGTCACAAAACTTTGCCACATTTGTAACATACAGTTCTTGTCCTGTGCAGAGGCGCTGCTTCTGCTCCCTCTTGTTGTAGAGGTGTCTACACTGCCTCGACGCACAGAGCTGCTTTGTAAAGCAGTAGCAGCAGCAGCATCTCTCTCGGCTGGAATGTACAACAGTATGGATTGCACCAGTGTGTCTTGGTACTCCTGCATTTTACGGTCCCGGTTCACCGGTGTGATGAGGGTTTGTAAGTTGTCCCGGTAGCGAGGGTCTAGGAGGGTGTACACCCAATAATCTGACGTGCTGAGAATGTGGGCGATGCGGCGGTCGTTTCTTAGGCACTGAAGCATGAAATAAACCATGTGCTGCAGACTCCCAACTGGCCAACAAAGGCTGTCCTCTGGAAGAGGCGTTATCTCTGTCTCCTCTGCATCACCCCACCCTCGCTCTACATACTGACTACAGCGTTGTGTACCTTCCTCTGTAGGGATTTCTTCCTCCTCCATTGACTCCTCCTCATCCTCCTCACAAAGTGAGCTGAACCACGTTGCGCTGACTGTCCTGAAGGTAATTGAATTTGTGACTCCTCATCCTCCACCTGTTTCAAAACCTCTTCCTTTAGTGCTTTCAGTGATTTCTGAAGCAGGCAGATAAGGGGACAGTCATGCTGACTAGTGCATCATCTGCACTCGCCATCCGCGTTGAGACATCAAACGCACGCAAAACGTCGCAGATGTCCTTCATAGAGGCCCACTCAGTAGTGGTGAAGTGTGAACGGCGCAAATTGCGAGTTGATTGCACCTGTTGCAGCTGATACTCCATTACTGCTGGCTGCTGCTCACACAACCGCTCCAACATATGTAACGTGGAATTCCACCTGGTGGGTACGTCACATATGATGCGATGTTCAGGAAGGCAAAATCTGACTTGCAGAGCTGCAATGCGCGTTCTGGCCATGCTGGAACGTCGCAAGTGAGCGCACTCTAGGCGGACCTTGTGCAGCAGTGCATCAAGATCCGGATAGTCCCTCAAAAAACTCTGCACGACCAAGTTTAGCACATGTGCCAGACATGGTATGTGAGTGAGGCTGCCAAGGCCCAGAGCTGCCACCAGATTTCGGCCATTGTCACACACTACCAAGCCTGGCTGCAGATTAGCTGACAAAAACCACACGTCGCTCTCCTGCTTGATGGCATCCCAGAGCTCCTGCGCTGTGTGGGTTCGATTCCCCATGGGAATTAATTTCAGGACGGCCTGTTGACGTTTGGCCACGGCTGTGCTCATATCGGTCGCAACAGGTAAGCGTTCACGGGTCCATGTGGAGGTATACCGTGACGGCTCGTGCAGCGATGATTCTGAGGAACTGGAGTAGGAGGAGGAATCAATGTGCACAGACTGGATTCCTGCAATCCTTGGAGTTGGCAGAACACGTACAGCGCCACTGGCAAGATCTGTACCCCGCTCCACAACATTGACCCAATGGGCAGTGAGGGAAAGGTATCGTCCCTGGCCATGGGTACTGGTCAACGCATCGGTGGTCAGGTGGACCCTGCTACTGACGGCGTTTAGTAGCGCATGTTTAATGTTTCCCTCGACATGTTTTTGCAGAGCAGGGACAGCTTGCCTGCTGAAATAAAATCGGCTTGGCACATTATATTGTGGGACTGCCAATGCCATAAAGTTCCTGAAACTGTCAGTCTCCACCAGCCTGAATGACAGCATTTCAAGGGACAGGAGTTTTGCAAGGCCAGCATTCAGAGCCTGTGCTCGTGGATGGTTTGCCGAGTATGGCCGTCTTTTATCCCATGCCTGTGTTACCGATGGCTGTTTTTTGTACTGGGAGTGTGACGATGACTGTGAACTTGCTGCAGTGGGAGGAATAACAGTTTGTCTATGGACAACAGTGACCGAGGTTCTTCCATGGAGATCCTGTGAGGAAGCCAAAACAGGTGTGTGAGAGCTGGAGGTAGAGGCTCGAACATGACGTAAAGATGTAGGTGCTGCTGTAGGTTGGCCTACATCTCCAGTGTGTCTTTGGAACTCAGCTACGTGCTTTGTCCGTACATGTGTCCACATATTTGTGGTATTCAGGTTCCTGATATTTTTACCTCTTTTAACTTTTTGCTTACACAGCTTGCATTGAACATAGCAAATATTATCTACAAGTCTGTCAAAAAAGGACCACGCAGTGCAAGTCATGGGAGCGCCAATTTTGACATTTCTAAGAGAACTGCTCCCAACAGGTGCCAAACTGGAGGCTACAGGCAAGCGAGTCTGCAGCCTACCTCTCCCTCCTCTTTGTACCGTTGGGACAATCTCTTCCTCAGAGCTGCTCCCACCACCTTGCTGTTGCTCACGCCATGTTGGGTCTCGGACTTCATCATCTCCACTACCCTCTTCCAACACCTGCTGCTGTTGGATGGTCTGGGCAGCACCATGCTCCACAAAACCTGGCACCTGAGTCTCATCATCATCATAAGATGCGTTCTGCGGTGTGCTGTCCATCGGCACTGGCTCACCCGCCTCTTCAGATTGAGAGAGACACAGCTGTTGCGCATCACTGCATACTCCCTCTTCTTCAAATTGCAGAATGCTGCTTGCCTGTGCCCGTGTTTGCGAGCCAACAGATTCTGAGAACAGAAGCAGAGACTCAGCTGGCTCCTGACAGAACTCTCTGACTGCCTTGGCAATTTGACAGGCGGTGAACAGACAGATGGTTGCTCAACAGTGTTGTGTTCCTGAGAGGAGGTGGAAGGAATTGAAGTCGATGCATTGGCTGCCATCCAACCAACAACGGCTTCAATTTGTTCTTCCCGCAGCAGGGGGGCACGCCGAGCTCCTACCAAAGTGCGCATAAAGGAACGCTCACGGGGATAAATGGTGGATGCTGTGTCACTGAGGGCGGCAGCAGACACAGAATCCCCACGTCCTCTCCCTGCTGAAACTCCACGGCCATGACCACGTGCCTTACTCACTGACTTCTTCATCTTGGTAGATTGATAAAGAAAGTCAGAAAAGTTATAACTTAAGGCCTAAGTGTGGTTATTACGCAGAGACTGAAGTGAACACTGAAACACAACTGTTCACAAATCACAATCTGTGAAAGGCTACTCCTTTGTCTACTTCTATAGTGTTTGCAACCAATGTATTGGATACGGATGGAAGCGCGTCACACTAATAGTTAAATTGCATGGAGCAGCAAGAATTACACTGAAGGAAAAAAAAAAGAGTGAGTGACAGGTGCAGATGCCTACAGACAGCGTTGCATGCAGAGCAAACTGCAGCGTCACCTGCACTCACACACACCTTGCAGAGCTGTTAAAACACTGCAGGCAAAAGGAAGCTTTACACAGCGGTTGGTGCTAGCCTGCCTACAGCACAGTACACTAAATCGCAATCTCTAACTGTCCCTCAGAGTCAGCACAGCAGCGTTCTGTCCCTTACTGAATTCACAGCACAGTGACGCTAAAATGGCGGCGGCGCCTTTTATACACTGAAGAAAAAAAAAAAAGAGTCTGTGAGTGACACGTGCAGATGCCTACAGACAGCGTTGCATGCAGAGCAAACTGCAGCGTCACCTGCACTCACACACACACCTTGCACAGAGCTGTTAAAACAACACTGCAAGGCAAAAGGAAGCTTTACACAGCGGTTGGTGCTAGCCTGCCTACAGCACAGTACACTAAATCGCAATCTCTAACTGTCCCTCAGAGTCAGCACAGCAGCGTTCTGTCCCTTACTGAATTCACAGCACAGTGACGCTAAAATGGCGGCGGCGCCTTTTATAGTGCATTCTGACATCATTTCAGCAGCCAATCACAGCCATGCCATTAGTTAACATGACCGCAGCATTACAGGATGTGCCCACACTTCTTAGGATTCCTTATTGGCTGAATAAAATCACATTGCCTCGCAAATAATTATGGGAACTTCCGATTCCGGTATTCGATAAGACGAAAATATCGAAACGAATTATCGAAAGGCCGATAGAGCTAATATCGGCCGATAGCCGATATTTGCATTATCGTATCACTCAACACTAGTGAGATCACAACAGGAACAACAGCTCATCACAAAACTCACCTTCTGGACCTTAATTGCAACATTTGCATGGGAAAAATCAAACCTTCAGATATGAATAATATGGGCCAATGGGCCAAAATAAAATCATCAACCACAAATGCCATGGAAAAGAGTTAAGGACAGAAGCTACAATCCTCAGAGGCAGCAGAGACAATTGATTGCATTGAAAATGATGTCTTAGGCATAAAAAATGAGAATACCTCCTCATCTGAAACTGCAATATGGAAAGGCTTGATTCACATGTTTTCTATTAAAACGTTATAAGTGACAGCCATGCAAGTTTGTGATATAGTGCCCACCTTTTTGAGAAATTACCAAAGAAGATCACAACTAAAGGTGTCATCTCTCAGGAATAAGTGTGGGAATATGTGGATCTCATCTGGCCTGCATGTACCAAGGATATGTATGCCTTCTGTGTTTCTGCCCCCAGACCAGCAGTGATGCGGTGTTCTACAGTAGGCTCTATTCCTACCTCAACCGCAAACTAAGATATGCAATTTTCAATGCCAACAACATAGAGGCCTTTATAATTCCACTTCCAGCATGCCAGTCCATACCTGCCAAACTTCACCCTTTAGGGGGCCAGGTCTTGAGGATGAACATCCTCATCTTTTACTGGCTCTACTTTTTCCGAACCATCCATTCTGGTCTTCATGTCCCAGAAAGAACCCCAAAATTCAGAGAGAGCAGGATCAGGATATTCCTGATGACATATTCACATCTATATTTGAAGATGTCGAAAGGGAGGAGAATTTGATGGGGAACAAGGACACGGACCTTTAGGGCAGGAGATACCTGGTGTGGGAGAAGTGGGCATTGCAGAGCTGATAAATATTCTGACTTATCTGTCAAATAACCTTCAGAAAATTTCTGACCAAAACAACAATAATTTTCAGTCTAAGCCCCCTACAAACCAGCCAAACCCATTTTGGCCATCATGTCCAATGGCATCCACTTTTCAGGTCCCTGTTCCTTTTGGCAATGATCCAGCTGCCATGTTTGATCTTTCGATCTTGTATGATCCATTGGGCAATAACACTTACACGTTCTAAAAGCAACGTGGCAATAGGTTTCTAACACAATTCTTAAGGTTTTTAGACTAGGTATATAGAAAACTTTGTTCATATTTTCAAGAACATTTATGCCTACAGTTTTAAAAATCAAAATTTTATTCTTATCACAGACCTATTAAACATTTCTAAAGATATTTTTCATATTTTTCCGTTGGTTAATGTTTGTATTGTTCACAAAGCATATTAAAATATAAATCTCATAAATGTTATCAAGTCTTTGCCAAGAAGGATGTTGATTCTCCAATGGGGGGTACCTTTTTAAATAAATAAAGTATAGACATCACAGCCCCCCTTGGCCAAAATTCAGCAGCCTATAATGTTACAGAATACGTTCACCCAGGTCATGTAGTCTGAGATAAGGAAAAGACATTGCAGGAAGCCAAGTTAAGAAGTAGGCCAAAATGTAGGGGTGTGTGTCTCTGAGACTTGTAATGGAGTGCATAGGCTGATAAGTATTTCACCAATGGGGGTACCTTTTTTTTAAATAAATAAAGTATTGCCATCACAGCCCCCCTTGGCCAATAATGTTAAAAAACACATTCACCCTGGTCATCTAGTGGCAGGTAAGGAAGAAACATTACAGGAAACCAAGTTAAAAAGTAGGCCCAAATGTTGGGGTGTGGGTCTCTGAGACTTGTAATGGAGTGCATAGGCTAATAAGCATTTCGACAATGGGGGGTACCTTTTTGAATAAGTAAAGTATTGCCATCACAGCCCCCCTTGTCCAAAAATCAATGGCCTATAATGGTACAGAACACATTCACCCTGGTCATCTAGTGGCAGGTAAGGAAGAGACATTGCAGGAAATAGAGTTAACAAGTAGGCCCAATGTAGGGGTGAGGGTCTCAGAATGGTCATGGAGTGCATAGGCTGACAAGCATTTCACCAATGGGGGGTACCTTTTTTAATAAATAAACTATGGCCATCACAGCTCCCCAAATTCTGCGGCCTGTAATGTTACAGAACACTTTCACCCAGGTCAAGGAAGTCTGAGATAAGGAACAGACATTGCAGGAAACCGAGTTAACAAGTAGGCCCAAATGTAGGGCTGTTGGTCTCTGAGACTTGTAATGGAGGGCATAGGCTGACATGCATTTCACCAATGGGAGGTACCTTTTCAAATAAATAAAGTATTGCCATCACAGCCCCCTTTGGACAAAATTCTACAGTCTATAATGGTACGAAACACGTTCACCCTGGTCATGTAGCCGTGGACAATGAGGAGACACAATGAGAAATCATAGCTAAATTAAACAACTAAATTACAAATGTGAAGCCACGTATGAAAGAAAATAACTAAAGGGAGGGGTGAGCACGGGTTCATAGATATGAAGCCAGAATGTGTTTGACAAGATATGTTTGGCCCTATCAACAGCTCTGAGTCAGTGATATAAATAGAAATATTAAATAATACCATAGCCAAAATTAGAGTGACTTTTGCATCACACTATCCCTTCCACCTGTTGTTCTACTGGTTGAGGATGATGAGGATAAGGAGGAGGCTAACAGCAAACAGACCAACTCAGGAAGTGGATACCCATGTGTGGTTGTGAAGAAGTGCCTGAGAATACACCTCTCCAAAAAAGAGAATTCAGTTATGGTTCTATTTCAGTGTTATCATTTGGAGGTGTACAGAAGTCTTATCTGTTATAATTCCCCCAGCAGCACTAAAAACACGCTCTAACAGAACCCTAGAAGCAGGCAGGCCAGGACCTCCAAGGCGTAGAGAGCCAGTTCATGCCACGTGTCCAGCTTGGATACCCAATTATTAAAAGGCACAGAGGAATACCGGAGGACATTTGTACAATCTGCAAGGTACTCCCTCACCATCTTCCCAAACATTGAACTTCTTGTGACATCACCCCTTGCCTCTGTGGCAGCACGATGGATGGTCTGAGAAAATTTTCCCAGGACTTTGCCACTGTTCCTCTGCCTGACCTGGATTGCACTAATGTCTCTCTCACTTGGACTCCTTGGCTGTACAACAAACTCTGACGTCTGCTGCCAGCGTTCTCACATGGGAATTTTTTCACTAATTCCAATACAAGGGCTCTATGGTAATGCACCATTTTTAGAACACTGTCTGACTCTGGAATAAGAGCTTGAAAATTTTTCTTGTAGCATGGGTCTAAAAGTGTCACAAACCAGTAATGCGTGTCACCGAAAATTGTTGTAATGCGAGTTTCACGGGAAACACAGAGCGACATAAAGTCAGCAATGCTTGCCAGACTACTAACAGGCATGCCTTCCGTGTCCTCGCCAACAGTATAACTCACTATGGTGTCCTCCTCCTCATCCTCATACTCCTCCTCCCTGTCCTCAGGCCATCCCCGGTGAACAGATGGTATGACAGCTGTGCTCGTAGTACCGTCTACAGCGCATGAAAGTAGCTCCTGTTCTTCCTCCTCCTCCTCTTCATTGTCTACCAATCCACCTTGCGATGACATGACATTGTGCTGAGTGTAATCACCCGGTATGTTTCCTGGCTCAATGTCATCATGCTCTTCCTGCAATGCATCCACTTTTGTTGTGAGCAGAGAGTTTTTCAGAATGCTGAGAAGCGGGATGGTGACGCTAATTATGGCATCATCGCCGCTCACCATCTTGGTGCACTCCTCAAAGTTCTACAGGATGGTACATATGTCTGACATCCATGCCCACTCCTGAGGTCTTATATGTGGAGTCTGACCTGAATATCGAAGGCCTTGTTGAAGCTGGTACTCAACAACTACCCTCTTCTGCTCACAAATCCTTACCAACATATGCAATGTAGAGTTCCAATGTGTGGGTACATCACACACCAGTCGGTGAGCCGGAAGCTACAAAAATGGTGAAGCACAGCAAGAGGCGTACTTTCAACAGCAGATCCTGCAACTCTGGGTAACTTTTGATAAAACGTTGAACCACGAGGTTAAACACATGGGCCAGACAAGGTACATGTGTGAGCTGACCTTGCCTCAGGGCCGCCACCAGCTTCCGGCCATTGTCATACACGACTATGCCTGGCTGTAGGTTCAGCGGAGTCAGACAAATATCTGACTGCTCCTTCAGCACTGTCCACAACTCTTCTGCATTATGCAGCTTGTCATCTATGTAGATTTGCTTCAGCACAGCCTGTTGACGCTTGGCTGAAGCAGTGCTGCAGTGCTTCCAGCTTCTGACTGATGTGTTCATTTCAGAGATGGAGGCTGAAGAAGAGAAGGAGGAGGTGCAGGAGCTGTAGACTGTGGGGGCAACTTTGATTGACGTAGGGCCCGCAATCCTTGGTGTGGGGAGGATGTGTTCCATCCCAAGGTCCGACTGGGTCCTGGCTTTCACTATGTTAACCCAGTGTGCCATCAGTGAGATGTACCGTCCCTGCCCACAGGCACTTGTCCACGTGTCCGTGGTTAGGTGAACTTTCCCAGCAACAGCATTGTTGAGGGCACGGGTAATGTTGTGGGACACATGCAGGTGTAATGCCGGTACGGCACAAGGGAGAAATAGTGACGACTGGGGACCGAGTACCTTGGAATGGCCATTACCATCAGGTTTCGGAAAGCTTCCGTCTCAATGAGCCGAAAAGGCAACATTTCGAGCGCAAGCAGTCGATAAATGTGTGAATAAAGTACTGTGGCCTGTGGGGCATTGGCTGGGTATTTCCGCTTGAATTCCAATGACTGAGGTATAGACAACTGAAGGCTGCGCTGCGCTGGGACAAGGACGTGGATGGGCTTGATGATGGTGCTGGTTGACCGTGGACAAAAACAGGTGCATGGCCCAAGCCATCTTCACAAGCACGCTGAACTGGGGATTGGCTTTTATGCAAAACAGTGGAAGAAGCAGTGTTGTCACCTGCAGACAGTGTTCCTGGAGCCTGGGGTTCGGCCCACAAAGTGGGGTGCTTTGCTGCCGTGTGCCTAATCATGCTGGTGGTGGTCAGGTTGGTAGTTGATGCGGGCATGGAAGTGCTGCAAGTGGCCTGCTTGGGGTTCTCAGCAGAGTCTTTAAAAAATAACCAGACCCGGAAAGTTCTAACAGTTGGAATGGCAACTTCTGTCCTGTTGGTGTTACAGGGAATGGATGCACGCCTTCTGTCTGAGGCCAACACACTGCTTCTTGCCTGTTTTCTCCATGTGTGCTGCTGTCCTCGCTCTGCATGTCCTCCTGCCAGATTGGGTCAGTCACTATGTCATCTACCACCTCGTCTTCCACATCCGCACCATGCTCCTCCTCCTGACTTTCCGGCAAATTGTGTCTCATCATCGTCCACCTCTAGTGACCGTGGCTGCTCAAAGATTTGTGCATCGCTACATGGAATATCATCTTTCCCTGCTTCAAGTGTAGCTGCCGAGAAGCACGAATCTCCAAATGGAAAACTGAACAGCTCTTCGGAGTGTTCGAGTGTGGGATCTGGTGTCTCAGGGCGCTTGGCATGGTAGGAGGAAGAAGGATCAGGGTGATTAATAGCCGATCCACACTCACAGCTACTCAGACTTGACTGTGTGGAAGACATGGTAGTGGTGGTGATGGTGGTTAAGTGACTTGAAGCATTATCCGCTATCCAACCAACTACCGTTTCACACTGCTCGGGCTTCAATAGTGGTGTGCTGTGGTTCCCTAGAAACTGGGACAGGAAAGTTAAGCAAGAACATGTGGGTCTTTGCTGCGTCCCACTTTCAGCTTGCCACGGCCTCGGCCTCTGCATTCACCATCAACATCATGTCCACTTCCCCGTCCCTTGCCCCTTGCCTTGCCCATTTTAAATGGACTACTCAAATATTTTTTAAAGCTCAATACAAATGGATTTATTTGGAGAAAAATTATATGTCATCACTATAACTGCATAGTGAAAATTTTGACACCACTGATACACCAGACCTTAGCCTGAAATCACAGACTGGATTAATTTTTTGGGTTAGGTTTTTTGTTACTGTTTGAACAAAATAAAAAAGGCGTACAAGAAGGCTAGCAGACAGAACTATGCATCATATGCCAGCCAAGAATAGAATTTTTCACCACAGATACACAAGGACTCAGCCTGAGATAACAGAGTGGAATAATGTGTTATGATTGTGTAGATTTAAAAGACTGCTGGAACGACAATGAGAGAATGGCCAAAAAAGGAAAGTTATGCCTAAAAAGCATCATATTTTGCCACACGGATGTATGAGGCATGTCACAGATAGACCACACAGTAAAATGTAGCCTGTTTTTATAAATAATGCAACATGGTGCTGTCTTTAAGTGCACTCACACCCAGGGCAAAATAAAATAAAAACCCTACACTGGCCACATGTTCACCTTGCACAGATATGAGCTGCCATGGTGATAACAGTACCACTAATTAGTGCACCTTTTTTTTAAATAAAAAGTACTGGTGTTTTTACGTGAAAGGACACACAGGACTCCAAAAAAATATTGCCGTACACTGGCCACACGTTCAACACGCACAGATATGAGCTGCCACGGAGATAAGAGTACCACTAATTTGTGCACCAATTTTTTTTAATAAAAAGTCCTGGTGTTTTTACTTGAAAGGACTCACAGGGATCCAGAAAAATATTGCAGTACACTTGCCACACGTTCACCACACACAGATATGAAATGGCATGGAGATAACAGTACCACTAATTTGTGCAACTTTTTTTATAAAAAGTACTGTTTTTTTACGTGAAAAGACACATAGGGCTCCAAAAAAATATTTCTATACACTGCCCACACATTGAGCGTGCACAGACATGAGCTGACATAGAGATACCACTAACACAAATTTGTGCCCTTTCTTTTTTATTTTTAAAAAGTACTGGTGATGAGCTGGCACAGAGATACCACTAACACCAATTTGTGCACTTTTTTTTTTATAAGTACTGGTGTTTCTACGTGAAATCACACCCATGTCTCTGCAACAAAATTGCCGTACACTGGCCACACATTGAGTACACACAGATATGAGCTGGCACAGAGATACCACACCAAAATATATGTGGCGTGTATTCCAATTACCGTATATACTCATGTATAAGCTGACCCATGTATAAGTCGACCCCCCTACTTTTGCCACAAAAAACTGGGAAAACTTATTGACTCGCATATAAGCCGGGTGTATAATCCGCTGTCCTGTTCTGTCGCCCGTTCTCCTCCTTGCTCCCCCATCCAGCTCTGCGCTCCCCCATTCTCCTCTTTGCTCTCCCCTCCTGCTGGTCCTCCGCTGTGCTCCCCCCTTCCTGCTCCGTCCTCCTGTGCCCCCCGTCCTGCTCCGTGCTCCTCTGTGCTCTCCATCTTCCCCCGTCCTCCCCCCGCACTCCTCTGTGCCCTCCATCCTCCCCCCATCCTGCTCCGTGCTCCATGTGCCCATCTCCCCGCTGCTCGTGCCCTCTGGCTCCGTCCTCCCCCCGTCCTGCTCCGTGCTCATTGTCCTCCTCCATGCTTCCCCCATCCTCCGTTCTCCCCATCATACTCACCCTCCCCGTGCCATCGCTGAACGTCCCGGCAATCCTGCGTTGTACCCGGTTTCCTGCAGCTCACCTGTGCTGAGCAGTGAACGTAATACCGCTCATTAAGGCCATGAATATGGACACCACGCCTATGGGAGTGGCGTCGCGTCCCAGCCACCGGCTCGTGCCCGGCACCCTCTCCCCCGCTGGTTTCTGCCCAGTGACTTGTGTATAAGCCAAGGGGGCATTTACAGCACCAAAAAAGGTGCTGAAAATCTCGACTTATACACGAGTATATACGGTACATCGGGAGCTACCTATATACGGCCAATATATCCTACAGGTAGCAGCAGCAGCAACAGAAGTCAGGAAGGAAATGGACCCTCTTGATGTGTGCAATGATCTATATACGCACATACAGTGCCTGCAGGCCTTGCACTAATGTGTATAGAGCGACGATCACTTCCCTGCCTGCCTAACACTGAAACCTAGATACTCCGGAATTAGCCCTTAGAAGTATTGTTGTGTTATCAGGATTTGAGTAGTTTAGGATGGTAGACCCCACACTGACTAAGAAATCGCCAAATCTGACCCTATCTTGGCAACCGCTCTCCCTACACTGTCTGAGTCCGGAGATGAATGCGACGAGCAGAGCGGCGTCCGGTCTCTTATATTCGTGATGATGCTGTGCTGCCAAGCCAATCACTGCACCACCACAACAAAGATGGGTGCGGCGTTTCCTGGCCTAACAGACATTCCCTGCAGCCTGATTGAATCTCTAAAGTCCAATAAAAATGCTGGGTGGATACCCCTGTTACGCCGAATAATCCCGGAAATGCTCGCTGCTCGCCGAGTATGACGAGTACCGTGATACTCGAGTGAGTAATGAGTAGTGGCGAGCGCATTCGCTCATCACTAGTACTAACCCGAAGAATAAAACTGCTTTATCAATTTTACCACACGCAGAACATTATAAACTCCCCCCCAAAAGTAATTCATGAATTGCTGGTTTTTGTTCATTCTGCCTCCCAAAAATAGTAATATAAAGAGATCAAAAAGTGTCAAGTGTCTGAAAATGTACCAATAAAAACGTCAACTCGTCCCACACAAAACAATATCTCACTTGACTCTGTGGGCCAAAATATGGAAAAATTATAGCTCTCAAAATAATAGTAATAATGCAAAAACTATTTTTTGCAATAAAAAGCGTTTTTTAGCGTGTGACAGCTGCCAAACATAAAAATCCGCTATAAAAACCTGTTATAAATAGTAAATCCAATTCCCATTTATCACCCCCTTAGCTAGGGAAAAATAAAGTAAAAAAAAATGTATTTATTTCAATTTTTCTATTAGGGTTAGAGCTAAACTTAGGGTTAGGGTTGGGGCTAAAGTTAGGGTTAGGGTTATGGTTGGGGCTAAAGTTAGGGTAAGGGTTGGGGCTAACATTAGGGTTAGGGATGGGGATAAAGTTAGGGTTAGGGTTGGGCTAAAGTTAGGGTTAGAGTTGGGGCTAAATTTAGGGTTAGGGTTGGGGCTAAAGTTAGGGTTAGGGTTTGGATTAGTGTTAGGGTTAGGTTTTCAATTAGGGTTAGGGTTTGGATTAGGGTTAGGGTTGGGATTAGGGTTAAGGGTGTGTTAGGGTTAGGTTTGTGGTTAAGGTTATGGTTACGGCTGGCATTATGGTTAGGGGTGTGTTTAGGTTAGGGTTGAACTTGAATTTGGGGCTTTCCACTTTTTAGGCACATCAGGGGCTCTCCAAACTCGACATGGTGACCAATCTCAATTCCAGCCAATTCTTAGTTGAAAAAGTCAAATGGTTCTCCTTTCCTTCTGAGCTCTGCTGTGTGCTCAAAGAGTGATATACCCCCACATATGGGGTATCAGCGAACTCAGAACAAATTCAACAACTTTTTGGGTCCAATTTCTCCTGTTACCCTTGTGAAAATAAAAAATTGGGGCAAAATATCATTTTTGTAAAAAAATATGAGTTTTTAATGTTACGTCTGTATGTTATAAACTTCTGTTAAGCACTTGGGGGTTCAAAGTGCTCACCACACATCTAGATAATTTCCTTAGGGAGTCTAGTTTCCAAAATGGTGTCAATTGTGGGGGTTTCCACTGTTTAGGCACATCAAGGGCTCTCCAAGCGCGACATGGCGTCCAATCTCAATTCCAGCCAATTTTGCATTGAAAAGTCAAACGGCGCTCCTTCCCTTCCGAGCTCTACCATGCGCCCAAACAGGGTTTAACCTGCATATATGGGGTATCAATGTACTTAGTACAAATTGCACAACAACTTTTTTGGTCCAATTTCTCCTGTTACCCTTGGTAAAATAAAAAAAATTGGATCTGAATTACATTTTTTTTAAAAAACAGTTAAGTGTTCATTTTTTTTAAACATTCCAAAAATTCCTGTGAAGCACCTGAAAGGTTAATAAACTTATTGAATGTGGTTTTGAGCACCTGCACAGGTGCAGTTTTTAGAATGTTGTCATTATTGGTTATTTTCTATCATATAGACACCTCAAAGTGACTTCAAATGTGAGGTGGCCCCTAAAAAAATGTTTTTGTAAATTTTGTTGTAAAAATGAGAAATCGCAGGTCAAATTTAACCCTTATAACTTCCTAACAAAAAAAAATTGCTTCCAAAATTGTGCTGATGTAAAGTAGACATGTGGGAAATGTTATTTAGTAACTAAGGATTAAACTCTTATTTTACTATCTGTGTTTAAGGGTTAACTATATTGCATTTAAATCTTGAGGTGTAGCTATATTCACAAAGGCGTTAATTAAGGGTGAGGGTTCATAGTTAAGGGTTTGTAAGGGCCAGTTGGTTGGGATCAAGTCATTTTAGAAGTGCATTGAGCAGCAGGGTGGTTTGCTGTTGAAGGAGAAAAAAAAATCTCTTGAAATCTTCTGCTTCAGCGAGTGTGACCGGTGCACAAGTGTGAACGGTGGTAAGTGTGACATGTGATTCAGTGACTTTGGATTCAGGGAGTTGATAAGGGAGGAATTACTAAATTGCTGTTATATTTTATTAATACTTTTTATTTATTTTTACTTATCTTTGCTGTCTGGTGAAATCCCCATTACAAATGTGCTCCACTATTGCCAATGTCATCCAGTGTACATCTTGCCACATGTATACAGTCCTTGAACTTGTGACTTCAAATGTGATGTGGTCGCCAAAAAAAAATGGTGTAAAAATTAGAAATCGCTGTTTAACTTTTAACCCTTATAACTTCCTAACAAAAAAAAATTTGGTTCCAAAATTGTGCTGATGTAAAGTAAACATGTGGGAAATGTTACTTATTAAGTGTTTTGTGTGTCATATCTCTGTGATTTAAGGGCTTGAAAATTCCAATTTAGAAAATTGCGAAATTTTCAAAATTTTCGCTTTTTCACAAATAAAAGCAAGTCATATCAAAGAAATTTTACCACTATCATGAAGTACAATCACAAGAAAACAGTGTCAGAATCACCAGGATGCATGGAAGCGTTCCAGAGTTATTACCTCATAAAAGGACAGTGGTCAGAATTGTAAAAATTGGCCATGTCATTAACATGCAAACCACCCTTGGTAGTGTTGAGCGATACTGCTCGATATCTAAAAATATCGGATCGGAATGGTATCGCCGATATCACTAAAATATCGGCGATACCCGATACCGATACCGGAGGTCCAATGTAAGTCTATGGGAACCAAATATCGACATTAAAAAAAAACCATTCTTGCCTTGTTGGTTAATTGTACATGAAGGAAAACAACAAAGAGTAATGTAGAATGTATTGGGGAGGTTGAGGAGACAATAAAGGCATACATGTTTAACCCAATGCATTGGAATAGCATTAATATATTTTTTTTTGGAAATACGTTTGGATTGACGAACAAATTGACAATGTTGTTAACCTTTTTCTATTTTGGCAAATATGTATGTTTCACAACTTCCATGCTCTTCACCTTTTTAACTTTTGCCAGTGCCACACTTTCTCCTTCATAATTTTCAGCAGCATCATCTTTCTCATCAAATTATTCTTCATCTTCACCTTCTTAATCTTCTTCTTAAACTTCTTGCTATTCATGTTTTTGTTTACATTACTCATATTGTTATTATTAAACTATTAATCTTCTTCATATTCAAATTCTTCATCTTCTTCCTCTTCATCTTCTTCATCATATTCTTATTTGTGACAGAGATTCCTGTACTTGTAATCTGTAAAAGTATGAATTTTTCATTCTTCCATTCTTGCTGTCACAAAAGATTTAAATTACAACAGTATTTGTCCGTGTTCAGTTTAGCCTGCAGCAGCAGGCATTTTCCAGGGGCACCACGAGGAGGAACGGACTCACCCCATACACTGCTTAGTCTTCTTCTGCTTAGAATTTAGAGCATATATTTTGCTCTTCATTTTGGTCTTATACTTCATGTTCTTCTGCTTTTTGATCTTCTGCTTATTGTTCTTCTGTCTGTTGTTCTGTATCTTGTAGTTTGTCTTAACCTTCTTTGTCCTGTTGGTGATCTTCTTCAGGGTATTCTTTTATTTTTTCTTTGTGATGGTGTTCAGGCTGGTTGGCTTCATGCTCGTCGTCCTTGTTGTCGTCATCTTCTTCTGGGTGGTCTTTAAGGTCGTCTAATTTCAGAGAACCAGCTGACGTTACTGAAACCCGGACGGGTATCAGATGGAACAAGAGACAATGGAAGTAACGAGGACCAGCTGACTGTGCTGGAACCCGGAGGGGCAGCAGAAGGAAAAGAGGCAATGTCACAACCGAGTACCAGCTGACGTTACTGTGACACGGTTACTAAGCAGGAGGTACCTGTGCTCCAAAGCATTACCAAGGACCAGCAGACGTTGCTGGAACTCGTATACGGAGATGGAGGCACCTAGGCCAAAGGCACTGGGGAGAACCAGTTGACGGTACTGGACCCCGGACAGGTAGCAGAAGGAAAAGAGGCAATGTCACAACCGAGTACCAGCTGACGTTACTGTGACACGGTTACTAAGCAGGAGGTACCTGTGCTCCAAAGCACTACCAAGGACCAGCAGACGTTGCTGGAACTCGTATACGGAGATGGAGGCACCTAGGCCAAAGGCACTGGGGAGAACCAGTTGACGGTACTGGACCCCGGACGGGTAGCAGAAGGAAAAGAGGCAATGTCACAACCGAGTACCAGCTGACGTTACTGTGACACGGTTACTAAGCAGGAGGTACCTGTGCTCCAAAGCACTACCAAGGACCAGCAGACGTTGCTGGAACTCGTATACGGAGATGGAGGCACCTAGGCCAAAGGCACTGGGGAGAACCAGTTGACGGTACTGGACCCCGGACAGGTAGCAGAAGGAAAAGAGGCAATGTCACAACCGAGTGCCAGCTGACGTTACTGTGACACGGTTACTAAGCAGGAGGTACCTGTGCTCCAAAGCACTACCAAGGACCAGCAGACGTTGCTGGAACTCGTATACGGAGATGGAGGCACCTAGGCCAAAGGCACTGGGGAGAACCAGTTGACGGTACTGGACCCCGGACGGGTAGCAGAACGCACCCATGAAAATGTAAGTTGACAGGACGCAAGCCGTCCGCAGTTACCGAATCACACAGTCCTACAGTGGGTGCTTGTCCTATTGTCACAATGGAAACAGCCTTTATTTACATATCCCACAGCACACATAGGAATCACCTAAACTGCAGGCACCATAGAGTCGGCTAACCCGAATGCAACACGACAGCACAACTTATTGGAGGATAATTGACGTTCACACTGCCAGGAAACAGCTGTCGTGCTGTAACCAGGCTGGCCAGGAGTCAGTACCCCTGCCAATTACTTACGAGCAACAAATGGCGGTGTTGTAGCCCAGGGAGTAGAGTTCAGGTGGTAGAAAGATGAACATAACAGGAGACATGGAAAACTTTGCCAAACAGTTATTTAATCTTAAAACGGACAGGCAAATTCAGGTGATATCCATGCCTTGTTCATTTTCAGAAAAGTAAGCCGGTCTACATTCTCTGAGGATAGTCGCATGCGACGGTCTGTTAGTACACCACCTGCAGCACTAAAGACGCGCTCAGATAATACACTGCCAGCAGGGCAAGCCAGCACCTCCAATGCATACTGGCTAAGCTCTGGCCATGTATCCAACTTAGAGACCCAAAATTTGAAAGGGGAAGAGGCATCTGGGAGTACACTTAGAGGGAAAGCCAAGTAGTCTGTCACCATCTTACGGAAACGTTGCTTCCTGGTGACTGGAGCCGTCTCGGATGGTGTAGACCTTGCTGGCGCTGTCACAAAACTTCGCCACATTTGTAACATACAGCTCTTGCCCTGTGCAGAGGCGCTGCTTGTGCTCCCTCTTGTTGTAGAGGTGTCTACACTGCCTCGACGCACAGAGCTGCTTTGTAAAGCAGTAGCAGCAGCATCTCTCTCGGCTGGAATGTACAACAGTATGGATTGCACCAGTGTGTCTTGGTACTCCCGCATTTTACGGTCCCGGTTCCCCGGTGTGATGAGGGTTTGTAAGTTGTCCCGGTAGCGAGGGTCTAGGAGGGTGTACACCCAATAATCTGACGTGGTGAGAATGTGGGCGATGCGGCGGTCATTTCTCAGGCACTGAAGCATGAAATCAACCATGTGCTGCAGACTCCCAACTGGCCAACAAAAGCTGTCCTGTGGAAGAGGCGTCATCTCTGCCTCCTCTGCATCACCCCACCCTCGCTCTACATACTGACTAGAGTGTTGTGTACCTCCCTCTGTAGGGATTTCTTCCTCCTCCATTGACTCCTCCTCCTCCTCCTCACAAAGTGAGCCCTGCCCAGCCCTTTGTGAGGAACCACGTTGCGCTGACTGTTCTGAAGGTAATAGAATTTGTGACTCCTCATCCTCCACCTCTTCCAAAACCTCTTCCTTTAGTGCTTTCAGTGATTTCTGAAGCAGGCAGATAAGGGGGACAGTCATGCTGACTAGTGCATCATCTGCACTCGCCATCCGCGTTGAGACATCAAACGCACGCAAAACGTCGCAGATGTCCTTCATAGAGGCCCACTTAGTAGTGGTGAAGTGTGGACGGCGCAAAGAGCGACTTGATTGCGCCTGATGCAGCTGATACTCCATTACTGCTGTCTGCTGCTCACACAACCGCTCCAACATATGTAACGTGGAATTCCACCTGGTGGGTACGTCACATATGATGCGATGTTCAGGAAGGCGAAATCGGCGTTGCAGAGCAGCAATGCGCGATCTGGCTATGGTGGAACGTCGCAAGTGAGCGCACTCTAGGCGGACCTTCTGCAGCAGTCCAGCAAGATCCGGATAGTCCCTCAAAAAACTCTGCACGACCAAGTTGAGCACATGTGCCAGACATGGTATGTGAGTAAGGTTGCCAAGGCCCAGAGCTGCCACCAGATTTCGGCCACTGTCACACACTACCAAGCCTGGCTGGAGATTCGCAGGCAAAAACCACACGTCACTCTCCTGCTTGATGGCATTCCATACCTCCTGCGCTGTGTGGCTTAGATTCCCCATTGAAATCATTTTCAGGACGGCCTGTTGACGTTTGGCCACGGCTGTGCTCATATCGGTCACAACAGGTAAGCGTTCACAGGTCCATGTGGAGGTATACCGTGACGGCTCGTGCAGCGATGTTTCTGAGGAACTGGAGTAGGAGGAGGAATCAATGTGTACAGACTGGATTCCTGCAATCCTTGGAGTTGGCAGAACATGTACAGCGCCACTGGCAAGATCTGTACCCGGCTCCACAACATTCACCCAATGGGCAGTGAGGGAAATGTATCGTCCCTGGCCATGGGTACTGGTCCACGCATCGGTGGTCAGGTGGACCCTGCTACTGACGGCGTTTAGTAGCGCATGTTTAATGTTTCCCTCGACATGTTTTTGCAGAGCAGGGACGGCTTGCCTGCTGAAATAAAATCGGCTTGGCACATTATATTGTGGAACTGCCAATGCCATTAAGTTCCTGAAACTGTCAGTCTCCACCAGCCTGAATGACAGCATTTCAAGGGACAGGAGTTTTGCAATGCCAGCATTCAGAGCCTGTGCTCGTGGATGGTTTGCCGAGTATGGCCGTCTTTTATCCCATGCCTGTGGTACCGATGGCTGTTTTGTGGCCTGGGAGTGTGACGATGACTGTGAACTTGCTGCTGTGGGTGGAAAAACAGTTTGTCTATGGACAACAGTGACCGAGGTTCTTCCATGGAGATCCTGTGAGGAAGCCGAACCAGGTGTGTGTGAGCTGGAGGTAGAGGCTCCAACACGACCTGAAGATGTAGGTGCTGCTGTAGGTTGGCCTACATCTCCAGTGTGTCTTTGTAACTCAGCTACGTGCTTTGTCCATACATGTTTCCACATATTTGTGGTATTCAGGTTACTGATATTTTTACCTCTTTTAACTTTTTGCTTACACAGCTTGCATTTAACATAGCAAATATCATCTACAAGTCTGTCAAAAAAGGACCACGCAGTGCAAGTCATGGGAGCGCCAATTTTGACATTTCTAAGAGAACTGCTCCGAACAGGTGCCAAACTGGAGGCTACAGGCAAGCGAGTCTGCAGCCTACCTCTCCCTCCTCTTTGTACCGTTGGGCCAATCTCTTCCTCAGAGCTGCTCCCACCACCTTCCTGCTGCTCACGCCATGTTGGGTCTCGGACTTCATCATCTCCACTACCCTCTTCCAACACCTGCTGCTGTTGGATGGTCTGGGCAGCACCATGCTCCACAAAACCTGGCAACTGAGTCTCATCATCATCATGAGATGCGTTCTGCGGTGTGCTGTCCATCGGCACTGGCTCACCCGCCTCTTCAGATTGAGAGAGACACAGCTGTTGCGCATCACTGCATACTCCCTCTTCTTCAAATTGCAGAATGCTGCTTGCCTGTGCCCGTGTTTGCGAGCCAACAGATTCTGAGAACAGAAGCAGAGACTCAGCTGGCTCCTGTACAGAACTCTCTGACTGCCTGGGCAATTTGACAGGCGGTGAACAGACAGATGGTTGCTCAACAGTGTTGTGTTCCTGAGAGGAGGTGGAAGGAATTGAAGTCGATGCATTGGCTGCCATCCAACCAACAACGGCTTCAATTTGTTCTTCCCGCAGCAGGGGGGCACGCCGAGCTCCTACCAAAGTGCGCATAAAGGAACTCTCATGGGTAAAACTGGTGGATGCTGTGTCACTGAGGGCGGCAGCAGCCACAGAATCCCCACGTCCTCTCCCTGCTGAAACTCCACGGCCACGACCACGTGCCTTGCTCCCTGCCTTCTTCATCTTGGTAGATTGATAAAGAAAGTCAGAAAAGTTATAAGGCCTAAGTGTGGTTATTACGCAGAGACTAAAGTGAACACTGAAACACAACTATTCACAATCTGTGAAAGGCTACTCCTTTGTCTACTTCTATAGTGTTTGCAACCAATGTATTGGATACGGATGGAAGCGCGTCACACTAATAGATTATATTTATTTTAAATGGAATGGAGCAGAACCAATTGGAGAGAAATGAAAAGGATGAGGCACTGAGACACGCTCAGCAGAGTACAAGCAGCAGTGCTTGAACAAGTAACTGGAGCGTGATGTGCACTCAAAAAATAAAAAACACAGACTGAAGTGAACACTGAAACACAACTGTTCACAATCTGTGAAAGGCTACTCCTTTGTCTACTTCTATAGTGTTTGCAACCAATATATTGGATACGGATGGAAGCGCGTCACACTAATAGATTATATTTATTTTAAATGGAATGGAGCAGAACCAATTGGAGAGAAATGAAAAGGATAAGGCACTGAGACACACTCAGCAGAGTACAAGCAGCAGTGCTTGAACAAGTAACTGGAGCGTGATGTGCACTCAAAAAATAAAAAACACAGACTGAAGTGAACACTGAAACACAACTGTTCACAATCTGTGAAAGGCTACTCCTTTGTCTACTTCTATAGTGTTTGCAACCAATGTATTGGATTACGGATGGAAGCGCGTCACACTAATAGATTATATGTATTTTAAAATGAATGGAACAGAACCAATTGGAGAGAAATGAAAAGGATGAGGCACTGAGACACGCTCAGCAGAGTACAAGCAGCAGTGTTTGAACAAGTAACTGGAGCGTGATGTGCACTCAAAAAATAAAAAACACAGACTGAAGTGAACACTGAAACACAACTGTTCACAATCTGTGAAAGGCTACTCCTTTTTCTACTTCTATAGTGTTTGCAACCAATGTATTGGATACGGATGGAAGCGCGTCACACTAAAATTTAAATTGCATGGAGCAGCAAGAATTACACTGAAGAAAAAAAAAAGAGTCTGTGAGTGACACGTGCAGATGCCTACAGACAGCATTGCATGCAGAGCAAACTGCAGCGTCACCTGCACTCACACACACCTTGCAGAGCTGTTAAAACAACACTGCAGGCAAAAGGAAGCTTTACATAGCGGTTGGTGCTAGCCTGCCTAAAGCACACTACACTAAATCGCAATCTCTAACTGTCCCTCAGAGTCAGCACAGCAGCGTTCTGTCCCTAACTGAATTCACAGCACAGTGACGCTAAAATGGCGGCGGCGCCTTTTATAGTGCATTCTGACATCATTTCAGCATCCAATCACAGCCATGCCATTAGTTAACATGACCGCAGCAGTACAGGATGTGCCCACACTTCTTAGGATTCCTCATTGGCTGACTAAAATCACATTGACTCTCAAAGAATTATGGGAACTTCCGATTCCGGTATACGATATATGGAAAATATCGGAACAAAGTATCGAAAGGCCGATACAGCTAATATCGGCCGATACCCGATACTTGCGGTATCGTATCGCTCAACACTACCCTTGGGGGTTAAGGGGTTAAACAACACTTATCGTGGCTCCGTTGATCCTCCTTAGTCCACAGTCTGACGGGGGTTGTGGTGCCGGCAACGGCTGGTGTACATGTACAATCCTCCGATGGGGTCTAATATTAACGATCCAACTTCTGGTGGCAGCGGACGGTCTACGGTTTTACCCTCTTAGCCCCTAGTCCATAAGCCTGCGCAGCCAAAGTGAAGTAAGCTGCAGGAGTCTCTGCACCAAGCGTGAGTTGATGAGCGCTAGTCAGCAAATAAAACCGCACCTCAGTGTCCTGTAGTCGGAGCCTGTGGGTAAGTCTGGTAGCAGCACGTCTCGGTGCTGCCACGCTGCACACCCAGCTGCACTCTCTCTGACAGCGAGAAACTAACTGCTACTTCATTTGCTTTTCCCTCTGCGCCCGGCTTAGCCATGCCACCTCTCTCTGAGTCATGAGGCATGTCTGGTCCCCTATACTTTCCCCCGGGTAGCAAGGGATGCGGCCTCAGCAGTTCCGGAACTGGCATGATCCAGGCACCCGCCTTCTGATCTTCCTACTTACTCTCCCCCTCTCCATTAGTTTGCCATTTCTCGGGCGAGAATTCCTTCATCAGCTGTTCACACTCTTCCATTTCTTGAACAATTCGCTGCCAAATAAACTGGTCTTATTCATACCAGTGGGAGGTACTCCAACTGTTGTCCGCTCCGTACGCAGTTCAGGTTGAGTGGTAGAGGATGGAAGCATATCCGGGTCCGGAGTATTAACCACCTCTGGGGTTTCTGGTCTGCGCACTTCCTTTGGACTGGTGAAGACTCTGCAGTCGATGTCAATTTTCTCGGACCCAGGAAGACACCACCAGCTCTGTGATTTTCCGTCCCTGTCGCCCGAACAGCCGGTTATACAGAGTGTATCCTGTGGTACTGTGCACTCAGATGTTGTACACCCAGAACAATTCAGCCACGTACTCAGGCCACCGTACTTTCCGATCTTCCTCCAATGTTTGGAGCATCTGAATTAACGTCCGATAGAAGCGTTTGCAGGCTCCATTCCCCTGGAGATGGAAGGGTGTCGTCCTAGACTTTTCAATTTGGTTTAACACGATGTAACTCCTCCATCACTCAGCCTTGAAAAAAAAGCAGCACCTTGGTCATAATGGATCCTCTTCAGGCAACCATACACTAGGATGAAATCTAGGCGGAGGTTACCACAGCGAACTTGGTAAAGTGTTCAGTCATCACCAGACAATGTTTATACCCGAGATGAGCTGGGCCCACGGTCAAGTAATCGATCATGAACAACTATAAGGGGGCAGAAGTCATGATGGTCTGCGTTGGGGTTCCTTGCTCCAGAGGTTTGGCAATTCACAGCTCCGACATCGCTGGCAGGCCTCCTCAACTGCAGTCTTCAATCAGGGGTGATATACCTGCTTCTGCAACTACTGGAATGACTTCTCCGGCCCAAAGTGAGCCCCTCTCTCATGGGCCTCCGTAGCCACTACTTGGATCAACTTCTCTGGGAGCACAACTTGCCAGGTGACCCCCAACTCTTGCACCAAGTGCACCCTTCTATACAGCAAGCCATCTTCAAACTGGAGTCTCTCCTTTAGAATCTGAAGAGTCCCCAGGGGACAGAGTGTCTCTTTTGCACTGGCCCAGCCAGTTGCTTCAGAGCCACCCACTGCCTTAACTGGACATGTTCCTTATCTCCCTTCTGGAGTTGCACCCAGTCATCCCGGGGTCGCCTTGGCACCTGTTCCCGAGATGCCTCTCCGATCTGTCCATGCATCGCCACCAATGACCTGGCGAGGTCAGAAAACCAGGAATCTCTTCTGCCTCCAACTCTTCATCTCGGTGGTGTCCAGGTTGCTCATGAGTCACTCTCGACAGAGCATCAGCATGCGTGTTCTCAGCTCCAGCCCAATATGCAAACTTGTGCTGATGCTTCGCCATGCGGGCCACCATCGTTGCTCCAAATCCCCAGTTTGGCATTTTCCAGGTGGGCTAGGGGATTGTTATCAGTGGGCACCAAGACTTCGGATCCTGACAGGTATTCGGTGAACTTTTCGGTCATTGCCCATACTAACGCCAGCAATTCCAACTTGAAGGCGCTGTAGGTGTCTGGATTCTGTTCTGAGTCATGGAGGGACTGACTCGCTTAGGCAATCACTCATTCCTTCCCTTCCTGCATCTGCGACAGTACGGCCCCCAGACTGTGTAGACTTCCATCCATGTAAAGAATGAAAGGCTGTGAGAAGTCTGCATAGGCGAGTATTTGAGCCTCAGTCAAGAACATCCTCAAGGCTCAGAAGGCTTCCTGGCTGTTTCCCCACTGGATAATCCGATTCTTCTAAACAGATGGCACTCCCTTTAGTAGTTCCAGCAGGGGGTTAACAATACGGGAGAAATTCTTTACGAACCTCCGGTAATACCAGGTCAGCCCCAGAAAGGCCCAAACGTCCTTCACTTTCTTCAGGGTGGGCCAGTCCTTTGCCACCGCTATCTTCTCACGTGCAGGTCTCACCCCTTCAGTGGACATGATGTGTCCCAGGTACTCTATTTTCTTCCAGAAAAGGTGAAATTTTTGGAGCTTTTGCTTTCAGTACATGCTTCTGTAGTTGACTCAACACTTGCTCCAGCTACCGGAGGTGTTCTTCAAAGGTGGCTGCATAGACAATGATAGCGTCCAGGTAGATAAGTGTTGCTTTGAAGTTCAAATCTCCCAAGCACCTTTCCATCAGTCATTAAAATGTATCAGGAGTGTTAGGCCGAAGGGCATCCAATTAAATTCAAACAATCCCATGGGCAGTATGAACGCTGTCTTCGGCCGGTCGTGTTCAGCCATGGGCAACTGCCAGTATCCGCTGGCAAGATCCATCGATAAGAAATACTTTGCCTTTCTCAAGGCAGATAGCGACTCCTCAATTCAGGGTAAAGAGTAAGAGTTCTGCACAGTACAGGCATTCAGTCTCCTATAGTCAACACAAAAATGCAGGGGTCCATCTTTCTTACAAACTAGGACAATGTGAGCTGCCCAGGGGCTCTGGCTCTCTCGTATGACTCCACTCTGCAGCATTTGTGTCAACATTTCTTTCACCTCCTTGTACATCTGAGGCTGTATCTGTCAGTATATCTCCCGAATCGGTGTGGCACTTCCTGTGAGTATTTCATGGGTTATGGCTGTAGTGCACCCGAAGTCATCCTCATGAACAGCAAAGACAACCTGGTAACATTCCAGTACAGCTTCCACCTGTTGCACCTGCTGCAGTGAGAGTCCTGTCAATTTAGCCTGAATCTGCTCCAAGATTCAATGCCCATCCTTTGTGCTTCCAAGCATGTGCTCCCGGGTCATTGTAATGGCTACAGTCCATTGGTCTCACTGTTTTAGTGCCAACTGGACAGCCTCCAGTTGCATAAATTCTTTCAGCATTCCCAGTACCTGAGCCACTTCACTCTTCGGTGGGAGAGTAAGATTGTTCTCCCCTAGGTTGACGCACCACACCCCAATGCTATCCTCTTGGACGATGGCTAAGGTTCGAGCAATGAGGAGTCCCGAGGGTAGCCAGTCTGTTATGTTTCGGTAGCTGAGGAGAAAATGCAAAAATAGCCAAAGTAGTAATACACCAGAGAGGCTGGAAACTATTGGATTGCAGTACCCTAAACTAACCGCCACACTAGAAGTAGCCGTGGAGCGTACCTACAGTGATCCTAGATGCCTCGTCACAGCCGGAGAGATAACTACACCTAATGGCAGAAAGATGAAAGCTATCTGCCCTGGAGCAGAAACCCCAAAGAAATAAGAAGCCCCCAAACATGTAATGGCAGTTAGACAAGAAGAAAATACGGACACAGACAGAAAATAGAATGAGCAAACGCTGAGGCCCAATCTGTCTAGATAGAAAAGTATAGGAAAGAATTCTGACTGCAACTCAAAAAAAACCCTGACAAAAATACCAACACTTCTGATTAACAAAAAAAAACCTGAGATCACATGATCTCTACCACCTAAATCAGATCTCTGGTGTAAAACACAGCAATTCAGCAAATAAAAAGTGACAAAGGAAAAGAGCAAAAGTGTAAATACAAAATGAGCACAATTGCAGTGCCAGACCACAAAAGGGGACCAGGCTGAAATCCACTGCAAGCAGCAAGCAATCAAGGAAAATTCAACCAGAGGAAAAAAAAACAGCATATCACTAATCTGAAAGAGAGCAGGAATGCAAGCTGAGCTCCAAGCCAGACCAGGAAGAACAATTGATTACCGGCAAGGCTGAAGGGAGTTCAGGTTTCTTATATCAGACCATTCAGAGCCAGTTGAAGGCCATTCAGCAATTAGTTCATTACCCTCAGCAACCACCGGAGGGAACTCCAGCTCAGAAGTCGCCTCCAGATTATTCACAACACCAGTCCATTAAGGTTGGTTCTATCTTGATTTCCACTCCTTCGAGGGGTTGTACAAGCTTGAGCGGGCAACGTGGGCACAGTCTGACCAGGTGGGAGGACGAGTTTTTGCAGCTGCTGGGGCTATCACTTTTCCCAGAACTTTCCCTTCATTCAATGTTTCCTGGGCCTGGGTGACCCATATCAATTGTTGAAACACCTACCGCTGGGGTGGTTCGTGGGCTCCATCAGTCCAAAAAAGCGTCAGGTGACTCGCTGATCAAGAAAGTCCCGAGTTCTTTCAGCATATTCATCCCTAGAGTCACTGGAGGGCCGTTGCTATTCTCTCCAGTGGTCAGTATGACTTTTTCTGCCCACATTTTTGCCTCACACTGTAATTTGCATCCAGTCCACCCCTGCAACTGATTGGCCGCCATCAGCTTGATTACTGGGCCCCACTCTGTCACCTCAGGAAAATGACGTCTGAAATACATTTCCGTCATGGTGGTCACCTGTGAACCAGTATCAACTAGGCAGCAAACTGCTTGACCATACATTTCAGCCCATACGAGGGGATTCACGGAAATTAAGTTTCCGGGACTGCTTTCTCTCCTCCTTGACTCCTCAGGCTCCAGGCTTCATCCCTCAGCCACGGAGCCCACTAGTTTAATGGCTGTCGGGCATATTGTTCAACGTCCCCACACTTAAAACAAGTCGGGCGTCTCTCTGCTCGGGATTGTCCCATTTCCTGGTGGGGTACAATGGGCAAGTGGGACTTGGGGTCACTCCTGTCTCTGGACGGATTTGAAGCCACAGAGGGGACTCTTCTGAGGCCAGACCACTCTTCCCGCATCTCCTGTATTTCTTTAAGAATCTCTGTGGTCCCATCCTGGCTCTGCCGTGGGCGAGGCAGTTACCCCACTGGAGCATGCAGGTAAGTCAGGTCGCTGCACATCTCTGCGCTGCCACGCTGGATATGGAGAGAGATACACACCCTGCTGCACTCTCCCTGATAGCGGGAAACTAAATGTTCCTTTGCGCACCTTTCCCTCAGTGCCGGGCTTATCCACGTCCCCACTCACCGGATCATGGGACCTGTCCAATCCCCTATTCTTTCCCTGGGCAACATGGGACGCAACCTCAGCAGTTCCTGAACAGGCATCTGGTCTTCCTCCTTACATAGGAATATGAGATCAGCCAGGCTAGGGGAGGTAAGTAAGGTGATAGCTAATGAGATCTCTCTTACACCACACAAGAGTTCCGTTTAGGGTGCAGTGGTCAAAGCGAAACACATTAACTCATGTGGCCCTATACCAGGAAGATGGAGTTATCCAATTGGTCCTGTTGTTCATCTCTACCATTTATCCCAAGTAATATGCTGCCGTCCATAACCAATAAGAATGTGCCTCTGTATTGTGTGGAAGAAAACAGCAAGCTTTATACCTCCTACCCTTTACAAAGTATTGTCAGTAAAAAGGGCTTTAATTTTGCAAAACTGGCTGTTTACTCCATCGTGAGTTTAAAGGGGTCTGATGCCACAAAAATAATGCCAGAAGGCAACCTGAGGCTGTCCCCAGCAGAAACACAACCAATTACACACACGCAAACACAGACCCAGGGACTCCTAAATAAGGTTTTTAAGGGCACGGATACAGATGTCAGTCAATTCCCCCTTAAAGGCCTGTGCTGATTGTGATCCATATTTCATTTCTCCTTTTTTGAAGGAAACAATAGATAAACTTTGGAAGGAAAAGTTTACTATTTTTGCTCTTTCTCTCTTTTTATTTTATAACTGTTTAGCATATCTCTGTTTCATTTTAGTTTTATATTTTTATATATTTTCTTGTAATCACTGTACTTTTTAAATTAAAGCCTAAAAGTTTAATCTGTTTGGTCTTTGCATGCTCTAAAGAATCCATACCCTTTCAGAGAGTGTGTGACCCTTTTGACTCATCATCTCATGCCTTTGATGAGTCATGGCAGTGTGCTGTGTAGCCAGGGTGTGTGGATTGTGTCCAGGTGCGATTTATGCTCAGTTTAAAACAGAGGTTGAGTGCAAGATTGAGTGAGAGGAGATAAATTAACCCATACAGGCGCACCCCACATCAAGTGCTGAGTAGAGATGAGCGACTCTGCCTCCGGGAGGGTCGAGTCGGGTTTCGGACTGACCGACTTTCGCAAAAGTCGAGTCGAACTAAATCGGCCGACTATCGGAAAAAGTCGAAGGTCCGACTGAAACTCGAACCGACCCCAATGCAAGTCAATGGGGAAGAAAAGTCGGCAGGGAGTGGAGGACAGTAAACACACCTACAGTGCCCATTTCAATGCCAACAACATCAATTCTTATTACTTAAGCTTGTCAACCTTAATTTACTTTATAATAGTAACGCATTGAAAACTATGGGTTATTTGGCTAAAGTTGTGGGGGGGGGCAGCGCTGGCTCCAGGTTTTCGTGGGCCTCGGGCGAAAGATTCTCAGTGGGCCCCTTTTGTTATGTTCTGCTACAAGCACTAAGGAAAGAAAGGGATATCTGTCCCTACGATAGAACTAAGCTAGATCCCTACGATGTAATGGGGAACCTGATCCTGCGATCAGACCCGCTAAAGTCCTCAGCTAGTCTGTACGAAGACCTATAGATGGGAGGGAGGGATCCCTACAAGAACTAGGGACTGGGAGAAAAGATACACACCTCCTAACAGAAGTTGTAGCAGTAAAAAGAAAAACAAACAACATAGAACATAGAGGTCCGAAGACCAAGCAAAACTAATTGAGTAAGGTAACAAAGCACCCGGCTAACTTAAGAGTAGAAATTACAATGAAGTCCAGCAAAGCCAGAAGGGCGGAGCAGGATTAAATAGGCAAAAAAGGTCATGTGACCAGCAAGATAGAAAAAACCTGACAGGAGAGTTCTAACACCTTTAACACATACAACAATTCATGATGCTCTGATATGGCAGAGAAATATAGGTATAGTACAATGTCAAATACTTCACTTCTTACATTACATGAGTGATATCTATTGTAAATTCTACAATAGCTCAAAAACCGGACAGTATAGTCCTCCATACAGTATTATGGGCACCACAAAGTGCACCATACAAAATGGGCTCCATATAATGCTCCATACAGAATAGGCCCCATATGTGCTCCATATGATGCTCCCATATATAAAGTGCCCTATATGATGCCCCATAAATAATGAAACTCATATGATGCTCCATTATATGAAGGGCCCCATGGAGGATGTTCCAGTGTATAATGGGCCTATATTATGCTCCATATATAATGGACCCCATATGATGCTCCAGTGTATAATGGGCCCCGTATATGATGCTCCAGTGTATGATGGGCCCCATTTATAATGCTCCAGTGTATGATGAGCCCTATATATAATGCTCCAGTGTATAATGGGCCCTATCTATGATGCTCAAGTGTATGATGGGCCCCATATATAATTCTCCAGTGTATAATGCTCTCCATGTATTGCTCCAAACATTAAAAAAAAAAATCCTCTCCTCGCTGGGCACTGCTGTACTCTGGACTCCTCAGCGTCGCCATCTTCCATCTCTCTGCACTTGGACTGTTCAGGCAAAGGTCGCACAGACATGACGTCATCGCGCTCTCTGACCTGAATGTCACTGTCAGGAAACGCGGAAGACGTCACAGTGGTGGAGCAGGGAGAGGTAAGTATTGCAAGTGCTGTGGCCCTGAGCAAGCAGGGTGGCCACCTCATGGGTGCGGACACTGGCACAGGGCCCCTCATAGTATGCCGGTGTCTCTGATGGTGAGTGGGCCCCCCCACCTGCTCAGGGCCTTATCACTTGCCCGGGTGCGCCAGGTGCTGACGCTGGCCATGGGGGGGTACAGCCCAGTTAGGGAGTTGGAAAACTGGCATTTGTTGAGGTGTAGGTTGGACGTTCAGCAGCTGCAAATGGAGGAATTGGAGAAGTTGGAGGAAGAGGAGGACAAAGCGAGTCATTTTGCTGGCAACCTATGTGTCATCAGGGGAAGGCGGTACAAAATCCTTTGAAACCCAGGCATGGTCCATTTTAATAATACATATAATCCCAAATATCTACATTTAGAAAAACCCAGATGGGTTATACTGTGATACCACATCTAGCTCAAATATACCAGCTCAACAGAACTGAAAAAATAGGAGAAAAAAGAGCTATACGGCGTAATTTATGAATCATAAAGTATACATTTTTATTAGTAAAAAACATGAGCATCAATAATAACACAGTGCATCAGATGACAAATACAAGGAAAACCGCCTCACAAAAACCTCAAATGCCTCCAAAAAATGATACATATGGAGTTATTAGCCTCTCACTTAAGGATAAGTAGCAGCACAATACAAATAATGGATGTCCAATGCAAGAAATCCGCATTAGCAAAAGGCATACATAAGGATGAGTAATAAAGTGCGTAATTAATACCAATATTCAATCTTACCAGAGTAAAGGAGGCAGAAGAGGGAGTGCAGGGGGATGGTAAGCGCCCCAACGTGCGTTTCGCAACCCCAACATGTTGCTTCCTCAAGGGGATAGTGTGGTGTTGTGCCAAGGACCTTTAAAAAGCCCCGCAGGTAAGGTCACATGTCTGCTTAGAGCCAATTGTGTTGCGTATTGCTTGCGCATGCGCAGAAGAAGATGGCAGGTCCTCAAGTCAATAGAAGAATCCACGTTATGTAAGTACAGTCATGGCCAAAAGTTTTGAGAATGACACAAATATTATATTTTCACATGATCTGCTGCCCTCTGGTTTTTATGTGTGTTTGACAGATGTTTTTATCACAGACAGAAATATAATAATTGCAAACATATGAGTAACAAAAGCTTATATTGACAGTTAGAATGAGTTAATGCAGCAAGTCAATATTTGCAGTGTTGACCCTTCTTCTTCAGAACCTCTGCAATTCTCCCTGGCATGCTCTCAATCAACTTCTGGACCAAACCCTGACTGATAGCAGTCCATTTTTGCACAATCAATGCTTTCATTTTGTCAGAATTTTTAGGTTTTTGTTTGTCCACCCGTCTCTTGATGATTGACCACAAGTTCTCAATGGGATTAAGATCTGGGGAGTTTCCAGGCCATGGACCCAAAATCTCTATGTTTTGTTCCCTGAGCCATTTAGTTATCACCTTTGCTTTATGGCAAGGTGCTCCATCATGCTGGAAAAGGCATTGTTGATCGTCAAACTGCTCTTGGAGGGTTGGGAGAAGTTGCTCTTGGAGGACATTCTGGTACCATTCTTTATTCATGGCTGTGTTTTTAGGCAAGACTGTGAGAGAGCCGATTCCCTTGGCTGAGAAGCAACCCAACACATGAATGGTTTCAGGATGCTTAACAGTTGGCATGAGACAAGACTGGTGGTAGCGCTCACCTTGTCTTCTCCGAATGAGGTGTTTTCCTGATGTCCCAAACAATCGAAAAGGGGATTCATCAGAGAAAATAACTTTACCCCAGTCCTCAGCAGTCCACTGCCTGTACCTTTTGCAGAATATCAGTCTGTCCATGATGTTTTTTCTGGAGAGAAGTTGCTTTTTTGCTACCCTCCTTGAGACCAGGCCTTGCTCCAAGAGTCTCCGCCTCACAGTGCGTGCAGATGCACTCACACCTGCCTGCTGCCATTCCTGAGCAAGCTCTGCACTGCTGGTAGCCCGATCCCGCAGTCTGAAACACTTTTAAGAGATGGTCCTGGCGCTTGCTGGTCTTTCTTGGGCGCCCTGAAGCCTTTTTGGCAACAATGGAATCTCTCTCCTTGAAGTTCTTGATGATGCGATAGATTGTTGACTGAGGTGCAATCTTTCTAGCTGCGATACTCTTCCCTGTTAGGCCATTTTTGTGCATTGCAATGATGACTGCACGTGTTTCTTTAGAGATAACCATGGTTAACAGAAGAGAAACAATGATGCCAAGCACCAGCCTCCTTTTAAAGTGTCCAGTGGTGTCATTCTTACTTAATCATGACAGATTGATCTCCAGCCATGTCCTCATCAACACCCACACCTGTGTTAATGGAGCAATCACTGAAAAGAGGTTAGCTTGTCCTTTTAAGGCAGGGCTGCAATGATGTTGAAATGTGTTTTAGGGGATAAAGTTCATTTTCTAGCCAAATATTGACTTTGCAAGTAATTGCTGTTAAGCTAATCACTCTTTATAACATTCTGGAGTACATGCAAATTGCCATTAGAAAAAGTGAAGCAGTAGACTTTGTAAAAATTAATATTTGTGTCATTCTCAAAACTTTTGGCCATGACTGTATATGTGCCTAAACGCTATGAAGCGATGGGGTAATTGGCGCATGAGGCCTGGGCCCACATAGCTCCGGGCAACGGAAAAAGACGTCAGTATGACATCCCCACGTTGACCGGCCACCAGGCGTGTATTGAATATGCTAAAGTGTAGGGGGACAAGAGGAGGATATGGAGATAGAAAGTATTCAAGATATTAGGATATAAAATAAGAGAAATACGAGATTACATCATATGAACATATCTTATGCATCATAAAGTATATATAAATTAATACATACACCACAAAAAATATAAGTAAATAGCAAAACATAAATTAATACAATAATAATATCAAAAGTGCAGTGGAATCTCGGAACGACTTCATCCTAAATATCGAATTGCAATCATGATCCCATATCAAGCCAAGGGGTCCAGATAAAGGCCAAGTACAACCACCATGGTCATTGAATACAGAGAATATTGAAAAAACATGAATTAAAAACAAATAAAAAACAAACCAATCCCTGCAGATGATACAGAATGTGGGAGGTTGGTGCGAAAGCAAGGACAAATTGGAGAGAAGAATTCAAAAAACCACTACAATAGGCGACTGGAAAGACACAGGGGGAGCTACAGAAATCGGTCAAAGCTCAGTGATTCGTAAAGGCCCATTGGAGTGACAGTGTCTAAATGCACTATCCACCTTGTTTCCATCTGTGCAAGGAGTTTTTTATTATTTCCCCCCCTAATTCCTAGATGGAGTGCATCAATCCCTCTAATTTTAAGTAATCCCGCATCACAATTGTGATGCAACAAAAAATGACGGGGGATTGTTTTAAGATCATTCAAATCAGTCACAGTCTTGGCTGCGCCAATGTCCCGCACGTGCTCCCGTACTCTTATTCTCAATTCCCTGGTAGTAAGACCAACATATATCTTGGGGCACGGACACGTCGCATAATATATCACATTGGTTGTGCCGCAAGATATACTCTGTCTGATGGAAAAATCCTTTGTTCCGTCAGCCGAGGTAAAGGAGGAGCAGCGCAGGACATTGGCGCAAGCCAAGCAATGTCCATATGGAAAAGAACCCAACTGGGGATTGCCGCCCCCAAAAGGATTGTTAGGAGCTGGAACATAGTGGCTCTTCACTAGGAGATCCGATAAATTCTTGGATCTTCTAGAAGTCATCAGGGGGTAGCCCCCCACAGATGTCCTCAAGGTAGAATCCAGTTCTAAGATAGACCAATGTTTTTGAAGAATGGCACGCATGTCGTGCCATACATGATTGTATGTCGTGATAAAACGTATTGGTCCATCATGACTGGATGATGTTTTGGATCTGGCACCCTCTAGTAACTGACGACGTGGAGTCTTCCTTGCCCGATCGTAGCCATATTTGACGCATCTACGGCTATAACCTCGAGTGTAAAATCGATTCTTTCAGGTCCAAAGCTTGTGCCTCAAACCTAGGATCCGTGGAACAGATTCTTCTCATTCTAAGGAACTGGCCGACTGGGATGGCTCTCACAGTAGATGAATCATGTGCTGACGATGCATGTAGCAATGCATTAATGGACGTCGGTTTCCTGAAGACGTCAGTCTGGATAAGGCGATTAGAGTCGACCTCCAGACGGATGTCCAGGAAATCAACACTATCCGTGTCAAACGTATAGGTCAATCGTATATTGAATTTATTTTTGTTAAGTATCCTCATAAAATCCTCGAGTCGACGGGCCCCCCCATCCCACAACATGAATATGTCATCGATATAGCGATACCAGCACAGCACATGGGAGGCGGCCTGTGGGCCCTCGTCACCAAAAATTAATCTCTCCCAGGCCCCCAGGAAGAGATTTGCATACGAGGGCGCACAGGCCGCGCCCATGGCTGTGCCGTGCTGTTGTAAATAAAAATGATCTTTAAAGACAAAAAAGTTGTGGGTGAGGATATAGCCAATCAACTCGAGGATTAAATCACATAGAGAGCCATCCAGGTCGGAAGATCCCAAGAAGAGACGAACGGCATCAATGCCGTGGGAATGGTATATATTGGTATATAAGCTCTCCACGTCTGCCGTAACCAAAAGGGTGCCAGGATCCACAAGAACACCATCGACCCGTGCCAGGATGTCCGTCGTGTCACGGATATAGGAGGGCAATGTCTCCACCAAAGGTTTTAAATAAAAGTCAATGAATTGACATATAGGGTCACACATGCCTCCAATTCCAAACACTATAGGACGCCCTGGGGGATCGAGGATGTTCTTGTGGATCTTAGGCAATAGGTAAAATGTCGGGACCTTAGGTGACCTGACCATCAGACCATCAAATACCTTTTTAGTGATAACGTTATCCTCCACAGCCCTGACTAGGATCTCCTGTAACATACTCATAAAGGAGGACATGGGACTGGCAGGCAATCTAGAATACGTGCTGGAATCTCTCAACTGTCTGTAGGCTTCCCTCTCATACTGCAAATTAGGCCAAATAACTATGTTCCCCCCTTTGTCCGCCTGCTTAAATACCACATCTTTCCATGATTGTAATTGTTCAATTGCTTGACGCTCCCTGTAAGTCAGGTTGTGTTTACGTCTAGATGTTAGTTTCTTGAAATCCTCACCCACTAGCCGGGTGAAGATCTCAACATTGGGGCAGAGAGACAAAGGGGGAAACCTCGCCGATTTAGGCATAATAGATTAGGGAAACCTACTTGTTGGAGGTGATTCCTGTTAGTCAAGGAGACTTTCTAAGTCACGTATAGTTTGCCTCTCAATCTCCGTCATCATTGTGGATGTTTGACTTTTGTTATGAAGTTTTTTTAGTATCAACTTGCGTGAAAAAAGGTGGAGATCCTTCAGGGCTGTGAAGTAATTGAAACGATTAGTAGGTACAAAGGTCAGGCCCCTGGCCAAGACATCATGTTGTGTATTAGTTAGAGTATGTGACGAAAGGTTAACTACTAAAGATTGACCCTGAGGACTAACCTGTGTAGGCTTAGCCCCCGCTGACTTGTTTTTACTGAATTGTCTAGTAGCAATCCTTCTATTGGACGACTCCATGGGTGAATTGTTCCCAGTGGACTGGCCTGTAGATGTAGGTTCCTCCTCAAAGTTAGATCTATTAGACCATGTGGATGTAGATCTGGAGCGTGACCGTGATCCGTTTCTATATTGGGAACGGGAGCGTCCAGATGGATTACGCCACCTATATACTCTAGAAGTCTGTTTGTCTTCAATGTCCCTTCTAAATTTCTTTGCCTTAGTAGCCTGAATCTCCGAGGCCCATTTCTGAAGCTCCGTGTCCACCTGTTCATTAAATTTTTTTAAGGAGTCACTGGTCATGTCCTTGCGCAAACGGGCCTGTATATCATCAATTTCTGCCTCAATTTGGACCAATGAGTCATAGTTCATCTGTTTGAGCAAAGACATTAATCCCCTAGAACAGGTATTTGCAAATTTCTCCCAGTTATTTTTAAACTTCTCATCTGAAATCAGAAAGGAGGGAAAAACCTGTATGTGGAGACCCCTTGGAATGAGGTCCTTCTCCAAATATTTATCAAGGAATTCATGATTCCATCAAATGCGTGTTCATTTATGCAAAAGTTCTTTGAAACGAAACATAGCCTCCTGTAAGTCCTTGTTGGACCCTTCCGCACCCTCACTTGTATTGTCCTGAAGTACATTATTAATTTGTGCACGCCAAGTGTCATCGCGTGCACGAAAGTCCATTTGCAGGATGGGAAAAACTGTGAAAAACACAGAAAGACTTAACAATACATATAATCCCAAATATCTACATTTAGAAAAACCCAGATCGGTTAAACTGTTATGTGGGCCCAGGACGCATGCGCCAATTACCCCATCGCTTCATAGCATTTAGGCACATATACTTACATAACGTGGAGTCTTCTATTGACTTGAGGACCTGCCATTTTCTTCTGCGCATGCGCAAGCAATACGCAACACAATTGGCTCTAAGCAGACATGTGACCTTACCTGCGGGCTTTTTAAAGGTCCTTGGCACAACACCACACTATCCCCTTGAGGAAGCAACACGTTGGGGTTGCGAAACGCGCGTTGGGGCGCTTACCATCCCCCTGCACTCCCTCTTCATCCTCCTTTACTCTGGTAAGATTGAATATTGGTATTAATTACGCACTTTATTACTCATCCTTATGTATGCCTTTTGTTAATGCGGGATATGTAACATTGTTTCCATTGGGACCTTTTACATTTCGGCATCCATTAGTTGTATTATACTGATACCTATTACATGAGTGAGGCTACCAACTTAATATATCTACCATCTATGTATTGGTTTTTTAAAGCATTGGAGTGTTATGTGAGATGGTGCTGGGGTACCCACCATCCCCCTGTACACCATTTTCAGCCTCTTTCACCTGTGTGAAATCTACCATACCGCACTAATTTTGCACTTTATATTCATTCCTATGGATGTCTTTTGCTAATGTTTGATACATAATATTGATTCCATTTGGATTTCTTGCATTGGACATCCATTATTTGTATTGTGCTGCTACTTATCCTTAAGTGTGAGGCTATTAACTCCATATGTATCATTTTTTGGAGGCATTTGAGATTTTTGTGAGGCGGTTTTCCTTGTATTTGTCATCTGATGTACTGTGTTATTACTGATGCTCATGTTTTTTACTAATAAAAATTTATACTTTATGATTCATAAATTATGCCGTATAGCTCTTTTTTCTTTTATAGTCCATTTTAATGAAGGTGAGATCACCTACATTTTGGGTCGACAGCCGGGTCCTTCTTTCTGTCAGGATTAGTGTTGAGCATTCCGATACTGCAAATATCGGGTATCGGCCGATATTGGCTGTATCGGAATTACGATTCCGAGTTCCGATATTTTCGTCATATCGGATACCGGAATCGGAATGTCACTGTCACTGTCAGTGTCCGTCGGTCGGTCTGTCAGGAGTCAGCGGCACTTACCCGGCAGAAGATCTCCGGCGGTCACATCCCGGACTGCTTAATGGCCGCCATCCTCTTCTCCCTGGCGGTCACATGCAGTTTCTCGCGATAACTGCAGTGACTGCTGGGTAATCGCGGCCGTAAAGCAGTCCGATGTCGTCACCGCCGGGGAAGCTGGTAAGCAGCTGTGCTGCGCCGGGATGTCAGGCTCTGCCTGTCATTCCGATGTAGCAGAGCTGGATCGTCGTGGGACTGTCGTTACTATGGACTGCGTCGGACAGGTGGTATACTGTTGGTTTGTTTTTTTTATTTTTTTACAGGAGATCGATGGCGTCGCAGGAATGAGAGAGTAATAAAAGAAATGAAAACTGTGTTGTCTCTTTTATTTCATTAAAAGACTTTTTTCTTGCTGTGTCTTTTTTTTAAACATTTAAAAACTTTGGGATTAATAATGGATCGGTGTCTTATTGACGCCTCTCCATTATTAACCGGGCTTATTGTCACCGTGCAATCAACGGTGACATTAACCCCTTATTACCCCGCTTGCCACCGCTACAGGGCAAGTGGGAAGAGCCGGGTAAAGTGCCACAATTGGCACATCTTTTGATGCGCCAAATGTGGGGCTGCTGTAGCCTGGTATTATCAGGCTGTTGAGGGCCAAAATCCATGGGCCTTGACAGTCTTTTAATACCAGGCCGCAGCAGTCTGCATTTTACTTGGCTGGTTAACAAAAATAGGGGGACCCTACGCCGTTTTTTTTTTCGAGGGGATCCCCTATTTTTGTTAACCAGCCAAGCTAAGCAGACTGCTGTGGCCTGGTATTATCAGGCTGGCAAGGTCCATGGATATTGGATCCTTACCAGCTTGAAAAACCAGGCCTCAGCGGTCTGCTTCATCTGGCTGGTTAACAAAAATAGGGGGGACCCCACGCCAATTTTTTTTCGAGGGATCCCCTATTTTTGTTAATCAGCCAAGATATGCAGACTGCTGTGGCCTGGTATTATCAGGCTGGCAAGGTCCATGGATCTTGGCTCCTTAACAGCCTGAAAATCCAGGCCTCAGCGGTCTGCTTCATCTGGCTGGTTAACAAAAATAGGGGGGACCCCACGCCATTTTTTTTCGAAGGGAACCCCTATTTTTGTTAATCAGTTCCCTCTGACGTCACTGATTGTGTCCCTGGCTGACCTGAAGTGAAAGTAGAAAGCAATCAATTAAGCTTTCCACTTAAGGGCCCGTCTCACATAGCGATATCGCTACCGAGATCGCTGCTGAGTCACTAGTTTTGTGACGCAGCAGCGAGCTCACCAGCGATATCGCTGTGTGTGACATTCAACGACGATCAGCCCCCCTGCCGGGTATCGCTGATTGTCGCTGAAATGTCAGGACCTTTTTTTGATCGCTGGTTTCCCGCTGACAGGCACGCATCGCGGGTGTGTGACAGGCGGGAGACCAGCGATCCGCTGGTAACCAAGGTACACAGCGGGTTTCCAGGCGCGGGGCTGTGCCTAGAAACCCGCTGTGTACCTTGGATACCAGCGCCCTGATGCAGGGAGCTGGTATCCAAGGTACACAGCGGGTTTCCAAGCGCTGCGCGGTGCCTGGAAACCCGCTGTGTACCTTGGATACCAGCTCCCCTGCATCAGGGCGCTGGTATCCAAGGTACACAGCGGGTTTCTAGGCACAGCCCCGCACCTGGAAACCCGCTGTGTACCTTGGTTACCAGCGGATCGCTGGTCTCCCGCCTGTCACACGCAGCGATGCGTGCTTGTCAGCGGGAAACCAGCGATCAAAAAAAGGTCCTGACATTTCAGCGACGATCAGCGATACCCGGCAGGGGGGCTGATCGTCGCTGAATGTCACACACAGCGATATCGCTGGTGAGCTCGCTGCTGCGTCACAAAACTAGTGACTCAGCAGCGATCACGGTAGCGATATCGCTATGTGAGACGGGCCCTTAAGCGATGTTACCCGCAGTTTCGCTGTCCCAGATCGCTGCCTGAGCTGCCTGTTTGGCAGCTCAGCAGCGATCATGTAGCGATACACCAGCGATCCTGACAAGTGCATATCGTTGTCGGGATCGCTGGTGTATCGTTATGTGAGACCCAGCCTTTACTCTCCTGTCAGCCAGGAGAGGAACTCATTCATTTGGGGGTTTACTGTGAGGCTGCAGCATTAGCTGCGGTCCCTGCAGTAAACATTAACCCTTTCTGAAGGATTACACCGTGGGACCGGACTGTGCATGGGATAGGTAAGAATAATTTTGCTTTTTTATTTTATTTTTATTACAGGAAATGGTTTTTGCAGTAAAATAAAAGATGGTCAAAAACATGTGTCTTTATTTCATTAAAATGATTTTTAATTAAAGTGTGTGTGTTTTATTTTTATTTCATGCAATAGGATTAATAATTGATAGTTGTCTAATTGACAGCTCTCAATTATTAACCTGGCTTAAAGTGACCTTTCAATTGCAAGGTCATTTTAACCCCTTATTAACCCATTCGCCACCGCTACAGGGCAATGGGAATAGACGGGCAAAGTGCCAGAAAGGGCAAATCTAATTAGAGATTTGCCCTTTCTGGGGTGTCTGGGGGCAGATGTTAGTAGCCAGGGGGGGGCCAAAAATAATGGTCCCTCTCTGGGCTATTATTATCTGCCCCCACTCACTGGCTTTGTCTGTCTGGTTGCGAAAATAGGGGGGGAGCCCACGCATTTTTTTTCAGCAATTTTACACCTCATATATATATACATGTCATTAAATTTGTGACACATATATATATATATATATATATATATATATTTATATTTATAGTTCATACACTTCTACATAGTATAATAGCCGCTAATTCAATTGCCGGCTTTTGTGAAAATGCAGAACCCGACATGAAATGACACTTGGTGTACATAGGGTTAACCATGTCCTTTGCTATATGATTTGCACAAACAATTACATCAGTCTATGTGTGCAAAATTTCACACCTGTAGGGGCTAATTAAAGGTGTAAATTCGTAGCAAAAAAGTCAGTTTTTTTTTACAATGAATTTACACCTTTAATTAACCCCTACAGGTGTGAAATTTTGCACACATAGACTGATGTAATTGTTTGTGCAAATCAGATAGCAAACGACATGAAAAGACATGGTTAACCCTATGTACACCAAGTGTCATTTCATGTCGGGTGCTTCTGTCTTTTCACAGAAGCCAGCTTTACCCGGCAATTGAATCAGAGGATATTTTACTATGTAGAAGTGTATAAACTATACATATATGTATATATATATGTCACAATGACATGTATATATATATATATATATATATGTATTCTATGTGTGTATATTTAGTGTTTACAAGGAAAGAATGGGGTTTTTTTAGTTACGATATTTTGTTCCCATAGACTTACATTGGATTTCCGGTATCGGTATCGGGTATCGCTGATATTTTAATGGTATCGGCGATACCATTCCGATTCCGATACTTTTGGATATCGGAAAGTA
>JARQOD010000004.1:311554456-311593352 GCA_033576555.1 Oophaga sylvatica
GGGCAGATTGGCAAAACAAAAAGCCAGTAGTCCTCTGTCCAATGTCTGTGTTCTTTTGCCCATATTAATCTTTTCCTTTAATTTAAGCCAGTCTTAAATATGGCTTTTGTTTTGCCAATCTGCCCTGAAGGCCAGCATCCCCAAATCGCCTCTTCACTGTAGATGTTGACACTGGCGTTTAATGTGTACTGTTTAATGAAGCTGCCAGTTGAGGACCTGTGAGGCGTCAATTTTTCAAACTAAAGACTCTAATGTACTTGTCTTGTTGCTCAGTTGTGCAGCGGGGCCTCCCACTTGTCTTTCTTCTCTGGTTAGAGCTTGTTTGTGCACTCCTCTAAAGGGAGTACTACACACCATTGTATGAATTCTTCAGTTTCTTGGTAATTTTTCGCATGGAATAGCCTTCATTTCTAAGAACAAGAATAGACTGTCGAGTTTCACAAGAAAGTTCTTTTTTTTTGGCCATTTTGAGAGTTTAATGGAACCAACAAATGTAATGCTCCAGATTCTCAACAAGCTCAAAGGAAGGTCAGGTTTATAGATTCTCTAATCAACCAAACGGTTTTCAGCTGTGTTAACATACTTGCACAAGGGTTTTAAAGGGTATTTTAACCATCTATTAGCCTTCTTACACAGTTAGCGAACACAAAATACCATAAGTACACTGGAGTGATCCTTGTTGGAAATGGGCCTCTATACACCTATGAAGATATTGCATTACAAACAAGACGTTTGCCGCTAGAATAGTCATTTACCACATTAACAACGTTAGAGTGTATTTCTGAATCATTTAATGTTAGCTTCATTGGAAAAAAACTGCTTTTCTTTCAAAAATAAGGAAATTTCTAAGTGACCCTAAACTTTTGACTGGTAGTGTAGGTGCTGCTGTAGGTTGGCCTACATCTACAGTGTGTCTTTGTAACTCAGCTACGTGCTTTGTCCGTACATGTTTCCACATATTTGTGGTATTCAGGTTACTGATATTTTTACCTCTTTTAACTTTTTGCTTACACAGCTTGCATTGAACATAGCAAATATCATCTACAAGTCTGTCAAAAAAGGACCACGCAGTGCAAGTCATGGGAGCGCCAATTTTGACATTTCTAAGAGAACTGCTCCAACAGGTGCCAAACTGGAGGCTACAGGCAAGCGAGTCTGCAGCCTACCTCTCCCTCCTCTTTGTACCGTTGGGACAATCTCTTCCTCAGAGCTGCTCCCACCACCTTCCTGTTGCTCACGCCATGTTGGGTCTCGGACTTCATCATCTCCACTACCCTCTTCCAACAACTGCTGCTGTTGGATGGTCTGAGCAGCACCATGCTCCACAAAACCTGGCACCTGAGTCTCATCATCATATAGATGCGTTCTGCGGTGTGCTGTCCATCGGCACTGGCTCACCCGCCTCTTCAGATTGAGAGAGACACAGCTGTTGCGCATCACTGCATACTCCCTCTTCTTCAAATTGCAGAATGCTGCTTGCCTGTGCCTGTGTTTGCGAGCCAACAGATTCTGAGAACAGAAGCAGAGACTCAGCTGGCTCCTGTACAGAACTCTCTGACTGCCTGGGCAATTTGACAGGCGGTGAACAGACAGATGGTTGCTCAACAGTGTTGTGTTCCTGAGAGGAGGTGGAAGGAATTGAAGTCGATGCATTGGCTGCCATCCAACCAACAACGGCTTCAATTTGTTCTTCCCGCAGCAGGGGGGCACGCCGAGCTCCTACCAAAGTGCGCATAAAGGAACGCTCATGGGTAAAACTGGTGGATGCTGTGTCACTGAGGGCGGCAGCAGCCACAGAATCCCCACGTCCTCTCCCTGCTGAAATTCCACGGCCACGACCACGTGCCTTACTCACTGACTTCTTCATCTTGGTAGATTGATAAAGAAAGTCAGAAAAGTTATAAGGCCTAAGTGTGGTTATTACGCAGAGACTGAAGTGAACACTGAAACACAACTGTTCACAATCTGTGAAAGGCTACTCCTTTGTCTACTTCTATAGTGTTTGCAACCAATGTATTGGATACGGATGGAAGCGCGTCACACTAATAGATTATATTTTAAATGGAATGGAGCAGAACCAATTGGAGATAAATGAAAAGGATGAGGCACTGAGACACGCTCAGCAGAGTACAAGCAGCAGTGCTTGAACAAGTAACTGGAGCGTGATGTGCACTCAAAAATAAAAAACACAGACTGAAGTGAACACTGAAACACAACTGTTCACAATCTGTGAAAGGCTACTCCTTTGTCTACTTCTATAGTGTTTGCAACCAATGTATTGGATACGGATGGAAGCGCGTCACACTAATAGTTAAATTGCATGGAGCTGCAAGAATTACACTGAAGAAAAAAAAAAGAGTCTGTGAGTGACACGTGCAGATGCCTACAGACAGCGTTGCATGCAGAGCAAACTGCAGCGTCACCTGCACTCACACACACCTTGCAGAGCTGTTAAAACAACACTGCAGGCAAAAGGAAGCTTTACACAGCGGTTGGTGCTAGCCTGCCTACAGCACAGTACACTAAATCGCAATCTCTAACTGTCCCTCAGAGTCAGCACAGCAGCGTTCTGTCCCTTACTGAATTCACAGCACAGTGACGCTAAAATGGCGGCGGCGCCTTTTATAGTGCATTCTGACATCATTTCAGCATCCAATCACAGCCATGCTATTAGTGCACATGACCGCAGCAGTACAGGATGTGCCCACACTTCTTAGGATTCCTCAATGGCTGACTAAAATCACATTGCCTCTCAAAGAATTATGGGAACTTCCGATTCGGTATACGATATATGGAAAATATCGAAACTAAGTATCGAAAGGCCGATAGAGCTAATATCGGCCGATACCCGATTCTTGCGGTATCGTATCGCTCAACACTACTGCCGGGCACTATTAAACCCCCAAGGAGTGAGAGGCAAGCTCAGGCCACTCATCCATTTTTGAATACCAAAATGTGAATGGGCCCAAACCATCCATGATGGTATTGATATTCAGTTCTAGATTCTCCTGCACCATCCTCTCCATTCGTTCACCACGTGTCAGACTTGGACTCTGTTGTGCTGGTGAACAAGTTGGTCTAAAAAATGTGTGAAAGGAATCACAGAAATTGCTTCTTCCACTTCCACCAGTGCTGCTGATGCTGCTGCTAATGTTTTGGTATTGACAAATTGATGTTATAAAGAAAAATTCAACACTCCCAACTATGTGATGCAAAAACGTAAGTAATGATTTTATTAATTAATTTTCCACTGTAGACAAAGAGTTGACGTTTTGGCCAATTCTTAGGCCTTCATCAGAACTCTAACAAATAAACCTTAACAAGTATATATCAGTATGGTACAAAATATTGAAAAATCATACATAAATCAGCATAAGTCCATGTCAGTGGAAAATGGAAAAGAAAAATACAAAAAAGTTTAATATATAGATAAAATACTAAAGCTAGCTTAGAATAGCAGATTTGTACCAAACCAGGGATGGTCACAACTACTAGATCGCAGGAAAATTAGCATATTCATGGCTAATTATAGCTGAAGAGCAAAGAACAATTAGTATAGATTTATATGGTTATAATATCTACAAGTAGTATAAAGTGAAGACAGATACCGGCTATAGAAAAAATAGGAAAAGAAAAACATGATGTACAAAGCAACATACATTGTCTTCAGTGGTTTTGAACCTGTAACATCAGATTGGTGCTGGAATAAAAATATATGTAGAATATATTAGTATACCTGGAGGTTTGCACATAGTCATATAACACATAGGGACCTAGATATTGCAAGCTGCTATGTGGGAAACCGGACTCAACAAATGTTATAGCGTATTGGTGCACTAGGGAGAATGGCACAAACGTGCTGGGGGAAATAGCGACATGTATATGGAGTCGGGGTTTCCATTTATATGTGCAGTCTGACCGCATGTGAGGCGCGTGTAGCGCCATGAGACCGTGAGACTGGAAGTTCTAGGCGGAGTGACGTCACCGGAATTGACACGACGGGACCGTGCAAGAGGAAAAAACCTCCATGTAGAGCATGCACGACGTTAGCGTGCTGCCAAATGATGAATGAGTACACGTCACAGGAAGCGATGTGAAGGACCCCTGTAGTTACATAGAGGTCTAGGGGATAGAAGAAATATGTAAACTAGACATGAGGAGTTGCGGAACACTGATAGACAGGGAACATGACTGAATGTTTAACTGAAAGGATATAGGAAAAAGGAAATCATAGAGTTGTATAAAGCTTCAAGCTTACCTAGAGGAAAAAATAGAGGAGAGTTAGAAATATGCAATGGACTGGAAGCATTAAATTAAATGAAAACAATGACAAAAATGAAAAAAAGGGTATAAATTGAAATAAAAATAAATAATAAAAATAAAATTGACAAAAAATAGCAAAATCCTTAAAAAAAAAGGGGATTAAGATAAGTAAATAATAAAGTCAAAGGGGGAATAATTATATGAAATATAAAATAGGAAGAAAGAAAAATATAAAATAGAAATATAAGAATAAAATAAGAATGAAAAAAATAGGAATGAAAAGAATGAAAAAAATAAAAAAGGAAGAAAATTGAAAATAAAAATAAAAATTAATTGAATGAAAATTTAAGAATTATACCTGTCCATACGACACAGCGTATTGTTTGTTTACCCGTGTCTGTGAAGGAAATTAGGAACACAATTAAAACGGGAACATGTTAAATGAAACTAGAGATCTCATAATCCCTATTTAATCCTCTTGGTTCTATAGTGTCAAGCTTGTTAAACCAAAAAACTTCCCGGTGCTTGAGGGTTTTAACCCTATTACCACCTCTTCTAGGGCAAGGGACATGCTCCAACATCTGAAAGCGTAACTGAGCGAGGTTATGTTTTTTTTAACAAAATGATATGGTAAGGGGAGATACATTTTACCACAGTGTATGCTGGACTTATGTTGTGAGATACTGTCTCGCACATACTGGGTAGTTTTCCCAATAAATATGAGACCGCAAGGACACTTCACAGCATAGACAACGAATGAAAAGTCACATGTGTAGAAGCCCTCAATTTTGATACCTTCGCCTGTGTGTGGGTGAAATAATCTTTCACCTTTTTGTACATTCCCACATTGTGGGCAATGGAGACATGGGAACGTGCCTTTTTTTGGAGTGTCGAGAAAGGTTTGTAGTGGCAATTTCTTGATGGAGCCAACATCAGCTCGTACTAACTTATCACGCAAGTTAGTGGGTCTCCTAAAAAAGGGTAAGAAAGGAGCCTTGAAATCATTGATTTTAGAGTAACTGGCCTTAATAATTGTCAATGTTTTCTAATACTCTTGTGTAGTCGATAAATGAAGGGGTGGAAGGTGTGAATAAAGGGTATACTCGTATCAGAATAGGATTTTATGGGCAACCTATCCCGGGGTGTACATAAGTTATTAAGAAGTTTGGCTTGAAAGCCCCTATTTGAAAATTTCTTTTGTATCTCATTGAGTCTGGTTTCTCGGGTGACTGGATCGGATGCAATTCTAGTCACTCTGTTGAATTGTGAAAGGGGAACAGACTCCCTGGTGGCTCTAGCATGACAACTAGAAAATAGTAAGAGACTGTTATGGTCAGTCTCCTTTAACATGTAAATCAATCTCCAGGTTACCATCAGACTCCTTGATAATTTTGGTGTCTAGAAAGCTAACCGGGTCTAGGTCATGATGTATAGTGAACTGTAATACTGTAATTCTGGCCAGATTTTGTTAAGATACCTGTGGAAAGAGAGAAGGGAATTCAATGGGCCCTGCCAAATGCAAAAGATATCATCGATATATCGATGGCGTCGATATACTAGTAAAATAATGAAACAACAATATACCATGTTCTGTCCCACGCCGTACTCCATGTCTGGGGGATAAACAGTTTTCAACAAGGTTGATGCCAAGATGCGACCATCCAGGCTGAAAACCACTGGTGAATGAGCAGCTGCAAGTACAGCCTCAGTGACTAGTGGTGGTGTCACTGAGGCTGCATTCCCAGCCTGGCTGAACTGTGGTGACCTCGGTGAGATCCCGCTAGCACTATGAGAAAGTTGCACGGTGCACTCCGGTGAACTTGCCTCTGCACCGTGCGACTTTGTCACAGTGCTAGCGGGGATCTCAAAGAGGTCAACGTGGTTCAACCTGGCTGGGAAAGCAGCCTCAGTGATGTCACCGTCTGAGTCTTCACTGGTTGGATTGAGGATTTAGGATGAGTAGGAGCAGGAAAGGGTGCATGAACTTCTCTAGGAAATGGAAGAAACTCTGATAGAACTAGGACCATCAATCATTGCCATCGGGAGCACATGTGCCATGCCATGGTGCTACTTGGCCCCAGCCCCCAAATTTTTCACCCAGTGTGCCGTTAGGGAAATGTAGCATCCCGGCCACAAGTGCTTGTCCATGTGTCAGTCATTAAGTGGACAATGCCAGTAAGTGTGTTGATAAGGGCACTGGTGATGTTTCTGGGGAGGTGCTGGAGCAAGGCAGGGACTCTACACCAGGAGAAAAAGTGGCAGGTGTGGACCGAGCACCGGGGGACAGCTGACCCATGAGTTGGCTGAAGTCCTCTGTGTCTACCAGCTAAATGGCAAAATTTCACTGCAAGCAGCATGGATATGTGCACATTTACCATTCAGGCCTGTGGCTTGGAATTTTCTTTTTCGTTCTGGGGTAGACCTGTGGAAGGGACAGCTGAACTTTGAGCTGGGAAAAGGATTTGGAAGTCCCTGTTGACGGTAAATCAGAATGTGCAGGGATGGGTGCAGGGCAGGAGGCATCGATGCCAGTGTTTTGGACAGGGGAACCCGGAATCACCATGCACAGGGAAAGAGCTAGATCTGCCCACCCAAGTTGGGTGCTTAGATGATATGTGCCTAATAATGCTGATGGTGATTAGATTCTAAGTGGTCAGGTGCCTGCTGATCTTGGCATTGCACAGTTTGCAAATGGCCATTTTATTTGTCTCAGAACTCTTTAAAAAAAAAGTCCCAGACTGGGGAGCACCTGAGTCTTTGACAGAGAAATTCAGGAGTGTGAGTGCTCTGTGGAATAGTTGCCCATCTTCTACCCCTGGTTACCTTTCTGCCTCTTCCTATCTGTTTTGATACTGCTGTTCTCTCTCCCTCAGTGCTGCTGGCCAACCTCTTCATGCCAGCTTCCCAAGTTGGGTCGGTGACTTTGTCATCCATCACTGTTTTCACCAAGGCACCGTGGTCCTCCAGATTTTGTGACTTAACAACAACAAGGCTTAGCGGCAATTGTATCTCATAATCATATTCCTCCCCTTATCTCAACTGTTCCATTTCCCACAGTCGTGTTTTTGTGGCTATGGCTGCTCTAAGTTTTGTGTATCAAACAGCATTTTGTCCTCTCCCTCTTGCAGCATGCAGGTTGAGAGGCCACAATCAAGAAATGTTGTGATAAACAGATCCTCAGAGTGTCCTCGTGTGTGATCACTAGTGTCCGGACACTCAACATGTTGGGAAGAAGGTGGATCAGGGTGAGGATTAAGTGATCCAGAATTTAGGCTGGTGAGAGTGAACCTTGTGGAAGATCTTATTTGCTATCCAACCAACCTGTTTGCACTGCTCTGGCTTCAGGAAAGGTGTACCGTGCCTCCATGCTAAGTGGGACAGGAACCCATGTGTTGTGGATGCGTGTGGTTTTTTTTGCTCCTGCAATAGGCGTTATTGCACCTGCCCCATGTCTGCGGCATCTGCATGCACCATAATCATCACTTTCACTTCACCGTCCCTTAATATATGCCTTACGCATTTTGTAATTGTTAGGTCTCTTGAAACCAAATTTCACTGTAGTAAAACAATAAAATTGGTCACCTACAGCAATCAAATTGTTTTTTAGGAGTTTACTCCACCGTAATGCAACAGAAAGAATGCAAAAGTGTATGGATAACAATAAAATTCAATCAAGAAAAATGTTTTCATGCTCTTTCTAAGTTTTAGAGATCACAGAAATGTTCATAGACCACTAAACACTATACGTCTGAGAAATGGAAGTCTACAGAATTTTCCAAAGCTTTTGTTCACTTTGAGAGATTTCTGAAATACTCACAGACCACGTAACATTGTATGTCTGAGAAATGGAGGCCTACAGAATTTTTAAAAGCTTTTGCTCACTTTTAGAGATCACAGAAATATTCTCAGATAAAGTAGCTCTGTATATCTGAGAAATGGAGGCCTACAAATTTTTTAACAGTTTTTTTGCAGTTTTAAGATCACAGAAATGTTCACAGATCACATAACATTGTTTGTCTGATAAATGGAGGACTATGACATTTTTAAAACCTTTTTTAAAACCTTTTTTGCAGTTTTAGAGATCATAGAAATGTTCACAGACCACTTAACATAAACAATGATAAACATACTACTCAAACCCACTTCCCCCACTAGGGGCAGGGTTACACTTCATATATATAGTAAACCATACATATTCTCACAATCAATAGATTGTGTGAATAAGAAGTGTTCAAACACATAATTAAAATTATATTCTTTATTGAAACAATTTAAAACACAAAAAGTGCCTCAAACCAAACTGAAAAGAGAGGCAGCAGTCAAGAAAAATTATAGTATGACCTCATAGACTTTTGATAAGTATTGTATATAACATTATTCAAACAAAATATATGCACCAAAATTGCCGAGATTGCAAGGGAATAGAAACAAGTCAAATGGCATATAATGTATATAATGCAAGAATAATTATCAATACTTGTAAGAAATAGCCATTTGAAAACAGGGAAAACTTATCAGGTACACACCATTGTTACACCCGGTCCCAGCGCTGCCTCTGCACTCCGTTCTGCTCACTCACCTGTTCCTCGGGCTGTCCCTCTGCGGCGGTCTGTGCGTGGGCTGGGGTCTCCTGTCCCATCTGCTCTCCGGCGTCCTGAGTCCTGCTCCACTTCCTGGCACGCTACTGGCAGGCCTCCAGACAGTCGGCTTAGGACAATCTCGGCTATTACTGGCGCAAGTGTCATCCCGTTCCGCCATCAGCCATCTGTACCCGTGGACCGTGACAAGGTCACTGAAGCCAGCCTTCTACCATCCGTTCTGGACCAGGACCTTACCCTTCTCCGCCAAGAACTTTCCACGGACTCTGTAAATACTTGTTACCCTTTTGGTCCCTCTGGGACAGCTGCCACGTGTCCGGGGTCTAACTGGAGGTAGCACCTGTGTCCTCCGGGCATTCCATTCTGGTCCTGTTCGAGGGGCCTTACTATGGGTACCGGGGCTCACTAGTTACGCCCCCTTCGGAGCCCCCCGGACCACGGTCTCGAGGTTCCACATTAAAAAATAAATACGAATGTGAACTTCACCACCTCTGCCTCCGCTTCCATTCGTTACAGATTGCTCCGGCCATGGAACCCGCTGGATCCCAGAGACCTCCGACCACGGATCTGTGCCAGGAGGTGGCCCGTTTGGGAGTTCAACAGGACAAGATCACGACTTATCTACGCAGCTTGTCTACCCGCATGGATTCCCTAGGGTCCTCGTCTGCACCTGACTCTTCTATCAATAATCAGGTACCAGTTCCCATGGCAAATCAAGGTCCCCGTCTGGTGGCTCCTACCCGTTTCCAGGGTGATCCTACTCTGTGTCGGGGTTTCCTCAATCAGTGCACTCTACACTTCGAAATCTTGGGGCATATGTTTGCTTCTGACCGAGCCAAGGTGGGCTTCATCATGTCACACCTGGGAGGAGAAGCCCTCGCCTGGCTAAACCCGCTATGGGAGAGAGGGGACCGGTGGTTAACGATCTTCAATCTTTCCTAGAGGCTTTTCGCAGGACTTTCGATGAACCTGGTCGTACCACTTCGACTGCATCAGCTCTGCTCCGCCTGCGCCAAGGTACTCTCACGGTAGCTCAGTATGCTGTTAAATTCCGCACCCTCTCGTCTGAATTATCGTGGAACAATGAGGCCCTGGTTGCTAACTTCTGGGAAGGCCTATCCGGAAGAATCAAGGATGAGCTGGCGTGACGGGACAGACCTACTCTCTTGGAAGAGCTAATATCCTTGGCAACCCGAATTGACCTGCGTTTTCAGGACGCTCCATGGAGATCAAGCGGGACAAAAGGTCCTATCACCTGGACTCTAGTTTGTACAAAACAGGTACTTCACCCTCCGCCTCCGAGGCCATGGAGGTGGACCATGTAAGTTTGGCCACCCGCCGCCGGGAGGCACGTCGCAAGGAGGGAAGTTGTTACTACTGCGGTAGCTCTGAACATTTGATTCATTTCTGTCCTAAAAAGTCAGGAAACTCCAGTGCCTAGGTCCGGTAGGAGGGGCCAACCTAGGTAAAGAGCAGTCCTCTCCCTCTTTACACATCTCTGTCACCGTGTCCTATGGAGCAATAAAATTCTCCGAACACTGTCTACTGGATTCTGGAGCTGCAGGGAACTTCATCCAGCAGGCAGTTGTGGATCATTACCGCTTACCAGTCCAGCGTCTTCCTGATCCGTTACAGGTGTCCGCCGTGGATGGCAAACCGCTGACCGAGCCCGTCCAGTTTCAAACTGAGTTGGTGGAACTCCGGGTAGGTCTAATGCATACTGAACGAATGCGATTTTATGTATATCCTGGTTTATCCCATCCCATGCTTCTAGGTTTACCTTGGATTCAGATGCATGAACCAGTCCTTAATTGGAAAACTGGAGAAGTTCTGCGTTGGGGAGATACCTGCATGAATCGTTGCTTAACCCGGATTCAACCTGTTTCGCCTCCAGTCCAGCCTGATACCCTGCCAGGGTTGCCTTCCGCCTATTGGTCCTTCTCTGACGTCTTTGGGAAAAAAGAGGCTGAGAGACTACCTCCACACAGGTCGTATGACTGTCAGATAGAGCTTCTTCCAGGAGCATCACCCCCTCACGGGAGAGTTTATCCTCTTTCACAGGCAGAGACTCAGGCCATGTCGGACTACATTCAAGAGAATTTGGCTAGAGGATTTATCCGAAAGTCATCGTCACCGGCAGGAGCTGGATTCTTCTTTGTGAAGAAAAAGGACGGATCCTTGCGGCCCTGCATTGACTATCGGGGTCTAAATCAAATTACGGTAAAAAACAGGTATCCATTGCCTCTTATTTCAGAGCTGTTTGATCGTCTCCGAGGGGCCAAGATCTTCACCAAATTGGACCTCAGAGGGGCCTACAACCTGATCCGAATCAGAGAGGGAGACGAATGGAAAACAGCCTTCAACACCCGTGACGGCCACTATGAATACCTGGTAATGCCATTCGGCCTAAGCAATGCACCTGCGGTTTTTCAGGAATTTGTTAATGACATTTTCAGGGACTTGCTCTATACTTGTGTCGTGGTTTACCTGGACGATATTTTGATTTTTTTCTGCTGACTTGACGTCACACCGAAGGCAAGTACGCCTGGTCTTACAAAGACTGAGAGAGAACAGGCTCTATGCCAAATATGAGAAATGCCTCTTTGAGCAGTCCTCTTTGCCTTTCCTTGGGTACATTGTATCTTCCACAGGATTAAAGATGGATCCGGAGAAGTTGTCTGCAGTTCTCAGCTGGCCTCGTCCGTCTGGGCTAAAAGCCATACAAAGGTTCCTCGGATTCGCCAATTACTACCGGCAATTCATTCCACACTTTTCCACCCGAGTGGCTCCAATCACAGCCTTAACCCGGAAAGGTGTAAACTCTAAGGAATGGTCCTCCGAGGCAGAAGAGGGCTTTGTTTCTCTCAAAAAAGCCTTCGCTTCCGCACCCGTTCTCCATCGTCCTAATTCAAGTGAGCAATTTTTTCTTGAAGTTGACGCTTCTTCCATAGGTGCAGGAGCAGTTCTGACCCAGAAGTCGTCTACCGGGCGGATGATCTCGTGTGGTTTTTTTTCCAAGGTTTTTTCTCCTGCAGAAAGGAACTACTCTGTCGGTGATCGCGAACTGTTGGCCATCAAATTGGCTCTGGAGGAATGGAGACATCTTCTTGAAGGAGCTCATCACCAGGTAATCATATTCACCGACCATAAAAACCTTGCCTATCTCCAATCTGCTTTAAGACTGAATCCCCGTCAGGCCCATTGGGCATTATTTTTTGCCCGTTTCAATTTTGTACTTCATTTCCGTCCAGCTGACAAGAACATCAAGGCAGACGCACTCTCTAGGGCCTTCTTGCCTCCTGAACTGGAGGAAGAACCTCAGCACATTATTGAACCTTCTAGGTTAGTCTCTGTTGCCTCCACTGATCTGGCCCAGCTTCCTCCTGGGAAGACTTTCGTGTCTGCTTCTGACCGTACTCGTGTTCTGCGCTGGGGTCATTCTTCTAAGTTGGCTGGCCATGCTGGTCAGAAAAAGACGCAGCAACTCATCTCCCGGTATTACTGGTGGTCTGCCATGGTCAAGGATATCCAGAAGTTCGTTGCAGCATGTCCTTCATGTGCTCGTAACAAAACTGTTAAACATCTACCAGCCGGCAGGCTTCTGCCTCTTCCGATTCCGTCCGCTCCTTGGCAGCACATCGCGATGGATTTCATCACGGATCGTCCCATCTCTTCTGGCTGCTCAGTGGTATGGGTTGTGGTGGACCACTTCTCTAAAATGACTCACTTCGTTCCGCTATCTGGCTCCCGTCTGCTCCAGAACTGGCCACTCACTTCATCCAGCACATCTTTCGTCTACATGGATTTCCTCTCCACATCGTGTCCGACAGGGGCGTCCAGTTCACCTCTAAGTTCTGGAGAGGACTCTGTAAAATGGTAAAAATTTAACTAGATTTTTCTTCTGCATATCATCCCCAGTCTAATGGGCAAGTGAGAGGATCAATCAAATCCTGGCTGGATACCTGCGTCACTTCGTCAACGCTCATCATAATGACTGGGTAGAATTACTGCCCTGGGCGGAATTCTCCTACAACAATCAAGTAAGTGAATCTTCTGGAAAGTCTCCCTTTCAGATTGTGTTTGGACTGCAACCCGTAATTCCTCTTCCTGTCACGGGATTGTCGGATGTTCCGGCAGTCGATACCTTGTCAAAGAATTTCTCGGACATTTGGAGAGAGACCAGGTCGGCTTTGGAGAAAGCTTCTCAACGTATGAAAACGCATGCGGACAAAAGACGTTTGGAAGCTCCCATCTTTCGTCCAGGAGACAAGGTATGGCTCTCCTCCAAGTACATCCGTCTGAAGTTACCATCGTACAAATTGGGTCCTCGTTTCATTGGTCCCTTTGAAGTTTTGAGACAGATCAACCCGGTCTCTTATAAACTGAAATTGCCTAATTCTCTAAGAGTACCTAACTCCTTTCATGTTTCCCTCCTCAAACCAGTAGTGTTGAGCTCCTTTTTTAAGGACCCGGATACCACTCCTGATCCGGTCTCTGAGGATGATGTTTTTGAGTTACAACATATCTTGGCCTCTAAGCGAGTAAGAGGTAGGATCTATTACCTGGTGGACTGGAGGGGTTTTGGTCCTGAGGAGAGGTCTTGGGAGCCTAAAGAGAACATCCAGGCCCCTCTTCTTCTTAAAAGATTTCACGCAGGCTTGAAAAAGAGGGGGAGTAAAGAGGGGGATACTGTTACACCCGGTCCCAGCGCTGCCTCTGCACTCCGTTCTGCTCACTCACCTGTTCCTCGGGCTGTCCCTCTGCGGCGGTCTGTGCGTGGGCTGGGGTCTCCTGTCCCATCTGCTCTCCGGCGTCCTGAGTCCTGCTCCACTTCCTGGCACGCTGCTGGCAGGCCTCCAGACAGTCGACTTAGGACGCAAGGCCGCGCCCACAGCCTCTCTTAAAGGGGCAGCGTGCATCTTTTGAAATAGCTAATTATCCAATGGCTGCGCACTCAGTACTATATCTGGTCACTCCACCATTAGGGGAGTGCCGGAGCAACGTGTTCTATCATTGCTACATCCGGTTCTGTTCCTGTTCTGTCTGCGCTGCGTCTGCAGTCTCTGTGCTGCGCTGATACTGTTTGTCTCCTCAGATCATTGCTAACCCGTATCTGGCTAATCTGGACAATCTCGGCTATTACTGGCGCAAGTGTCATCCCGTTCCGCCATCAGCCATCCGTACCCGTGGACCGTGACAAGGTCACTGAAGCCAGCCTTCTACCATCCGTTCTGGACCAGGACCTTACCCTTCTCCGCCAAGAACTTTCCACGGACTCTGTAAATACTTGTTACCCTTTTGGTCCCTCTGGGACAGCTGCCACGTGTCCGGGGTCTAACTGGAGGTAACACCTGTGTCCTCCGGGTATTCCATTCTGGTCCTGTTCGAGGGACCTTACTACGGGTACCCGGGGCTCACTAGTTACGCCCCTTTCGGAGCCCCCCGGACCACGGTCTCGAGGTTCCACATTAAAAAATAAATACGAATGTGAACTTCAACACCTCTGCCTCCGCTTCCATTCGTTACAACCATTATATTGACAGCAAATTATAAGTGGAAACAGAATCAAATTTAATGACAAAAAGGGGTTCAAAATCACAATAAGCTTACATGGGAAACCCCCCATAAAGGATGTAAAATTTAACTTTTAATGTAATTAGTAAAACTAACACTGACACCATACATAAATTGTGCACACTAAGGTGTCAACCTGTGCTGGTAGGTAGGGGTTAAGTTGAGGGTCCTTACACAGGGTGAACTTAGTGTACACTTATTATGTACAGTACAGACCAAAAGTTTGGACACACCTTCTCATTCAAAGATTTTTCTTTATTTTCAAGACTATGAAAATTGTAGAATCACACTGAAGGCATCAAAACTATGAATTAACACATGTGGAATTATACATTACACTTTACAAAAAAGTGTTAAACAACTTAAAATAAAAAATTAAAATATGTCTTATATTCTAGGTTCTTCAAAGTAGTCACCTTTTGCTTTGATTACTGCTTTACTCGCAGAAAAGGTGACCGGATGGACTCTACATGCCTGGTTCCGACAGTGAAGCATGGAGGAGGTGGTGTGATGGTGTGGGGGTGCTTTGCTGGTGACACTGTTGGGGATTTATTCAAAATTGAAGCGGTGAGCGGTCCAGCTCACCCCAAACCATTTTGATTGGGTTCAGGTCTAGTGACTGTGGAGGCCAGGTCATCTGGTGTAGCACCCCATCACTCTCCCTCTTCATCAAATAGCCCTTACACAGTCTGGAGGTGTGTTTGGGGTCATTGTCCTGTTGAAAAATAAATGATGATCCAACTAAATGCAAACTGGATGGAATAGCATGCTGCTGCAAGATGCTGTGGTAGCCATGCTGGTTCAGTATGCCGTCAATTTTGAATAAATCCCCAACAGTGTCACCTGTAAAGCACCCCCACACCATCACACCTCCTCCTCCATGCTTCACGGTGGGAACAAGGCATGTAGAGTCCATCCGGTGACCTTTTCTGCGTGCAAAGCAGTAATGAAAGCAAAAGGTGGCTACTTTGAAGAACCTAGAATATTAGACATATTTTCAATTGTTTCACACTTTTTTGTAAAGTGTAATGTATAATTCCACATGTGTTAATTCATAGTTTTGATGCCTTCAGTGTGATTCTACAATTTTCATAGTCGTGAAAATACAGAAAAATCGTTGAATGAGAAGGTGTGTCCAAACTTTTGGTCTGTACTGTATGTTCTATTTCTAATTAAAATTGATATTCCAAAAATAAAATGACACATTTTATATTAAAGATTAAAAAAGTTATAAAACATGAATAAAAGAGCCAGTTGCCTTTACAAGATAGGATGCGACTGGATAATCTAGATAGAATCTCATTCCAATAGCAAGCACGTGCAACTGCTTGCTGTATTCGGGTGGTGTGTGAATGTATCTAATATTAGACTATTGAAGCAATGAAGTGGGCTCAAAAAAATTTTAAAACACTGAGCACACTTTGGCAGACTGCTACAACAGTTCTCTGTATATCACTTCAATGTTTAATTTTTATTCACAGAATTTTATTCACTTCCATTTTCAATCTGTTTCTTCAGTGGTTTTCTTTGGGGCTGGCACCACATTCCTACACAGTTATCAATCCTTGTTTGTTCACATCCATTTTTCTGTGATCTATACAAGTATGCCTTGTGGAGATTTTACATTTGATGTTCTTTGCTCATTTATGATGTTATATATCTAACTGGTACTACACTTGAAGACTATTGTGCTGTATGCCATATTTAATGAATACAATGTTACCAGGTCATAGACTTATTACATATAGGTGGGATCGCTGGATTGTCTGGACTATTTCTTGCACTTTATGCCTGTATTAATTTTCTTTGTGGAAATGTGGCACCAGCTTGTGGTTTCCCACTCTTTTATATGTTTTTGTTTAGATGTGATGTTCTGATATTGTAATTAATAAAGTTTAATACTTATTTTTATACGAATTTATGCTAAATGTGCCCTGTCTGTTTACTACTGTAATCAATACGTTATACTTGATTCTGTCACTGTAATTTCCAATCATTTCACGATCACTGCTTTTTAACCAGACCTCAGGAAGGCATCATATTTTTCAGCAGCGCTATCATTCACTTTTATTTTTTTATCTTCTCTTTGTCTATGTCTCTCTCAAGCAGCACTCCATAGCTTTCTTTGGCTTGCAGTTTTAATCTTATCTCTCAATATATGGAATTTTTTTATAGGGTTTATCTAATAATTCAATGAGAAAGGTTAGTGCAGAAGGCAGGAAAAGCAAAAGAAAAGGCTAAAATGAGGCATTTGTGTCTAATAAGTTGCAAATTGTCTATTCAGAGAGGAAGAGGACTATCATTTTAGTGTCACCTATAGGAAGTAACAATCCTAAAAGTCAATATTGACTCTCTAACAAGCCTTTTCACATGACTTAAGATAAAGTCCAAAACCAAAATCTCAATTTGCAGACACTGTGTTTCAAGGTACTGCCTCTCATCAGTGCAAAGTGTGAGATCTGGTTTGGCTGGGTGAGAGTAGTCTGACCTGGATCCAAGGGGTAACATTTCTCCTTGAGGAGAGTGACATGTTAAGCCTGACATCCCAAGGTGAGGAGACTTTTAAGCCACAATGTTCTTCTGGGAAATATGAAAATTGTCTCTTCCGAAAGGAATTGTCTCTTCAATAGGAACTAGCAATCCTAAAAGTCTAATATTTTATAAGTTAAATCACATTTGTTAAATGTGCTTGTACTGATTTATGAAAGATAAACAGTTTAGTTACACTTTAAAGAAGGTTTTCCACCATGCACATGTATGACATACCACAGGATTTGGTCCCTAGGCTACACTTTCTATTGGAAATTTAAAATTAGGTTATAAAGCATTTGAAAAAATTCCATAGATTTCAATGACTGAATATTTGTAATTCTGTTCTGTCGCTAAAATCTTACAGTTGCACTTGGGTAATATTTACTGAAGAAAGATTTTTGTTTTCTTTGACAATTTCCATAGCTTGACTTTTCTGCCAATTATTTTATTTTATGTAATGAAACAAAATATGACCTACTGAAGACAGTATACAATATTCTGCAAAGATATAGATAGATGTGGAAAAAATGCTGCAAAGTAGGAAAGATTTCAACAAAAGCGTTAATATTTTAATTTTTAACAATGAACAAACTACAAAATGATCAAAAGAGAAATCTAAATCAAATCAATATTTGCCTTCAAAACAGCATCAAAGCATGAAATATTCTAAATACACTTGCATTCAGTATTTAGAGAAGCTTAGCAAGGGGATTGTTTCAAATATCTCAGAGAACTAGACACAGATCTTTTGTAGATGCAGGCGTGTGCAGATCCTCCAGACTCTACACATTATCTCACAAGGACTTGATGATGATGAGATCAGGGCTTTATAAAGGCCATTTCATCATTTCCACTACACCTTGTTCTTTTTTACATTGAAGATTGTTCTTTAAGACATTGACTGTATGTTTGGGGTTGTTTCATACTGCAGATTAAATTTGGAGCCAATGAGATGCCTCCTTCATGACACTGCATGATGGATAAGTATCTGCCTTTATTTTCCAGCATTGAGAAGATTATTAATCTTGTCCAAATCACCAACTCCACTAACCGAAATGCAGCCCCAAACTTGCAAGCAATTTCTACCATGTATCAATGTTGTTTAGTGATATTTGATCGTTACACCTCAAAAACCCTTTAGAGTGCAAACTGCCTTCTATTTGAGCCAAATATTTCAAATTTTGATTCATGAGTCCAGAGCACCAGCTGCTACTTTTATGCACCCTAACTACGAAGTTTTCAAGCTGAGTTAATTGGCCTTGTTTCTATGCCAAATGAGTGGATCTTGAACACAATTCTTCCATGAGAACCACTTGGGGACAGAATTCTCTGAACAGCAGATGAATTTAGCTGGGTCTTAATGATTTCTGCCAGTTCTGAGCTGATAGCACTGCTTGACATCTTCTGATTTTGAAGGGATGTAAGCATAATATGTTTTTCAACTGTGGCACTAAGTTTCATTGGCCACACACTGAATCTATGCTCTTCAGAGTTGCCCATTTCCTGGTGTCCTTGATGTTGATAGGCAGGCATTCTTATCCATCATACTATACCATCAGTGATGCATCTGATTAGCTCCAAATGTATTCAACAGCAGAACAACTACCTCAAACAAACTGCCAATATAATTTAGAACTATCTGCAGCACAAAAAAAGAGCAAGGAGTCCTGGAAGTGATAATATGGCCACACATAGCACTGATCTTAACATCACCTAGTCTGTGTGGGATTATATGAAAAGACAGAAGGATTTGGAAAAGCCGACATCTATAGGAGATCTGTGGTTAGCTCTTTGAGATGTTTTTAACCTTCTTGCCAAATTTCTTCAAAAACTTGGTTCAAGTAGGCAGAAGAACTTATGTTTTGATGCTGTTTTGAAGGCATGCTGTTTTAAGTTTTTTTAAAAACAATAATTTACAGGATTGTGCAGCACCTGCCTAAAACTTTTGCAAAGAACATAATCAGAATCAATAACATTACTTTGAAACTCATAGCAAAAAAATCTATATATTAACTTTCTTTCATAAATTTCATGCAGCCTTATATAAAGCATGTAGATTTCATATTTTCACTGTGTTAGAAGCAACCCAATAGTATGCAATTTGAGCAATCTGTAAAACAAAATTTTTATGGTATTTTAAAAGAAAAACAAAAAGCATTAATTTTTCTATATACTTTCCTTGCAAGAAAGTAAAAACGATAGAGAGAGAGAGAGAGGGAGATATCTATAAACTGTATTTTATTTCAACAATGCACAATATAATTCTGAGAGACCTAAAAATGAGATGGAATAATGCTGCTTTTTATGTAGGTTGTTTTTTTTAATGGAAAGATTATTGTTGCCTAAGGAGTAATTTTCCAAACTGGTTGTAGCCCTACCACAATAAGATGAATAGTTAACATTTAAGGAGCAGTTAGCTTTTACTGTCAACCTTTCGCCGAATTGTTACCTCTTTTGTAATGTTTTTAGATGTAGATCAACTAGAGCAAACCACAAGTGTAATTGAATAAAAGTCTGCCTGAATCTGGAACATCTAGCAAGAAAGTATAAATAATGTTTGCCTGTGTGAATAACAGTTTTTATCAGAGACTCAGTGGGATCATAATGTATTCTTTCAATCTGCACCAAAGGTAATAGCAGGAAGCTATTTTATAGATTTCTTAGTAATCTGAGCCGATGTTATACCTGTTACAGAACATTTCCAATGAAATAGAAACACAGCAGGATAAAAAAAGATACAAATGGGGTTTTTATATCAGTCAATAAAAGCATGACTTTGCAGTAATGGAACATTTGTTCACAAATTGTGTCATATCTATACTATAGGTAAGTTGGTGCAATAAAAAACACATAAGTCATGCAATCCTTTACTTGGAAGTATTTTCAGAATGATTCTATTAGTCTGTAGCCCTCTGGTGACAATCTCATAAATTGATCACTTACAATGACTGATCTATGATATCACAATTTACATGCATGTAAAACAAGGAATAATTCTAATTTTAATTAAACGCTGATAGCTACTATCAGTAATCATTTAAAAGAGTCATAATAATTCCTTATAAAGTATGTTTCTAAAACATTTTGAAAGAATTATTGACAGATAACATTGCTACTAGTCTATATCTATGCAATTAGGAAACTCTGGCATGAATATGTGAATTAAAGATGATGGTCACATCTAGTCTAGAGATAAATGTTCTGATATTTATTTTTCTATTATTGGAAGGTTGTGTCAATGAGTTCAACTTTTACGAAACTGAAAAGGGAACAACATATTTTCTCGTTCATAACACAGGTCTGCGACTAAAAAGCTGTTTGATTATTTTCATCTAATTTCCATGTATTTTGGTGTGCTGAAAACAAAAAAAATATTGAAAAAAATCCTGGACGTCAGGATTTGCCACAAAATGCAAAATTCTCTTCAAATTTAGTAAATTTTTCTCAACTTTGAGTCAAAATTACTATTAATTAATTCACATCAATGCATTGAAGATATACAATGCCAAAAAAATATAACTTTCAAAGAACTGAACTTTCAGAGTGAGCTAATGAAACCAGCATCAACATGTTGCAAGCTAAACAAGCGGGCTCTGACATGCCCGGGCTTGTTTCAATTTGTTTTATCTTGGTTCTCGCCTGTTCACACTTTTTCATCTCAGTTCGTGTTAGCTCGTCATATTCAACCGTGTTTCCCAAAATTAGCATTATGGCTCAGCTGAAGTGTATTAATTCGCCTGACAGTTTCTGTTACATTTGTGGTGAATATACAGTGTTGAAGCAACAGCTGAATATTACAGACTTTGTGAAAAAAGTATACTTCGCATATTTCGGACTAAAGCTTGGAGATCAAGATAAAGCTTGGGCGCCACATAAAGTGTGCAAATGGTGTGTTGAGGACCTCCGAAATTGGTTCAAGGGTAAGAAAAAAGCTTTCCGTTATGGGATTCCTATGGTATGGCGAGAGCAAAAGAACCATAGTGACGATTGATACCTTTGTTCATGCGATGTGAAAGGGTATATTTCAAAATGGAAGCATTCCATTTCATACCCCAATATTCACTCAGCAATTCGTCCCATCCCCCATGGCACAGATATACCAGTACCCAAGGCCCCTGCTACTTTGGAAGAGATACCTAGCTCCGATGAAGGTGGAATCATACCTGAACCAGATGATCAATCAAGTTCTGACTTTGAAGATGATACAAGACCAAAATTGTTTTCCCAGGAGGAGATGGATGATTTGGTAAGAGACTTGAATCTTCCCAAAGATGCCACTGAGTTACTCAGATCAAGGCTCAAATGCAAGAATTTATTGTTGCCAGGAGTGTCTTTTTCATAGTTCAGACATCGTGAAAATGAGCTTGTTCCTTACTTTGCCCAGGAAGATAAGTTGGTTTATTGCATTGATGTCGAAGGTTTGATGGGTCAATTCAAAATCCAATATGATTCAGCGCAATGGCATCTTTTTATAGATTCTTCAAAAAGAAGTCTCAAAGCAGTTTTACTCCACAACGGCGGTTTTTATGCTTCCATCCCTGTAGGTCATTCCGTACACCTCAAGGAAACCTACGAGAACTTGGAATTGGTTCTTCGTAAACTTAAATATGAAGACCACGGTTGGCAAATGTGAGGGGATTTGAAAGTTTTGTGCATGCTGCTCAGGCAACAAGCTGGGTATACCAAATACCCTTGTTTTCTGTGGCTATGGGACAGTCGAGACCGACAAAATCACTGGACCAAAAAGAATTGGCAGCCGAGGGTGCTCACAGTTGGTGAAAAAATGTCCTCCGAGAAACTTTGGTTCCTCCCCATAAAGTTCTTCTACCACCTCTCCAAACAAAATTTGGATTTATGAAGCAATTCATAAAATCACTTCCAAAAGATGGAGAATGCTTCAAATACTTGGTCACCAAGTTTCCCATAACAAACATGGATCTTAGTGAGTAGCAATGAAAAGACCTTCTCTAAGGCTACTGTCACACTGTCAGTATTTGGTCAGTATTTTACATCAGTATTTGTAAGCCAAAGTCAGGACTGGAACAATCAGAGGAAAACTATAATTGAAACATTTCACCACTTATGCATTTTTCACCCAGTCCTGGTTTTGCCTTAAAAATACTCATGTGAAATATTGACCAAATACTGATAGTGTGACCATAGCCTAAATCAGCAGCTAGCGGAAAAGGTGAGTACTCCTCCGGATAACACGTTGACAGGGAGAATTTGTTCCGCTGTGTAGATCTGCTTATGGGTAATTGCTTATTCTCAGAACCTATACATGAATAGCTCAGTAGAGCTGGGGATGATGACTAGCCTCTCTATAAAGAAACTTTGAATGTTTGTCTCCTACTCCAAGACAGCAAGAGTGACCAGCCCCTTTGGCAATGAGCTGTAAACAATAAAAAAAAGAATATCGTATACTTGGAGAACAAAGCGGGAATTAAATGAAAAAAATAATTACAAGGATGCCTATTTTGCACTGTCAGCTTAAAGGGGTTGTCCACTACTCAGACTACCCCTTTTCAATCACTATAAAAATAATTCCGCCTTGTAAAATAATAACATTCATACTCACCTACGGTACTGATGTCAACACTGCTGGAACTGTTCCGTATCGTAGGTGAGTTTAAGTGTTATTATTTTACAAGAGGCAGAGATTAAAAGGAGTTGCCCGAGTAGTGGACAACCTCTTTAAACAAGACAAATTAAGAAGATGTGAATAATCCATTGTGATATAGCTGCTGAACAATGACTTCTACAACACAGGAATTTAAAGCCACATGTGAGGGTCAGTGACTAGTGTAAAAATTGCAAGATGTCTAGATATTCTCATAACAATAGTAACGTGGGAAAATATAGAATGATATATATCAAAAAAGAACATTTATTTAACTAGTAAGCAATGTTCTAACAATAGATTCACTCTTGACATTATATGATCATATTTGCCTTGGTAGTAATAGCATACTCCTGGTTCTCACTCTCTGTATTTCAGCATGCCTGACTTAGAAAAATAATGGCTAATTAAGTATCCTGGTGCACTGAAGAACTCTCTTTGAATAACCCATAAGACTACTTGATTTGGTTACTGATATAGCAAATATGATTGATGTGTCCATGTGAGTGTAATAAAGCTCGGAATCAATGTCAAGATGATGAACAGTGAAACAGCTCAGGCAGCAATGCTTTATTTAGGCTGAATATATAATATGTATTGCTACATTATTTTCCTTATTAATCTATGGTCTGTACATTGTTAGCGATCATAATTGAAATTAGCGATCAGCATGTTAGTCACAATAATACTAATACACACTAATATTTAGTCATCATCCTCTATCATGCTTCAATCCTATTTCATACAATTAAGTAGTATAGTGATTTGTGTCAGTTAATATCCTAGCAGTTTTGTCAGTGGAGTCGTGTGCATATTTATATTTTGAGTCCTTAATAAATTCAGCTTTGGGAAGACACTTCCCTGTTTGACAAGACTTGCAAATAAGATCACTAAAAGCTAGCTAAGTTATTAGACACTTGAGTAAATCTGCACCAGCATGACAGCAGGTAAAAACAAATACGTTGGGGACTCATTTTACAATATAAATAAAGCAAGGAGCTTCAATAGAATCAAGAGAAAAAGCTGTACAAAACAAATTTAACAAACGGAATATAAATTGTGTCCAATGTTGTTTTTCTTACTCAACAATTTACTTTTTTATGTTTACTATTAATACTACCTCTACAGTTTCAAATGTGTGTTATGTTAAAGTATTTATTCTAAACAATTTTGATATTTCAGCTATTTAAAAGGGTTGTTGTTCAAAAATTTGGACAAATATGTATTATAATTTGAGATGAGTGAATCGATCTGCGAAGGATTGAGTTTGAGTAGAATGTCATGATATTTGTGGTTTCACACAAATTCAAATATTTTAATATTTAATAATTTAACATTTAATTCACAGTTTTAATCAAAAAATATGGTGGCACCATCTTGGAGGAGGACTTTTTTTTCTTCTCCAGCAAGATGGCGCTGCCGGCACATGCGCAACAGCAGCTACCGGATCTCTATACAAACCGATAGCTGCTATTGCGCAGGTGCAGCGCGCGCCATTATCAAAATGTCTTTTTTCCTCGCTCAAGTAAATCTGCAAAAGGGATTAAGTGCACAGTGACCATGCTGCAGTGCAGGTGCCAAAGCCTGCAAAAGTGTTTTTTTTTTATTCAGTATGTGATGGCATTCATTATGCAATCTAGGGACAGGTCACTGAGGGAGCAGTGACCTGTCAAAGTTGGTATTATGAATAGAGTTGAGCTAATTTGTTTGAATTCGGTTCCGAATACGATCGGCAGTGAATATTGTTTTTGCAATATTCGTCGAACACAGCCGAACATCATTAGAGTCAAAGGGAGTAGAAATTACCGAATATGTTTGGAACCGATCGTCAAACATATGTTCAACATGAATAGGGTACCCATATGGTACGAATATGGCAAATTCAGAATCGGCAACTGAATCTGAACAAATTTGCTCACCTCTAATTATGAATACCTAATCAAAGCACACATACATGAACCCCACCTTAAGACAAGCATATAATTATCACAAAACTGAAAATAAAGATTAAGAAACAGCCACAGGACGGATTTCATCAGCCAAGGTATCATTTTATTCAGAATAACGGCGCCGACCTGACGCTGTGTGTAGGTTACTGTGCATAATCCTGCTGACAGGTTCCCTTTAAATTATAGCAAGCAGCTGAACACGTAACACATATCTGGAATCACATACATTATGATGCTCTCGAATTACACGCCATAAGTTCCTTGCCCCTAGTATTATACTTAACAGCCGCTGTCTACATCTGGTCATGGCGCTTTACCAGTCGGTCTTCTACAGATTGTTACCATCAAGGCCTTTTCAGTGGGCGAGCCAGAAGTCACAACTCAATCTAAGTGCATGAGGGCTAGAATGAGGTTAGGATGAGGCTCATAGAATTACACTGAGAGCTTGTGACAATTCTCTCAGACTGTCAAACAGTCAGAAGCTGTAGTCACAAGATTGCGGAGGAAAACTGGAGCAGAAGTAGGATGAGCTAAAGACAGCGTCTGGTGAGTATAATACTAACCTCAGGAAACTTACTTTAATGGCACCCCTCCAGCCCTGAAATAAAAAAATGATGGTGTGGTGATTTAAAGAACAATTAGTTCACTCATTTTGCAGCCAGAAATGTCCAGAAAAAAAGTCTTTAAAACGCAAATAATGCTATTATGTTTAATAAAGCCCAAATGCAAAAATGTTTTTTGTACCAAAATACATTCATTTATTGTTTTATTCATTTCAGTAAGTTTTCTCATATGCAAAAATTAGTCCAGCATTCATCAACCTGCTGATCAGATTTTAACCCCTTAACCCCAGAGCTTTTTTTCAGTTTTGTATTTTCGATTTTTTTGCTCCCCTTCTTCCCAGAGTCAAAACTTTTTTATTTTTCCGTCAATATGGCCATATTAGGGTTTGTTTTTTGCGAGACGAGTTGTCCTTTTGAACACCACCATTGGTTTTACCATGCTGTGTACTAGAAAACAGTAAATAAAATTCCAAGTGCTGTGAAATTGCAAAAAAAAGTGCAATCCACACTTGTTTCTTGTTAGGCTTTTTTGCTAGATTTCTTAAATGCCAAAACTGACCTGCTATTATGGTCTCCAGGTCATTACAAGTTCATAGACACCAAACATGTCTAGGTTATTTTTTATCTAAGTGGTGAAAAAAAATCCAAACTTTTTAAAAAAAAAAGAAAAAAATTGCGCCATTTTCCGATATCGTTAGCGTCTCTATTTTTCGTGATCTCGGGTTCGGTAAGGGCTTATTTTTCACACTCCGAGCTGACGTTTTTAATGATACCATTTTTGTGCAGATACGATCTTTTGATTGCCCATTATTGCATTCTAATGCATGGTCACAGCGACCAAAAAAATGTAATGCTGGTGTTTTGATTTTTTTTCTCGCTATGCCATTTAGCGATCAGGTTAATCCTTTTTTAATTGATAGGGTGATTCTGAAATCGGCGATACCAAATATGTGTATATTTGATTTTTTTTTTATTTTATTTTGAATGCGGCGAAAGGGGGTGATTTGAACTTTATATATATATATATTTTTTTATATTTTTAAAAGCATTTTCTTTTCACTTTTGGCATGCTTCAAAAGTTTCCATGGGAGACTAGAAGCTGCCACAACTCGATCTGCTCAGCTACATAGAGGTGATGATCAGTTCACCTCTATGTTGTTGAATTACTGACTTGCTATGAGCGCCGATCACTGGGTGGCGCTCACAGTAAGCCGGCACTGAGAACCATAGAGGCCTCCAGGAGACCTCTGGTTGTCATAACGATACATCGTTGACCCGCGATCATGTGACGCGGGTCACCAGTGAGCGTATATCCGGCACGATGGCCGGAAGCACTGTCAGTGTTTGACAGCGGCATTTAACTAGTTAATAGCCATGGGTGGATCGCGATTCCACCCGCGGCTATTGAGGGCACATGTCAGCTATTTAAAACAGCTGAGAAGTCCGGGAATATATGTGGGCTCACCGCCGGAGCCCACATCAAAAGGAGTGAGTCCGATATCCGCGTAAATATACGCCCAATGTCGGTAAGGGGTTAATCAGTGTTTTTGTCATTATGTTAATCATTTATTTTCTCATATGTTAAGAAAAAAGTTGCAAAGCTTCTCCAACTCATTACGATTTTAATAACAGACAGTAAACTGATAGCACACAGATGGCATCCATATGCAGTGCATGATTTTTATGGACCAACAAACTTGTATGGATGTTTTTTCTGTGCAAAAAACACGGATATGTGGACAGCAACATAGACTATAATGGATACACGTTCTAACCATGGAAAACACAGATAGGACATGTACATGAAATACAAATGTCTGAATGAAGCCTAAGTGTGATAAAATAAATTATCCTTTAAGAGGTGAGGATTGACTGATTCGTGTTTGAAAGATAGAGAAGGAATAGGGTAAGGTACAGTATATACTTTAGTGAATTTTTATTATGTGATTGAAAGAACTCTCCATTTCCTTGTCTAGCTTTAATTAGTAATGGACAAATTTGAATTTCACCTTAGCTTTGCAAATAAATAGATTCTTACAACCAATCCAGTAAAAAAAAAAGTTTTTTATAGTAAAAGCTGTGCATTACACTGCATAAATTGAATAATTAGAAATTTTCATAAATTCATCATCCTAAATGGCAAAAAGTATTGTAATGATGCTTTTAAAGAAAAAAATAAGAACTATTGTTCTGCATAGTTAAAAAAACAAGATGTATTTACAATAAATACTTTGGAAACTATGCTAACAAGATCTAGAGTTAAATGGAACATATGCTGCTTGTAACGGCAGTTTCTAAATCAATGAAATTATCATTACAGAACATGTCGACAAATTACACAAAGAACGGCTGCATGTGGGAGAAATGCAATTTGGCTCCATAAAAAGAAAATTAAACAATAAAATATCAATGACATATGTAGTTAGCTAAAGGTTTTGAGGTTTAAATACCACTTTGTGAAAAATGTTCACAGCCCAATCAGAGCATGTGATTAAAATATCAGCTTCCAAGCAGCATTGTGATTTATTAGTTGGACCAGATGTCTGGAGACCTTGGTAATGCCCTTTATTTAAGATGAAACTATAGCAACCTGTTTTTATACATTTGTACATTGTTGTAAGTAAAGCAGGTTAGTTCGGAATGCAGAATATTAATATACTGCAGTATGAAGACAGTATGCAGAAAATAAAAAAAATCAATTAACATATTCCTTATGTCATATGTTTATGCACTCAAATGCTATATAGAGTTCTAATCTTTATCTCTTGCAAGCAACGAAGAATGCGAAAAGACATTTCAAATATCCATTTCATTCAATAGTCAAGAAAAATATTGTATCTTAAACAACCAGCTTCAAATTCTAAATATTAAAAGCATGATTCAAAAGGCTGCTGTAATCCTTTCCCCTATTTAAATTCCATTTATTTGTTTTTGAATTCTGTATAAGAGAGAGTAATGATGAGATTAAATATTCAAATGAGGTGAAAAATGCCAATCAAATTGTTTCATTTCTTAAAATTACACACCATGTAATTTCAAATGAACGAGAGTACTACATAAGCTTCCTCAGCGATAGTGCTGTTCCATCAGGGAAAAATATGTTAATGTGCTATGGGAAAGATAAATAACTTCATTCATTTTTTTTTCTTGATTCCTTTTGTAACTAAAACACGTATTCAAGCACTTTCCACTGACTGCTGATTTTTTTCAGTGTATTTTTACATAATTATCTAACAGTATTTTTATGTATGGAAAAAATATGTGCAAGTGTTAAGATTAGCCATAGAAATAACTTGGGTAAATGTTTAGCTTAAAAAGTGCATAAAAATGATGTGCTCCCTCTCAAAATAATAGAAGAAGAAACAATGTATTAAAAGACCAATAAAATACCTACAAGCGTGAAATCATATTAAAGGGGATGAACATGTTACAGTGTATACTTGAGTATAAGCTGATCCAAGTATAAGCCGAGGCACCTAATGTTACCACAAAAAACTGGGAAAACTAATAGACTCAATTATAAGCCTGGTATGATTCTCCCTTTATCCCCATACTGGTATGCACAGCCTCTTCTTCTCCATCTTGGTATGCATGGCTACTCATCCCTACCCTGGTATGCATGGTTCCTCATCCCTATCCTGGTATGAATGGTTTCTCATCCCTATCCTAGTATGCATGGCTCCTCATCCCTATACTGGTATTCATTGTCCCCTCATCCCTAACCTTGTATTGGTATGCATAGCTCTTCATCCTTTTCCTTGTCTGCATGGCTCCTTGTCCCTATCCTTGTCTGCATGGCTCCTTGTCCCTATCCTTGTCTGCATGGCTCCTCATCCCTATCCTTGTCTGCATAGCGCCTCATCCCTATCATTGTATGCATGGCCCCATCCCTATCCTTGTATGCATAGCTCCATCACTATCCTTGTATCTATAGTTCCATCCCTATGCTTGTATGCATGGCCTCATCCCTATCCTTGTATGCATGGCCCCATCCCTATCCTTGAATGCATAGCCCCATCCCTATCCTTGAATGCATGGGCCCATCCCTATCCTTGAATGCATGGCTCCATCCCTATCCTTGAATGCATGGCTCCATCCCTATCCTTGTATGCATGGCTCCATCCCTATCCTTGTATGCATGGCTTCATCCCCTTCTGTGAATGCATGGCTCCATCACTATTCGAGTATGCATTGACCAATCCTTATCCTGGTATTATTGTCCCCCATGAAAAAACATAAAAAAATTAAACCATTATACTTACCTTCCTGAGCTTCCTCACAGCATCTTGTTCCTGTTCCAGCTGCTGCTTTACGCTTGTAGCAGTGCATGGCAGGGACATCAGGCACTGCTCACAAGCAGAGCACAGCAGCCGGAATAGTCCCCACTCCCCATGCTGCAACTATGTGCATGGAGGGCAGTGAGAATTAAGTTATTATTTCTCCATACCCATGGGAGTGAAGAGAGGTCATTATTCGTTTCTTTTAAGTTGCGGGCACACGTGACCGCCCCGCCGCTGCAAGAGCCGGCTGCTGCGACTTACACTGTGCAGCTATTACAGAGAAATGAATATTCATTACCAGTGCCATGAATATTCATTTCTCTGTAGCAGAGAGCACAGGAGTTAGCTACAGTAGCCGGCTCCTGAATCCTGTGACCTGCTGATCTGCCGCTGTTGCTCCCCCTTCATATTCTGGACACCTCACTCGAGTATGGAGTGGAGGGGGCATTTTCAGCACAAAAAAAACTGCTGAAAAACTCGGCTTATACTCGAGTTTATACGGTAATATGACAAACGGCAATTAGTGGAAATCCTGCCCACTGGCATATCTGACGGAATATAATCTCACTAGATATCAACAAATATATAGCAAAGATGTGAAAATAATTCAAACATTATTTTTAATCAAATACAATGCAATCAAATATAGTATCACCTCTAAAAAAGGCGAAGTCATCAAAGGAAGGATCAGATAAAGATTAGTGAATGATTGACCAGCAAGACATGCTCACTGCCGATATGTAAAAAAGTGAACACTCCTCTCCTTAGTTTAGAGGGGTAGGGTCAATTAGAGCAAGAACAAAGTTATTGTAACAATACTTATTAGAGAAAAAGGATCTGTCTTCAACAACCAAATTATCCAAAAACAACATTATATCTGCGTATGAGTACAAGGGATAGTAGATGTCATACACAATAAATGTATGGGCTAAGAAAATGTAATCTATCCTGTAAGGAAAAAGAATTTCACATAGCCTGAACAAGAAATGCATTACATCAACACATACTAAAAATGTCTGATGAAGCATAAGTCAGGATGGGAGATAAATTGGAGCGGTCTCACCATTTTCTGGAGTCCGCTTATTCAAGAATGTTGTCCACCTGGATGGCCCTCCATAGAAGAACTGGGACAAAGCTTCCCCTATCAATCCCTATGGAGCTAAGTATAAAGCGGATTCCCCAAGACTCCCGCCCTGAAAAGGGCAGTGCACAGCTGCTCCTGAACTGACAGGCCTTGCCCTGTCCCTTAAATACACGTCCCGACAAGTTTCATCCAAGAAAAATCATCAGGGGACTAACTTGTATTCATCTTCAGAAATAAGGTGCTAATTGCACAGTACAACAATGGGTCCCTCCACTTTATTCTGTTCTGCAGAGAGGGAGATCTGAAAAGGAGCCTGATTAAAGACGATTAAAGTTAACTAACCACCTCCTGTTAATTAATACCAGGTGATTTCTCCCCATGGTATCCAATCCGTCCATGCCAAAATACAGGCATGTTGATTCCCTATGTAGTAAGAACATTTTTTGCTGTAGGCAAATGTGGTTCCTGTATTGTTAGAACGCACAAGTCCCGTACCCTATGCTTGACGGTGATTACTGGGTGGACAGGTACAGTAGTGTCATCGTCAGTTTCCGATTGCTGGAAAGCAAGCTGGAGTGATTCCTGCGCTGAACATATCCAGTCGCTTGAACGCACAATGGTAAGATTCCCTGCAGCTGAAAGATAAATGCCAGTAATTATTAGGTAGGCAGGTTTATTAACCTCATCTGCAACATCCAGTTGCTGGAATGAAGCCGGAAAAGTTCCTACACCAAGCAAAATCCGGTTGCTGGAATGCACAACAGCGAAGTTCCTCTACGGCTGAAAAATTAAGGAACTGCCCTCCATATAATATTTGAACATGTTTGGTGGATATGTGTCTTCAGTACTCTAAAGTATGTGGGTATGCCACACTAAGCGAGATCGCTAGCGAGATCGCTCAACGACAGCGATTTTATGACGCAGCAGCAACATCGTTAGCGACGTCGCTGTGTGTGACATGTAGCAGCGATGTTTGGGCCGCATTTTGATAGTTGGCGTCCCGCTGGTGAGCCTGGATCGCTGTGTTTGACACCTTTTGTGAACGATGTGCGACCTCGTTGACGACTCACATGGCAGCAGCGCAGGCTGGACTAGGTTTTCTTTAGTAACGCCCTTCAGCTCCGATTGGTGGCCACAACATCACCTCCGCAATAAATAACTGCGCCCCATCCATTGTTCCAGAGTGCTTTGTGGATGACTCCAACGTTCTGTCCTTTGTGCGTTGTTGCGAGGATAGTATCGTGTGTGGGTTTTGCGATCCTGTCAAAGTCGCTACAGCGCTTCATCTTTGCCATTTGGATATTCTGGATATTTGGATTACACTTGCAAGGTACATATTGTTTGTGATGTTGTGTGATGCGTTTTTTGATTACACCTTTTATTTTTGTCTGCTTACTTCCAATATTTATACAGACATGTTGCTGTGATTATTTTTTTTTTTTCCACGCCCACCAACCTCTGTAATTTTAAGAACTTTGTTGCTTTTTGAGGTAATTTTTTTTTGGTTAGATTTGATCCTCCATAACATTGGATAACCTAGCAATCTTTTGACAGCCGCGCCCACCCCCCACCATTTTAGGCTTTTGTAAACTGTTTTTTCAATGTTAACTGAAATATTAACAATAAACAATAACTTTTTTTTTTTTTATTCTTTATTTTATTTTTTTAAACACTTTAGTAATTGTAATTAACTTTTCTCTTCTTACTGTACAGGTTGCACATAATGAACCTGACCACCGTGGAGCGTATGATTGTGGCAGTTGCATTACTGATGGAGGGAGATCGGCAAGAAGAGGCGCGGGTGGAAGAGAGGCGCTCCAAACGATAGCGTCGCATGTGGACCAGAGAATGGCTGGAGCAGAGGTCCAAATTCACCCACATGCATCTAGTGAGGGAGTTTCAGGAGAAGAATCCGTAGGATTTCCGAAATTATCTACGGATGTCGGAGGATTCATTCAAGCTCCTACTGGAATGTGTGAGGCCACTCATTGAACGGCAGGATACACGGATGCGTGCAGGTGTTTCAGCAGAGGAACGTTTGGCTTTAACGCTGCGATTTCTGGCAACCAGACGTTCAATGAAAGACTTGCAATTTTCTGCTGCTGTTTCTCGATCGCTCCTTGGCGTATTAATTCCAGAGACATGCAACGCCATCGTCCGCAGTTTACGGAGCTACATGCCTTTTCCAAAATCAGTGGTGGAATGGCAAATAATTGCCTCTGATTTTGAACGGATTTGGCAGTTCCCAAACTGTGGTGGTGCCTTGGATGGCAAACATGTGCGGATCACGCAACCAGCCAACAGCGGATCCTATTTCTATAACTACAAGGGCTACTTCAGCATGATCCTCATGGCCAATTGCTAATGCCAATTATGAATTTATAAACGTTGATGTTGGCATTAATGGAAGGGTTTCTGACGGTGGCGTTTTGGAGCACACTACTTTTGGTGAACGGTTGATTAATAATAAACTTCACTTGCCAACCAACATGGACACCACCGCCAACCTTAACTTTGTTTTTGTGGGCGATGAAGCCTTCCCCCTTCATGCGCATCTTGTTAAACCGTACCCACAAAAGACTTTGACAGGGGAAAGGCGTATTTTTAACTACACACTGTCTAGGGCATGGCGCGTTGTTGAGAATGCCTTCGGCATAATGGCCAACCGCTTCAGGGTTTTCCACACTCCAATCAACATGAAGCTGGAATCAATAGACTCTGTGGTGTTGGACTGTTGTGTGCTGCACAATTTTCTACGAAAACACAATGCTGTTACTTACAGTCCGCCAGGCTTCATGGACTTGGACAGCAATGGTGATGTGGTGCTCGGAGAATGGCGTGACAATGATCCCGCTATTGTCAATCAAGGCAGGAGCAAGGACGATGCGAAGGGCTGCCGAGACAAGTACTGCCATTACTTTAACCCCTTAACGACCGCCGATACGCCTTTTAACGGCGGTCATTAAGGGTACTTAAACCACAGCGCCGTTAAATAACGGCACTGTGGAAAAAGCCTATAGCGCCCCACACAGTCGCATTTTCTCCGGGGTCTCGGCTACTGGGGTAGCCGAGACCCCAGAGAACATGAATCGGGTCGGTTTTTACCGATCCCGACATTGCGATCGCCGTTATTAACCGTATAACGGCGATCGCAACAAAAACATAATAATCATATGTGCCTTTTAATTTCTCTCTCCTCTGATGTCATCGGACATCAGAGGAGAGAGAAATAGTGTCCCCCATGTCCCCTTTGTGGCCCCTGGTGATCTGAGGGCCCTCCGGTGTCCCCGGTGCCGCAGCAATGTCCCGAAGTAGAAAATGGCGGGCGCATGCCCAGTGCGCCCGCCGCGAGGTGCCGGGGGGGGCTGGGCGATTTTCTCTGGGGTCTCGGCTGCCTGGGGTAGCTGATACCCCAGAGAACATGATCCGGGTCGGTATTTACCAATCCTGGTGTTGCGATCGCCGCTATAACACTAACGGCGACCACAAAAAAAAAAAAATTCTCTCCCCTCTTATGTGATCGCACATCAGAGAGGTGAGAATTAGGGTCTCCGATCCCCCCCGGTACCTGAAGTCCCCTTGAAGCGATCCCCCGGTCCCCTAGCCCCCCTTCTTCCTCCTGCAGAAAGAAAATGGCGGGCGCATGCGCAGTGCGCCCGCCAAGATCTGCCTGCCTGCACATAGCAACCAAGGAGAATTTTCTCATTGGCTGCTGGGTTTTGATTACAGTGATAGACCCTATCACAGTGATCAAAACCCCAATGTTTGGTAAATATGGCAGCACTTGGGCTGCGGCTTCTCTCTTCTCTCCCTGTAGTTGTTCTGGGAGAGAAGAGAGATAGACTACAGTCCAAGTGCTGCCGTGACAGTGACAAAAAAACACCACAGTGTCCGCAATCGTCCTTTTTAGGATGTTTTCACGTGTCCGCAAACGTCCTTTTTAGGACGTTGAGCCATAATACCCATATCCCCATCCTCATTGTCAGGGGATTATAAAAAAAAAAATTATAATTTTTTTAAAAAAAATTTTTTGAAGTTAGGGTTAGGGTTAGCGTTAGCGTTCCACGTGTTAGGGTTAGCGTTAGGGTTAGTGTTCCACGTGTTAGGGTTAGCGTTAGGGTTAGCGCTCCACGTGTTAGGGTTAGCGTTAGGGTTAGTCTTGAGCATTCCGATACTGCAAATATCGGGTATCGGCCGATATTGGCTGTATCGGAATTCCGATTCCGAGTTCCGATATTTTCGTCATATCGGATACCGGAATCGGGATTGTCACTGTCACTGTCAGTGTCTGTCGGTCGGGTCTGTCAGGAGTCAGCGGCACTTACCCGGCAGAAGATCTCCGGCGGTCACATCCCGGACTGCTTAATGGCCGCCATCCTCTTCTCCCTGGCGGTCACATGCAGTTTCTCGCGATAACTGCAGTGACTGCTGGGTAATCGCGGCCGTAAAGCAGTCCGATGACGTCACCGCCGGGGAAGCTGGTAAGCAGCTGTGCTGCGCCGGGATGTCAGGCTCTGCCTGTCATTCCGATGTAGAAGAGCTGGATCGTCGTGGGACTGTCGTTACTATGGACTGCGTCGGACAGGTGGTATACTGTTGGTTTGTTTTTTTTATTTTTTTACAGGAGATCGATGGCGTCGCAGGAATGAGAGAGTAATAAAATTAATGAAAACTGTGTTGTCTCTTTTATTTCATTAAAAGACTTTTTTCTTCCTGTGTCTTTTTTTTAAACATTTAATAACTTTGGGATTAATAATGGATCGGTGTCTTATTGACGCCTCTCCATTATTAACCGGGCTTATTGTCACTGTGCAATCAACGGTGACATTAACCCCTTATTACCCCACTTGCCACCGCTACAGGGCAGTGGGAAGAGCCGGGTAAAGTGCCACAATTGGCACATCTTTTGATGCGCCAAATGTGGGGTTGCTGTAGCCTGGTATTATCAGGCTGTTGAGGGCCAAAATCCATGGGCCTTGACAGTCTTTTAATACCAGGCCGCAGCAGTCTGCATTTTACTTGGCTGGTTAACAAAAATAGGGGGACCCCTACGCCGTTTTTTTTTTCGAGGGGATCCCTTATTTTTGTTAACCAGCCAAGCTAAGCAGACTGCTGTGGCCTGGTATTATCAGGCTGGCAAGGTCCATGGATATTGGATCCTTACCAGCCTGAAAAACCAGGCCTCAGCGGTCTGCTTCATCTGGCTGGTTAACAAAAATAGGGGGGACCCCACGCCAATTTTTTTCGAGGGGATCCCCTATTTTTGTTAATCAGCCAAGATATGCAGACTGCTGTGGCCTGGTATTATCTGGCTGGCAAGGTCCATGGATCTTGGCTCCTTAACAGCCTGAAAATCCAGGCCTCAGCGGTCTGCTTCATCTGGCTGGTCAACAAAAATAGGGGGGACCCCACGCCAATTTTTTTCGAAGGGATCCCCTATTTTTTTTGTTAATCAGCCAAGATATGCAGACTGCTGTGGCCTGGTATTATCAGGCTGGCAAGGTCCATGGATCTTGGCTCCTTAACAGCCTGAAAATCCAGGCCTCAGCGGTCTGCTTCATCTGGCTGGTTAACAAAAATAGGGGGGACCCCACGCCATTTTTTTTTCGAAGGGAACCCCTATTTTTGTTAATCAGTTCCCTCTGACGTCACTGATTGTGTCCCTGGCTGACCTGAAGTGAAAGTGGAAAGCAATCAATTAAGCTTTCCACTTAAGGGCCCGTCTCACATAGCGATATCGCTACCGAGATCGCTGCTGAGTCACTAGTTTTGTGACGCAGCAGCGAGCTCACCAGCGATATCGCTGTGTGTGACATTCAGCGACGATCAGCCCCCTGCCGGGTATCGCTGATTGTCGCTGAAATGTCAGGACCTTTTTTTGATCGTTGGTTTCCCGCTGACAGGCACGCATCGCTGCGTGTGACAGGCGGGAGACCAGCGATCCGCTGGTAACCAAGGTACACAGCGGGTTTCCAGGCGCGGGGCTGTGCCTAGAAACCCGCTGTGTACCTTGGATACCAGCGCCCTGATGCAGGGAGCTGGTATCCAAGGTACACAGCGGGTTTCCAAGCGTAAAATAAAAGATGGTCAAAAACATGTGTCTTTATTTCATTAAAATGATTTTTAATTAAAGTGTGTGTGTTTTATTTTTATTTCATGCAATAGGATTAATAATTGATAGTTGTCTAATTGACAGCTCTCAATTATTAACCTGGCTTAAAGTGACCTTTCAATTGCAAGGTCATTTTAACCCCTTATTAACCCATTCACCACCGCTACAGGGCAATGGGAATAGACAGGCAAAGTGCCAGAAAGGGCAAATCTAATTAGAGATTTGCCCTTTCTGGGGTGTCTGGGGGCAGATGTTAGTAGCCGGGGGGGGGCCAAAAATAATGGTCCCTCTCTGGGCTATTATTATCTGCCCCCACTCACTGGCTTTGTCTGTCTGGTTGCGAAAATAGGGCGGGAGCCCACGCATTTTTTTTCAGCAATTTTACACCTCATATATATATACATGTCATTGAATTTGTGACTAGAGTTGAGCGATACTTTCGATATCCTAAAGTATCGGAATCGGAATGGTATCGCCGATATCACTAAAATATCGGCGATACCCGATACCGATACCGGAAGTCCCATGTAAGTCTATGGGAACAAAATATCGCAACTAAAAAAAAACCTTTATTTCCTTGTAAACACTAAATATACACACATAGAATACATATATATATATATACATGTCATTGTGACATATATATATACATATATGTATAGTTTATACACTTCTACATAGTAAAATATACTCTGATTCAATTGCCGGGTAAAGCCGGCTTCAGTGAAAAGACAGAAGCACCCGACATGAAATGACACTTGGTGTACATAGGGTTAACCATGTCTTTTCATGTCGTTTGCTATCTGATTTGCACAAACAATTAAATCAGACTATGTGTGCAAAATTTCACACCTGTAGGGGTTAATTAAAGGTGTAAATTCGTTGTAAAAAAAACAGACTTTTTTGCTACGAATTTACACCTTTAATTAACCCTACAGGTGTGAAATTTTGCACACATAGTCTGATTTAATTGTTTGTGCAAATTAGATAGCAAAGGACATGAAAAGACATGGTTAACCCTATGTACACCAAGTGTCATTTCATGTCGGGTTCTGCATTTTCACAAAAGCCGGCAATTGAATTAGCGGCTATTATACTATGTAGAAGTGTATGAACTACAAATATAAATAATATATATATATATATATATGTGTCACAAATTCAATGACATGTATATATATATATATATATATATATATATATATATGAGGTGTAAAATTGCTGAAAAAAAATGCGTGGGCTCCCGCCCTATTTTCGCAACCAGACAGACAAAGCCAGTGAGTGGTGGCAGATAATAATAGCCCAGAGAGGGACCATTTTTTTTGGCCCCCCCCCGGCTACTTAACATCTGCCCCCAGACACCCCAGAAAGGGCAAATCTCTAATTAGATTTGCCCTTTCTGGCACTTTGCCCGTCTATTCCCATTGCCCTGTAGCGGTGGCGAATGGGTTAATAAGGGGTTAAAATGACCTTGCAATTGAAAGGTCACTTTAAGCCAGGTTAATAATTGAGAGCTGTCAATTAAACAACTATCAATTATTAATCCTATTGTATGAAAGAAAAATCAAACACACACACTTTAATAAAAAAGAAGTTTAATGAAATAATCACACAGTTTTTGACCATATTTTATTTACCTGCTAAAACCATTTCCTGTAATAAAAATAAAATAATAAAGCAAAATTATTCTTACCAATCCGATGCACAGTCAGGTCCCACGGTGTAATCCTTCAGAAAGGGTTAATGTTTACTGCAGGGACCGCAGCTAATGCTGCAGCCTCACAGTAAACCCCAAATGAATGAGTTCCTCTCCTGCCTGACAGGAGAGTAAAGGCTGGGTGTCACATAACGATACACCAGCGATCCCGACAACGATATGCACTTGTCTGGATCGCTGGTGTATCGCTACATGATCGCTGCTGAGCTGCCAAACAGGCAGCTCAGGCAGCGATCTGGGACAGCGACACTGCGGGTAACATCGCTTAAGGGCCCGTCTCACATAGCGATATCCCTACCGAGATCGCTGCTGAGTCACAAGTTTTGTGACGCAGCAGCAAGCTCACCAGCGATATCGCTGTGTGTGACATTCAGCGACGATCAGCCCCCTGCCGGGTATCGCTGATAGTCCGCAGAAATGTCAGGACCTTTTTTTGATCGCTGTTTCCCTCTGACAGGCACGCATCGCTGCGTGTGACAGGAGGGAGACCAGCGATCCGCTGGTAACCAAGGTACACAGCGGGTTTCCAGGCACCGGCAGCGCTTGGAAACCCGCTGTGTACCTTGGATACCAGCTCCCTGCATCAGGGCGCTGGTATCCAAGG
>JARQOD010000004.1:311593452-311634711 GCA_033576555.1 Oophaga sylvatica
GGGAAGATCTCCGGTGGGCAGGCCTGGACTGGTTGATGGCCCCATATCTTTTCTCCGGCGGTCAATGCAGTTTCCGCAAACTGCAGTGACTGTGGGTAATCCCGGCCGTTTAAAGCAGTCAGTCCGATGATAAACCCCGCGGGCAGGGTAATCCTGTGCTGCCCCCCAATACGCCTCGCCTGTCATTTCCATGTAGCAAGTGGATCGCGGGGGGACATCGTTTTATGGACTGCGTCGGACAGGTGGTATACTTTGGTTTTTTTTTTTTTCCTTTTTTTTTACAGGAGATCGTGGCGTCGCAAAGAGAGTAAAATAAAAGAAAGAAAACGTGTTGTCTTTTTATTTATTAAATATTTTTTTCTTGTGTGTCTTTTTTTTTTTACATTTAAAAACTTTGGGATTAATTAATGGATCGGGTTTATTGACACCTCTCCATTATTAACGGTTATTGTCACCGGCAATCAACGGTGTTAACCCCTTTATTACCCCATTGCCACCCTAAGGGCAGTGGAAGAGCCGGGTAAAGTGCCACAATTGGACATTTTTGATGCGCCAAATGGGGGCTGCTGTAGCCTGGATTATCAGGCTGTTGAGGGCCAAAATCCAGGGGGCCTTGACAGCTTTTTTTACCAGGCCGCAGCAGTCTGCATTTTACTTGGCTGGTTAACAAAAATGGGGGGGACCCCTACGCATTTTTTTTTCGAGGGGACCCCCTATTTTTGTTAACCGCCAAGCTAACAGACTGCTGGGGGCCCCTGGTATTATCAGGCTGGCAAGGTCCAAATATTGGCTCTTTTCCCCTGAAAAACCAGGCCTCGCAGTTGCTTCATCTGGCTGGTTAAAAAAATAGGGGGGACCCCACGCCAATTTTTTTCGGGGGATCCCCTATTTTTGTTAACCCCAGCCAAATATGCAATGCAGTGGCCTGGTATTATCAGGTGGCAAGGTCCAGGATCTTGGCTCCTTAAACCTGAAAAACCAGGCCTCCATCTTTCATCTGGCTGGTTAACAAAAAATGGGGGCCCCACGCCAATTTTTTTCGGGGGACCCCCTATTTTTGTTAACCCCAAGATATGCGACTGCTGTGGTGGTATTATCAGGCTGGCAAGGTCCATGGATCTTGGCTTTAACACCTAAAAAACCAGGCCTCAGATCTGCTTCATTGGCTGGTTAACAAAAATAGGGGGGACCCCACGCAAATTTTTTTGAGGGATCCCTATTTTTGTTAACCAGCAAAGATAAGCAAAAGACTGCTGTGGCCTGGTTTTAGGTGGCAAGCGGGTGGGGCTGAGCCCCGGGACACCGGAGAAAAACCCTCCGTTGGGCCCCCAGCTCCTGCGTGGTGGGCCCTGTTTGAAAGGATGGGGGGTCGCGGGGCAAGAGGGGGCGGTGGCCCCGGGCCCCGCGCCTGAGGGGGCCCACCGGAGCTATCTACAGAACTGTATCGGCGTGCACCAGCCGATACAGTTACATTCTGCGGCAGAGAGGGAGAACGCCTCCCTCCTGCCGCCCGGAAGCTATGGGCCAAAACAGGCGGGGGGGGGCCCGGTGCCAGCGGGGCCCCCCAACCGTCATCGGAGGGTCCTGTATCGGCATGGGACGGTGGGGCGAGGTATGGGTGTGATTAGCTGTGAAATGGGTGTGGTCGGGGCGTGGCTTAAAATTTCAGCGGCGCGCTAGGGGCCCTTTTAAAACCCCTTTCCTGTCTTCAAAATTTGGGAGGTATGCTGTAGCCTCCCTAAATTCTGGGCTTCTCCTGATGACGCGACGATGGTCTCCTGAGGGATCCCTCCCACCTGGACTAAAGCATCCCCCAAAATCCTGGACAGTCGTGGTGCAACTGGCAGGCCCTAAAATTTTGCTGCAGCAGGCCAGCGTGCCCAGCCTTTTCCCTCTTTCCCTTCTTCAAAGGTGGGGAAGTATGATGGTGGGCCCCAAGAATAATTTTTCTTGGGGGGCCCCAAGGTACTCCAGTCCGAGTGTGGCAAGGTCCATGGTATTGGCCCTTAACAGCCTTAAATACCATGCCTCAGCAGCAAGGGCGTACATAAAAAATCAGGGGGCCCCCTAGCAAAAGTCTGAAATGGGCCCCCCCCCCAAAAAAAAAAACCCGAGCCATTGTAAATGTAAAGTGCCAGCCAGTGAGGGGCAATTAAACAAAGAATGTTTTGCCCCCATAGATTGTGCCCCCATAGTTGCTCCATAGATCATGCCCCCTAGATTGGCCCCCATAGATCTCCATAGTATGGCCCTTTGCTGCCGCGCTGCTGAAAAACCAAAAAAAAAGACTACTCAGCCTCGTCGTTGGGGCCAGGTGCCCGTGTCTGAGCAGGGGTGACAACAGGTGCCGAGTACCGCTCGCTCAGGGCCCCGGCACCTGGATATTTACCTGTCCTCTCTCCACGCTGAGGCCGCTGTCTTGGGGTCTCCAGCAGTTAAATCAGGCAGAGGGCCGGGGCGCCTAATGACGTCATGCGCCCTCTGACCTGAACATGCAGAAGAGGGCAGCAAGGGTGGAACGGGAAGGTAAATTCCCTTATACTCACCCTTCCCCCGGGCGGTCCTGCCCCCTTTTGCTCTCTCCCGCGGTCTCCGCCCCGTGTTCGGGTCACGCAGGACCGTCATTAAAGTCATGAATATGTGCATATTATGACTGTAATGAGCGGTACCACCGACCGCTGAACAAGGCGTCGGAACCGTGGGAAAAAGCAGGGGCTGAGAGACCGCACCAGGAGGGGTGGTTTAGAAGAGCTGCGTCCCCCTCCCCCGCCGACCCCCTGGTATACTGTGCACACGCTACCCGACCGTGGGGGGCCCCTCACCTGTCCGGGCCCCATGCACTGCATGGTCCTTCATTCACGGTACACCACTGCTCCAGTTGCCTCGGTGGTTAACAAAAAGGGGGGACCCCACGCCATTTTTTTTTTTTGGGGAACCCCTATTTTTGTTAATCAGTTCCCTTGCGTCACTGATTGTGTCCTGGCTGACCTAAGTGAAAGTGGAAAGCAATCAATTAAGCTTTCCACTTCCTCTTCCGTCAGCCAGGAGAGGGCTCATTCATTTGGGGGTTTACTGTGGGCTGCAGCTTAGCTGCGGTCCCGCAGTAAACATTAACCCTTTCTGAAGGATTACACCGTGGGACCTGACTGGCATGGGATGGTAAGAATAATTTTACTTTTTTTTTTATTTTTATTACGGAATGGTTTTTGCAGTAAAATAAAAAGGCAAAAACTGTGTTTTATTTCATAAAATATTTTTAATTAAATGTGTGTGTTTTATTTTTTTCATGCATAGGATTAAATAATTGATGTTGTTTAATTGACAGCTCCAATTATTACCTGGCTTAAGGTCCCTTTAATAGCAAGGTGGCTTTAACCCCATATTAACCCATTCGCCACCACAGGGCAATGGAATAACGGGCAAAAATGCCAGAAAGGGCAATCTAATTATAGATTTTTTCTTTTCTAGGTGTCTGGGGGGAGATTTATAGCCGGGGCGGGCCAAAAAAATGGTCCCTTTTGGGGCTATTATTATTGCCCCACTCGTGGCTTTGTCTGTTGGTTCGAAAAATAGGGCGGGAGCCCACGATTTTTTTTTTTCAACAATTTTACATCATATATATATACTGTATTGAATTTGTGAAATAAATATATATAAAATTTTATATTTATTTTATGTTCATACACTTCTACATAGTATAATAGCCGCAATTCAATTGCCGGCTTTTGTGAAAATGCAAACCGCATGAAATACATTGGTTTACATGAGTTAACCTGTTTTTCAAGTTGTTTTGATCTATTGTTTTCACTAACAATTTAAACATCTATGTGTGCAAATTTCACACCTTAGGGGTTAATTAAAGGTGAAATTCGTAGCAAAAAGCGTTTTTTTACAAAAAATTTCACCTTTATTAACCCTACAGGGTAAATTTTGCAAATAGATGATGTAATTGTTAGTGCAAATCAGTATCAAACTACATGAAAGCAGGTTAACTCTATGTAAACCAATGATTCTGTCGGGTGTTTGTCTTTTCACAAAAACCGGCTTTAACCCGGCAATTGAATCAGAGGCTATTTTACTAGAGAAGTGTTAAACTATAAATATATGATATATATATGTCACAATGACATGTATTAATTATATGTTTCTATGTTGTTTATTTAGTGTTTACAAGGAAAGAAAAGAGGTTTTTTTTAGTTACGATTATTTCTGTCCCCTAACTTTCATGGGACTTCCGGTATGGTATCGGGTATCGCCGTATTTTATGTATCCGTACCATTCCGATCCGATATTTTTGGATACGGAAAATATCGTCAAACTGTAATTGCCAAAAATCCATTCGGTAGACAAGTTTTATATAGGTCCGAAAAAGAAAGACAACAAAATAAAGATTTCAATGAGGGTAAGAAAAAGTTGAGTTGTGTCCCCATGGTTAATTCAGTTAAAAACTCCTGTTGTTAAATAGTTAATCGGGGGGGGTATAGTGGGACCTGCTAATATGTAATATCACAGTAGTGCATCGTGGCGTGAATGGAATTGTTGCAAGAGGGCAAAATGAAAAGGTGGGGGTATAGCAGTTTGGGACCTGCAACATTTATTCACTTTGCGGACTACGCTATTGTAAAGTATTGCCACAGCGGCCTAGTGGGTGTTAGATTCAAAACCCTTAATGTGATTAGAATGAATCGGTGGGGTATGTGGGTTTTTTTTTCTTGCGAAATTGTGTCTATCAGCGGCGCTCCGCGCCTTGCTGTAAGAGGCGTGTTCTCCACAGGAAGACGCCGAGTTTAAGTGCCCATGGTAACCACCGGACCGGAAGTGCATCATCCGGTCTGGAAGTCACTCCATGTGAAGGGAAAAAGGGGGTCTGCGGCTTTGCGATGCGGCCAGTACATTAACTAGGGAGGAGGGAGGTTACCTGGTGTATGTGTGACGCAGGGGAACGCCCCCCAACCGGACATAGTAGTGAAATAAAACAAGATATATTATTATTAACCTGGGCAAGGTAAATACTGTAACTAATCTGTAAATACCCAGAACGCTGAATAAATTGTGGATTAATATAAAACAGAGGGCGGTTGCAAAAGGGATGGAGAAATTTAGGGGATTAGGATACCATGAGGGTATTATAATAAAGGGCTACTGATAAAGCTATGGAATAGCTTAGGTAGAGTGCCAGGGAAAACTCACCCAAGTAACGTTGCATCAACGATTCTGAGAAAATAAAAATGAAATGGTTAAATGAAGTTAAACATCCTATAACTGATATTAAGTGGACCAATCTATTTCTCTATTGAGACCTCGTGGTGATAAGGTATCAAGTGTGTAAATCAGTAAGTCTCTCTGGATTTAAAGAGTCGAACATGATTACCACCACGTCTGGGGCATGGGACCTGTTCTAGGACCTGAAATTTAAGTTGTGCTACTGAGTGGTTAAAATTGTGGAAATGATCCGGGAGTGGAAGCCATGTCTTGCGGCATCTGATGGTCGACTTATGACTGGCTATACGGTCTTTGACATGCTGGGTTGTCTCCCCTACGTAGAGGAGACCACATGGGCGATTGATCACATAGATGACGAAATTGGACTCGCAGGTAAAATAACCGTTAATGGTGTATGACTTCCCCGTTCTGGGGTGTAGAACACTGTCCGATTTGATCACATTAGAGCATGCTGCGCAACCCAGGGATGGAAAAGTGCCTTTCTATTGAGTGCTAAGTAGCCTTTGGGATGAGGGGGGGGCGCAGACTACCAATGTCAGTTTTAATCAGATGGTCCTTGATATTAGTGGGTTTTCTCGTACTCATAAGAAAAGGATTCTGAAATGTTGGAATATTCGGATAGGCACAAGCTAGGAGAGGCCAGTGTTTCCTAATTACCGAATAAATTTTAGGCATGAAGGGATGGTGCTTGTGCACAAACGGAATTCTCTCGAGGGAATGTCGAGGGGGAGGGGGAGATTGTGGAAGTAGTGATTTGGCTAACTCCTTATCAGGAGTTTTTTCGGGTAATTCCTCTCCTAAATTTATTTGCCATAGCTGTGAGTCTTTCATGACATAATTTTTGATCAGTAACGATACGGATACCCGCTTAAATTGTGAGCGTGGTAGACTATCCTTAGTTGTTTTGGGGTGGCAGCTGGAGTAGTGCAACAAACTGTTACAGTCAGTGGGCTTGGAAAATAAGTCAGTTGAGAGTTGACCATTGGAGTCCTTGATCACCAGGGTGTCCAGAAAAGAAATCTGAGGCACACTATGATGTGTAGTGAATTGGAGTTCCGGGGAAATTGAGTTGAGAAACTCAAAGAATGACTGTAATGTGGAAAAAGAACCTGACCAGATAAATAAAATGTCATCTATGTAGCGTTGATAATTCATGACAAACTGTATAAACAGATCATGATTGTAAATGTATTCAATTTCAAAACGGTCCATTGTTGTGTTTTGGTAGCTGAGTAGAATAAGCAAAAATGACAATACACCAGAGAGGCTGGAACTATTGGATTGCAGTACCCTGAACTAACCACAGAACTAGAGGTAGCCGTGGAGCATTCCTACGTTGATCCTAGACGCCTCGTCACAGCCTGAGAGATAACTACACCTAAAGGCAGAAAGATGAAAGCTATCTGCCCCGGAGCAGATCCCCAAAGAAAATAGGAAGCCCCAAACTTGTAATGGCGGATAGACAAGAAGAAGCTCAGACACAGACAGAAAATAGAATGAGCAAACGCTGGGGCCCAATCTGTCTAGACAGAAAAGTACAGGAAAGGATACTCACTGCAATCCAAAAAAACCTAAAAAATACCAACTCTTCTGATTGCAAAAACACCTGAGATCACACGATCTCTACCACCTAAAATCAGATCTCTGGTGTAACAAAACTAAGCCGCAGCCACTGAAAAAACAGGAAAAAGCAAATGAACAAATAACAGTGGCTTCAGATAAACTGAGAGGAGCACAAGCCCCCAGAGGGGACCTGGCTGACCTCTACAGAAGTGCAGGGAACAATGCAAAAAGCAAGCACAAAAATAAAAGCAGAAAATATCTTATCTGATAGCAAAGATGCAGGCAAGACTCGGCAAACTTCCAAATGAACCAGGAACCACAATTGAGACAGAAACAATTGATCACCGGCAACCATCATGGGAGGGAACATCCCTTATATCAGACCAGTCAGCGATCCCAGATTGCCATTCCCCGCTGAAAAGGCTCAGTACTGTCTGTAACCACCAGAGGGAGCCTCTGCTCAGAAACCATCTCTAGCACATTCATAAACAGTCCATATAAGCATTGGCGTAAGCTGGAACTACATTGGAGCCCATCGCGGTCCCATGCATTTGCACGTAGTATGTGTCTTCATAAAAAAAAGTTCTCATAAAGAACAAGTTTTAGTAAATCCAGACATAGATGGATAGAGTTGAGTGACATTTCGGAATTTTCGAGAAGTATTTGGGTTGCCCTAATACCCTTCTTCCTGTAGGCGGCACCTGATTATTTTTGTGCTTCCTAGCTAGACCTGCTTGGTTTTTGCTCGGCTGCTCTTTGTTCTCAGGTCCCTGCCTGGTTCTCTAAAGTGGTTCTAGAACGCTCTCTCCTTTGCCTTATACCCAGGCATGCTACCCAGCGCGCTTGGCCTTGCTTTGTACCCAAGCACGCTTCCCAGTGCGCTCTCTGCTTTGCCTTGTATCCAGGCGTGCTTCTCGCAGATGCCCTGCTTTGCCTCTTACCCTAGCGGGCCTCTCGGCACTTGCTATATGCACCCCTGTCTGTCGCTTACCCTTGTGTACATGCCTAGCACTGTCCTGTACTCTGCATGTCCCCGTGTACATGCCTAGCACTGTCCTGTACTCTGCATACCCCTGTGTACGTGCCTTGCACTGTCCTGTACTCTGCATGCCCTCGTGCACATGCCTTGCACTGTTCGGTACTCTGCATGTTCCCGTGTCCACGCTTTAGTCACTTCCAAACCCTGCGTAGTCCTGTCTTCTGTGAGCCGGTGGGTTGGTATCACAACCCAGAGGGTCCACTCCAGGAGTCGTCACACTGGTAGAGAGGAGAGTCTGGGGAATAACGGTACTTGGGATGGAAATGTCCTCCCGACTATCACACTGCTGCAGTGCAGGTAGGTGCAGGCTCCACAAGATGGCAATAGAGTGGAAGCAGGACTGCACCTAAGACCAAGCAGGCCTGTCATGCAGCAGAGAGGCTGCCACCAGTTGGCAGCAGAATAGTCAAAAAAGCCGGGTCAAATCCTATAGTGCAGCACCAGAGGAATAAACAAACTCAGAGACAGGGACAAGCCAAAGGATCAGTAACGGTCAGGAGTGGATAAGCCAAAATACAAAACACAGAAGCAGGTCAGGATACAAGCCAAGTCAACACCAGGGAGTCAACGCACTAAAGGGAAACACTGAGTCAGGACGGGAAGAGGGGAAAACAGAGACACAGGTTCAGATAGCAAACGCAAAGGACAAATCCGAGCATTCAGAGTCAGCTACAGCAGCCCTAGGCAAAAACTATAACTGACATCGCCTGCAGTAAGCAGCGGAGATAAATAGCCAACCTGAACCCAGACTGAGGCTGTGAAAGGTTAACCATGACCAGACCGGGAAAAAAGGAAAATAGGACTCAAAACCCAGTCTGGATCATGACATCAACGCTGAGGATTGCGGAACCTACATCAATCAGGGTTGTCCTCACAGTCTACAGCCCCTGCACCTTGTCCTCCCACTCCTACACAGCCTCCATCTCCGAAATGACCACGTTAGTCACAAGCTGGAAGCACTTCAGCACTGCCTCAGCCAAGCAGCAGACTGTGCTGAAGCTTATATGCTTAGGTGACAAACCGCACAATTCTGAAGAGTTGTGGACAGCTCTGAAAGAGCAAGCAGATCTGTGGCTGACACTGCTGAACCTACAGCCAGGCATGGTCATGTGTGACAATGGCCGGAGCCTGGTGGGGTCTCTGAGGCGAGGCAAGCTCACACACATACCATGCCTGGCCCATGTGCTTAACTTCGTGGTTCAACGGTTTCTCAAAAGCTACCCGGAGATGCTGGATCTGCTTGTCAAAGTACGCCACCTGTGTGCCCATTTTAGAAAGTCAGCTGCAGCTTCCGCCGGCATTGCCGTGCTTCAGCAACGTTTGCAGCTTCAGGCTCACTGACTGGTGTGTGATGTCCCCACGCAATTGGAACTCTACACTGCATATGTTGTAAAGGATTTGTGAGCAGAAGAGGGCAGTTGTTGACTACCAGCATCAACGAGGACGTCGTTATACAGTTTAGATTCCACACATAAGACCTTGTTAGTGGACATGGATGTCATACATATGTACCATCCTCCAAAACTTTGAGGACTCCACCAAGATGGTGAGCGGTGATGATGCCATAATTAGCATCACCATCCCAGTTCTCTGTATTCTGAAAAGCTCTTTGATCACACTGAAAGAGGATGCATGGCAGGCGGAGCACAATGAGATGGAGCAAGGAACCATACAGGGTGATTACACACAGCCAAGCCTCACGCCATCCTAACGTGGATTGGTTGACAATAAGGAAGAGGAGGAGGAGGAAAAACAGGAACTAATTTCATGCGCTATAGACGGTACTACAAGCACAACTGTCATACTGTCTGTTCAGCGTGGATGGCCTGAAGACAGTGAGGAGGAGGAAGAGGATGGTATGGTCAGTCGTCCTCATGGTGAGGACACAGAAGTCTTTCCTGTTAGCAGTCTGGCACGCAAGGTCCGACTTTACGCTGCCTTTCCTGTAACCCTCACATTCTCAGCATTTTGGGTGACATTCATTACTGGTTGGTGACACTTCTAGACCCACACTACAAAGAGAAATTTCAATCTCTTCTTGCAGAGGCAGACAGGTGTACTAAAATGGTGCAGTACCAGAGGGCCCTTGTTGCTGAATTATTAAAACAATTCACATTTGAAAACGCTGGCGGCAAAGGTCACAGTTTGTTGGACAGCCAAGGAGTAAAGGCGAGAGAGACCCAACTACAATCCAACAGAGGCAGGAGAACACTGGCAAAGTTCTGGGAGAGTTTTCTCAGACCCATCCATCACACAGGCCCTGAGGCGCGGGGTACTCTCACAAGGAGTGAAAAGTTTTTGAAGATGCCGAGAGAGTACCTTGCAGATCGTACCAACATCGTCCGTGATTCCTCTGTGCCTTATAATTATTGGGTATCCAAGCTGGATATGTGGCATGAAATGGCTCTCTACGCCTTGGAGGTCCTGCCCTGCCATTAGCGTTTGGTCAGAGCGGCTTTTTAGTGCCGCTGGTGGAATTATAACTGATAGGCTTATCCGCCTGTAAACTGAAAATGCTGACGGGCTGACTCTTATAAAAATGAACAAGGGCTGGATTGGGCCAGTCTTCTATACACCACCGAATGATAGCAGCGAAACATAAACTGTAATCCAGTGTCTTTTTTTGGAGGCATATTCCCCTGCACCTCTTCACACCCACACATTGGTTTACGCGTCTTGAATTTGGCTATTTGCTGTTATTCTCCTCCATCTCCTCATCCTCATCATCCATCACTACTAGATCACCATGGTGACCGTGGTTCGTGATGCAACAGCCACCTTATTGTTTTCAAAGGTGTTTATGATGCCCGTAAAAAAATTGTTTACACAGTATGTTGATGTGTACCCCCCCAGGGGGAAATGTTTGTCTGACCATACACTTAGTGTATGGCCATTACAAGTATAGGAGACCCGCTCCTTTCTAATGTGAACATTTTTTGAGGCACTTCTCCACATTTTTTTCTAAAGGGGATTGGTGTGAGTGCAAATTTGGGGCAGGCCTTGCATTAAATGCATAGCCTGAAAACAGCATGGGAGTACCAAATTTATAATAATGGGAATTTTGGTTTTTAGTTTCATGTAGCCATCCAGGACGTCGGTTCAAAGGGTTATTGGGGTGCGGGTAACTTTGAGGCAAGGCAGGCCTTGCATTCAATGCATAGGCAAACACTATGGGAGACCCACTTTCTTATAATGGAAACATTTTTCATGAGGCCCTCCTGTACGTCTCGTCAAGGGGTTTTGGGGTGCGTCCTAATTTTTGGCAGCCCAGCAATAACACAGGCAATAGCAATAGCATAGGCAATAACAGTATAGGAGACCCACTGTTTAATAATGGGAACAACAAAGTATAGTCGGCTGATGTCCTTTTAAGAATATTAATGCTGCCTGATGCTCCTATAAAAATAGGCTTTGTGACTTTCACAAAGACTTTCATAAATGAAACAGGATGTGTTGGATGATGTGTCTCACACCACATCGCCAGCTAAGGTTGTTAAATGTTAAAATGACATTTTCCCATTAATGCATTTGTAATGGTTGAAAGCAATGCTAAAGTTGAAAACTCATCAAAAACGCTACTCGTGAACATAGCCCAAGTGGTGGAGGTACAGTTTTGTTTTGGTTTTGGGTTTTTCAGTTTACATTACATAAAATTATTACCCTGGAAAGGATGTTCCTTAACACATTTCCCAGGAAAACCTATTTTGGTTTCGTTTCTGTATGTTTTAGTGTGCACCTTTAAAAGTGGCGTAACACTCTGACAACATTGTTAACAGCAGTGACCTAGGAGTCAGAAATGCTTCCAAGGTTCTTCCACATTATGTTCCCATGATTTCTGACATTTTGATACTCTAAAAAGAACCCCAGGGGTGGTCGTGGCAAAAAAAGCTTGTTTTTTTTTTTTTTACAACAAAATAGTGTTAACAATTGGAGTAACACGCAAAAACAGTTGAATGTAGGTCTGAAATGCCACAGTTTGTAGCCCACAGATAGCTGAGGCGTGTGATGGAGATACCACACTTTTAAAATATGTGGCATGTATTTTTATTTTTTACCGCTAAATAGTGTTAATAATTGGATTAACACACAGAAAAAACAGTTGAATGGAGGTCTCAAATGCCAAAATCTTTAGCCCACAAATAGATGAGGCGTCTGACGGAGATAGTCCACTTTCAAATATCTGGCCTGTACTTTTTTGGCCAGCAAAATTATGTCAATAAGTAGGCTAAGACACAACAAAAACAATTCTATGGAGGCCTAAAATGGCACAATTTTGAACACAATGATATGCGATCCGTGTGGCAGACAAAACACAGTGTAAAATATCTGCCCTGTAACTAAATATTTTTTTGGCAGCAAAATGGTGTCAAGAAATTGTATAAGACACTCAAAAATTTTTTACAGTACCACAAAAATGGCAGAATTTTCTGCACACTCAGATGTGATGGCTGGGACGGGCAAACCCGTTTAAAATAGCTGCATTTTCACGCTGTACTATGAAAAGGTTCTGGCTGTATTTTGCAGTGTCAACAAGCAAATGGAGAAAAAAAAGGGGGCTCTGGATTGATTTGGAATAAAATAATCAGGATTAGGATGCAAAAAAAATTATTCCTGGCCACTGATACCTGAGGCTATGTATATAAGGTCAGTATATGTAATAGGCAGCAGCAGCAGACAGTAATGGAATGGACCCTCTTGATGCATGCAATGAAGTATGCCACATACAATGCCTGCCTGACTAGCATTGATATCTATATACCCACATACAGTGACTGCATGCCTTGCACTGATATGTATACAGTGGGGAAAAAAAGTATTTAGTCAGCCACCAATTGTGCAAGTTCTCCCACTTAAAAAGATGAGAGAGGCAAGTAATTTACATAATAGGTAGACCACAACTATGAGAGTCAAAACAAGAAAACAAATCCAGAAAATCACCTTGTCTGATTTGGAAAGATTTATTTTGCAAATTATGGTGGAAAATAAGCATTTGGTCATTAACAAAAGTTCAGCTCAATATTTTACCCACATACACTCCCTGCCTACCTAGTACTGCAATCTATATACCCCGTAATTAGTCCTTAGAAGGACTGTTGATTTAGCTGGATTTGTGTATTCTATTATGGTATACCCACACTATCTTTGAAACCCCCAAATCTGACCCTATCTCGGCAGCAACTCTCCCTACACTAGCTGAATCCGGACCTGAATGTGATGAGCAGGGCGGCGCCAGGTCTGATATAGACCTGATGACGCTATGAAGCCAGCCAATCACTGTAATGCCACAACCAACATGGCTGTGACATTACAGTGCATGGCAGACAATACCTGCATGTTGATTGGCGCTCTAAAGAGCGTTAAAAATTCAGGGCAGGGACCCGAACTCCCGCCGAACAATACCGGAAATGCTCTGCCCTCACCGATCAGCCCGAGTACAGTGATGCTCGGGCAAGTAACGAGCATTAGGCCTCTTTCACACGTCAGTGGCTCCGGAACATGTAGTGACAGTTTTCTCATGTACCGGAGGCACTGACACACGTAGACCCATTAAAATGAATGGGTCAATGCACATGTCAGCGTGTTTTAGAATCATAGAATCATAGAATGGTAGAGTTGGAAGGGACCTCCTGGGCCTTCTGGTCCAACACCCTGCTCAAAGCAGTGTTCTCTAAATCATCCCAGACAGATGTCTGTCCAGCCTCTGTTTGAAGACTTCCATTGAAGGAGAACTCACCACCTCTCGTGGCAGCCTGTTCCACTCATTGATCACCCTGTCAAAAAGTTTTTTCTAATATCTAACCTGTGTCTCCTCCCATTCAGTTTCATCCCATTGCTTCTAGTCTTTCCTTGTGCAAATGAGAATAAAGATGATTCTTCTACAATGTGACAGCCCTTGAGATATTTGTAGACAGCTATTAAGTCTCCTCTCAGTCTTCTTTTTTGCAAACTAAACATTCCGTGTGCAAAATACGCTGACATTTTTGTTTTTCTCTGAAAGCACGGGCGCAAAACGTCCCACAAACGTGCACATGGAGAACTGTTCACACTGTCCCCCGTGTGCATGGACGGGCGCAGGGGAAGAAGCCCCCCCAGCCTAAAAACAGCAGCCGTGGATTGCTGATGGATTGCGCCGTGGGACTTGACTGTACGGCGGACAGGTATGGGTATATTGTTGCTTTTTTATTTTATATCTTTCCAGGAGATTGAGGGCTTCGATAATGGAATGGGAGTGTAATAAAGATTTTAAAACTGTGTAGTGTATTATTTCATTAAAAGACTTTATTCTGTATGTGTGTGTGTTTATTTAACCCTTTTCTTACTATAGGATTAGTAATGAATACGTGTCTTATTGACACCTCATCATTACTAAGCATGGCTTAATGTCACCTTACAATAGAAAGGTGACATTAACCCCTTATTAATCCCACTTGCCACCTCTACAGGGCAAGTGGGAAGAATCCGACAAAGCTCCAAAATAGGCACATCTAATAGATGAGCCTTTTCAGGGCAGCTGCTGGCTACTGTTTTTAGGCTGGGGGAGCCCATATTCATGGCCCTTTCTTTCCAGCCTGAGAATAAATGAAAAACTGGGTCTGAACTGAAAAAGTAAGTTGATGTGTATTCAAAATGTAAATGCATATCAAACACATGACCATTAAACAGAGAAAACAAAAAACAAGAAGCAAATATAACAAAATAAAAAATATATTGCAAAACATGCATGAAGTTGTAATAATAATAAAAAGGGTATTTTTACCAAATACCCTTTTTATTATTATTACAACTTCATGCATGTTTTGCAATATATTTTTTATTTTGTTATATTTGCTTCTTGTTTTTTGGTTTCAGCCTGAGAATAGCAGCCCACAGCTGTATAGTTTTGTCGGGTTGGTTCAAAAACTAAGAGAGACCCCACGTCTGGTTTTCTTTCATTCATTCTCCCTGCTCGCTGTTGCCGGAAGAGCAGGGAGAATAAGGACAGGGAGCTTCAGCAACACAGGCAGGGGAACAGCGCTTACTGTAGCGCTACTTCCCCTGCACCCGTCCGTGTGGTCCAGATGCAGCACATGTGCAGCACACGTGTGCCACAAGGATATACCACATATTTACACGGACTCACGGATACGGATATCTCCGGGACCGTGTTTACCGGTACTGGAAATATTTGGATGTGTGAAACTGGCCTTACCGAGTATGCCCACTCATCACTACCTAGTAACAGTCACAGATAAATCTACCTAACACCTTTTTCCAATAATAACCACAAGCAACCTCCAGCCATGCAGAAAAATCTACCTCTGACAATGAAGGAAACCTTATATAGAAGACATGGATGTAGACAGGTGGATACCAAGCTGACCAGGACAATAAAAGTGCATGCACTAGATAAAAAATAAAAATAAAATGTGATGACGTACTCAAGAATGCGAATACAACATATCACAGAATAATGTGTAATCTTTATTTAGGCAATATTATATATGCGACAATAATTTAGAAAAAACATATAACAAAAAAACTATAAAATGCAAAATGCATAGGCTGACAGCAAGTGTAATAGCCCAAATAATATAAATCAAATTATATAAACAATGAAAAAAATTAATAACTATACAGGTCCCAGGAATTGTGAAATAGATGAATCCTCACAGAAAATGTGGAATAACACACTAAAAGTGCTCACAATATATAATCTCACTGCACTGCACAGAAATCACTGAATATGTGCATATGTGCTGAGTGCAAAAAAAACGCCTTTGCCACTAAGTGAACATGATAAACTAAGTGCTGTGCAGCCAGAGAACATAAAAAGGTGCAAACAGCGTGACTCCGCCAAATGAGGGCAAAATAATATAAACCACTACCTGTGAACCTGTGTGGGAATGCTGCCAGCCAAGGAAGAACGCGCCCCGACGCGCGTTTCGGTATTAGATAACCTTCGTCAGGGGGATGTGTGTGGTTTATGCCTCCAGTCCTTAAATAGTGTCTTAATGAAATCAGCTGATGCCGCTCCGGCGCATCGCGGTCAGCGGAAGACCGGAAGTCGTCATGGCGACTCGCGTCACATGACCCAGACGAACCCGGAAGTGCCCGGCCGCCAGAACACGTAGAGATGCCGTCGCCATGCGACCACCGGACTCCGTCTAGCCGACATGCGCACAACATCGCTGCAAGGCATAGGTGAATATAAGACCAGTGCGGTATTGACCATCCGGCAACTTATTCACAGCGCTATGCCTTCAATGACAATCAATTTGTGCATAAAAATAATAATAATAGCAGTGAATAACCATGTATACTCTGACTATATAAACCAATACACCAAATAATTAATGTATTAAAAAAATTAACAATATTACTAATGCGAAGTAATGCTTCACTATACATATCAAAAAACATATATAAAAATTATATACACAAATGTGTGAAACAAAATAGTGATGACGCAGTTCAAATAAAAATTAGAACAATAGAAAAACATATTAATACAAAGCACAAAATAGATAGCCAGATATAGCATATTCGTTGTAAGATGCGCACTTTAATCCAGTCCAGAAGGCCATACACGCAAATACTAGAAAATAACTAAAATAAAAAAGAGAATAGACAGAAATAATTAAAAGGACATGCAGAAAACACACACCTAAAAGAAAAAACTATATATAAAATACAGAACAAAGATCATAATACAATGAAATAATAATAAAATAATTATAAAAAGGGTACGAATGAAAGGCACTCATTGAGGCCAAGTGGTGACACCGTATTTAATGTCCATATCCACCTGGCTTCAAGTTGAGATAAACGTTTACTGATGTTACCTCCTCTATTATTGACAACCAGAAGATCTATCCCCGAGACCTTTAATTGAGAATAGTCACAATCATGGTACAACTTAAAATGTCTGGGGATAGTTTTTAACATTGACATGTCCTCACCTCGGCTGCTGCCTTGATGCCCAGTACGTGCTCCCGTACCCTGATTTTTAACTGTCAGGTGGTTAGACCGACATATTTCAAATTACATGGGCATTCAGCTAAGTATATTACAGCCGAGGATGTGCAAGTAATATTCTGTTTTATTTCAAAGTGATTAGAACCATCAAAGTTGTCAAAACAGTTTGTCTTGACCACATTGGGGCATGCCACACATGACCCACACGGTTTACACCCGCCTTTATTGGAAGACTTAATTTGTGGATCCCTGCTGAAATGACTCTTGACCAATCTGTCTCTCAGATTCTGAGACCTCCTAAACGTCACGTGTGGCCTGTCTCCAATGTATCTCGACAATGCTGGATCCACCTTCAATATGTCCCAGTGTTTATTCAAACATTGTCTAAACATATCACTTTGTCCACTGAATTGTGCAATAAAACGTACGACATTGGTTTCCTCTCTCGATTGCCTAGTATATAAAGCATCATGCCGAGTGCTATGTTTAGCTCTATTGAAGGCCCTCTTTATGGACCTCCTACTGTACCCACGTTCTAAAAACCTCTCTTTCAATAAAACTGCCTGCTGTAAAAAATCTTCATCTCTAGAACAAATGCGTCTTAAACGCAAAAATTGTCCTATGGGGACAGAATTGATCAAAGACCTCGGATGAGACGAAGTAGCGTGGACTAAGGCATTCACCGCCGTCTTTTTCCTGAAAAGGATTGTTTGCAGACAACCATCCGTGTCCTTCATTACCCGGACATCCAAAAACTCAACTGTGTGAGTATGATAAGAAAATGTGAAATGCATGTTGATACTGTTGATGTTCAGCCCTGCGATGAATTCAGTCAACGCCTCGATGGACCCTTGCCAAATAAAAAATACGTCATCTATGTAGCGTGTCCAAAATGGGACACGCTCCATAGACTCCGTACAATCAGATAAGAAGAGGTCCCTCTCCCATAGTCCAAGGAACAGGTTGGCGTACGACGGGGCAAAAGAAGCCCCCATCGCTGTTCCCTGGACTTGGAGGAAGAAGGACCCCCCAAAAAGAAAAAAGTTTTTACATAAAGCAAATTCCAACAAATTAAGGAAAAAAACAATAAACGCTCTAGAAAAAGAAGAAAGTGGCAAAAAATAAGCAGCTGCTGCAAGGCCATCGGTATGTTTAATATTTGTATAAAGTGACTCTACATCACAGGTTACCAATACACAATCTTGATCAACATGCATTCCATCAATCTTCTTTAAAAATTCATTTGTGTCCTTTGTGTATGAAGGCAGAGTAGACACAAATGGCTGTAATATTGAGTCTATGTATTTATTAACATTTTCTAAATAATTTCCTCGTCCAGAAATGATGGGTCTCCCAGGTGGTGTCGTCTGATTTTTGTGAATTTTTGGAAGCAGATATAGGGTGGGAATAGTGGGCTCTTTGACCTGCAGTGCTACACGTAAATCATTTGTTATAATTCCTTCATCATTGGCCTCCCGTAGGAGATCATTCAGCTGTAACTGAAACTTAGATAAAGGATTAAAAGTCAATTTTTTGTAATATTCAGTATTATTCAACTGTCGAGATGCCTCTGCTTCATAAAGCTCTACAGGCCACACCACAACATTCCCACCCTTATCCGCTGGTTTAATCACCACATCCTGTAGACCCATCAATCTTTGTAGCCCCCTCTTCTCTGCTTCACTCACATTCTGGGATGATGGATACAACGGGATTTTAGTGAGTTCTCTACTAACTGTTTTAACAAAAATGTCAACAGCTGAACAGGATGATAACAACGGAAATTTAATGGATCTCTTTTTAATTACATCAGGCACCTCACCTTCACAGGTTATATGTTGCTCCCTTGCTAGCTGTTCAAGATCAACTAGCGCCTCCTGTTCCGCCTCTGTGGGGAAAGATTCACAAACACTCTTATTATGGAACATACGTTTAAAAATCAGTTTTCTGGCAAACAAGTGAAGGTCCTTAACTGCGGTGAAACAATCAAAAAGTGCAGTTGGACAAAAAGTCAGGCCTTTGGAAAGTATATCAATTTCCACCTCAGAAAGTGTATGACTGCTTAAATTAATTACCTTCAATTGGTTGCCAGAGTCTGGAGAATGATTCCGCTTGTTCGGTTGAAAATACTGATTCCTTTTCCTTTTAGGAGTGTTTACCGACATCACAGAGGCCGAAGAGAGGCCAGAGATACATCGCTCACTGATGGATGTGATAACCTGGTAGGGGAGCCCTCACAATTGGCTGAAACACCTCTTCTCCATTTATAAACCCTTCCTTGGGTGCGGTCATTCTGATCTCTCTGCAATTTACTGGTCTGTCTCTTTTGAATATCCTTGACCAATGCGTCAAGTTCTTTATCAAGACTCTCATTCAAGAATTTAAACTGGTCCGCATCCAGAGTGCTTTTAGCCTGTTCAAATAACTTGTGTAGATTTTTATCAACTTCATTAATGGATTTAGAGTTCAAGCCAATCAAGAGTTCCATTAGTTTCCATGAAGTACCGTTGCAAATGGTTTCCCAATCATTTACAAAGTCAGCATCCTGTATGACAAATGCAGGAGTTACTCTCACTCTCAAGCCTCGAGGAATAAGCTTTTTCTCAATATAATTCTGTAAAAATGCCCTGGTCCACCAAATACGAGTCCTTTTGAAAAGCAGTTTCTTGATCGATTTAAAAAACGACTCTGTAATGTATGTAGTACAGTTCATATAGCGTCTTGTGCTTGGGTGCGATGAAGATACATGAGACACAGGTTTGATATAGAAAGTCTTGTATTACTTCATACAAGTTGGCAAAAATAGTCACACAGTTTGCAGACACAGAAGCAGGAGACACAGCAGGCCAGAGTAATCTAAGCTCAGCAATCACTCTCCACAACAGGTTCAGGATCTTCTTCTCTGTTACCGTAAGTCCATGCAAACGTGGGTCTTTCAAAGAGCAGGGTTCCAGAGTCCACAAGTGCTTCAGAGTTCCTCAGTAGGAATAGCTGGAGTACAAGGTCCAAGGCTTTAGGAGTCAGGTCACAGGTTCACTGCAGGCTAGATTCTGAAGCACTGATTGCTCAGCTGTGGCTGCTTAAGAAGCAAAAGGAGAGAATCAGGGCGGGAACATGCAAGCTGGAAACTCCATTTTGACTGAGGGCAAGATAGCTGCAGCAAGACAGAAAGTAAAATGGCTGACGAACAAACTGAGTTTCAGGAACATGTACACAGAACCTTACATTACTCCACCCTTAAGGACAACCTCCGGATGACCTCAGGCCAGGCTTGTGTGGGTACCTCTGATGAAACTGACGGAGCAAGCGAGGAGCATTAACGTTATTGACTGGTTCCCATGAGTTGTCCTCCACTGGGTAGCCCTGCCATTTAATCAGATATTGTAACTGATTTCTATACAACCTGGAATCTAAAATCCTTTCCACCACAAATTCTTCCTGACCATCGACTAGCACTGGGTCAGGGCAAGGAGAAGAACGTCCAGGAAACGTATTGGGTGTCGCAGCCTTTAGTAGGGATACATGAAAGACAGGGTGAATTCTCATAGTTCTGGGCAGTTGAAGACGACAAGCAACGGCACTTATAATTTTACTGATTTTATAGGGTCCAGTGTACTTATGTCCCAACTTAGACGATGGAATCCTTAACTTACGATTTCTGGTTGACAGCCAGACCAAGTCTCATACCTTGAAAGCTGGTGCAGGTTTACGAAATTTATCTGCTGCTTTCTTGTACCTTTCCTGAGCCGATTCCAGATTCTCCTTTAGAAGATCCATATTCTTCTGTAAAGACGTGATTCTTTCAGCCACTGCTGGTAAAGGCGTTTCTATGGGAAATCGTGGTAGAATGTTAGGATGATAACCTAGATTAGAGTAAAAAGGAGACTGCTTAGTGGAGGCACTATGAGAGTTGTTATACGAGAACTCAGCTAATGGAAGTAGATCCACCCAATCATCCTGTAGGTGGCAGATAAAGCAGCGGAGATACTGCTCCAGGGTTTGATTGGTTCGTTCGGTCTGTCCATTAGTCTGGGGATGAAAAGCAGAAGAAAGGTTTACTTTAATGTCCAATGCTGCACAGAAATTTTGCCAAAACCTAGAAGTGAATTGCACCCCTCGATCCGAAATAACCTCATCCGGTACTCCATGTAAGCGAAACACATCTTTAATCATCAAATCTGATGTCTGTTTTGCAGTGGGTAAGCCGACACAAGGGATAAAATGAGCTGCCTTTGTTAGACGGTCAACCACCACTAGAATGGTGTTCTTCCCTTGAGAGGTTGGTAACTCCACAATGAAGTCCATAGAAATGGATCCCCACGGGCGGGACGGGGTGGGAAGAGGCTGTAACAGACCAGTTGGTGAGGAGCGAGGTGTTTTGCATCTTGCACAGACTTCACATGAAGTGACATAGTTTAAAACATCCTTCCTGCAAGTGGGCCACCAAAAGAAACGAGAGAGAAATTCCTGTGTCTTTAGAATTCCTCTATGCCCAGCTATCTTGGAATCGTGAATGAGTTACAATACTCTCAATCTGACTGTTTCAGGAATATACAGGCGTTGTCCCTGAATCCACACACCATTCTTAAAGACAAGACTTACGTCCCTTGGGGGTTGTGCCAAAAAGGAATCCACATGGTATGCTTCCTTGATGTCCTTAAGTAGGTCTTGATTATGAATTACTCCTAGGAATCTAGAGTCAGGAAGAATAGTCTTAGGAGGAGTAATTGGACGTGTCTCTGCTGAGTAAATCCTAGAGAGTGCATCAGCCTTTCCATTGCGCGATCCTGGTCTATAAGAAATGATAAAATTAAATTGGTTTAAGAAAAGATTCCAGCGAGCCTGGCGAGGAGTCAGGCACTTAGCCGACCTGATAAACTCAAGGTTACGATGGTCTGTCAGGACGACTATTTGCTGTGCAGTTCCCTGAAGAAGGTGTCTCCATTCTTTGAAGGCGGCAATAATGGCCAACAACTCTCTATTGCCCACATCGTAGTTCCTCTCAGCCGAAGACAACTGCTGGTTTAAGAAGGCACAGGGATGCAAGACATTCTTCTCACCTGTTCTCTGAGAGAGTATAGCTCCAACGGCACAGTCTGAAGCATCCACCTCTATTATGAAGGCAAGCTCGGGGTTGGGATGTACTAGGATAGGTGCAGTGGTAAATTTATCTTTTAGACGGGAAAATGCTTCCTGGGCTTGGGGAGTCCAGGAGAACCTAGACTCTTTCCGGGTAAGTTGGGTGATAGGTGACACTACCTCAGAGAAATTTCTAATGAAACGTCTATAGAAGTTGGCAAACCCGATGAAGCGCTGTACCTCCTTCACATTTCTAGGACTTGGCCAATCCTTGATGGCTTGGGTTTTGCTTCCATCCATACTAATTCCTTGTGTAGACAGTACATACCCCAGAAATTGAATTTCGGTCCTATGGAATTCACACTTTTCAAGTTTGATGTAAAGATGATTTTGTCTTAGACGTTCCAAGACCATTCTCACATGTCCATGATGTTCCTCTGTGGAGTTAGAAAAAATTAGAATATCATCCAAATAAATTACCACGAATGTATCTAGGAGATCCCTGAAGATGTCATTCACCAAGTGTTGGAAAGTGGCTGGGGCGGTACTCAGACCAAAAGGCATAACTAGATATTCAAAGTGTCCATAGCGTGACCTGAATGCAGTCTTCCATTCATCCCCAGGTCTAATACGGACTAAGTTATAGGCCCCACGAAGATCTAGTTTAGAGAAAATTTTGGCATGTCGCACTCTATCCAATAACTCAGGGATTAAAGGCAATGGATAACGGTTTCTAATAGTAACCTTATTGAGTTCCCTATAGTCTACGCATGGTCTCAGAGATCCATCTTTCTTCTTTACAAAGAAGATGGGTGCACCTGCAGGAGATGAAGAGGGGCGTATGAAGCCCTTGGCTAGATTTTCGTCTATGTAATCCTTTAAAGCCTTTAGCTCGGGCCCCGCCAGGGGTAGATCTTACCAAAAGGTATCTCTGCTCCAGGCAATAATTCAATTGGACAATCATATGGACGGTGAGGAGGAAGCTGGTCAGCGTTCTTCTTGTCACATAAATCCACATAGTCCTGGTATACAGCTGGTAGTTCAGGGACTGACATGGTTCCTTTAGGAACAGAGCAAGCTGAAACTTTTGGACTCATCTGTTTCTCTGGAAAGTGTAATTCCTTGGTCTCCCAGTAAATGGTAGGATTCTGAGCCTGCAGCCATGGTAGCCCTAGAATAATGGGAAAGTGGGGAGAAGAGATAAGCATAAAGGACAGTTTCTCTTGATGATCTTTACCCATAAGAACCCTCAAAGGCTCTGTTTCCTGATCCACTGGTCCAGAGGTCAGCAGGGAGCCATCCACAGTTTCCATCTGTACTGGAGTAGCCTTCTTCACTGAACGTATCCCCTGTTTCAGAGCAAAGGAGACATCCATAAAATTTCCACTTGCCCCTGAGTCGATCATAGCAGAGCTAGACACCCAAGCTGAGTCAACCCAGAGTTTGATGGAAAGAAAGCAATGAGAATTGTTTTTCTTACAACTCAGCTGGGACACCGCTGAGGAAACTTGAAAAATGGCAGCGTTTACACAGTCAACGTCCTCAGAGGTAACGGAGTTTAAGTCCGAGAAATCAAGATCTGTTGCTGCAGATCTCTCTGGAGCCTGAGGCTCGGACCTGACAGATCCCCTCTCGCAACACTCACAATGAATGAGTGCTGCAGTAGTCTTACGAGAACGGCTGGGGCAGTTTATAATGAAGTGCCCTGACTTACCACAATAGAAACATAGATTCTCCTTAAAACGATGTTCCTTGCGTGCATCACTAACCCGTCGTTGTAAAGAGTCTACCTGCATGGGTTCAGGTTCAGGTTCCCGTGTAATCCTACTCAAAGGTTCCTTAGCTGGAGAGGAAGGTAGGAAAAGGTTAGTACGATTGCTTTCGAACCATCTCTCTTGCCTGCGTTCAGTCAGACGAGTATCAATACGGATGCAGTAGTTAATAAAGTCACCTAACGCAGTGGGAGGGTCGGCACGAGCAAGTTCATCCTTAATCAGTGGAGATAACCCTTTTCGAAAAATAGATTTTTTGGCGGAACTGTCCCAGGTGGTATCAAGGGCCCATCTCCTGAAATCCAAGGCATATTCAGCTACCGAGTGCTTACCTTGGCGCAAAGCTAACATGGCTGCTTCAGCTGTTGCACCTCGATTGGGGTCATCAAACACCTGCCCCATGGCTGAAATAAAAGCATCAAGGTGATTCAAACAATCATCCTCAGTCTCAATCAGAGGGTTAGCCCACATCAAAGCCTTGTTGGTAAGCAACATAATTATAGTAAGCACCTTAGATCGTTCAGTGGGAAATTGTGAAGCATGTGCAGAAAAAAAAAGATTGCATTGATTAATAAATCCCCTGAATTTCTCACGTTCACCGCCAAAACGAAAAGGGGGCAACTTGGGAATCCCAGAACTCGGGGCTACGGCCGGAGCCTGGACTCGCTCTTCTAGAACCTCAATCCTGGCTCGCAAATCCTGGGCAGTCTGTCCAAACACTTGCAAATTGTGATTAGTGAGGTCCTGTAGGCTTGAAAAACGGGTCTTTATATTCTGCAAATCTGCAAGGATATTATCAGTCACTCCGCAAAGTTCCTTTATGCGGGCCTCCATTTTCCAGATCTTTTAAGACAGGAGTACTGGAAGAAGAGGAGAGGAGAAAAAAAAAACAATAGTGTTTACCTGTGGTAACACTGCAGAGAGAAAAAAAAATTAAGGGAACTGCTCACCTGGAATGGTTGTGAGAAGTCACAACCACTATCATCACAGAAAGTTCACCCGGACATCTGATATCCACAGTTACAGCAGACAAAAAAGAGAAAAGAAAAAAAAAAAAAAACAATAGTGTTTACCTGTGGTAACACTGCAGAAAAAAAAAAAACTTAAGGGAATTGCTCACCTGGAATGGTTGTGAGAAGTCACAACCACTGTCATCACAGAAAGTACAACCGGACATCCGATATCCACAGTTACAGCAGACACAGCCTTTCCAGACCCAGCAGACACTAATGTTTTGGCTTCAGAATCTTGTAATGTATGTAGTACAGTTCATATAGCGTCTTGTGCTTGGGTGCGATGAAGATACATGAGACACAGGTTTGATATAGAAAGTCTTGTATTACTTCATACAAGTTGGCAAAAATAGTCACACAGTTTGCAGACACAGAAGCAGGAGACACAGCAGGCCAGAGTAATCTAAGCTCAGCAATCACTCTCCACAACAGGTTCAGGATCTTCTTCTCTGTTACCGTAAGTCCATGCAAATGTGGGTCTTTCAAAGAGCAGGGTTCCAGAGTCCACAAGTGCTTCAGAGTTCCTCAGTAGGAATAGCTGGAGTACAAGGTCCAAGGCTTTAGGAGTCAGGTCACAGGTTCACTGCAGGCTAGATTCTGAAGCACTGATTGCTCAGCTGTGGCTGCTTAAGAAGCAAAAGGAGAGAATCAGGGCGGGAACATGCAAGCTGGAAACTCCATTTTGACTGAGGGCAAGATAGCTGCAGCAAGACAGAAAGTAAAATGGCTGACGAACAAACTAAGTTTCAGGAACATGTACACAGAACCTTACAGACTCATTGTTCTGTATATTAATAATATTGCTGCCAATGCCAACATTGCTGAACACGTCATTAACCTGACCCAACCAGGACGCCTCCCTGCTCTTGAGGTCCATGTCCAAAATATAACGTAGAAAAACCTGTGCAGAACACAGCAAAATCGTAAGAGAAATGCACAAGGAAAACTGGTGTATACTGTGCGTGACAAATATATACATATATATGCACCCTTATTGTGTAGAAAAATATAATATTACAATCATGCACCTATAAGTGACTAACAAAATACAACCAATATTCCAAGAAGTGTAGGATGGTAGACCATCCGCAAAAAAAGAAACCTTATATAGAAGACATGGATGTAGACAGGTGGATACCAAGCTGACCAGGACAATAAAAGTGCATGCACTAGATAAAAAATAAAAATAAAATGTGATGACGTACTCAAGAATGCGAATACAACATATCACAGAATAATGTGTAATCTTTATTTAGGCAATATTATATATGCGACAATAATTTAGAAAAAACATATAACAAAAAAACTATAAAATGCAAAATTCATAGGCTGACAGCAAGTGTAATAGCCCAAATAATATAAATCAAATTATATAAACAATGAAAAAAATTAATAACTATACAGGTCCCAGGAATTGTGAAATAGATGAATCCTCACAGAAAATGTGGAATAACACACTAAAAGTGCTCACAATATATAATCTCACTGCACTGCACAGAAATCACTGAATATGTGCATATGTGCTGAGTGCAAAAAAAACGCCTTTGCCACTAAGTGAACATGATAAACTAAGTGCTGTGCAGCCAGAGAACATAAAAAGGTGCAAACAGCGTGACTCCGCCAAATGAGGGCAAAATAATATAAACCACTACCTGTGAACCTGTGTGGGAATGCTGCCAGCCAAGGAAGAACGCGCCCCGACGCGCATTTCGGTATTAGATAACCTTCGTCAGGGGGATGTGTGTGGTTTCTTTTTCTTTTTGGGGGGTCCTTCTTCCTCCAAGTCCAGGGAACAGCGATGGGGGCTTCTTTTGCCCCGTCGTACGCCAACCTGTTCCTTGGACTATGGGAGAGGGACCTCTTCTTATCTTATTGTACGGAGTCTATGGAGCGTGTCCCATTTTGGACACGCTACATAGATGACGTATTTTTTATTTGGCAAGGGTCCATCGAGGCGTTGACTGAATTCATCGCAGGGCTGAACATCAACAGTATCAACATGCATTTCACATTTTCTTATCATACTCACACAGTTGAGTTTTTGGATGTCCGGGTAATGAAGGACACGGATGGTTGTCTGCAAACAATCCTTTTCAGGAAAAAGACGGCGGTGAATGCCTTAGTCCACGCTACTTCGTCTCATCCGAGGTCTTTGATCAATTCTGTCCCCATAGGACAATTTTTGCGTTTAAGACGCATTTGTTCTAGAGATGAAGATTTTTTACAGCAGGCAGTTTTATTGAAAGAGAGGTTTTTAGAACGTGGGTACAGTAGGAGGTCCATAAAGAGGGCCTTCAATAGAGCTAAACATAGCACTCGGCATGATGCTTTATATACTAGGCAATCGAGAGAGGAAACCAATGTCGTACGTTTTATTGCACAATTCAGTGGACAAAGTGATATGTTTAGACAATGTTTGAATAAACACTGGGACATATTGAAGGTGGATCCAGCTTTGTCGAGATACATTGGGGACAGGCCACACGTGACGTTTAGGAGGTCTCAGAATCTGAGAGACAGATTGGTCAAGAGTCATTTCAGCAGGGATCCACAAATTAAGTCTTCCAATAAAGGCGGGTGTAAACCGTGTGGGTCATGTGTGGCATGCCCCAATGTGGTCAAGACGAACTGTTTTGACAACTTTGATGGTTCTAATCACTTTGAAATAAAACAGAATATTACTTGCACATCCTCGGCTGTAATATACTTGGCTGAATGCCCATGTAATTTGAAATATGTCGGTCTAACCACCAGACAGTTAAAAATCAGGGTACGGGAGCACGTACTGGGCATCAAGGCAGCAGCCGAGGTGGAGGACATGTCAATGTTAAAAACTATCCCCAGACATTTTAAGTTGTACCATGATTGTGACTATTCTCAATTAAAGGTCTCGGGGATAGATCTTCTGGTTGTCAATAATAGAGGAGGTAACATCAGTAAACGTTTATCTCAACTTGAAGCCAGGTGGATATGGACATTAAATACGGTGTCACCACTTGGCCTCAATGAGTGCCTTTCATTCGTACCCTTTTTATAATTATTTTATTATTATTTCATTGTATTATGATCTTTGTTCTGTATTTTATATATAGTTTTTTCTTTTAGGTGTGTGTTTTCTGCATGTCCTTTTAATTATTTCTGTCTATTCTCTTTTTTTATTTTAGTTATTTTCTAGTATTTGCGTGTATGGCCTTCTGGACTGGATTAAAGTGCGCATCTTACAACGAATATGCTATATCTGGCTATCTATTTTGTGCTTTGTATTAATATGTTTTTCTATTGTTCTAATTTTTATTTGAACTGCGTCATCACTATTTTGTTTCACACATTTGTGTATATAATTTTTATATATGTTTTTTGATATGTATAGTGAAGCATTACTTCGCATTAGTAATATTGTTAATTTTTTTAATACATTAATTATTTGGTGTATTGGTTTATATAGTCAGAGTATACATGGTTATTCACTGCTATTATTATTATTTTTATGCACAAATTGATTGTCATTGAAGGCATAGCGCTGTGAATAAGTTGCCGGATGGTCAATACCGCACTGGTCTTATATTCACCTATGCCTTGCAGCGATGTTGTGCGCATGTCGGCTAGACGGAGTCCGGTGGTCGCATGGCGACGGCGTCTCTACGTGTTCTGGCGGCCGGGCACTTCCGGGTTCGTCTGGGTCATGTGACGCGAGTCGCCATGACGACTTCTGGTCTTCCGCTGGCCGCGATGCGCCGGAGCGGCATCAGCTGATTTCATTAAGACACTATTTAAGGACTGGAGGCATAAACCACACACATCCCCCTGACGAAGGTTATCTAATACCGAAACGCGCGTCGGGGCGCGTTCTTCCTTGGCTGGCAGCATTCCCACACAGGTTCACAGGTAGTGGTTTATATTATTTTGCCCTCATTTGGCGGAGTCACGCTGTTTGCACCTTTTTATGTTCTCTGGCTGCACAGCACTTAGTTTATCATGTTCACTTAGTGGCAAAGGCGTTTTTTTTTGCACTCAGCACATATGCACATATTCAGTGATTTCTGTGCAGTGCAGTGAGATTATATATTGTGAGCACTTTTAGTGTGTTATTCCACATTTTCTGTGAGGATTCATCTATTTCACAATTCCTGGGACCTGTATAGTTATTAATTTTTTTCATTGTTTTTATAATTTGATTTATATTATTTGGGCTATTACACTTGCTGTCAGCCTATGCATTTTGCATTTTATAGTTTTTTTGTTATATGTTTTTTCTAAATTATTGTCGCATATATAATATTGCCTAAATAAAGATTACACATTATTCTGTGATATGTTGTATTCGCATTCTTGAGTACGTCATCACATTTTATTTTTATTTTTTATCTAGTGCATGCACTTTTATTGTCCTGGTCAGCTTGGTATCCACCTGTCTACATCCATGTCTTCTATATAAGGTTTCTTTTTTGCGGATGGTCTACCATCCTACACTTCTTGGAATATTGGTTGTATTTTGTTAGTCACTTATAGGTGCATGATTGTAATATTATATTTTTCTACACAATAAGGGTGCATATATATGTATATATTTGTCACGCACAGTATACACCAGTTTTCCTTGTGCATTTCTCTGACAATGAAAGCATATACACACGTCATGCAGATCGGATTCAGTACAAACTCATAGGCTTTCTATTTGCTCCTAACAGGTCTTTTGAGCAATTGGTAGGGATCTCAGGACCACAAACACCAACAATCTGTTATGAATTAAAGGACTTAAAAAGCATAAGATATGTCACAAAAGTAAAGCGACTCTTCAAATGTTTACTGCTGTTGCTAGAGTCTTATCGCTACTGATGTTCCAGTATAGTATTCATGTGTTGATGATGGTATTAGTGTTGTATTCGTTCATGTACTGATAATGGTTGTTATGATGCATACATGTATTGATGATGGTTCTGTTCTGTTGATGTATTCATGTACCAATGGTGATTCTAGTGTTGTATTCATACACTGACGCTGGTTCTGGCACTATATTCCTGTCCAGATTATGGTTCTGGCACTATATTCAATTACTGATCAGGGTTCTGGTGATGTATTCATGACCTGATTTTGTTTCTAAAACTATATTAATGTAGATGTACCAAGTAATCTTTTATTAGGCTTGATACTAGCTCACTATAGGGTCAGAATTTTGTCCGTTGCAGACACAGACAACAGAAACACTGGAAAAAGCAGCCGTATGAACGAGGCCATATGTCAGCCAAACAAAAACCCATACACTTTATTTAGCTCTTCAAACATATGTCTGACCTCTATCTCGCAATGCGCGGGAGTACTGACTGTGTCCCACTATGCTAATCATTCCTGTATTCTGTAGGATAGAGCCGCAGCTAGACATCTCTGGAGGTGGTTTGTCTTTTAGAGAACTAAAGAATCTGCAGTCTGAAATTGACATTTCAGATCCTCATCTCCTCTGACAGTTATTAGTCAGAGGCACCCATACAGTCGTTATGACTTTACAGCTTTACCAAGAGCCAGGGTCTTTTGGCAGCTCAGATTGGCTGACACAGGGGTGGAAAAAGCTGGAGGATGGGAGAATGGCTTCATGTAATGCTTTGCATACTAAAGAAAGCAGGCAGGGAGTTTATAATGAAAAAGTCCAATAATGAGCAAGCAAAGAAGGTACGAATTAGAGATGAGAGGTGTTCGAATTGAACTGTTCACCAATCTCAAATTCGAGCTGTTTTGGGCGGTGTTCGAGCCGTTCGACGAACCCGAACGATTTGGAAAAAATCCGGCTCTTCGAGGTTATGTTCGATAACTGTTCGTGCACCAAAATTGTCACTGGATTTTTTCACAGTAATGCTGAGAATCAATGTTAATACACAGTTTGAGTGTACAGCGGGGCGGGGGAGGGGCATGGGATGGATCTCTGCAGAAATAATGAAGATCTCCATTTTTTTCTCTCTTTCCCGCATTTCCAGTGGGAGATGCAGTCTGTCAGCCTATTAGCAGCGCAGACACGGAGCGAAGTGTTTTTTTTTTCACACAAGCAAGGGCATGTGTCATTGGCTGTGTATGGCTGTGTATGTCACATGTCCTTGAGTCGCACGTACCAGGGCTTATGGGGTACTCGGCACCGAGCCCGTTCACTTCAATGGGGAGAGGTCACGGGTAGCACAGCTCGGTCCGTTGCCCTGGGCGCTCATTCAAAGGGGGATATTTACAGGGGATTATAGAAATGTTCGTGACGCCACCTGTGGTTTCTAATCAGGGTGACCAGTGCTGCAGGGTGAATCCTCTGAGGGGTTGTAACTGGGCAGCAAGGTGTTAAGTCTTCCACAGGTAAGACTGATCCCTTGAGGTATATGGCGGTGCAGGGGTGCACGCAATAAGGCAGACACACACAATGAGTCTCTTTCCGTACCTTTACTGGTGATATTTGCAGGCACGTCCCGGGAAGCTGCTCAGGGTGGAGGATGCACGTCCAGTAATCACTGAGTAGGTGTAGGGCCTCCTTACGTCTTCATATGTGTGAGTTTTTAACTTGCATAAAGCTAAGTTTAACTCCGTGTGAAACAGCTACGCCCGACTGACATTGTGATAGAGCCTTCTTTTGGACAGAACTAAGTCCTCTATGGCTGATCAGGCCTGACTCATGTTCTTCCTGACCCCGGTTACGTATCAGCACTGAAGGGCCCCTCTGCGACCTGAAGTCCAGCAGGGTCTCCGGTTTCTCCCACTAGCCGTGAAGGTACTAGCAAGCTCGGACCCGGTGTCCGGTTGTGCAGAGTGGAGGTAAGCTATCGTTGCTATTTCTCCTCAGTCACTCTCTCTTTCCCTTTTTCCACTTGCCTGTCGTCCTACTCACACCTTTAACATAAGCACAGGCAACAGTAGGTGTCAGCTTCCTTTTCTTCACCGCTCTCTAACAGTACCTCAGTTGACTCGGTGTTACAAATACTGCAGTTCCCTTTCCTTCACTTCTTTCTTAGGCTCTGTCCGAAGCAGCTATCAGGACCTTCCGTCAGACTGATCTGTGCACACTCCGAGAGTCACTTTCCACTTCCCTAGGGAACTAACAGTCAGCACGTTCTGAGGTAACAGTTTGTTTCTCTGCTTCCGTCTCATCTGACAGGAATCTCCGTCTGTCTGAACTCTGCTCTGAGCTCTGCTCTGACAGGAAATCAACTCCAAAAGGCCCACTGCTGCGTCTCTCCACACCCTTATATACTCTAAAGGGCTCCCTCTGGTGGCACTATAGGGAAATGTGAAGTGTGAATGAATATCGGGTGATTGTGAATTACCTTTCTGTGCATCCTCCTGGGTACATGTGGCACCAAGCGCAGCTGGGCTACACATCCTTGCCCTATAAGACCCAGCCATTTTCCCCGTCGCCACCATTTTCTCACTGCTGCAGCTGAGTGTTAGACCGCACTGCTGCTGCTGTGAGCTCTATATTGTGCACCAGCAAATTGGAAGCAAAATTTCTCTTTAATCGACAGAAAGGTTTGGGGAGTAAGGAGTGGGACTAGTTTGCAATTGCAGCCCTTTTGAGGGCGAGGTTACAGCAGTTCCTAGCACTTTTAGCAGGCAGGTCTGTGCTCTTAATAAATAGACAGATAGGTTGGGAGTAGTGACTATTTGTAATTGCAGCCCTTTTGAGGGCTAGGTTACATCACTTTTTGCCAGCTCCACCAGCGTTCAAATAACTGCAAATTTTTAGCTGCATCTTGCTTGTAAAATAATTGTGGGCATAGTAGCAGTGTGTGGTACTCATTCTATTAGGCCATCTATACAAAGGTCCACCAGTGTTCAAATAAGTATGAATTTTTAGCTGCATCTTGCCTGTAAAATAATTGTGGGCATAGTAGCACTGTGATACTCATTCTATTAGGCCATCTATACAAAACTCCACCAGCATTCAAATAAATACGAATTTTTAGCTGCATCTTGCCTGTAAAATAATTTGGGGCATAATAGCAGTGTGTGGTACTCATTCTATTAGGCCATCTATACAAAGCTCCACCAGCGTTCAAATAACTACAAATTTTTTGCTGCATCTTGCCTGTAAAATAATTGTGGGCATAGTAGCAGTGTGTGGTACTCATTCTATTAGGCCATCTATACAAAGCTCCATCAGCGTTTAAATAAATACGAATTTACAGCTGCATCTTGCCTGTAAAATAATTTTGGTCATAGTAGCAGTGTGTGGTACTCATTCTATTAGGCCATCTATACTAAGCTCCACCAGCGTTGAAAAACCAACAAATTTTTAGCTGCATCTTGCCTGTAAAATAATTTTGGGCATAGTAGCAGTGTGTGGTACTCATTCTATAAGGCCATCTATACAAAGCTCCACCAGTATTCAAATAACTACGAATTTTTAGCTGCATCTTGCCTGTAAAATAATTTGGGGCATAGTAACAGTGTGTGGTATTAATTCTATTAGGCCATCTATACTAAGCACCAACAGCGTGGAAATTACTACGAATTTTTAGCTGCATCTTGCCTGTGAACTAATTTTGGCCATAGTAGCAGTGTGTGGTACTCATTCTATTAGGCCATCTATACTAAGCTCCACCAGCGTTGAAATTACTAATAATTTTTAGCTGCATCTTGCCTGGACAATAATTTTGGGCATAGTAGCAGTGTGTGGTACTCATTCTATTAGGCCATCTATAATAAGCTCCACCACCTATGTATCTAACAAAACTGTTTTACTGCTTCTAACCCAGCCAATCCTTTTGGGCTACTACCACAAATTGGCCACTCAGCTCTGCTCGGTTTCCATCCATCATTTTTGTGCAAACAACTCCAGAGTAGTGTTGAGCATTCCGATACTGCAAATATCGGGTATCGGCTGATATTCGCTGTATCGGAATTCCGATTCCGAGTACCGATATTTTCGTCATATCGGATACCGGAATCGTAATTGTCCTGTCACTGTCAGTGTCCGTCGGTCGGGTCTGTCAGGAGTCAGCGGCACTTACCCGGCAGAAGATCTCCGGTGGTCTCGTCCTGGACTGCTTGATGGCCGCCATCCTCTTCTCCCTGGCGGTCACATGCAGTTTCTCGCGATAACTGCAGTGACTGCTGGGTAATCACGGCCGTAAAGCAGTCCGATGACGTCACCGCCGGGAAAGCAGGTAATCAGCTGTGCTGCGTCGGGATGTTAGGCCCTGCCTGGCATTCCGATGTAGCAGAGCTGGATCGTCGTGGGACACTCGTTGCTATGGACTGCGTCGGACAGGTGGTATACTGTTGGTTTGTTTTTTTCCTTTTTTTACAGGAGATCGATGGCGTCGCAGGAATGAGAGAGTAATAAAAGAAATGAAAACTGTGTTGTCTCTTTTATTTCATTAAAATACTTTTTTCTTGCTGTGTCTTTTTTTTAAACATTTAAAAACTTTGGGATTAATAATGGATCGGTGTCTTATTGACGCCTCTCCATTATTAACCGGGCTTATTGTCACCGTGCAATCAATGGTGACATTAACCCCTTATTACCCCGCTTGCCACCGCTACAGGGCAAGTGGGAAGAGCCTGGTAAAGTGCCACAATTGGCACATCTTTTGATGCGCCAAATGTGGGGCTGCTGTAGCCTGGTATTATCAGGCTGTTGAGGGCCAAAATCCATGGGCCTTGACAGTCTTTTAAAACCAGGCCGCAGCAGTCTGCATTTTACTTGGCTGGTTAACAAAAATAGGGGGACCCCTACGCCATTTTTTTTTTGAGGGGATCCCCTATTTATGTTAACCAGCCAAGCTAAGCAGACTGCTGTGGCCTGGTATTATCAGGCTGGCAAGGTCCATGGATATTGGATCCTTACCAGCCTGAAAAACCAGGCCTCAGCAGTCTGCTTCATCTGGCTGGTTAACAAAAATGGGGGGACCCCACGCCAATTTTTTTTCGACGGGATCCCCTATTTTTGTTAACCAGCCAAGATAAGCAGACTGCTGTGGCCTGGTATTATCAGGCTGGCAAGCAGGGTCGGACTGAGCCACCGGGACACTGGAGAAACCTCCGGTGGGCCCCAGCTCCTGCGTGGTGGGCCCTGATTTGAAAGGATAGGTCGGGGGGCAGAGGGGGTGGTGGCCCCGGGCCCCGCCTCTGAGGGGGCCCACCCGGAGCTACGCTACAGTAACTGTATCGGCGTGCACAGCACGCCGATACAGTTACATTCTGCGGCAGAGCAGGGAGAATCGCTCTCTCTGCTCTGCCGCCCGGAAGCTATGGGGCCTGAACAGGCGGTGGGGGGGCCCATTGCCAGCAGTGGGCCCCCCACCCGTCATCAGAGGGTCAGCTGTATCGGCATCCAGCTGTATCGGCATCTCAGCGTCTGACAGCGGGCGCCGGCAGGTGACGTCATCGCGCCCGCTGTCAGACGCTGAGAGGGAGAACAGTGAGCAGCACAGGAGCCGGGAGGTGAGTATTGTTTTTTTTTTTTTTTTAATGGGGGTGCATTATACTACAGAGGCTGTATATGAGGGGTGCATTATACTACAGAGGCTCCATATTGGGGTGCATTATACTACAGAGGCTGCCTATGGCGGTGCATTATAATATAGCGGCTGCCTATGGTGGTGCATTATATTATAGACTCTGCCTATGGGGGTTTATTATAATATAGAGGCAGCCTATGGGGGTGCTTTATACTATATTGAGGACTATCTGGTGTATTATGCTGTATGGATGCTATCTAGGGGCCATCATACAGTGTTGGACCCATTAAATAGTTTGGGGACATTAAGGGGTCAGTATATATCCAGTGAGGGGCATTATTCTGTGTATAGGGGAGATGTACAGGGGGAGACTTGGGACATTATTAAATGTAAAGTGGACACTTATTGTTATAGGGGAACTCGGGTTACTGTGACTGTCAAAGGGGCACACAGGGCATTATTACAGTCTAGGGGACAAAATGTGGGCACTGTTTTCTAGGGCACTTGCACCCGGCATTACTATATTCTAGAGGGGTGCTTTAGAATTTAGAGGTCACACAGAACCACACAGCAGGTGCAGTAATAGGGACACATATGGCAGCAGCGGCTCAGTATTGGGGTATCAGCAGGATGAGGAGTTTGTGCAGGTTGAGAATAGTCCAATTGGTGACCGTGACAGTGCTAAAAATATGAGAAGTGAAATGTGTCTTTGTTGTAATCTCTGCAGTCGAGTCCTGGCTGGAGAAGTCGTCATGTCGGTCTGGGCCAGATGGAAAAGACATGAAAAGTGAACAATTCCATTAGAAAGAACATCAGCGGTAAGTCATTATCTATACCTGTGCTGTAATCTATTATATGTTCTGTAGGACTGGTATTATTTACCACACACCATATGGCGGTAATATCAATATTGGTCTTTTTATATATAGATTATTTTTGGCAACAGCGCGGTCATTTGCTGAGGTTCTCTGATTAGGGGCCCACTCAGAAGTTTCGCCCCCACTAAACCAAAACCCTAGCTACGCCTCTGGCTCTCTCTCTAGTCTTTCTTTCTCTCTCTAGTCTTTCTCGCTCTCTGTTCTTTCTTTCTCGCTCTCTGTTCTTTTTTCTCTCTGTTCTTTCTTTCTCTCTCTCTTTTCTTTCTTTCCTCTCTTTCTTTCTCTGTTTGTTCTTTCTCTCTCGCTGCTCTTTCTTTCTTTTCCTCAGTACCAGCCACTGTGCCCTCATTACCAGTCAGTGTGATCAGCAGTGTTAAATGGGTACGCTTGGGGCGAGGATATGGGTGTGATTAGTTGTGAAATGGGTGTGGTCGGGCGTGGCCTAAAATTTCAGCGGCGCGCTCCTGATGAGCGCGACGGATGGTCTCCTGAGGGATCTCCTCCCACACCTGGACTAAAGCATTCACCAACTCCTGGACAGTCTGTGGTGCAACGTGGCATGGCCTAAAATTTGCTGCAGCAGGCACAGCGTGCCACAGCCTTTGTCCCTCTTTCCCTTCTTCAAAGGTTGGGAAGTATGATGGTGGTGTCACGACGTATAACAGATATATTCTATGATAGTAACCTATATCTAATGTGACATCATTCTATATTACATATAATAGAAAATATCAACATGTATACATAGTATCTGCCAGCAATGTCTTACCTGACATAATATCCTATGAATTGTGGGTCTATACAGTGTACGTGTCACGCTGTCTCTGGATAGAGGTGGACCGGGGTCTAAGCTGACCCTGAACTGGGTCCTGACTAGTCCCTCTACCTGGAGGTACTGTTAATGGTACAGAGGTCCAGGCCACCAGCGTAACCCTGTCTCCTGTAGATCCCTGACCACTGTAATCTAGTCCTGAGAAGGACCCTGATTACCACCACAGGGAATGGGCAGGTCACAGCTTACATACAGTCTTAGACAAACGAAACAGACAAGGGGTAAAGAAAACCTGTCTTGCATACAAAACTTCCACTACAGAGGAACACAAAAGGTAAAGGAGATAAACAATAAGCGAGGAGAGGAAAAACCACAACAGGCACTCTTAGCTTAAGTCTTCTCAGAAACGATCCGCTCTGCTGGTCTGAATGAATGCTTTCACCGGCAACTTCCCCAGCAGACCAGCAGGTATATGAAGGAAGCTAACTAACAAAACATCAAACGCAGCTGGGCGAGGCTGGTCAGTCCAGCACCGAGAGAGAAAGAATTAACTCCCTCAGTGCTGAAAAACACCCAGCACCAGAAACTCAGCTGTGCGAAGTCAGGGTGTGCAATCGCGACGATCTCCGCCGCGACACACCCGTGACAGTACCCCCCCTTCTACGAGGGGCCTCTGGACCCTCAGGGCCTGGTCTATCTTGGTGAGTAGTGTGGAAGGCCCGAACCAATCGGTCTGCGTTAATATCCGACGCAGAAACCCACATCCTCTCCTCAGGACCATACCCCCTCCAATGAACAAGGTACTGAAGGGACCGGCGATTCCGACGTGAGTCAATGATCTTCGATACCTGAAACTCCAAATTACCATTGACCACCACTGGAGGAGGAGGTAGAGGTGACGGTATAACTGGTGCCACGTACCTCTTAAGCAACGATTTGTGGAACACATTGTGGATTTTAAACGTAGGAGGGAGGTCAAGACGGAAAGCCACCGGATTAATTATTGAACTGATCCTGTATGGCCCGATGAATCTGGGACCGAGTTTCCAGGAGGGAACCTTAAGTTTTACATTCTTGGTAGACAACCATACCAGATCGTTCACACTTAGGTCCGGACCAGACACTCTCCTCCTATCAGCCATACGTTTGTATCGGTTCCCCATAGTGCTCAGATTATTAAGCACTCCTCTCCACACTGAAGCAAGTGACGACGAAAATCGTTCCTCCTCAGGAACCCCAGAAGAGTCCCCCCCATTGAAAGTACAAAACTGGGGGTGAAAACCATATGCCCCAAAAAACGGGACTTACCAGTGGACTCGCTCCGCCTATTGTTAAGAGCGAACTCTGCCAGAGGCAAGAAAGAAGACCAGTCCTCTTGGTTCTCTGAGACAAAACACCGGAGATATGTCTCTAAGCTCTGATTCAGACGCTCTGTCTGACCATGGTCTGCGGATGAAAAGCAGAAGAAAATGACAACTGCATCCCCGACGAGAACAAAATGCCTTCCAGAATTTGGACACAAACTGAGAACCCCGATCCGACACCACATCGGAAGGCAACCCGTGAAGTCTCACAATCTCCCCAATGAACACCTGCGCCAGAGTTTTAGCATTAGGAAGAGCAGGAAGAGCAATAAAATGTGCCATTTTGCTGAACCTGTCAAACTACAACTAGTATGACAGTTTTACCTGAAGACGGAGGGAGGTCCGTAATGAAGTCCATAGACAGATGGGTCCATGGACGCTCCGGGATTTTCAACGGTAAAAGGGCCCCAGACGGACGGGTATGTGGGGTCTTAGAGCGCGCACATACCCCACAGGACGCGACAAAAGTTACCACCTCTTTATTTAAGTTAGGCCACCAAAACCGGCGAGAAACGAGATCTACAGTTGCTTTACTCCCTGGGTGTCCTGCCAAAGCAGAATTATGATGTGCCTCGATAACCTTTTGTCTTAATTGATCTGGAACAAACAGTCTCCCTGGAGGTCCTACAGGGGCGTCCCCCTGAGCCTCCAATACCTCCTCCTCAAGCTCAGAGCAAACAGCCGACACCACAACTCCCTCCTGAAGAATAGGAACCGGGTCATCCGTCTTCCCGGCCCCCGGGAAACTACGAGATAAGGCATCAGCCTTTACATTTTTTGACCCAGGACGATATGTAACGACAAAAATTAAACCTGGTAAAAAACAACGACCATCTAGCTTGTCTGGAATTCAGACGTTTTGCAGACTCTAAATACAGCAAGTTCTTGTGATCAGTAATGACGGTGACCGGGAGGACTGCCCCCTCCAAAAAGTGACGCCACTCTTCAAAAGCCAACTTAATGGCCAAGAGTTTCCTATTGCCGACATCATAATTCATCTCGGCGGACGGCAATTTTTTAGAGAAGAAAGCGCACGGATGCCATTTACCAGGGGACGGACCTTGAGATAATACCGCACCCACTCCTACGTCAGATGCGTCTACCCACAATGAACGGTTGTGATGCATCAGGTTGGATGAGTATGGGTGCTGAAGCAAAACATTTTTTCAAGGAGGAAAATGCTTGACAAGCTTTGTCAGACCACCTAGAAAAATCCGTCCCTTTTTTTGTCATGTCAGTGAGAGGTTTGACAACGGATGAGAAATTACGAATAAATTTCCGGTAGTAGTTAGCAAACCCCAGGAAACGCTGCAGTGCTTTAAGATCCTCTGGCCGATCCCATTCAAGCACAGCCTTCACTTTCCCAGGGTCCATACGGAAACCGGAAGCTGACACCAGGAATCCTAAAAACTGAAGTTCTTGTACGGCGAATACACACTTCTCCCATTTGGCGTACAGTTTATTGTCTCGCAAGATCTGCAACACTTGTCTCACATGCTCCTGATGAGACACAGATCCGGCGAGTAAATTAAGATGTCATCTAGATAAATGACAACAAACTGTCCCACTAGGTGGCGAAAGATGTCATTAACAAAATGTTGAAACACCGCCGGGGCAGTAGTCAGACCGAAAGGCATGACAAGGTTCTCATAATGTCCCTCCGGAGTGTTAAACGCCGTCTTCCACTCATCCCCCTCCTTTATCCTAATCAGATTATACGCCCCTCTGAGATCCAACTTAGAGAACCATTTGGGCCCACAATCTGATTGAAGAGATCAGGAATAAGTGGGAGCGGATACGGATCTCGGACCGTAATCCGATTAAGCTCACGGAAATCCAGGCAAGGGCGTAGGCCTCCATCTTTTTTCTTCACAAAGAAGAACCCCGCGGCCACTGGAGAAGATGAAGGTCTAATATGCCCCTTGGCCAGACTTTCCGAAATATAATCCTTCATAGCTTGCCTCTCAGGACCAGAAAGGTTATATAACCTAGATTTTGGTAACTTAGCATCAGGAAGCAATTTTATAGCACAGTCATATGCACGATGAGGAGGTAATTCTTGACACCCTTCCTCTGAAAACACATCCTCAAAGTCCTCCAGAAAAGGAGGTAAGGTTCTAGGCACGACCGCACCGATGACCGTGTTCATGCAGTTACTATTGCAAAATTCACCCCACTGGCTTATCTCCCTGGATTGCCAATTAATAACTGGGTTATGTTTAGTTAACCAAGGAAGTCCCAACACAATAGGAGTGGGAAGGCCCTCCAACACATAACAAGACAATAGTTCTTTATGTATTGCCCCCACTCGAAGGTCTATGTTATGCACGGCTTGCACAAAGCTACCTTGACCGAGAGGCCTGGCGTCAATAGAGAATATAGGGATAGGTTTGGCCAATACACTCAGTTGCATACCTTGCACCTGGCAAACCGAGCGTCCACCAGATTAGCCGCGGCCCCACTATCCAGAAGAACAGAAATCCTCTCAGTTCTCGTACCTACCACCACCTCCGCTGGTACGAGAAACTGAGACGGACTTGGGGACGAAATACATACTCCCAGATTGTCGTCCACCACACAACCTGGGATCAACAGTTTTCCGGCGACTCCTTGCTCAGCAAAGTACGGGATGGACACCCTCCAACAAAATGTCCCTTTCTCCCGCAGAAGTAACACTTTCCTGTCTTGCGGCGCACCGCCGATCCCCTCCCTCGAAACGATGTCCCTCCTAACTGCATAGGCTCCTCAGAACAAACCAGGGGAACCTCAATATTAGGGACTTTAGAAGGAGGTGGAGTCATCACAGGAGGCGGAGTTAACTCGCACCTCTCCCGAAGCCGTCTATCAATGCGAATAGCAAGGGCCATAGCGGCCTCCAGTGACGGGGGAGAATCATACTGATCCAACACATCTTTTAATTTGTCAGATAATCCTTGACAAAACTGGCTCCTAAGAGCTGGGGCATTCCACTGAGTATCTGTGGCCCATTACGGAACTCAGAAGAAAATTCCTCCGCCGGACGATCTCTCTGCTGTATCTTGCGTAACTTCATTTCAGCAAGGGAGACCTGATCCGGATCATCATATACCAGACCCAGGGCTGTAAAAAATTGATCTACTGACTGGAGAGCCGGGGAGTCCGGAGGAAGAGAGAACGCCCAGGATTGAGGTCCCC
>JARQOD010000004.1:311634811-311698163 GCA_033576555.1 Oophaga sylvatica
ACCTCAGAGAAATTCCTAATGAAACGTCTATAGAAATTGGCAAACCCGATGAAGCGCTGCACCTCCTTCACATTTCTAGGACTTGGCCAATCCTTGATGGCTTGGGTCTTACTTCCATCCATACTAATTCCTTGTGTAGACAGTACATACCCCAGAAATTGAATTTCGGTCCTATGGAATTCACACTTTTCAAGTTTGATGTAAAGATGGTTTTGTCTTAGACGTTCCAAGACCATTCTCACATGTCCATGATGTTCCTCTGTGGAGTTAGAAAAAATTAGAATATCATCCAAATAAATCACCACAAATGTATCTAGGAGATCAATGAAGATGTCATTCACCAAGTGTTGGAAAGTGGCTGGGGCGGTACTCAGACCAAAAGGCATAACTAGATATTCAAAGTGTCCATAGCGTGACCTGAATGCAGTCTTCCATTCATCCCCAGGTCTAATACGGACCAAGTTATAGGCCCCACGGAGATCCAATTTAGAGAAAATTTTGGCATGCCGCACTCTCTCCAATAACTCAGGGATTAAAGGCAATGGATAACGGTTTCTAATAGTAACCTTATTGAGTTCCCTATAGTGTACGCAGGGTCTCAAGATCCATCTTTCTTCTTCACAAAGAAGATGGGTGCACCTGCAGGAGATGAAGAGGGGCGTATGAAGCCCTTGGCTAGATTTTCGTCTATGTAATCCTTTAAAGCCTTTAGCTCAGGCCCCGCCAGGGGTAGATCTTACCAAAAGGTATCTCTGCTCCAGGCAATAATTCAATCGGACAATCATATGGACGGTGAGGGGAAGCTGGTTAGCGTTCTTCTTGTCACATAAATCCACATAGTCCTGGTATACAGCCGGTAGTTCAGGGACTGACATGGTTCCTTTAGGAGCAGAGCAAGCTGAAACTTCTGGACTCATCTGTTTCTCTGGAAAGTGTAATTCCTTGGTCTCCCAGTTAATGGTAGGGTTCTGAGCCTGCAGCCATGGTAGCCCTAGAATAATGGGAAAGTGAGGAGAAGAGATAAGCATAAAGGACAGTTTCTCTTGATGATCTTTACCCATAAGGACCCTCAAAGGCTCCGTTTCCTGATCCACTGGTCCAGAGGTCAGTAGGGAGCCATCCACAGTTTCCATCTGTACTGGAGTAGCCTTCTTCACTGAACGTATCCCCTATTTCAGAGCAAAGGAGACATCCATAAAATTCCCACTTGCCCCTGAGTCGATCATAGCAGAGCTAGACACCCAGACTGAGTTAACCCAGAGTTTGATGGAAAGGAAGCAATGAGAATTGTTTTTCCTACAACTCAGCTGGGACACCGCTGAGGAAACTTGAAAAATTGCAGCGTTTACACAGTCATCGTCCTCAGAAGTAACGGAGTTTAAGTCCGAGAAATCAAGATCTGTTGCTGCAGATCTCTCTGGAGCCTGAGGCTCGGACCTGACAGATCTCCTCTCGCAACACTCACAGTGAATGAGTGCTGCAGTAGTCTTACGAGAACGGCTGGGGCAGTTTATAATGAAGTGCCCTGACTTACCACAATAGAAACATAGATTTTCCTTAAAACGATGTTCCTTGCGTGCATCACTAACCCGTCTTTGTAAAGAGTCTACCTGCATGGGTTCAGGTTCAGGTTCCCGTGTGATCCTACTCAAAGGTTCCTTAGCTGGGGAGGAAGGTAGGAAAAGGTTAGTGCGATTGCTTTCGAACCATCTCTCTTGCCTGCGTTCAGTCAGGCGAGCATCAATACGGATGCAGTAGTTAATAAAGTTACCTAACGCAGTGGGAGGGTCGGCACGAGCAAGTTCATCCTTAATTAGTGGAGACAACCCCTTTCGAAAAATAGATTTTTTGGCGGAACTGTCCCAGGTGGTATCAAGGGCCCATCTCCTGAAATCCAAGGCATATTCGGCTACCGAGTGCTTACCTTGGCGCAAAGTTAACATGGCTGCTTCAGCTGTTGCACCTCGATTGGGGTCATCAAACACCTGCCCCATGGCTGAAATGAAAGCATCAAGATGATCCAAACATTCATCCTCAGTCTCAATCAGAGGGTTTGCCCACATCAAAGCCTTGTTGGTAAGTAACATAATTATAGTAAGCACTTTAGATCGTTCAGTGGGAAATTGTGAAGCATGTGCAGAAAAAAACAGATTGCATTGGTTAATAAATCCCCTGAATTTTTCACGTTCACCGCCAAAACGAAAAGGGGGCAACTTGGGAATCCCAGAACTTGGGGCTACGGCAGGAGCCTGGACTCGCTCCTCTAGAAACCTCCAATCCTGGCTGTCCAAACACTTGCAAATTGTGATTAGTGAGGTCCTGTAGGTTTGTAAAACGGGTTTTTATAGTCTGTAAATCTGCAAGGATATTATCAGTCACTCCGCAAAGTTCCTTTATGCGGGCCTCCATTTTCCAGATCTTTTAAGACAGGAGTACTGGAAGGAGAGGAGAAAAGAAAAAAAAAAAAACAATAGTGTTTACCTGTGGTAACACTGCAGAGAGAAAAAAAAAATAAGGGAACTGCTCACCTGGAATGGTTGTGAGAAGTCACAACCACTATCATCACAGAAAGTTCAACCGGACATCTGATATCCACAGTTACAGCAGACACAAAAGAGGGAAGAGAAAAAAAAAACAATAGTGTTTACCTGTGGTAACACTGCAGAAAAAAAAACTTAAGAGAATTGCTCACCTGGAATGGTTGTGAGAAGTCACAACCACTGTCATCACAGAAAGTACAACTGGACGTCTGATATCCACAGTTACAGCAGACACAGCCTTCCAGACCCAGCAGACACTAACGTTTTGGCTTCAGAATCTTGTAATGTATGTAGTACAGTTCATATAGCGTCTTGTGCTTGGGTGCGATGAAAATACATGAGACACAGGTTTGATATAGAAGGTCTTGTATTACTTCATACAAGTGGCAAAAATAGTCACACAGTTTGCAGATACAGAAGCAGGAGACACAGCAGGCCAGAGTAACTTAAGCTCAGCAATCACTCTCCACAACAGGTTCAGGATCTTCTTCTCTGTTACCGTAAGTCCATGCAAACGTGGATCTTTCAAAGAGCAGGGTTCCAGAGTCCACAAGTGTTCAGAGTTCCTCAGTAGGAATAGCTGGAGTACATAGTCCAAGGCTTCCAGGAGTCAGGTCACAGGTTCACTGCAGGCTAGATTCTGAAGCACTGATTGCTCAGCTGTGGCTGCTTAAGAAGCAAGAGGGAGAGAATCAGGGCGGGAACATGAAAGCTGAAAACTCCATATTGACTGAGGGCAAGATAGCTGCAGCAAGACAGAAAGCAAAATGGCTGACGGAAAACTGAGTTTCAAGAACATGTACAAAGAACCTTACAGAGGTATCCAAGTGTGACGCGTACCCGATGCCCTGCGTCGACGAACTCATCGAGAGGCTTGAACCGGCGAGGTACATCACCACTCTTGACCTGACGAAGGGCTACTGGCAGATCCCCATGTCCCAGATGGCTAAAGAGAAGACAGCTTTCTCAACACCGGATGGCTGTTTTCAATACACGAGGATGCCGTTCGGACTACAGGGGGCCCCACCACTTTCCAGAGGGCTATGGATCAGATCCTAGCCCCACATAAGAAGTATGCCGCAGCCTACCTCGACGACATTGTGGTCTTTAGCTCAGACTGGGCTAGTCACCTACCTAAACTACAGGCCGTTTTGGACGCGCTAAGGAAAGCAGGATTTACCATAAATCCGAGAAAGTGTGCCATCGGAAAAGAGGAGGCCAAGTACCTGGGCTATGTTGTTGGGAGAGGCGAAATAAAGCCGCAGATCAAGAAAGTTGAGGCAATTCAAACCTGGCCGCAACCGCTCTCGAAGAAGCAGGTGAAAGCATTCCTGGGAATGGTGGGATACTACCGGCGGTTTATCCCAATTTCGCCACGATTGCCGCCCCACTAACAGATCTTCTAAAAGGCACCAAATCAACCATGGTGAAATGGACGGAAGAAACGGAGACCGCGTTTCAAAAGCTGAAGCTAACACTGTGCAAGCAGCCTGTCCTGGTCGCGCCAGACTTTAAGAAAGAATTTGTGGTCCAGACTGACGCATCAGAGATTGGTCTAGGGGCCGTACTCTCCCAGGAAATAAATGGGGAAGAACATCCCATTCTCTATCTAAGCCGAAAGCTGTCCTCCTGCGAGAAGAACCACGCCATAGTAGAGAAAGAGTGTTTAGCCATAAAATGGGCCGTGGATACACTGAAATATTACCTACTAGGCCGGAAGTTTAAATTAGTATCAGACCATGCCCCGTTGAGATGGTTGAGGGAAAAGAGGGGAAAAAATGCTAGGGTAACTAGATGGTTCCTAGAGCTTCAAGAATTTAACTTTCACGTGGAGCATAGGCCAGGGAAGTTACATGGGAATGCAGATGCCCTCTCTAGGATTCCCTGTCTGGTGTCAGAAGGTGCCCAAACCCCGGCTTTGGGCAGAGGGGGGGAATATGTGACAGTGTCACTGGTTTTATATGTGAAGGGAGGTATGTGTCACACAGGATGCTCTCCTGTGTGAACTAAGACCTGCTTTATTTATCTGCCAGCATGTTATATGCTGGTAGGTTTACTCTGTTAAAGGGTGTGGCTGAGCAATGTATAAAAGCTCAGTCCTGTTTTTTTTTCTCTGATGTGGTCTGGAGAGGAAAGTCTCCAGACAGGATAGTGGAAGCTGCAGAGCTTTCCACAAGGACTTTAGCAGGGCAGTTTATGCTACGAGAGCGGGCGGAACCCGCTCATCTATATACTGAGTTATTGTTTTTTTTTTTTTTATGTTTTTCCCGTTTAACCCAGAGGGGTCATGTTTACTTTTCCTGCGAAACCTGCATGAGTTTATGGCTGATAATAAACCAGCAGAAAGAAAACCCAGAGAACGTGTGTCCTGAGTCTGCCTTCAGGAGAGCCGAGCGAGTCGTCTTACCACATAACATTGACCTAAAAAGCCTTTCATAATCTATCTCCTCCTTATATCTATGAACTAATCTCCCGATGTATTCCATCATGTAATCTATGGTCCTCTCAAGACCGCTGCTAAATCTCTGCACTTACATGTTTCCCACTCATTCGCCTCCAAAGAGTCTCTCGAGTATCTCCTATTTTCTGGAATTCTGTGCCACAACATGTCTAATTTTCTACCACATTCAGAACTTTCAGATGCAACCTGAAAACCCATATCAAGAAGAAAGCTTACAGCCCGCAGTAACCCACTACACCACCAAGAAAGCTACCGCAACTCTCCTAACCTACTTTCTCCTTCCACATTCTCCTGTAAAATGTAAGCCCACAAGAGCAGGGCCCTCCCACTTCTGTACCAGTCTGTCATTGTTAGTTTGTTCAGTATATCTTTCATTTACAGGGTGGGTCATTTATATGGATACACCTAAATAAAATGGGAATGGTTGGTGATATCAACTTCCTGTTTGCGGCACATTAGTATATATGGGAGGGAAAAAACTTTTTAAGATGGGTAGTGACCATGGCGGCCATTTTGAAGTCGGCTAGTTTGGATCCAACTTTATTTTTTCCAATGGAAAGAGAATCAAGTGACACATCCAACTTATTGAGATTTCACAAGAAGAACAATGATGTGCTTGGTTTTAACGTAACTTTATTCTTTTATGAGTTATTTACAAGTTTATGACCACTTATAAAATGTTATATAAAGAACCCAAAATAACGCCAAAGGATACAGACTTAATAAATTACTAAGTAATACAGGAGAACAAAAAGTCCAAAAAGTATCTCAAAAATATATAATTTTATTAAATGTTTACATATACCAATAAAATACAAAATTGCCCATAAATATTCATAAATTGCATATATAAATACAGATATTGTGATCCACCAAACAAAGTAACATATATGGACAACAAGGGTTCCTACTAAAAGTGCCACATTATGCATATGGAGCGCAAGCAAATAACAATTTAGATATTGAATATTGCCATTCCCATAATGGGCATACAGGCTCAATCAATCTGCTTAGTAGAAAAATGAAGCAACTATGTTGTGCTCCTTATGCCCGCACTACCACCAACATTGAAAATAACAAGGCATACATATGAATATAAGAAGTAAAATTACCCATGTCAGAAATAGGTTGTAACAAACCACGAGGTGTCCAAAGACACTGATGCGCGTTTCTCGAGCTCTAGGCTCGCTTCCTCGAAGGGGGGGCGCCCTGAATGAGCAAACATAGCCAGGGGCATTACACCTCGCTAACTGCACTTGGTGACTATGATGACTGTGGGAGCAGGTGGGCAAGAGGCTGCTCAACAAGTCTTGGAATCTCCAAGGTTTGCAGGACTAATCTCTGTATGTAACATTTCCTCCACTTATTCTTGGGCCTCTACGAGCTCCCTCAACCTCTCCCTTAATGAGACACAACATGTCTGATTTTCCACCACATTCAGAACTTTCAGATGGAACCTGAAAACCCATCTCAAGAATTAAGCTTACAGCCCACAATAACCCACCTCCCTTCCAACAGTGCAGAGAGAACCCCCCACCAGTGTTTGAACAAATATGCCTTGAAGATCGCAGTCACATAGCTCAAGAGTTGTGGACAGCTATCCTAACCGAGTTTGAGCAATGGCTGTCTCCAGTGAACCTTGAGCCAGGGAAGGCAATGAGCGATAACGGTGCAAACCTGGTGGCGGCCCTATGCCGGGACAACCTCACACACGTGCCTTGAATGGCTCACGTCCTCAACCTTCTGGTACAGCAATTTCTCAGCCACAATCACAGCCTGGATGCGCTGCTGCAAAAAGCATGGTCACTGTTAAAAGACAGTATTTATTTAGTATTGTAATATCTAAATAAATCTAAATCTAAATAATCATTTGCATATTCCCAGTTCATTCTGGGATAAGTGAAGAGTCTCCGCGAGCTCCAAGAACACTGGGTTTTGGCTGTTGCAGCTGAAAGGAGGACATCGGTAAACCAGGGGAGGAGTCCTGAGGAGATCATTTGCATATTCCCAGTTCATTCTGGGATAAGTGAAGAGTCTCCGCGAGCTCCAAGAACACTGGGTTTTGGCTGTTGCAGCTGAAAGGAGGACATCGGTAAACCAGGGGAGGAGTCCTGAGGAGATCATTTGCATATTCCCAGTTCATTCTGGGATAAGTGAAGAGTCTCCGCGAGCTCCAAGAACACTGGGTTTTGGCTGTTGCAGCTGAAAGGAGGACATCGGTAAACCAGGGGAGGAGTCCTGAGGAGATCATTTGCATATTCCCAGTTCATTCTGGGATAAGTGAAGAGTCTCCGCGAGCGAATTTTGGTACTTTTTTCACCGCTGTGATATCTCTTTAACAATAAGAGCATGGAAGAGGCCAGGAGCCATGTGGTGAGTTGCATTTCTTGCTACATGTTCACAGATTTACCAGTGGAAAAGCCAAATTTCACATGCCACAAATGCAAGCTTGTGTCCATGTTGGAGGAAAAGTTGCGGAATCTGGAAGAGAGGTTATCTACATTGAAGATCATTAAGGAAGATGAAGAGTTCTTAGACAGAGCAGAATTATCTCTTCATGGTGCAGAAAGAGAAGAAATTCGAAGAGCACCTGAAGAAGCAGAGGAATGGAAGCATGTGACCCAAAGAAGCAGGAGAATCGTGAGGCAGTCAGCACCCATACTGCTCAGGAACCAGTACCAGGCTCTCACACAGGAGAATGAAGAAGAAATACATCAGGATAAGACTTTACCCACAAAGAGCAACCTTGTAAGCCCTCAGAGTCCTCCTGAATGGAGAAAGAAAAATGTTGTGAAGAAGAAACGGAGAGTTGTGGTCGTGGGGGATTCCCTGTTGAGAGGAACAGAGGCTGCTATCTGCAGACCGGATATAACCTCAAGAGAAATGTGCTGTCTTCCAGGTGCAAAAATTAAAGATGTGTCTGACAGGATATCAGGACTCTTCAGACCTACAGATGACTACCCATTCCTCCTAATACATGTGGGGACAAATGACACCACAAGAAGTGACCTGGAAACCATCTGCAGTGACTTTGAAAACTTAGGCAAGAAAGTGAAAGAACTGGGTGTGCAGGTGGTCTTCTCTTCCATCCTCCCAGTGGATGGCCATGGAACAAGGAGGTGGAATAAGATTCTTCAGGTGAACAACTGGCTACGTCGATGGTGCCGTCAGCAAGGATTTGGATTTCTGGATCACGGAGTGAATTACCTATACGATGGACTACTTGCTAGAGATGGGGTGCACCTTACGAAGACTGGAAAACATGTATTTGGAAGTCGCCTTGCTACACTCATCAGGAGAGCTTTAAACTAGAACAATGTGGGAAGGGAAGCAAAATGCCAGAAAAAGCCATACACCTGACAAATGCTATTGAGAACTCGGCTATTAGAAGTGGAAAGGAAGAACGAAGACAAAACAATCTAAATAATAAAAATATTGGAGGAAGAGAAACTAATCACAAACTAAAATGTTTTTATACAAATGCACAAAGCATGGGCAACAAACAAGGAGAATTGGAACTACTAACGCAGGAGAAGAAGTATGATGTCATTGGAATCACTGAAACTTGGTGGGACGATACACATGATTGGAATACAAGGCTAGAAGGATACAACTTATTTGTAAGAAACAGACTTGATAAACGAGGAGGAGGTGTTGCATTGTATGTTAGAAAAGCGTATATTTGCACAGAGATTGATGCTTCAGAGACTGGTAGTTCTGTGGAAACTGTTTGGGTAAGAATACAAGGACAGAACAATGGAAAGGACACCATTGTAGGCATTTACTACAGGCCACCTATGCAAGCTGAAGATATGGATGAACTCTTTATGCATCAAATGGCCAAGTTCTCCAAAAATATGACATAGTGGTCATGGGAGATTTCAACTATCCAGACATTTGTTGGGAATCGCTCTCAGGCAAAACAAACAGGTCAAGGAAATTCTTATCCTCTCTTGCTGACAACTTTATCTTTCAAAAGGTAGGGGAGAAAACAAGAGGAACTGCTACCTTGGATCTAATCCTTATAAATAGGGAGGAAATGGTTGAGGAGGTAAGAGTGGCTGGGACCCTAGGAGGTAGTGACCATGCTATTTTAGAATTTTGGATAACAAGAGGAGGGAGACCTGTGAAGACTCAGACGTCAAGATTAGATTTCAGAAAGGCAGATTTTAAGGGACTCAGAAAGAGAATTGGAGGGATCCAATGGCAGGATATCCTTAAGGACAAAAATGTCCAGGAAGGATGGGGCATCTTGAAAAATGAGATTCTCAAAGCACAATTGTCAACAATTCCAAAAAGAGGGAAGAATGGGAAGCATTTAAGGAAACCAGGATGGATGAACACAGAACTTAAACACATGCTAAAAAGGAAGAAAGAAATGTTTATCAAATGGAAAGAGGGAGGCATATCTAAAGAAGAATATAATGCCATCTGCAGAACCTGCAGGGCACAAATCAGATTATCTAAAGCTGACAATGAATTAAGGCTTGCAAGAGATGTCAAAAGCAACAAAAAAGGATTTTGGGGATACATCAAAAGTAAAAGAAAAGTCAAAGATGCTATAGGATTTTTACAGGATGAAAATGATGAAATGGTAAGAAAGGATGTTGAGAAGGCTGAACTTTTAAATTCCTATTTTGCATCTGTTTTCTCTCAGAAAGGAAATGTAACATCAACTGATCTTCACTGTCCTATTAAAGGAATAGAAGAATCCAGGATATCTATAAACAGAAAGACAGTGAGGAAACACTTAGCTAACCTAAATGAATTCAAGTCTCCAGGCCCAGATGAATTACACCCCAGAATACTGAAGGAGATAGCAGAAGAAATTCTTGAACCACTGTCCATAATCTTTGAAAATTCTTGGAGAACAGGTGAAGTCCCAGAAGACTGGAGAAGAGCAAATGTTGTTCCTATCTTCAAAAAGGGGAAGAAGGTGGACCCAGGGAACTACAGGCCGGTGAGTCTGACTTCTATACCAGGAAAGATCTTTGAACAAATTATTAAAGAACATGTATGTAAGTACCTGCATAAGAATGAAGTGATTAAACAGAGTCAGCATGGGTTTGTAACTAATAAGTCATGTCAGACTAACTTAATTTCCTTCTATGACAGAATCACTGACTGGGTGGATCAGGGAAATGCTGTAGATATAGTATATCTTGACTTCAGCAAAGCATTTGACAAAGTATCTCACACAATCCTTATTGAAAAAATGACTAAGTATGGAATGGACAAGGCAACTGTTAGGTGGATTCATAACTGGCTTAGTGATCGGACTCAAAGAGTGGTCGTAAATGGCTGCACATCCAGTTGGAAGAATGTCTCAAGTGGGGTACCACAAGGCTCTGTTTTGGGCCCTGTATTGTTCAACATCTTTATCAATGATTTAGATGAAGGAATTGAGGGTAAACTGATCAAATTTGCTGATGACACAAAGCTAGGAGGGGTAGCTAATACTAGAGAAGAGAGAGAGAGGATTCAAAAAGATATAAATAAACTGGAGCAGTGGGCAGCAACTAACAGAATGGTTTTTAACAGGGAAAAATGCAAAGTACTACATCTGGGCAATAAAAATGAAAAAAGCATATACAAAATGGGAGGAATAGGGCTAAGTAACAGCACATGTGAAAAAGACTTGGGTATACTAATTGATCACAGACTGAACATGAGTCAACAGTGTGATGCAGCCAGCAAAAAAGGCAAATACAATTCTAGGATGTATCAACAGAAGCATACAGTCTAGATCACGTGAGGTCATTATTGCCCTCTACTCCTCTTTGGTCAGACCTCATCTGGAATACTGTGTCCAGTTTTGGGCACCACATTTTAAAAAAGACATCAACAAACTGGAGCAAGTTCAGAGAAGAGCCACCAGAATGGTGACCGGTCTGCAAACCATGTCCTATGAGGAACGGTTGCAGGATTTGGGAATGTTTAGCTTGCAAAAAAGAAGACTGAGAGGAGACTTAATAGCTGTCTACAAATATCTCAAGGGCTGTCACATTGTAGAAGGATCATCTTTATTCTCATTTGCACAAGGAAAGACTAGAAGCAATGGGATGAAACTGAATGGGAGGAGACACAGATTAGATATTAGAAAAAACTTTTTGACAGTTAGGGTGATCAAGGAGTGGAACAGGCTGCCACGAGAGGTGGTGAGTTCTCCTTCAATGGAAGTCTTCAAACAGAGGCTGGACAGACATCTGTCTGGGATGATTTAGAGAATCCTGCTTTGAGCAGGGGGTTGGACCAGATGGCCCAGGAGGTCCCTTCCAACTCTACCATTCTATGATTCTATGATTCTATGATTCTATCTTGATGATTGCTTCCCCTTAATAAATTAAAAGTAAAACATCTCATTACAGATTAGGATTATCACTTTTCTTCAAGCTTATTGTAAATGGAACTCAGAAATACATTATGCCAAACTATATTTCCTTTATTTTTCCTTATGAATTAATCTTAAAATTGTTTAAGCCTAATATTTATAGTAACCATTTTTTATTTATATTTATTCTAATAAGTTATGTTTGCTAATTTATAAAGCTATATATGGTGCATTCCATTATCTACTTTTAGATTTTCACAAATTAATATTTGGTATTTTAATCTGAAATAATTATTCATCTTACTGTCCTCTCTTGATTACTGTGTAATTAAAAGGAGAGACATAGGGGGCTTGCTCATGTGACAGATATTTGTTTAAAATACCGTGTGCTGCATACATTAACATTTCTTTATCTGTGGGGCCCCTTAAGTGGGAGTGTGAAAATAATAGCAACATTTCTAATGTGCTGTGCTGCAGATAAACCCAGGAGGAAATCACTGAGTGAAAGGATAGGTAAAATGAAAGTACAATAGAACAGTAATTTCAAGATGAATTCACCTTTTTTGTATTTGCTGTATTTCAAAAGTTTGCAAGCATAATCTTATAGATTACTTTACATAAAATGAAAACATATCTGAATATAGGGCCATTTTATACATGATTCATAAAATAAAGAAAAATCAACTATAAAAAAAAGGGGATATGTATAAGTTACTTATTGTTAGCCATTTAACTGATGTACTACCCACTAATCCTTAAAATGCGGATCAGAAAGTCCACGTCAGAATTACGCTTTGGTTGCACATGCACATGTATACTTCATTCTGAAGGGGCAATTCATACCAACGTTCTTGGGACCCAACGAATCAGCACTAGAGTTGAGCATTCCGATACCGCAAGTATCGGGTATCGGCCGATATTCGCTGTATCGGAATTCCAATACTTAGTTCCGATATTTTTCATATATCGTATACCGGAATCGGATGTTCCCATAATTCTTTGAGAGGCAATGTGATTTTAGACAGCCAATGAGGAATCCTAGGAAGTGTGGGCACATCCTGTAATGCTGCGGTCATGTTAACTAATGGCATGGCTGTGATTGGATGCTGAAATGATGTCAGAATGCACTATAAAAGGCGCCGCCGCCATTTTAGCGTCACTGTGCTGTGAATTCAGTTAGGGACAGAACGCTGCTCTGCTGACTCAGAGGGACAGTTACAGATAGCGTTTTTGTGAATTGCTGTGTAGGCAGGCTATTTGAGAAACCGCTCTGTAAATCATCCTTTTTCCTTGCAGTGTTGTTTTCACAGCTCTGTGCAAGGTGTGTGTGTGAGTGCAGGTGACGCTGCAGTTTGCTCTGCATCCAACGCTGTTTGTAGTCATCTGCACATGTCACTCACTGACTCTTTTTTTTTTTATTTTGTGGAATTGGTGCTGCTCCATTCAATTGAATTTAACAGTGATCTATTAGTGTGACGTGCTTCCATCCGTATCCAATACATTGGTTGCAAACACTATAGAAGTACACAAAGGAGCCTTTCACAGCTAGTGAACAGTTGTGTGCAGTGTTCACTGTAGTCTGAGGTTTTTATTTTTTGAGTGCAGATCACGCTCCAGTTAGTTCTTCAACCACTGCTGGTTGTAGTCTGCTGAGCGTGTGTCACTGCCTCATCCTTGACATTTTTCTCTAATTGGTGCTGCTCCATTCTATTTCAAATAACTCAAATCTATTAGTGTGACGCGCTTCCATCCGTATACAATACATTGGTTGCAAACACTATAGAAGTACACAAAGGGCCTTTCACACTAGTGAACAGTTGTGTGCAGTGTTCACTGTAGTCTGAGGTTTTCATTTTTGAAGTGCATATCACGCTCCTGTTAGTTCTTCAACCACTGCTGGTTGTAGTCTGCTGAGCGTGTGTCACTGCCTCATCCTTGAAATTTTTCTCTAATTGGTGCTGCTCCATTCTATTTCAAATAACTCAAATCTATTAGTGTGACGCGCTTCCATCCGTATACAATACATTGGTTGCAAACACTATAGAAGTACACAAAGGGGCCTTTCACACCTAGTGAACAGTTGTGTGCAGTGTTCACTGCAGTCTCTGCGGAATAACCACACTTAGGCCTTATAAATTTTCTGACTTTCTTTATCAATCTACCAAGATGAAGAAGGCAGGGAGTAAGGCACGTGGTCGTGGCCTTGGAGTTTCAGCAGGGAGAGGACGTGGGGATTCTGTGGCTGCTGCCGCCCCCAGTGACACAGCATCCACCAGTTTTCCCCGTGAGCGTTCCTTTATGCGCACTTTTGTAGAGCTCGGCGTACCCCCCTGCTGCGGGAAGAACAAATTGAAGCCGTTGTTGGTTGGATGGCAGCCAATGCATCGACTTCAATTGCTTCCTCCTCCTCTCAGGACCACAGCACTGTTGAACAACCATCTGTCTCTTCACCGCCTGCCAAATTGCCCAGGCAGTCAGAGAGTTCTGTACAGGAGCCAGCAGAGTCTCAGCTTCTGTTCTCAGAATCTGTTGGCTTGCAAACAGGGGCCCAGCCAAGCAGCATTCTGGAATGTGAAGAAGAGGGAGTATGCAGTGATGCGCAACAGCTGTGTCTCTCTGAATCAGAAGAGGCGGGTGAGCCAGTGCCGATGGTCAGCACACCGCAGAACGCATCTGATGATGATGAGACTCAGGTGCCAGTTTCTGTTGAGCATGGTGCTGTCCAGACCACCCAACAGCAGCAGGTGTTGGAAGAGGGTAGTGGAGATGATGAGGTCCAAGACCCAACATGGCGTGAGGAACAGGAAGGTGGTGGGAGCAGCTCTGAGGAAGAGATTGCCCCAACGGTCCAAACAGGAGGGAGAGGTAGGCTGCAGACTCGGTTGCCTGTAGCCTCCAGTTTGGCACCTGTTCGGAGCAGTTCTCTTCCAAAAGTTAAAACGGGCGCTCCCAGGACTTGCACTGCGTGGTCCTTTTTTGTCACACTTGCAGATGATATTTGCTATGTCAAATGCAAGCTGTGTAATCAAAAAGTAAAAAGAGGTAAAAGTGTCAGTAACCTCAATACCACAAATATGTGGAAACATGTGCGGACAAAGCACGTAGTTGAGTTACAAAGACACACTGGAGATGTAGGCCAACCTACAGCACCACCTACATCTTCAGGTCGTGTTGGAGCCTCTTCCTCCAGCTCACACACAGCTGGTTCGGCTTCCTCACAGGATCGCCATGGAAGAACCTTGGTCACTGTTGTCCAGAGACAAAGTGTTATTCCACCCACAGCAGCAAGTTCCCTGTCATCCTCACACTCCCAGGCCACAAAACAGCCATCGGTAGCACAGGCATGGGATAAAAGACGGCCATACTCGGGAAACCATCCACGAGCACAGGCTCTGAATGCTGGCATTGCAAAACTCCTGCCCTTGAAATGCTGTCATTCAGGCTGGTGGAGACTGACAGTTTCCGTAACTTAATGGCATTGGCAGTCCCACAATACAATGTGCCAAGCCGATTTTATTTCAGCAGGCAAGCCGTCCTTTGTCTGCAAAAGCATGTTGAGGGAAAAATTAAACATGCGCTACTAAACGCCGTCAGTAGCAAGGTCCACCTGACCACCGATGCGTGGACCAGTACCCATGGCCAGGGACGATACCTTTCCCTCACTGCCCATTGGGTCAATGTTGTGGAGCCGGGTACAGATCTTGGAGTGGCGCTGTACGTGTTCTGCCAACTCCAAGGATTGCAGGAATCAAGTCTGTACACATTGACTCCTCCTCCTACTCCAGTTCCTCAGAATCATCGCTGCAGGTCTACCTCCACATGGACCCGTGAACGCTTACCTGTTGCGACCGATATGAGCACAGCCGTGGCCAAACGTCAACAGGCCGTCCTGAAATTAATTTACATGGGAATCGAAGCCACACAGCGCAGGAGCTCTGGAATGCCATCAAGCAGGAGAGCGACGTGTGGTTTTTGACAGCGAATCTCCAGCCAGGCTTGGTAGTGTGTGACAATGGCCGAAATCTGGTGGCAGCTCTGGCCCTTGGCAACCTCACTCACATACCATGTCTGGCACATGTGCTCAACTTGGTCGTGCAGAGTTTTTTGAGGGACTATCCGGATGTTGATGCACTGCTGCACAAGGTCCGCCTAGAGTGCGCTCACTTGCGACGTTCCAGCATGGCCAGATCGCGCATTGCAGCTCTGCAACGCAGATTTCGCCTTCCTGAACATCGCATCATATGTGACGTAGCCACCAGGTGGAATTCCACGTTACATATGTTGGAGCGGTTGTGTGAGCAGCAGCCAGCAGTAATGGAGTATCAGCTGCATCAGGCGCAATCAACTAGCAATTTGCACCGTTCACACTTCACCACTACTGAGTGGGCCTCTATGAAGGACATCTGCTACGTTTTACGTGCGTTTGATGAGTCAACGCGGATGGCGAGTGCAGATGATGCACTAGTCAGCCTGACTGTCCCCCTTATCTGCCTGCTTCAAAAAACACTGCAAGCACTAAGGGATGAGGTTTTGGAAGAGGTGGAGGATGAGGAGTCACAAATTCCATCACCTTCTGGACAGTCAGCGCAACGTGGTTCCTCACAAAGGGCTGGGCAGGGCTCACTTTGTGAGGAGGATGAGGAGGAGTCAATGGAGGAGGAAGACATCGCTCCAGAGGGAGGTACACAACGCTCTAGTCAGTATGTAGAGCGAGGGTGGGGTGATGCAGAGCAGGCAGAGATTACGCCTCTTGCAGGGGACTGCGTTTCTTGGCCAGTTGGGAGTCTGCAGCACATGGTTGATTTCATGCTGCAGTGCCTGAGAAACAACCGCCGCATTGCCCACATTCTCACCACGTCTGATTATTGGGTGTACACCCTCCTAGACCCTCGAGGGACAACTTACAAAGCCTCATCACACCGTTGAACCGGGAGCGTAAAATGCGGGAGTACCAAGACACACTGGTGCAATCCATAATGTTCTCTATTCCAGCCGAGAGCACTGCTGCTGCTGCTGCTTTACAAAGCAGCTCTGTGCGTCGAGGCAGTGGAGACAGCTCTGCAACAACAGGGAGCACAAGCAGCGCCTCTGCACAGGGCAAGACCAGTATGTTCCAAATGTGGCGAAGTTTTGTGGCAGCGCCACCAATGTGTACACCATCCGAGACGGCTCCAGTCAGCAGGAGGCAATGTTTCCGTAAGATGGTGACAGACTACATGTCTTGCCCTCTCAGTGTACTCCCAGATGACTCTTCCCCATTCAAGTTTTGGGTCTCTAAGCTGGATACATGGTCAGAGCTTAGCCAGTATGCATTGGAGGTGCTGGCTTGCCCTGCTGCCAGTGTATTATCGGAGCGCGTCTTTAGTGCTGCAGGTGGTGTACTAACAGATCGTCGCATGCGACTATCCTCCGATAATGTAGACCGGCTTACTTTTCTGAAAATGAACAAGGCATGGATCTCGCCTGAATTTGCCTGTCCGCTTTCCGATTAAATAACTGGTTGGCAACGTTATCCATGTCTCCTGTTATGTATATCTTTTGTAGGGATCCGCTCTGGTAGGCAGGGGCCGGGCCGCAGTAATGAGGTAAACACACAGGCGTTCAGTTCAAAGTTCAGTGGTTTTAATGACGGGTTCAACAAAAGTCCAGATAACAAAATCAAAACAGAACATAAATCACTCCAGTTTGGAGAACCACTGGTCCCAACTCACCCTTGCTTGGGACGGCCTTAACTAAGCGGCTGCAGGTCAGCAGAGACCGCCAAGTGCCATTCCGGGTGGTCTGGTACTCGCTTCCTGGTGCACACTGACACACTGTAACAAAACACTCTTCCAGCCTGTCTCCAGCCAAACTCCTTCCTTCCTTCCCCTCCTCATACTCCCACAGCTTCTTGTTAAATAGGCCTAGTCCACACCCTCACGTGAGGTACACATCAGCTGACCTGATCACTTGACTATGACCTCATCACAGGTCCTTGTGATCATGGAAAATCCTGACTAAACTTCAGTCTGCTAGAAGAAATATATCTCCCATCCAGCAAGATCCCCTTTGGTGTACCACATACCTCCCCCCTTTGTTCAACCTTAGGAGGGTGGACACATGACATACAGTGAACTCTGGACAGTGCATCTGCGTTCCCCTGTAATTTACCTGCCCGATGTTCTACTGAAAATTTGAAATTTTGCAGGGACATAAACCACCTGGTGACTCGTGCATTTCTCTCTTTGGCTTGACTCATCCAAGTCAGAGGGGAATGATCAGTTACCAACCGAAATGTTCTCCCCAACAGATAGTAGCGCAATGACTCCAGTGCCCATTTGATGGCCAGGCACTCTCTCTCTACAATGCTGTATCTGGTTTCAGCTGGAGTAAGCTTTCGACTCAGGAAACTAATGGGATGCTCCTCCCCGTTAACCTCCTGAGACAGCACGGCACCCAGACCTACCTCTGACGCATCAGTCTGGACAATGAATTCTCTTTTGAAGTCGGGTGTGATCAGAACTGGTGACCCACACAGTGCCCCTTTTAGTTTTACAAACGCTTCTTCAATCTGATCATTCCAGCCAACCATTACTGACTTCCTCCCTTTCAGGCAGTCAGTTAACGGCGCCGACAGGTTTGCAAAATTGGGAATAAACCGACGGTAATATCACACTAACCCCAAAAACCCTTTCACTTGTTTTGTGGTGAGGGGACGGGGCCAGTTTTGGATTGCCTCCACTTTGTTTATTTGAGGTTTGATAACTCCTCTCCCAATCACATACCCCAGGTACCGAGCTTCCTCCAACCCTATGGAACACTTCTTTGGGTTGGCAGTTAGCCCTGCTTGTCACAGAGAATCAATCACCGCCTGTACCTTGGCTAAGTGACTTTCCCAGTCTGCACTGTACACCACAATATCGTCGAGATAGGCCGCGGCATATCGGCAATGAGTACGAAGAACAACATCCATTAACCTCTGGAAAGTCACTGGAGCGCCATGCAACCCGAAGGGTAGGACTATATACTGGAACAGTCCGTCGGGTGTTACAAAAGCAGTTTTCACTCTTGCTGCTTTTGTTAGGGGCACCTGCCAATACCCTTTTGTGAGGTCAATAACTGAAAAATACCGGGCCTGCCCAAACCGCTCTATTAACTCATCGAACCAGGGCATGGGGTAGGCGTGAAATTTAGAAATTTCATTAAGTTTTCTGAAGTCATTACAGAACCTTAGTGTCCCATCTTGTTTTGGTATTAGGACTATTGGGCTGGCCCACTCACTCTGGGACTCTTCAATAACCCCTAACTGCAGCATCTTCTTTACCTCTTCTGAGATGGCTTGTCGCCGGGCCTCAGGCACCCGATATGGCTTTAATCGGACTTTGGCCTGCGGCTCCGTGACAATGTCATGTTGGATTGGGGAGGTACGGCCAGGGAGCTCTGAGAAAACATCGGTATTTCGGCTAACAAACTCTCGGACCTCCTGAACTTGTCTAGGAGACAAAGTGTCTGCTATTTTGACGGCGGAGAGAACTTCTCTTGCCTTCTCCTGAGGCAAGGGAGCCCTCTCTACTGGAAATGCAGGCCGTGGACAATCCTCACCAAGAGGGTCTCTGTCTTTCCATGGTTTGAGCAGATTCACATGGTATACCTGTTCTGGCTTTCTTCGCCCTGGTTGGTGTACTTTATAGTTTACGGGACCCACCTTCTCCATAATCTCGTAGGGTCCCTGCCACCTTGCAAGGAACTTACTATCCACTGTAGGCACAAGTACCAACACCCGATCCCCAGGGTTAAAGGACCTTACCCGTGCCTCCCGGTTATAGACCTGCCTCTGTGACCTTTGTGCTGCTTCCATATGTTCTTGGACTAATGGTAGGACTGTCTCCATTCTCTCTTGCATTTGGCCACATGTTCTATCACACTTTTGTGTGGAGTTGGTTGGTTTTCCCAGGTCTCTTTAGCTATATCGAGTAAGCCACGGGGATGTCTGCCATATAATAGTTTGAAGGGCGAGAACCCCGTAGATGCCTGGGGCACCTCCCGCACTGCAAACATCAGGTATGGCAACAAGAGATCCCAGTCCTTACCATCTTTAGAGACAGCTTTTTTCAACATATTCTTCAGGGTCTTATTGAACCTTTCTACCAACCCGCCTGTTTGAGGATGATAGACCGATGTGCGCAACTGTTTAACACTCAACAAGTGGCAGAGTTCCTTCATGATTTTTGACATAAAGGGGGTCCCCTAGTCTGTTAAGATTTCTTGAGGGATTCCCACCCGAGAGAACATACCCATGAGTTCTTTTGCGATAAGTTTGGCAGAGGTGTGGCGCAGGGGAATAGCCTCAGGATACCTGGTAGCGTAATCTAGAACTACGAGGATATGTTGGTGACCCCTCGCTGATTTATTAACAGGCCCCACCAGATCCATGGCTATTCTCTAAAACGGGACCTCTATAATTGGTAATGGTACTAAGGGACTCCGAAAATGAGGCTGCGGACTGGTTACCTGACACACGGGGCAAGAGTTACAATACAGTTTAACTTCTTCATAGACCCCTAGCCAGTAAAACCGTTGTAGAATTCGGTCTAGGGTTTTCTTTTGACCCAGATGTCCCCCCAGTACATGCGCATGCGCTAGGTCCATTACCAACTTACGATATGACTGGGGTACCAGCAACTGCTCGACAATGTCCCCACGTACTTTTTCAACCCGATACAGCAAATCTTGGTTCAGCTCGAATCGGGGAAATACTGTAGCTGCCCCGGGTTGTTGGGGTTCCCCATTGACAACCAGTACATTTTCCCGAGCTCGAGCCAACGTAGGGTCCCGGATTTGCGCCGTACCAAAATTGTCACCTGTCACATTTAAGTCTGACAATTCCGGTCCCGGTGGCAAATATTCCATCTCCCCAGCTAACACTTGTATAGGAGAGGGGTTTTCCTCCTCCACCGAAGGCAAAGGTACTCCTACCGCCAGCACATCTTCCTCTGGGCCACCAGGTTCATGCGCGATTTCTGGAGAATGCAACCTGGTTGCCACTGGTGCCGACGACTGTTCCGTGGGAGGGGTAATTACAGGCCAAAGCACAGAAAATAACGGAAAATCTCTCCCCATTATTACCTCATAATGCAAATTAACCACCACCCCCACCTCGTGGCACCTCCTCCCCGCTGGCATGTTGATCATCACCAGGACGGTAGGATAATGTTTTAGGTCCCCATGTATACACAATACACCCATTTTTCGACCAGTATACTCGCTGATTTGGACGTGGCTGGCTCGTATTAGGGTTACGAGACTCCCTGAGTCCAGAAGAGCCACAGCAGGGTTACCCTCCACCTCCACTTTACACAAATGTTCATACTGGGTCCCTCTGGTTTGCCCACTGCACACATGTGTTCGGCATAGTGAGACTGATAGTACCCAAAGTTTGTGTCCATGGGCTCAGTCAGGTGGGGCAATCAGCTCTCACATGTCCTGGTTCTTGGCACCGCCAACAGATTATGGGGCCTCTTTTGTCCCCAGACGTGTCTTGGGTGGCCTTCCGAGTCTCTGCTCGCCGAACGGCAGGTGAAGGTTTGGGGAATTTACTCATTACCTTCCGGGTAGTCTCTCCCTGTATCTCCTTGGTAGCCCTATATCTTTCAATGAGGTCTACCATTTGGAGACCATCAGTAGGGGCTGCCTGTCCAACCCAGGTTTGCAGGGTAACATAGTAACATAGTAACATAGTTATTAAGGTTGAAGGAAGACTTTAAGTCCATCTAGTTCAACCCATATCCTATCCTAACCTGCCCTAACATGTTGATCCAGAGGAAGGCAAAAAAAACCCAAGTGGCAAACAGTAAGCTTCACATTGGGGAAAAAAATTCCTTCCCTGGCAATCAGACTAGCTCCCTGGATCAACGCTGTATCTAGGAAACTAGTGAATATAGCCTGTAATATTATACTTTTCAAGAAAGGCATCCAGTCCCCTCTTAAATTTTAGTAAGGAATCACTCATTACAACATTAGACGGCAGAGAGTTCCATAGTCTCACTGCTCTTACAGTAAAGAATCTGCATCTGTGAATATGGCTAAACCTTCTTTCCTCCAGACGTAGAGGATGCCCCCTTGTCCCCGTCACAGGTCTAAGAGTAAAAAGATCATTAGAAAGGTCTTTGTACTGTCCCCTCATATATTTGTACATTGTAATAAGATCACCCCTAAGCCTTCGTTTTTCCAAACTAAATAACCCCAAGTGTAATAACCTGTCTTGGTATTGCAGACCCCCCAGTTCTCTAATAACCTTGGTCGCTCTTCTCTGCACCCGCTCCAGTTCAGCTATGTCTTTCTTATACACCGGAGACCAGAACTGCACACAGAATTCTAAGTGTGGTCGCACCAGTGACTTGTATAGAGGTAAAATTATGTTCTCCTCATGAGCATCTATGCCTCGTCTAATGCATCCCATTATTTTATTTGCCTTGGCAGCAGCTGCCTGACATTGGCCACTAAATGTGAGTTTGTCGTCCACCCATACACCCAAGTCTTTTTCAGTGACAGTTTTGCCCAGTGTGGGGCAAAGTCCTACAGAATTTATCAGTCACTATACGATCCAGCATAGCACGGGGTGACAACACCTCCGGCTGCAACCACTTTTCCATCAGGTGTATCAAGTCATAATACTGGGACCGAGCTGTCTCGGAAGTGGAAACTTCCACTGGTGTACCCGCTGGGCCCGGACTAACACATTTACCCCAAGACGTGCGAGTATCTCACCCTTGACGATCTCGTAGTCCGTCTGATGCTCGGGGGGTAGGTCCCTATAGGATTTTGCGGGTCCTGGAGCCAAAAACGGAGCCACGATCTCGGCCCACTGGTCCCGGGGCAGTCTCTCCCTCTTAGCCACGCCTTCAAACATCTCCAGGTATACCTCGATGTCATCTGATTGCTCCATCTTTGGGATCGCTGTACACACCGCTTTCCGGACATCCTGGCATCCCCGGTCTGCTCCTGCTGTCTGCGGCGCTGCAATGTGCTGCATCAGTAGACTATTGGTTTCCTGTTGCTGCTGCATAGCCTGCTGTTGCTGCTGTGTAGCCTGTTGTTGCTGCTGCATAGCCTGCTGCTGCTGTCGCATGGCCTCCACCAGCATCTTTACTGTGCTCTCCATCTCCGGACAGTTCTCCACCGGGTTTTGCGTTACTTTTTCACCCAGGACATCGGCTGTCATGCAGAGGAAAAAAAAAACAAACAATACCACAGCCTAACCTCACTGCGTGTGCCCCTTTCAAGCCACCAATTGTAGGGATCCGCTCTGGTAGGCAGGGGCCGGGCCGCAGTAATGAGGTAAACACACAGGCGTTCAGTTCAAAAGTTCAGTGGTTTTAATGACGGGTACAACAAAAGTCCAGATAACAAAATCAAAACAGAACATAAATCACTCCAGTTTGGAGAACCACTGGTCCCAGACTCACCCTTGCTTGGGTCGGGCTTAACTAAGTGGATGCAGGTCAGCAGAGACCGCCAGGTGCCATTCCGGGTGGTCTGGTACTCGCTTCCTGGTGCACACTGACACACTGTAATAAAACACTCTTCCAGCCTGTCTCCAGCCAAACTCCTTCCTTCCTTCCCTCCTCATACTCCCACAGCTTCTTGTTAAATAGGCCTAGTCCACACCCTCAGGTGAGGTACACATCAGCTGACCTGATCACGTGACTATGACCTCATCACAGGTCCTTGTGATCATGGAAAATCCTGACCAAACTTCAGTCTGCTAGAAGAAATATATCTCCCATCCAGCAAGATCCCCTTTGGTGTATCACACTTTCTACCACCTGAACTCTACTCACTGGGCTACAACACTGCCAGTTGCTGCTCAGAAGTGTCGTGTCCACAGACCAATACACAAGCTATAGTGTTAGTGGGGTCTAGTAATGCCAGCTGTTCCCCTGCTGTGTGTACGGCAAAAAGTCCTGCTGCCTCCACCCTCTTCTCTTCTCATCCCTGGGCTCCAACAATGCCAGTTGTTGCCATGAAGTGCTGTTAGCACAGTCAACACTTGCTCCTGTGTTACTGGGGTTCAGTAATATCAGCTGTTCCCCTGCTGTGTGTACGGCAAAAAGTCCTGCTGCCTCCACCCTCTTCTCTTCTCATCCCTGGGCTCCAACAGCGCCAGTTGTTGCCATGAAGTGCTGTTAGCACAGTCAACACTTGCTCCTGTGTTACTGGGTTCAGTAATGTCAGCTGTTCCCCTGCTGTGTGTACGGCAAAAAGTCCTGCTGCCTCCACCCTCTTCTCTTCTCATCCCTGGGCTCCAACAACGCCAGTTGTTGCTCGGAAGTAATTGGCACGGGTACTGACTCCTGCCCAGCCTGGTTACAGCACGACAGCTGTTTCCTGGCAGTGTCAATGTCAATTAGCCTCCAATAAGTTGTCCTGTCGTGTTGCATTCGGGTTAGCCGACTCTATGGTGCCTGCAGTTTAGGTGATTCCTATGTGTGCTGTGGGATATGAAAATAAAGGCTGTTTCCGTTGTGACTAGTGTTGAGCGATACGATAATGCAAATATCGGCTATCGGCCGATATTAGCTCTATCGGCCTTTCGATAATTCGTTTAGATATTTTCGTCTTATCGAATACCGGAATCGGATTTGTCACTGTCACTGTGAGTGTCCGTCGGTCGGGTCTGTCAGGAGTCAGCGGCACTTACCTGGCAGAAGATCTCCGGCGGTCACGTCCTGAACTGCTTGATGGCCGCCATTATCTTCTCCCTGGCGGTCACATGCAGTTTTTGCGATAACTGCAGTGACTGCAGGGTAATCCCGGCCGTAAAGCAGTCAGTCCGATGACGTCACCGCCGGGGAACCAGGTAATCAGCTGTGCTGGCCGGGATGACAGGCTCTGCCTGTCATTCTGATGTAGCAGAGCTGGATCGTCGTGGGACACTCGTTACTATGGACTGCGTCGGTCAGGTGGTATACTTTTTTTTTTTTTTTCATTTTTTTACAGGAGATCGATGGCGTCACAGGATGAGACAGTAATAAAAGAAATGAAAACTGTGTTTTTTTTTTTTTATTAAATTAAAAAACTTTTTTAGGAACATTCACCCGTCCGGGTACATAAACAATTTAACTATTTACATACAGGGACCCTGTCCGGGTTATTTAGACTTCTTTGGCTGGCCTCTTCCAGGTACCACCTGGTACTCTTCTTGAGATTGCCAAACATCCGAGGCACCAAGGACCACCAGGACCTGATGACGTCGTGTGGCCTGTACAGTGACGTCGTGACCCGCTATCTGGGTCTGTGTGGCCACCTCTTTCATCTCCCTCCGGGTCTGGAACCCTATGTCCCGGACTGTACGAACCCCAGGGGGCCTAACAGGCGCCGGGTACGGGCCACGTATCGATATCATGTCCATGGGTGGGTCTGCTGAGGAGACCACTGAGGGAGGCTGGGGAGATTTACGGCGTGGGGTGGGCACTTTTGCAGAGGCCTGGATGTGGGAGGCTGAAGGCTTCGAGGGTCTCACAGGTTCCTCACACACTGGGGAGTAGGGGTCGCACCTGGTAACATTTAGGGCGTACCACCCATTGTAACCCCAGTGTCGGGTGTAAGTCACCAAGTCTCCTGGCAACAGGTCCCTCCCCGGGTGTCCTTCTGGGAGGTGAGCCATCACGTCCCGCCGGGTCACAAAGACTTCTAAATAAAGTCCAGGCTCCTTGATGAAGCCCAACCACCTTTCAATTTAAAGTTCCGTACTGCACCCTCACGCCGCGGCTCACTCAGGGTTCCTTTAACCTTTCTCATCCGGTCCTTATCTGCCCGGTCCTTCTCCAGGTGACGTTGGCGAAGTTTTAGGGATTCTCGCTGCTCCCTTTGTCGCTCTGCTTCTCTCTCCCAACGTCTCCACTCTTCTTCCTGACGCCGGTTGAAATTCTCCTCCACCAGCTGCTCCATGTCTCCACCACTCCACTGCAGCTTACAGTGTCCGGTTTGCGGCAGCTCTCCTGTCGCACCCCAGTCCTGGCGGCGCTCCCCTGCGGAGGAAGCAGACGGCTCTAAATCAGATGACAGTCGGGGCTCCGGTACAGGCAGGTAGTGCTCTGGTGCCTGCGCGGCCTCCTCCATGAGGACGAGTGTCGCTTCTTCTGTCTCAGCGACGGGGCAGACAGCGGGATCTGGGGTGCTGCTGACGGTGCTGCGGTTTTTGCAGGAACGGGTGCCTCCACTGCGACAACGTCAACCGGATCACATTGCAAGGACTCCTCTACTAGAACGGGTGCCTCACCTTCCGGTACAGACACTTCAGGTAAGAGGGATTGGCGCCGCTCCAAGTTTATTTTTAGGGCACGCCAGCTGGCTTCCATCCTGGCGACCTCCTCCCGGTGCCGGGCCAGGCCTCTTAGGGTATCCTCCGCTTCTTGCAGCGTAGGAGGGTTTCCAGGCCGGGTGCCCAACGGTGATTCTGTGGCGATCGGGTCGCTTCCGTGGGGGGAGAGCTCTGACTGCTCCATCCCTTCCCACTTCTGCTCGTCGTGTCCATTAGCCATCTCTGCCAAGTCACATGTGTCATTAGCATCTGGAGAGGGCCCCTCTTTTGTAGTGAGGCGGGACCTTCGTGTTAGTTTCCGCACACTGAGGAGGATGAGGAGGCGGAACTGAAGAGCTGTGGGGCACGATCTTACATTGCAGTACCATTTAGAGTGGTCGGCCATCGTTTTCACGCCACTGAGTGAGTGACACCCACGAAGAGCACGCCCTTCTTCTTCACCAGTGCCTCGTCGTGACGCAGATATGGCGGAAAAATGGCAAATACATTCTTTGATGATTTTAGCAATTCTCAAGCACAAAACCAGTGCAATTCAGGCACACAGGACTCGCTTATAGCGAGCTACAGAATCCTGTTCGTGACGCCCAAGTTGAGTCGCACAGAGCCAGAGGTTTTCGGGGTACTCGGCACCGAGCCCGTCGACTTCTATGGGGTATGTCACGTCTTTACCCGGCAATTGAATTAGAGTCGATTTTACTATGTAGAAGTGTATAAACTATAAATATATGTATATATATATATGTCACAATGACATGTATATATATATATATATATATATGTATTCTATGTGTGTATATTTAGTGTTTACAAGGAAATAAAGGTTTTTTTTAATTTCAATATTTTGTTCCCATAGACTTACATGGGACTTCCGCTATCGAAATCGGATATCGACGATATTTAGTGCTATCGGCGATACAATTTCGATACGATATTTTTAGATATCGAACAATATCGCTCAACACTAGTTGTGACAATAGGACAAGCACCCACTGTAGGACTGTGTGATTCGGTAACTGCAGACGGCTTGCGGCCTGTCAATTTACATTTTCATGGGTGCCTTATGGTACCCGTCCGGGTTCCAGTACCGTCAGCTGGTTCTCCGCAGTGCCTTTGGCCTAGGTGCCTCCATCTCGGTATCCGAGTTCCAGCAACGTCTGCTGGTCCTTGGTAGTGCTTTGGAGCACAGGTACCTCCTGCTTAGTAACCGTGTCCCAGTAATGTCAGCTGGTCCTCGGTTGTGCCATTGGCTCTTTTCCTTCTGCTGCCCCTCTGGGTTCCAGCACAGTCAGCTGGTCCTCGTTACTTCCATTGTCTCTTGTACCATCTGATACCCGTCCGGGTTCCAGTAACGTCAGCTGGTTCTCGGAAGTTAGTTAGCCTTCTTGTACCTTCAGCTAATTTTACAAATTTAAGATTTTTTAAATGTTTTTTTGGGTAATCACTCTGGATCTCCAAAAATGAAGACGACGACCCTGATAACCACCCCGAAGAAGATGACGACCACAAGGACGACGAGCATCAAGCCAACCAGCCTGAACACCATCACAAAGAAGAAATAAAAGATTACCCAGAAGAAGATCACCAACAGGACAAAGAAGGTTAAGACAAACTACAAGATACAGAACAAGAGACAGAAGAACAATAAGCAGAAGATCAAAAAGCAGAAGAACATGAAGTATAAGACCAAAATGAAGAGCAAAATATATGCTCTAAATTATAAGCAGAAGAAGAATAAGCAGTGTATGGGGGTGAGTCCGTTCCTCCTCGTGGTGCCCCTGGAAAATGCCTGCTGCTGCAGGCTAAACTGAACACGGACAAATACTGTTGTAATTTAAATCTTTTGTGACAGCAAAAACGGAAGGAAGAAAAATTATTACAGGAATCTCTGTCACAAATAAGAATATGATGAAGAAGATGAAGATGAAGTAGAATATGAAGAAGAATAATAGTTTAATAAGAACAATATGAGTAATGTTAACAAAAAGATGAATAGCAAGAAGTTTAAGAAGAAGATAAAGAAGGTGAAGATGAAGAATAATTGGATGAAAAAGATGATGCTGCTGAAGATTATGAAGGAGAAAGTGTGGCAAAAGTTAAAAAGGTGAAGAGCATGGAAGTTGTGAAACATACATATTTGCCAAAATAGAAAAAAGGTTAACAACATTGTCAATTTCTTCGTCAATCCGAACATCTTTTAAAAAAAAATATTAATGCTATTCCATTTGATTGGGTTAAACATCTATGCCTTTAATGTCTCCTCAACCTCCCCCAATACATTCTACATTACTCTTTGTTGTTTTCCTTTATGTACAATTAACCAACAAGGCAAGAATGGTTTTTTTTTTAATTCCGATATTTTGTTCCCATAGACTTACATTGGATTTCCGGTATCGGTATCGGGTATCGCCGATACTTTTTGGGTATCGGCGATACCAATTCTGATCCGATGCTTATTGGTATCGGAAAGTATCGCTCAACTCTATTCAGCACCTTATCCTGTTGACAAATATCAGATAGCAATTTAGGGAATTATGTTTGAATTTCTCTTTTCCTTTGATTACATTATGTATTATATTAAGATTAACAAAAATAACTATATACTCTTCAGGAATTTCAGGAGTTCAGATTTTTTTCTCTTTCCATATTACAATCCAGTGTCTGACTGTAGAACAGGTTGCAGCAGAATCCTTCTCTCTCTCTTCAAACTGCAGTTTACTGTGTTATTACATTTCTAGGTTAATTTCCTCTTTTCTTCACAAGATTTTCCATTGAATTCATTCATTCTGGCTAGGCCTTACGACACACTCCCCCCTCCAAAAAATAAAATAAAATGAAAAAGAAAATCAGTCTGACTTCAAATACAAATGGTTATTGTGCCATGAAAAAAAGAACACACTTAACAGTTACACTTGCTAAGTCTAATCATTTGTATGGAAGGAATAAATATCAGTGAAAGTAAAATTGTATGATTATTGCTTGTATGTCATCTACAGGGTCTTCATTTTTTTCTGTATTAGCTCAAAAACAGTTAAAAAAAATCGTGATACAGTCAGCGGAACTTATCAAAAGAAATTCCTATTAATTTTCCTTGTATTCTAACTAGACAAATTCTACTATTCAAAATTGTAGAAGAATATAGAAAATAATAGTCAACTTTAATGGTATGTTTCAGAAAACGGTGTTAAATTTAAGTGTTGTCTAATTTTATAGCACATTAATCGTGACTCCGTTTTTAAGACTACGACATATTTTCTTTTATCTTTTACTGTTCGTAATAATGAAAAAAATTATAAGTAAAGCTTAAAATTAATTACAGTATCTAAAATTTAAATTAAACATATTAATTATAACTAAGTAACAGTAATATAACCAAACAAGCAAAGCTGTGGAAATAATGTGTTACATTTTATATTCTTTCTAATTACCGTGATTTTATAAGCTAACATATTTCCTGTAGTTTCAGGTTACAGTATATATAATACAGTATTCGAAAAAAACATACAATTTTCAATGCAGTAGCAAAAATACCAGCTTAACCCTTCCTTCTTTAAATATACAAAAAAAAGGTGAGACTTAATAACCCAACTTCAATTTAGACTTCCCTTACAAAATCACGTAAGGTCTTTACAACCCTATGATAAATAGAACCTGTTTCTCATGACACTTGTGAACAATGGGTGAAATGGATATTCGAAAAATCTCATTTATCTTCTGCTTTATTTCTTGATAGAGGTTCTTGTCACCATGGCTATTATGTGACCAGTCCTGCAAAGGCCATCTCATTAGTTTTCCTTATCAAGATTGCATGGTGTTTTTTTTCAATGGGACATCACTTACAGTTTAAATTCAATTAGAAAACAGAATATTTTCTACATGCTGTTGGTCTACGAGATGGATGTTTGACTCTATAAAAACAATGCAGATCTTGTTTCCATAGTAGCTACGTGTATCCAGTGTTCAAATAAATCAAGCTTGACAAATACTACAATATCTCCATGCTGCTGGCTACTTACATGTAAAGATGAAAAAAATAATATTAAAGACATTATTTTGTTTAACTATTTTGCTTATTTATTTAAAAATACTTCACTATCTCAACTTGCAAGATATTTATTTTACATTTACGACTTTTTCATTAATTTAAAAAATATTTTTCACATAGAAAGCAGAAAAACAAATAATACAAACGTGCATGAAATAAAATCTGTTACAGTTATAAAGTGATCTGTTGATAACTTTGATCTGAGTGATCTCAAAATGACACATTCATCAGGCATGCCAAGATAATTTTAGACCTCACCAGATAGACCAAGATAATTCTAAAGCTCAGTAGAAAGACCAAGAAAATCCTGAACCTCACCAGACTGACCAAAATAATCCTGGATGTCAACAGAGAGTACAAGAAAATCCTGTACCTCGCCAGACTGACCAAGATAATTCTGGACCTCACCAGACAGACCAAGATAATCCTGGGCCTCACCATTTGTAGTTAAAGTCTATATTAAATTAAAAATATTTCAAAATGTTCCTTTCTTTTGTCATTTGCAGCATTTGACCTTGCCTCACCAACAGCAACCTTATTGGTGAGGTCAGCCTCAAAGTTTGAGAAGGACTGATCTAGATGGACTAATTTTTGAAGCTTATGCTAGTATAATATTTGGCACTGAATGCATACATTTGATATTTGTCTAATATACAGTACAGACCAAAATTTTGGACATACCTTCTCATTCAAAGATTTTTCTGTATTTTCATGACTATGAAATTGTAGAATCACACTAAAGGCATCAAAGCTATGAATTAACACATGTGGAATTACACATTACACTTTACAAAAAAGTGTGAAACAACTGAAAATATGTCTTATATTCTAGGTTCTTCAAAGTAGCCACCTCTTGCTTTGATTACTGCTTTCCACGCAGAAAAGGTGAACGGCTGGACTCTACATGCCTGGTTCCCACCGTAAAGCATGGAGGAGGTAGTGTGATGGTGTGGGGGTGCTTTGCTGGTGACACTGTTGGGGATTTGTTCAAAATTGAAGCGGTGAACGGTCCAGCTCACCCCAAACCATCTCGATTGGGTTCAGGTCTGCTGACTGTGGAGGCCAGGTCATCTGGTGTAGCACTCCAACACTCTTCTCATTGGTCAAATAGCCCTTACACAGTCTGGAGGTGTGTTTGGGGTCATTGTCCTGTTGAAAAATAAATGATGGTCCAACTAAACGCAAACCGGATGGAATAGCATGCTGCTGCAAGATGCTGTGGTAGCCATGCTGGTTCAGTATGCCTTCAATTTTGAATAAATCCCCAACAGTGTCACCAGCAAAGCACCCCCACATCATCACACCACCTCCTCCATGCTTCACGGTGGGAACCAGGCATGTAGAGTCCATCCGTTCACCTTTTCAGCGTGCAAAGCAGTAATTAAAGCAAAAGGTGGCTACTTTGAAGAACCTAGAATATAAGACATATTTTCAGTTGTTTCACACTTTTTTTGTAAAGTGTAATGTATAATTCCACATGTGTTAATTCATAGTTTTGATGCCTTCAGTGTGATTCCACAATTTTCATAGCCATGAAAATACAGAAAAATCTTTGAATGAGAAGGTGTGTGTCCAAACTTTTGGTCTGTACTGTAAGTTACCTTTAAATATACTCTGTTCACATTGAAGACAATGAGTGCTTGACGTCATATTTGGAGAATGTAATATATGTCTCTAACTGGTATTGGTTATAGGAATGTAATGTAATTATGGTTGGATTTAAAAACATGCCATATTTTATTATTTATTTTAATAAACCTTTGAGGGATTTGCTTAATCTATTGTCTTACCTGAATAAGTTGTCTGTGTGGAATCCATGAAAGCTAATTTACTATGGCCACCCAATAGTTCTCTTTTAGTTATGTGTTTTGTCTACCACATGTTTAATGTAAATTGCTTCATTATATTGAAATGGATAAAGGAGAAATAGTTCTCTGTTACTATAATCGGACCTGATTGTGATTTTGTAAGCTTTTTGCTGGTGGGCAAAGCATTAAATTATTTTGCAAAATGTTTTCTTGGTGAAATAAAAAATGAAGAAAAGGTGACAGAACAGGCAAATTTTGTAAAAAGTAGATGAACCTTATTTTGTAGATTATTACAATTTTGATAAGATTCATGCACCCAAGTGCATAAGGTGATTGACTAATATTTATGTTTCAGATTTTGCATTGGGTGGAACTTAAATGGAGATTTAAAAACAGTAGGATTTCAAAATACAAACTGCAATTATTAATTACAAATGTTTTACCAGATAAGGCTGGTGTACTTACTAAATCTAAAAATAAATAGCTAAATGGTTGTAAAGTCCTCCTAATTTTAAAATTACAATTTTGTATGTCAACTCTGGGAGAATTCATGAGTTTAATTTATTCATGGACTAACATCTCACACCTTCTGAAAATGAAAAGTTGTTTTTCAGTGTCCTTTTTTTTCCTCCTCCGCCTCCACCTCCAACTCTGTTGCTAAAATATCACTCAGCAGAAGCTAAGGTTTCTCAACTAGGATTTTGGTGGGCAAAGATTGAGTTTGAGACTGAGCTCTTATATAAACTGGACACTTGAGTTCTCTTAGTCTTTACCTGAAGACTTTTTGATCAATATAAATTATAATGCTTAATTACATTTTCTTGCTGTTCATCCAGTACAAGATATTGAATATTTGAGAATATTTATAATTCTTTAAAAACATGATTCAAATAAATTAAACTATTTTATTTAAGGCTGTATTGGAAAATAAAAAGCAAAGATTTTTGTCAAATGTCTTTACTTTATTTTCCTGTGCAAACCTTGGATAAATGGTTGTTCTCCAGTTTTCCACAAATACCCAATGCCAAATAAAAAAGTGCAGTGGCACCTTTATCTGGTTCTCTTTTCATTATTCCTATCTTTATCCATATGTACAGTGATTAGCAGAACAATCTCTCAAACTGTTCAATGTGAAGCTTACTTTAGTAATATCTCTTTTATGTTCATTTTTTTTCAGCCTACTTAGAACTTGAAAAAGTGTAATTAAAAGAATATTACACTTATTTTTAAATGTTCTTTTTCAAGTGTAGTTTCATTTATTACTAATGCTAAAGGCTCAAAATTCATTTTGGGTTAGAATTTATTATATAAGATGTTGATCTGAATTCACACACACACACAAAATGAGCCAATTATGTATAAAAAAATTTTAGAATACAAAAATATTTAAGGCCTCTTTTTTTTGCTCATGTATGAGTATGAGTTGTATGTTTGCTAAACAATAAGGGATGTTTATAAAGCTAGTTGGACCAGAAATTGTCAGTCATGACTTGCATCTTATTTATTACATGCTATAGAATATTTATTTACATTGCTTGACAAGGGACATTACCGCACAGAAAAGGGGCAGAATTAAGCAGAAGGGGAAATACTATTTAGTGCAACAAAAATGACTACAAAATTGTAACTCACATTTCTGACAAAATGTAAGAGAGCTAATAGGTTGTGTAAACTTAGACAGTTAAACAGTTTCACCCATTCATGCCCTTAGGATCTTCTTTTTTGCAGTTTTGTTTTTTGCTCCTCTTCTTTCCAGAGTCATAACTTTTTTATTTTTTTAATAACATGGCCATGTGAGGGCTTCTTTTTGCACAATGAGTTGTAATTTTGAACAATATCATTGATTTTACCAAACCAGGCAAAAAATTCCAAGTGCAGTGAAATTGCAAAAAAGGGCAATTCCACAACAGTTTTTCTTTTTTTAAACCATGTTTACTAAATTCTACAGCATGGGATACCTAAAACGTAACTATTATTAGACAATAATAAAAAGTACACTATGTGAACATATAAACCTTTAAAACAGTCTTCAATAATATTTAAATTTAAAAGACACCTCCCCGGTGCAAACATGGGCCAATGCCCCAGAAAAATACAATTGACAAGAAAAATGTCTAGGTATACCCTACACTAGGCCTAAATGTAAGCCTACCTTGCAGTGGAGGTTGGCACCCTAAAAGAAACAATTTTTTTGCCCCCACCTAACGAAGACTCTCCCTCACTCCCCTATCTCACCCTGATGACATAGGTGAGAAAACAATATCAAATAGGATAGAAGTGAAGGAAGCAAAAACTGGTCATAAAAATCACCTGATATCCAAAAAAGGCCATGAGAATACAATGATCCCTAGTATACCCAAACTAAAGATAATAAGATATTAAAAACCATTAGCCATAAATGACTTTAACAATCAGCTGCATATTAGTCACCAACAATTTACTACAGCATCCGACAAAAAATCACCAAACAAAATAAAGATAGGCTTATGCATATAGCACAATAGATGGAAGGATAATCATAGAGGTGACTTATCATATGCAGGATGCGCCCCTTTCTAATAGGAGAAAATGGAATATTCATTTTGTTGTTCAATTTCTATTGAGCATGCTGATACCCATATATGACGGAAATATACTTTTTTGGCACATGGCAGGGTTCAGAAGGGAAGGAGCGCCATTTCACTTATTGAAGGTAAAATATTCTGGAATAATTAGCGGTTGACTAATGTGCCTAAACAGAGGAAATTCCCAACAAGTGACACCATTTTGGAAACTAGACCCCTTAGGGAACTTATCTAGATGTGAATTGAGCACTTTGAACCCACAGGTGTTTCACAGAAGTTTATAACGTAGAGCCGTGGAAATAAAAAAATCATATTTTTCCCAAATAAATCTTTTTATCTCCAAATTTTGCATTTGCATAAGGGTAAAATGAGAAATTGTGCCATACAATTTGTTGTGAAAATTCTCCTGAGTACTTCGATACCCCATATATGGGGGGAATACTACTGTTTGGGGCACAACAGGGCTTGGAAGTGAATTAGCGCCATTTGACTTTTGGAAAGCAAAATTTGATGGAATAATTAGCAGACTCAATGTCGCGTTTGAAGAGCAGCTGATGTGCCTAAACAGTGGAAGCCTCCAAAAAGTGACACCGTTTTGGAAACTAGACCCCTTTGGGGCCTTATCTGGATGTGCATTGAGCACCTTGGACCTCCAGGTGCTTCACAGAAGTTTATAACTTTAAGCCGTGAAAATAAAAATGTTTGTTGTGCAATTTCTCCTGAGTTTACCGATTCCCCATGTGTGGTTGAAAACTACTTTTGAGGCACAGAGTTAAGCTCAGAAGGGAAGTAGCGCCATATTACAGTGCAGATTTTTCTGCACTTGTTTGAGGGTACCATGTTACATTTGCAGAGCCCCTGAGATTCCAGAACAGCAGAACCCCATAAGGGACCCCTTTAGAAATTTATCTACAGATGTAGTGACAATTTTGTCTCCATGGGTGTTTTCAAGAAACAGGTAGCAGTGGATGTTGGTGAGTGAAAATTGCAAACTGCCGTTGTAGCAAACAGTACATTATGCCCAGCTCATGCTTCGGGAGACATGCAACTGTAAATTAGGTGGGCTCTCATCACTACAGAAATGCCAAACATGTGAGCGCTATTTGTGGTTTATGCACACTAAGGTTAATAAGGGAGGGGGCATTTGGATTTGGGAGTACAGAACTTGCTGAATTTCTTTTGGCGGGTGAGGAGCCATTTTGCTTTTCCAGAGCCTAAGTGCTACCTGTAACGTGGAAGCCCCCTATATGACAGATCTGAGTGGTGACTTGCTTTTTTCGTGTTTTGAGTAGAAGCTTTAATTGGGTAAATTTTACATAATGTTTGGAATCAAAGTTATGTGGCTCTCTGCGCTGACTACTTACTTTCGGGTTTCCATCTAAATCTCTGAGTGATGTGATTCAGATGAAATCCCCGATGGATCCAGTCTCTATACTGAGGCAGCAGAGTTACTCTGGACTCCGTCTGGCCTCTGTTCCGCACTTTACTTCTTTTCAGAAGTGCACAAAACTGTGGCCAATGGCACTTTTATGTAATCCTAAAAAGATGGACACCCCCCGGATCACATGTGCTATGGCGTCCACAGTGCTTCCATCTGCCTCATTATAGGGAATTTTCTGCCGGGGGTTCTGTCTGAATCACATATTTCAGAGATTTACACAGAAATCCCGGTGTAAGTGCTCAGCACAGAGCGCAGTATAAAGGTGCACTGAGGCATACTGCGATGTTTGGGAGGCAGAATGAAAAAATCAGCATGTGAAGAAATGGTTTTATTTATTTTTTTATGCCATTCCTCATGTGGTGTAAGTGATTACGCAAATTTATTCTTCAGTGCGATCACAGCTATACCAGATTCATATCAGTTTTTTATGTTTTGCTGCTGTCACACGCTAAAAGACGCTTTTTATTGAGAAAACTAGGTTTTGCATCACCATATTTTGAGCACTATAAATTTTCCATATTTTGGCCAACAGAGTGATGTGAGTGCTTGTTTTTTTGCGGGACGAGCTGATGTTTCTATTGTTATTATTTTAGGGTACATGACATTTTTTGATCGCTTTCTATTCCGATTTTTGCGAGACAGAATAAACAAAAACAACAATTCTGGAATTGATTTACTTTTATACAGTTCCGTGTGCAGTAAAATTGATAAGACAGCTTTATTCTTTGGGTCAGTATGCTTACAGCGATACCTCATTTATTTTTTTCTTATGTTTTGGCAATTTTACACAATGAAAACTATTTTATAGACAAAATAATTATTTTTGCTTTGCATTATTCTGACAGCTTTAAATTTTTTATTTTTCTGCTGGTTGGAGCTGTATGATGGCTTGTTTTTTGCGGGAGAAGATGATGTTTTCAGCGGCACCGTTTTTATATATACCTATCTTTTGATCGCGTTTTATTGTACTTTTTGTTCGGCGGTATGATGATAATGCATTGTTTTTTGCCTTTTTTTAATTTATTTTGTTTACAGTGTTCATTGAAGGGGTTAACTAGTGGGACAGTTTTATAGAGCGGGTCATTACGGATGTGGTGATACCAAATATGTGTAAATTCCATTTTTTTTATTTTTGCATAAATAAATATATTGGAAAAATATTTATTTTATTTTTTTCTTTAATTGGAGATTTTTAAAAAAATATTTTTACACAATAGAATATTTTTTTTAACTTTTTTACATTGTCCCAGTAGGGGCATTACTATATTACATCATATCACTGATCTGATGTTCTGCACTGCAGAATATCAGATCAGGATCTAAGAGGCAGAAAAAGAGGCATGCTGGCACTTGCTCTCAGCAGGCGATCACAAGCCACCTTTCCTACAGGACCCAGTAGGACCCTGTGGCTATCTTGGAGCCTTTAGTCTCCATGGAGACCACGAGAACAATGCAATCCCATCACGATGTCCTGGTGGGGAGAGCGCAGGGAGCCCCCCTCCCTGTGCAATGCCACTCTATGCAGCTGTCACTACTGACAGCGGCATCAGAGCGGTTAAATGCCACGTCGGTGATAGCACCAATCGTGGGCATTGCTGTGGGGTGTCAGCTGTCACATACAGCTGACACCAGCATGCGATCGCTGCGGCGCTCAGCGTGAGTGCCACACGATTGTGCTGCCATGCTAGTACTGCTCTTTGCACAATTGCATCTCCTGCGCAGCAGTACTAGTATAGCTCATGTTGCAAAGGGGTTAGTGATGCTTTAAGCCTCTTGGTAGCCTACTGGGTCAATTTTCAACTTGTTTTTTCATCTAGTTTTGATGGACGTTCAATTCTAGGTAATACTACTGTTGTGCCAATTTTAAGCCACTTCTTGCTGACTGTCTTCATAGTGTTACATGGTAAAAAGTGTTTGCCCGTCTTAGTTTCCTATTCTTTTGCATGTTTGTCACACTTAAATATTTCAAATCACTAAAAAAATTTAAATATTAGACAAAGATAACACAAGTAAACACAAAAAGCAGGTTTTAATTAAAGGTCTTTATTATTATTAAGTGAAAAAGAAATTCAAACCTACAGGACACTATGTGAAAAAGTGATTGCCCCCTAAACCTAATAACTGGTTGAGACAAACTTAGCAGCAACAACTGCAATCAAGCGTTTGCGATAACTGGCAATGAGTCATTTACAACTCTCTGGAAGAATTTTGGCCCACTCAACTTTGCAGAACTGTGCACTGGGTCTGCTGCAATTTAAATGTGTTTTTTTTTCCTTAAGTCCAGCAAGAGTTAATTTCAGACTCTTGCTGGCAGCTTCTTTTAGGCTGGTCAGCTGATGTTATTTGTTAACCACTCCCACCTCCCATTAAAAAGTCACATGACCCATCAGCTGATCGTCGGTTATAAAGTCACTTCTAGGCAGACCAGCTAGGTGCGTGGAGCACTTCTTTGGCTGTGATATTGTTTCTGTTGGAATCCTGCTTACCTGGTGCCGTTTACTTTGTTATTGTGGAACTCAGCAGCAGATTCTGAGCTTAGTTGTATTCTGTCAGTCCCCTGTTTGTTTCTTTCCCAGTGAAATATTACCTGCAGTGGCAATACTATCATTTTTACTGGCCAGTGTACTAGCTAGGGTTAGTAGAAGTGACAGCCAGTGACTAGTCATGTGATGGCGGCGAGGGGGATGGTACCACATTGGGCATTAATGGAGCTTAAAGACAGGCATAGGTTGGTGTCAGGTGGTGTCCCATCACCCTTTCCATACCATTAGGGCCATCCTCTCCCTTTATTATCCCATAGTACAAATATGCTATGTTGTCCCCGGGACATACCCGTGTTCATTCGTGACAAATTGTTGCAATAAAGCCACATTGGAGTATTTCTGAGCATTGAGCATGAACATTTTTAAGGTCATGCCACAGCATCTCAATAGGATTTAGGAAAGGAATTTGACTAGGCCACTCCAAAGTCTTAATTTTGCTTTTCTAAAGCTATTCAGAGGTGGACTTTCGGGTGTGTTTTGGATCATTGCCCTGCTGCATAACCCAAGTGCGCTTCAGTTTTAGGTCATGAACAAATGGTTGGAAATTCTCCTTCAGGATTTTTTGGTAGATAGCAGAATTCATGTTTTCATGTACCACAGCAAGTCTCCCAGATCATTAAGCAGAAAAACAGACCATCACACTATCACCACTATATTTTACTGTTAATATAATGTTTCTTTTCTAAAAAGTTGTGTTACTTCTTTGCCAGATATAATGGGATATACACTTTCCAAATGTTCAACTTTTTGTCTTGTCAGTCCACAGAGTATTCTTCCAAAAGTCTTGGGGATCATCAAGATGTTTTCTGGCAAAACTGAATCAAGCCTTTATGTTCTTATTGCTCAGCAGTGGATTTTGTCTTGCAATGCTGCCATCTAAGCCATTTTTGCCTAGTCTTTTTCTTATGGTTGAGCCATGAACACTGACCTTAACTGCAAGTGAGGCTGTAAGGACTGGGACTGCGTACCTGTTTTGTCTGTTCTTGCCCTTACTTCTGTTGGATTCTGCCCTGACCCAAGATGGAGTTACTGGCTTCACGGGGGCCATCTTGTTTCCTGTCTGCTGCATATATAAAGGAACTCTGCACACTATACCTTGCTTGTGTATCTTATTGCTCACTTGCTCACAAGCTCAAAGACTTGCAACCTGCTTGTTCTTCTATTCCTCGGGATACCCCGCTTGCTTCTGGATTTACTTACCACTGGAAAGACTCTGTTGCTCTACACCTGCTCTACACCCACCTCTGCTATGGTTTGTTCTCCATTAGGAGCCAGCCCGGGCTTTGGACCTCTGAATCCTGCGTTGCTAGACATGTACCCACACCCTCAGTCTGTACTGCTATTATCTGCATATTCTTGAGACTGTTTATTGCCTGCTTATATGTAGAATTGCAGTTTACATCAGTTATCTGAAGTTCATCTCTCTACAATATATATATATGTATCTTGAACTGTGATATACCGTGTTTGTCTTCATTCTGACCCACGTCATCTGTCTCCTTAGAAGTAAAAGAAAACTGACTGGCACATCCAAACCAGTGTGAATTAGGTGCAAACCAGGAGCAGCTACCTCCATAGACAATATACAAAAAAAAAAAAAAAAGAGTGCAACCTTTTTTTGTATATTGTCTATGGAGGTAGCTGCTCCTGGTTTGCACCTAATTCACACTGGTTTGGATGTGCCAGTCAGTTTTCTTTTACTTCTATGTTAGCTTACTGACCGAGCACTCCGCCCATCACCATGTGGTGATTTTAATTATAGCAGGTTCCTGCTCACCCAGAAAAGGCAAGCTTTACTGACAGAGGTGTCCACATTCACCCAGGAATTCAGCCTAATAGAGGTATGTTCATATAGACAGGGACCCATACCTTCTGAGACCACCTTGACGTTGGTGTATGGGCAGGCATTATTTGGCCAAATTTTGTGCAAAGCGTCTCATTCATTTTTTTCTAATGTTCAAAAGCCATATTGCTATTCATGTTTCATATTTCACATTGACTTGCTTTGGCACGATAGAGTGCAACCTTTTTTTGTATATCTGTCTCCTTAGGACATTAGCATAATCGTATTACAGAGGCCTACAGTTCTTTGTATGCTGTTGTGGGGACTTTTGTGATCTATTGGATGAGTCATTGCTGTGCTTTTGGGGTAATTTTGGTCTGCCGGTCAAGGGGAAGGTTTGCCAGAGTTCCATGTTTTTGTCATTTGTACATAATGGCTCTCACTGTGGTTCGCTGGAGTCCCAAAGCTTTTGAAATGACTTTATAACCTTTTCCAGACTGATAAATCTCAATCACTTTGTTTCTTATTTGTTCCAGGATTTCTTTGGATTGAAGCATGATGTCTAGCTTTTGAGGATCATTTAGTCTACTTCACTTTGTCAGGCAGGTCCTATTTAAGTAACTTCTTGATTGAGGACAGGTGTGGCAATAATCAGGCCTAGGTGTGGCTAGTGAATTTGAACTCAGCTTCACAAACATGGGATAAATAAACCACAGTTAATTTATATTTTAAGGGGGGGGGGCATTCACTTTTTCACACAGGACCCTGTAGGATCAGATTTTTTTTTTCTTTATTAATAAAGACCTTAATTTGAAAACTGCATTTTATGTTTACTTGTTTGGTGATCTGAAACATTTAAGTGTGACAAAAAAGTAGGAAGGGGGCAAACACTTTTTCACACAAATGTATATCTAATGCCTTGGAATTTTTTTTGTACTTTTCTCCTGACTGATAACTTTGAACAATGAGATCCCTAAGCTGTGTTTAAGCTGAATCTAGACCATGGTTTCTGCTGTAAAATGCAACTAAGAAAATGTCAGGAAAATCCTACTTGAACCGCTACACTTTCTATGTGGTTCATTAGCATCACGTGAAATGTCATTTGTGTACTGATTACAAGTTACTTTGAGTTGTGATTGACTAACTGTGAAAATAACCACATCCCTAAAAATAAAAGGGTATTTAAACATATTTAACCAAATTATTTTCTTTATGGTAATTATATTTCACCCTCAAAAGTATTTCAAGTTTGTTTCTCAATAGATGTGTACAAATTATGAGTGACTTAAACATAGAAAAAGTTTGTAAATGATTCTTCTTGAAATTATTTTTACATTACAAAACCATGGAATTTTAAAAAGATAGTGTAGACTTTTTTATTCACTGTACTTTTCAGCTAACCAGGCACTTTATGGATTGAAATTATATTGAGAATTCTGGAGACAAAATGTTGCACTCCATTGTCAAATGTGTTATATTAGTTTTTACTTAGTTCATAAGTCACATTGCAAGTGTTTTTTACAGTTTGCATTAAGGTCCTGTTCACGATAACATGAAGATGTCAGATGATTACAGAGTAATGGCAATGTTTTGGTTCTGATAAATTTGACAACTTGTAAAAGATGATGGAAACCAAAATGTAATCTAGGATGGAAGCTGTCTAAAGATGTAATCTGCATTTATGACGTTAAATATATTGTATGTTCATATAATAAATATCATATAAACAAATATATATTTATACAGTATATACAAAAAAATATTATACACAGAATACCAAACATCAATATGTAACATTATTTACACAGTTTACCTCTTCACAAAGTTTTCATCCTGGGTTCCAGTTTTGGTTTCCATCATCTTTTACAAGTTGTCAAGAATACCATAACCAAAACATTAAACCAATATATGGATTATTCTTAATGCAAAAGGAGAGAGAGGAGCAGTATTCTAACTTAAAGTGCAGTAAGTAAAAAATATAAAACCAGTTGCAGAAAATTTTCTCACCTGACAAACGTTTGCTGTAGGCACAACTTCAAATGCACTTTGCTGGATTCCAGTGCGTACGGGAAACCTGGTATACTGTGGAAAAATTAGTTCCAGCTGAGCCAGATAAAATGAAAATATAAAAACAGAAAATTGGCGCTTCCAATGTAAGGAAAACAGGGAAATCGATCCAATAAGTGCAATTAGTATAAAAGTTATATAAAACTCCTGAAGAAGGCGGATGCAGCCAAAGCGCATAGCTTTTCAAATAAAAAAAATGTGTATTTTTATATAATTTTTTATCTATTTGCACTTAATGGATGGATGTGCCACTTTTTTCCTCATGTTGGGAGTGTCCTCTGTTTTTTGTCATTAGGCTGGTTTCACATTTGCGGTTGGGTCCACAGCGTTTCTGACGCATACATCCGCATGCGTCAGGTGTTCCCATCTTTAACATGGTGTACGCATGGACATGCGTTTGTATGCGTTCGCCCACGTTTGCTTACACATGCGTCATTTCGGGGTGTGCGGATGGGCGTGGCTAATGCAAAATGTTGCAATTTTGAAAGTGTCAAATTGCCGTGGCCATACGCATGTGGACGCTTGCAGGAGTGCTTCAAAACAATGCATTACAGTCTATGGGAACGCATAGGTACGCAATGACATGCGTTCGCTTGCGTTTGCATACACATGCATTTTTCTGAGTTAACATGTCCAGGAACTGGTATTAGCCACCCCCCACACAAAAATGTATAAAAAGAGGGTGTGGGCACTGGAAGTCCAGTACTCTCCAGACTGTGGAAGAGATTGGAAGACTCTGAATTTACCAAAATGTGAGTATACAAGCTAACGTCTGTGTGTCTGTTTTTCTTCCTGCAGTCTGTAATCATTTCTGACTCTTTCTTGCAGCATTAATCACCATATCACCATGGCCTCAAGTCCAGAGCACACTGAACACATCGGACAGGAGAGTGAAGTGAGTACATTTGCAACTGATTGGTAAGTATTCACTGTCACTTTACATATGTGGCAAAATCATGTATTTTCTTTTACGGAACACTTCAACAAGTGCAGAGGAGCAGGAGCAGGAGCAGTAGACTCAGACCCAAGTTCCGGTGGCAAGACGGAATGTAAGTTTTGTTTTTTTCTGACTGTTTATAGTCTTTCGTGACAGTTTTTGCTTTCTCTTATTTTTAATTGCTTTATCTTTTCAACATTAATGTCTTTCTTTCATTTATAGGTTCCACAATGTGAGGAGGACTACCTGGACAACGACCTCCTGATCACACTAGTGCAGGAGCGAGTTGCATTGTGGGACATCCAGGAGCAACAGCACTCGGACAACGTGGTGATTCGGCGGCTGTGGAATGAGGTGGCCCGATCGATGATGGATGACTGAGATAACGCCACGCCACGAGTCTGAAAGGCATTTCGTAAGTATTGCAATGTGGTCTGACGTGGCAGTGAACCTGTAAGGCCGGGATCACACAACCGTGTGTGATGCGATAAACTCCTCCTAAAGTGCATTGTTTAACAAATTTTTTTTCCCCTTCACAGTGAACAAAATCAGAACCCCTTGTCGTTCGATGAAGGATCACTTCAACAAGGACCTGAGACTAGAGATCCAAGTTCGCAGTGGTGCTGCAGCAAGGATCCGAAAATATAAATATTACCGGATGCTGGCTTTCCGTAGGCCTGTCCTTGCTCTGAGAATGTAAGTATTTTTGTGTTGTATTCCATTTTGTTGCATTCCCTAATCTGAATTTTTCTATTCCACAGGAGCTGGAGCTTGTAGTAGTAATGTTTTTCTTTTCACAGAACCTGGAGCAGCACCCTCGAACCTGGATCGTCCTCTGGAGCGATCCCTCAACGAACAGCCTCGGACCATTCCCAGCCATCCACCAGCGATGCAGCAAGTGGGTCGGCGTCACAGGCTGGAGAACAGGCAGCTGGTCTATCCGGTGTTCCCCTGTCCCAGGCCTCTGCCACTGTTTTTTTTGGGTCTTCCCGCCAGCGGCAGAAGGCCTCGGACAGGACACTCATGCCTAAGTTTATTCACTTCAGCTTGGTCTTCCAGAATAGCCTGAAGGCAGTGGTAGATAGACTGGAAAGTGGTTTGACCCATATTAACACACTTTTCCAGGCTGTCAACCAACGCCTTGACCGTCTGGAAGCCGACCTTCTGAGACCGGCACAGCATTTTTTTTACTGTGATAGAGCAGGGCATAACGGAACACCTTACGCCTGATGTCCAGCTCAATGTGATGCAGGCCTGCAATGCTGCTTACGTTCAGTCTATGCAGCAGACTCGGTACTTCCAGCAGCCAACCATGGCATTTCCAACTGTGCCACCACTAACATGCTTTACCTCAATACCGAGTTCTGCTGCATACCACTGTACGGCCACCAACATGCCCAGTCCTGCCGCACACCACTATAGCGCCACCACCATGCCGGTTGCTGTTGAAAGCCAGTACACCACCACACCGAGTCCTGCTCCTGCACAGTAATCCACCGCCAACACTATGCCGGTAACTAAGTCAGCACGGCCGTCCACCGCCACCACCATGCCGGTAATGCAGTCAGCACAGCCATCCACATCCACCACCAAGCCAGTAATAGAGTCAGTAACGGGTTAAAAACAGGTTCATCAAGTTCGACATTTGGTCGCTCTTTACCCATTATGTAGTTGTGGAGAACCACACACGTCTTGACCACCTCATCGACCAATTAAATTTTGAGATGCTGTCCCTAAAATGCGCCATTTCAAGAGAAGCATACCAAAGGCACACTCAACAGTTCTTCGTGCCCTGGTCAGTCGGTAAATAAAAATCCTATTAGTGTGGATCAAGTCCCGACTGGAGTATGGTTTCAGTAGGTTTCCACATATCTGAAAGGCCTCATCTCCAACCACAACAAATGGCATTAGTGGGCCTTAATTGTTGGGAAGAGGTTTTGGCAGGGGGAAGTTAAAATTATTACCATACAGTCATTGGCCCATGTCCGACTTTTTAAATGTCTGGGAGTCATTGCCACGGCCATAAGATCCATGTCCACAGCAACAACGCTACAGTCCACAGCAGCAATGGCTATGAGCACTATGGAAAAATATTTTTTAGAATTAATGTACTCGGATCCAGTTTGAGCAGGTTTGGTATTCCGAATATGTTTTCCATCCACTGCTCCCAAACAGTTGAGGAAATTCCAAAGTTCCAAGAATTTTTCTGCAGTTTCCTGCCAGGTTTCCGTGGTGGGTAGGGGATAAATTTCTCAATCAGAACGTCCCACAAAGCCCAGCAGGTGTCTGCAACAATCTCAGAAAGGGTGGAAACGCCAATCCGGAACTGGAAATGGAGCGATGATAGGCTCCGTCCAGTAGCCAGGAATCTGCCGAACAGAGAAAGAAAAAAAACATTCAGAACAATAATATTTATGACAGGGGTTTTGCAAAACAGAAAAAGGAAAAAAAAATACATTGCAGAACAACAATAATTATGACTGGCGTTTATTTTTAAATATTACGTACCTTAGTGTCACCAGCAGATGTTCCTCAGCAGGAATTGCTCTATGTAGCTGGGTGTCCTGCCTGCTGATGGCTCCTTGTACACGAAGCAGCAAATCCCCGAAGTTCTCTTGAGACATCCTTGTGTACTCAAAATATTTATCCTGATTTTCACGGAGCTCACTGAATAAGGAGTGGTAGGCTCCATTACTATCCTGGACTTCAAGAAAGGGGTGTTGCCAAAAGCGCCGACATAGTCTTCTCCATCTTTGTCTTTTCCGTACTTGCTCACAAGCAAAAGCAAAGGCAAGAAACAAGTTGACATCCAAATCCAGAGTCCGATAGAAACTCTCCGTGCGAAGATCCATCTTGGCGCAGAATACAGGAGCAAAATCTGAGGATTTCATCTGTACAAGGGTCTATATACATAAATCCCATGAGACATGCCCATTGGGTGTGGCTTGTGTCAAGGAAATTCTCCTGGAAAATTTTTTCCCTATGGAACGCATGCGCATAAAAAACGCAAATGCCGTTATTTTCAAATATTTTATGGTGTTTGTGATATATTATGTATATGCACACTATATACCGTGATATTGTATGTTAGTGACATTGGAAACATTGTAAGGCTAGGTTCAAATTTGCGGTTGAGTCCGCAGCGTATCGTCCGCAACCGAAAACGCATGCAAACGCATACAAAAAATATATGAAAATAACTTTAGAAAACAATATGTTGTAGTGGCCTTCCATGAAAACTTTTCTTAAGTTAGTCATCAAGCACATTCTACTTTTTTCTGCAGTCCATACAGTATATGGCTTTCAATAGCATCATTTAAAATGGACTGCTGTGGGCTGCGGTGCATAACCCCATTTTGTAAACTTTCCAGCTGCTATGAGGTTAACATGTGCAGCTTTAGAATTAAAAAGAAATTGAATTACTGTTGGTTGACAACAGCAAATTATTGTAGATCATTTAATTCCTATCTATTAGTGACAGTAATTTTCTATTCTGTCAGTTATGCTGCAAATTCTTTCATAGGAAAATGAAATGAAGACAATAATATCGAAAAGGTGGGGAGCTTGCTAAATTCATTACATCTTGCATAAATCAATAAGCAGAGTTTTGGGATATAACAATGTAGCAATGATAATGCAATAAAGATTAAATACCAAATATAAAAAAAGCAATGCAGATTACAGATATTAAGTAAAGTAAAAAATTTTGAGACTTTGTTATTTTACATTTCAAAACTAGTTATTATTTTTAATTATTTTTTAACTGATTTTTATGATATCTACATACTGTAACAAATCAAGAATATAGCATAGTTAAAATAACATAGCAACATAAAATGATTAAAAAGGAAAACATGCATGACTTGATTGATATGCACAGACCGATTTATAATTGCACACAATATCAAGTCATATGCATCAGTTGTAATTCATTGTGTTGCAAATATAATTCACAAGTTCATTCCAAAGAAGTCCACCATAAAAAGGAAGAAACTAGGTCTCATTGTAAACCTGTAGGCTACTTTGTAGTAAACTCTTGTTCTACACAATTTTATTAAAATTTTCTATAGTATATAACTTAAATGCCACTACTTTCCAATTTAAATGAATTGGAAATTAGCTAATATATTTGAGTATAATTAAATTCTACTCAAATATCAAAACATCCACACTAGCCAACATTATTTTTAGAATTTTCTTCCGCAAAATGGTTAATAAAATAAAAATATATATCCTCATTTTACAGCGCCAGTCCTCATTGCATATTCTGATCACGACAGTGAGTACTGAAAACTCTGTGCCTCTCATGCCATGCATGGACTTTTGGCCAGAGAGGGTTATGTTCATAGAGAGGTGATGAAAGTGTAACAGTCAGGACAGGAGATGAAGAGGATAATGATTCCCTCTCTGTTGTCCATCGTTGGAAGGAGGTGACGGAGGAAGCAACCTTGAGTGTTACCCCACCACCCACATACCATGGACATGAACCTCATGGAAGAGCCTGGCACATGAACGCCTTCTTTCTGCACTATCTTCAACATGATACCCATATTCTCAGGATTAGAAATTAGAGATGAGTGAATATTTCAATGTTTAACCCCTTAATGACCAAGCCATTTTGTAGGTTAAAGACCAGGCCAATTTTTACAATTCTGACCACTGTCTCTTTATGAGGTTATAACTCTGGAACGCTTCTACGGATCTTGGCGATTCTGAGATTGTTTTCTCGTGACATATTGTAATTCATGATAGTGGTAAAATTTCTTCAATATAACTTGCGTTTTTTTATGAAAAAAATGGAAATATGGCAAAAATTTTGAAAATTTTGCAATTTTCAAACTTTTAATTTTTATGCCATTAAATCAGAGAGATATGTCACAAAAATTAGTTAATAAATAACATTTCCCACATGTCTACTTTACATCAGCACAATTTTGGAACCAAAATTTTTTTTTGTTATGAAGTTATAAGTGTTAAAAGTTGACCAGCAATTTCTCATTTTTCCAACAAAATTTACAAAACCATTTTTTTAGGGACCACCTCACATTTGAAGTGAATTTGAGGGGTCAATATGACAGAAAATACCCAAAAGTGACACCATTCTAAAAACTGCACCCCTCAACGTGTTCAAAGCCACATTCAAGAAGTTTATTAACCCTTTAGGTACTTCACAAGAATTGAAGCAATGTGGAAGGAAAAAATGAACATTTAACTTTTTTTCCCAAAATTTTTCTTTCGACACAATTTTTTAAAATTTTGTCAAGGGTATCAGGAGAAAATGAACCACAATATTTGTTGTACAATTTCTCCAGAGTACACCGATATACCATGTGTGGGGGTAAACCACTATTTGGGCGCATGGCAGAGCTCGGAATGGAAGCAGCGCCATTTGACTTTTTTGGCTGGAATTGAGATTGGACGCCATGTCGCATTTGGAGAGTCCCTGTGTGCCTAAACAGTGGAAACCCCCACAAGTGACCCCATTTTGGAAACTGGACCCCTCAAGGAACTCATCTAAATGTGTTGTGAGAGCTTTTAACCCCCAAGGGATTCACAGAAGGTTATAACGTAGAGCCGTAAAATTAAAAAATCATATTTTTTCCACAAAAATGATCTTTTCATCCCAATTATTATTTTCCAAAGGATAAAAGGACCCCAAAAGTTATTGGGCAATTAGTCCTGAGTACACTGATACCTCATATGTGGGGGTAAACCACTATTTGGGCGCATGGCAGAGCTCGGAAGGGAAGCAGCACCATTTGACTTTTTTGGCTGGAATTGAGATTGGACGCCATGTCGCATTTGGAGAGTCCCTGTGTGCCTAAACAGTGGAAACCCCCACAAGTGACCCCATTTTGGAAACTAGACCCCCCAAGGAACTTATCTAAATGTGTTGTGAGAGCTTTTAACCCCCAAGCGCTTCACAGAAGGTTATAACGTAGAGCCGTAAATTTAAAAAAATCATATTTTTTTCACAAAAAATGATCTTTTCATCCCAATTTTTATTTTCCAAAGGATAAAAGGACCCCAAAATGTATTGTGCAATTAGTCCTGAGTACGCTGATACCCCATAGGTGGGGGTAAACCACTATTTGGGCGCATGGCAGAGCTCGGAAGGGAAGCAGCGCCATTTGACTTTTTTGGCTGTAATTGAGATTGGCCGCCATGTCGCATTTGGAGAGCCCCTGCTGTGCCTAAACAGTGGAAACCCCCCACAAGTGACCACATTTTGGAAACTAGACCCCCAAGGAACTTATCTAGATGTGTGGTGAGAGCTTTGAACCCCCAAGGGCTTCACAGAAGGTTATAACGTAGAGCAGTAAAATTAAAATATCATATCTTTTCCACAAAAATTATCTTTCCACCCCCAATTTTTATTTTCCAAAGGGTAACAGGACCCCAAAAGTTATTGTGCAATTTGTCCTGAGTACGCTGATACCCCATATGTGGGGGGAAACCACTATTTTGACGCATGGCAGAGCTCGAAAGGGAAGTAGCGCCTTTTTCAAATGCAGACTTTGATGGAATGGTCTGTGGGTGTCATATCACGTTTGGATAGCCCCTGATGTGCCTAAACAGTAGAAACCCCCCACAAGTGACTCCATTTTGGAAACTAGACCCCCCAAGGAACTTTTCTAGATGTGTGGTGAGCACTTTGAACCCCAAGTGCTTCACAGAAGTTTATAACGTAGAGCCGTGAAAATAAAAAAATCATATTTTTTTCCACAAAAATAAACTTTTCGCCCCAAATTTTTATTTTTATAATGGTAACAGGAGAAATAGGACCCCAAAAGCTATTGTGCAATTTGTCCTGAGTACGCTGATATCCCATATGTGGGGGGGAACCACTATTTTGACGCATGACAGAGCTCGAAAGGGAAGTAGGCGCCTTTTTCAAATGCAGACTTTGATGGAATGGTCTGTGGGTGTCATGTCACGTTTGGATAGCCCCTGATGTGCCTAAACAGTAGAAACCCCCCACAAGTGACTCCATTTTGGAAACTAGACCCCCAAGGAATTTTTCTAGATGTGTGGTGAGCACTTTGAACCCCCAAGTGCTTCACAGAAGTTTATAACGTAGAGCCGTGAAAATAAAAAAATCATATTTTTTTCCACAAAAATAATCTTTTTGCCCCAAATTTTTATTTTTGTAATGGTAACAGGAGAAATAGGACCCCAAAAGCTATTGTGCAATTTGTCCTGAGTACGCTGATATCCCATATGTGGGGGGGAACCACTATTTTGACGCATGGCAGAGATCGGAAGGGAAGGAGCACCGTTTTTAAATGCAGACTTTGATGGAATGGTCTGCGGGTGTCATGTCGCGCTTGGAGAGCCCCTGATGTGCCTAAACAGTAGAAACCCCCACAAATGACCCCATTTTGCAAACTAGACCCCCCAAGGAACTTATCTAGATGTGTGGTCAGCACTTTGAACCCCCAAGGGCTTCACAGAAGTTTATAACATAGAGCCGTGAAAATAAAAAAAATCATATTTTTTTCCACAAAAATGAACTTTTTGCCCCCAAATTTTTATTTTTATAAGGGTAACAGGAGAAATAGGACCCCAAAAGCTATTGTGCATTTTGTCCTGAGTACGCTGATACCCCATATGCGGGGGGGAACCACTGTGATCGCCTTACTGCGATCTTTGGGAGGCACAATGAACAAATCTACAAAAGGTGAAGAATTGGTTTTCTTTTTTACGCCGTTCCTCGTGCGGTATTAGTGATTAGGCGACTTTATTCCTCGGATCGGTGCGATTACAGCGATACCAGGTTTACACCCTTTTTTCATGTTTAGCTTCTGTCACACACTAAAAGATGCTTTTTTTTGGAATAATTTTTTGTAAGAATTTTTTGCATCGCCGTATTTTGAGAGCTATAATTTTTCCATATTTCGGCCGACAGAGTTATCTGTGGGCTTATTTTTTGCGGGACGAGCTGACGTTTTTATTGGTACCATATTCGGGCACATAACGTTTTTTGATCGCTTCCTATTCCGATTTTTGTGGAAGCAGAATGAACAAAAACCAGCAATTCAGGAATTGGTTTTTTTTTTATTTTTTTCCCCCCGTTCCGCGTGTGGTAAAATTGATAAAGCAGCTTTATTCTTCGGGTCACTACGGTTACGGCGATTCCTCATTTATATATTTTTTTTATGTTTTGGCGTTTTTTACACAATAAAGAATTTTATAGAAAAAATAATTATTTTTGCATCAGTTTATTCCGCGAGCTATAACTTTTTTATTTTTTCGCTGATGATGCTGTATAGCGGCTTGTTTTTTGCGGGACAAGATGACGTTTTCAGCGGTAGCATGATTATTTATATCTGACTTTTTGATCGCGTGTTATTGCACTTTTTCCAAGCGGTATAATGATACCGCTTGGAAAAAGTATAATTTACTACTTTTTTGTGTTTTTTTTTTACGGCTTTCACTGAAGGGGTTAACTAGGGTTATGCTTTTATAGATAGGATTTTTACGGACATGGCAATACCTAACATGTGTATTTTTTTGTTTTTTATTTTTTTTATTACATAAAAATGTGTATTTTTTAGGGGATTTTTTTTAATTATTTTTTAATATTTTTTTTACAATTTTTTTTAAAAAATGATTTTTTTCAACTTGTCCCTTTATGGGACTTTCACTTTTTTTACTTTTGATTGCAGTTACAATGCATTGCAATGCTCTGGCATTGCAATGCATTGCAACTATAGTGGAAGCTGCTGTGACATGATCACAGCAGCTTCCCGTAGCTAAATGACCCGGAGGTTGTCATGACAACCCCCGGGTCATCAAGGCAGAGATCGGGCCCTGCGATTACATCGCTGGGACGCTGATCTGAGGCAGAGGGAGCTCCCGACCCTCTGCCTCCCCCCCTGAGCTCTGCGATCGCGCTGGATCGCAGCAGTCAGGGGGTTAACAGCCAGGGGCGGTGGGGGCTCTGCTCCTGGCTGTCAGTGCAGGAAGCCTGGTCACTGCAGCGCCGGCTCCTGCACTGATCGCGCTGGGGAAGCTGAAATTTCAGCTTCTCCTGCACGATCGCTGCTGTGTTTGGTCAGTCAGATTGACTGACCAATCACAGCGCTGTGGGTGCGGGGACCGACGGCAAAGGTCCCCGCACCGCTTGCCGTGCCTGTCAGCTGTCTGTGACAGCTGTCGGCACTGATCTACCACTGCGTGTTTACACGCAGTGGTATATCAAAGGCATGACGTGCAGAGTCCGTCCTGGTGCCGGAACTGGCACCTTGCCATGACGGACTCTGCACGTCAGTGGACATTAAGGGGTTAATTTAGATTACGATCGCCGAATTTACAATATTCATCGATTTATTTGTTGAATATTCTCCAAACACCATTAGCAAAAGCCTGGAAATTGGCCTCAATTCACGCACGGTACAAGTTGTAGCATGGCACTGCAGCAATCAACCATGCATGAGGTATGGGGGTCTGGGCTATCATTTACAGCTTTCAGCTGAGTGTCAAAGTAAGATGAGGTGGGTGACAGATCGGTGTAGCCCTGCTTTGCTGGGAGCCCTAATACCATATACAATTATTCAACCTGCTTTCATCCTCAGCTACACTCAGGTGGCGCAAATATCAGTTTCATAGAGTACTATTGTCAGAAAAATCTAAGAATACTGGAAACACGAGTAGTTGACTCAAAGGAAGAGGAGGACTGATGGTCTCAGAGGCCTACTGCTACAGGCTACACGCATGAATGAGACTAAAGTTATTGGCAGACACCACTGAAGTGGCATCAATTTTATCAGAGCACAAATAGTATAATGGAGAATAATATATCTTTCACTACAGCCAACCCAGTAGATGGAGAGACACAATCAGGACTCTACACATTTCCAAAAAATTGTGGCAGACATCACCAAAGTGCATCAATTTCACCACAGTAGAAATAGTGTAATAGGGACTGACATGTCTTCCACTACAGCCAACCCAGGAGATTTAGACCAACCATTACTGTTCACATTTCCACAAATTTGTGTTAACATCTTCAGCAGCAACAGCAGAAGCCACACTAAAGATATCACAAAGTTCAATTCCACGAGATTATGGCAGCACAGTAAAAAAATGCAACATTACCTAGTCTGTAACATCTACAATTGGGGTGCAAAAGTCCTTAGAGATCCATGACTTTTTCATCTTGATGAAAGTTAGGCGTCTTCACTTTCAGGGGACAGCCTGCTGCGCTTATCCGACAGAATAGAATACCTCCAGGAGCGCTGAAGACACGTTCTGAGAGAACGCTGGCTGCTGAGCATGATAAAACTTCCAAGACGTGTGAGGCTAGCTCAGGCCAATCACCTATTTTGGAAGACCAAAATGTGAAAAGGTCCAAACCCTCCCTGATGGTAATGACATTCAGCTCTAGATACTCCTGCAACATTCTCTCCATTCGTTCACCAGATGTAAGACTTGGAAACTGTTGTTCTGGTGCATGAGCTGGTCTAAAAAAAGTGTCAAAGGACTCACAGAAATTGCTTCTTCCACTTACACTCCTGCTACTGCTGCTGCTACTGTTTTGGCATTGATGAACTGAAGTGACGGTTGTTGGAAGTCTAGAGCTGCAATGCGAACTGTGTGCCTGACTGCTGTCTTGGGGAAAAACTCTCTTATGGGTGTGTAAAAGCGTGTTTTGATGCTCCAGCGGGCTTTGTTGTTTCTTTAAATATATATTTTTCGTTTGCTGGAGTTTCATCAGAATGCCGAAATAAAAATCACAAATGAATAGAAACGTTCTGGACTATTTTTTCAGTGTGCTCGGGGTGTCTATTATAATTATCTGATTCTGCTTTCCCCAGTAGCACCTACTAATTTATTAATAATAGTGTGCATGAGACCTTACTATTTTGATGCTCCAGCATTCACATGTTCCTTTCTAGGGTGGGAAATATCTGGCAAAATTTTATCTTATAACTAGAGATGAGCAACTTTCCCTTTTTTCGGGTCGAGTCGGGTTTCATGAAACCCGACTTTCGCAAAAGTCAGGTCGAGCGAAATCGGCCGACTATCAGGAAAAGTTGGTGGGTCGACCGAAACACGAAACCCAATGCAAGTCAATGGGGAAGCAAAGTAGGCAGGGAGTGGAGGACAGTAAACACACCTACAGTGCGCATTTTCCGAGCCGGCGCGGCTTTGAGCGGCGTGGGATTCAAATCCCCCGCCAAAGCCGCGCTGGAACAGCTCATTTGCTGAGCCACCCGTTGGCTCAGCCAATGAGCAGCGCGGGATTCAAATCCCCCGCCGTGCGGCACCGCTCATTGGCACAGCCGGCGGGAGGCTCAGCTAATGAGCAATGTGGGATTCAAATCCCCGGCCACTGGCTGAACGGTGCCGCCCGGCTTTGCTATGTGTGTGTGTGCGAGGCTGTTGTGTGTGTGTGTGTGTGTGTATGCAGGCATCATTTGATGGGACTACAAGTCCCTTCCGGCTATGCCTGCTACACTGTCAGTGAGTGACATATTAGCCAATGATGGGACAGTAGAAGTCCCATCATCCGGCTAATGTGTTGAATGTAAAAAAAAACATACATTATATACACAACATACAGAACATATAACATATAACACATAACATACATATAACACAAAACATACATATAACATACAACACATAACATACAGAACATACATATAACACATAACATACAGAACATACATATAACATACAACACAACATATATATAACACATAACATACAGTACATACATACAACACATAACATACAGTACATACATATAACATACAACATATAACATACATATAACACATAACATACAGTACATATAACATACAACACGTAACATACATATAACATACAACACATAACATACATAAAACATACAACACATAACATACAGAACATACATATAACACATAACATACAGAGCATACATATAACATACAACACATAACATACATATAACATACAACACATAACATACATATAACACATAACATACAGTACATACATACAACACATAACATACAGTACATACATATAATATACAACACATAACATACATTATAACACATAACCTACAGTACATACATATAACATACAACACATAACATACAGAACATACATATAACATACAACACATAACATACAGAACATACATATAACACATAACATACAGAACATACGAGGTACACATAACATACAACACATAACATACAGTACATACACATAAAATACAACACATAACATACAGAACATACACATAACATATAACATACAGAACATACACATAACATACAACACATAACATAGAGTACATACTCACCAATCACCTATTCCCCGATGCCATCGTCTCCTGTAATAACAATAAAATAATAAAGTAACCTATACATCACCTGTCCGCCGTAGTCCAGATAATAACGAATGTCCCATGACGATCTCCGGTATAGAACGCTGACATCAAGTGATGTAAGTGTTCTACACCGCCCCTGCGATACACTCCTGTGTATCGCTCAGACGCCGGGAGAGAATGACATCACTACAGTTCATTCTCTCACCGGCAATGCTGGGTGAGAAAATTCCCACGCAGCATTGCCATAAAGTGAGAGAATGAACTCAGTGATGCACTGCAGGAGCCTTTGTCTCTTGTCAGTGCATCACTGGGAGGCCCTAAAGAGCAGTGGCATCACCTGATGTCACTGTTCTATAGGGGAGACCGTCGTGGGAGATTCGTTATTAATTGGACTGCGTCGGACAGGGAGTATACGTTTATTTTATTTTTTTACGTTTTATTACACGAGATCGAGGGCGTCGCTTGAATCTGAGCGTATAATAAAGATATGAAAACCGTGTTGTGTTTTATTACATTAAAATACTTTATTCTTATGCGTGTGTTGTTTTTTTAACCCTTTATTAATATAAGATTAATAATGGATAGGAGTCTTAATGACGCCTCTCTATTATTAACCAGACTTAATGTCACCTTACAATAGCAAGGTGATATTAACCCCTTATTACACCATATCCCATCGCTTCAGGAGAGTGGGAAGAGAGGGGCTAAGTGCCGGAATTAGCTCATCGTACAGATGCGCCAATTCTGGGGCAGCTGGGTGCTGGTATTTTTAGCCAGGGGGGTGCGTCAATATCCATGGCCCATTCCTAGGCTATGAATATCAGCCCACAGCTGTCTGCATAGCCTTTCTGGCGATAAATCACTGGGGGACCTCACGTCATTTTTTGGGGGTCCCCCTATTTTAATAGCCAGTAAAGGCTAGCTGCCGGCTGATATTCATAGCCTGGGAAGCTCCATGGGTATTAACCCCTTTCCAGGCTAGAAATATTGGCCCGAGCCGTCGGCTTTCCCCCTCTGGCGCAGAAAATTGCACGGTAGCCCATGCCATTTTTTTTCCCATTTTTTTAAAAAAATTAACGCTATTGCGTGAAGATTTTGTGTGTGTGTGTGCGCATGGGTCTTTAACTATTTATACACCATTCTATCTATCTATTATCTATGTAATATCTATCTATCTATTATCTATTTATTTCTATCTATATATCTATCTAGCTTCTATCTATCTATCTGTCTATATATTATCTATCTATCTGTCTATCTATCTGTCATCTATCTATCTACTATCTATCTATCTATCTATCTATCTATCTATCTATCTATCTATCTATCTATCTATCTATTATCTATCTATCTGTTATCTATCTATCTTCTATCTATATGTCTATCTTATATCTATCTATTATCTATCTATCTATTATCTAACTATCTAGCTATCTTCTATCTATCTGTCTATCTTCTATCTATTATCTATCTATCAATCTATCTATCATCTATTTATTATCTATCTATCTATTATCTAGTTATCTAGCTTTTCTATCTATCTATCTATCTATCTATCTATTATCTATCTATCTATCTAGACAAAGAAAAACCTGATCAGCACCTCCTGGTGTGAACACGTGCAAGCTGCGACGACTGCACGGTTTTTAATGTTTTCCTTGTTTTCACATGGATTATATTCATACACATGTTGTGTTGTGAAATTTTTTGTCTATATCTATCTATCTGTCTATGGCCATAGTCACACACGCCGTATAAAAATCGGACCGTATTATAATGCCGTAATACGCAGAAAAGTCCCCTGAACAGTGATCCGTATGTCATCCGTGTGCAATGCGGGGATGTGATTTCCTTGCATCAGAAATGAAGCTGCACAGTTATAAGGAAAACCAATACTGAGCATCTCAGATTTCCTTTATGATGCCAAAGTGAGCCCTTTGATCTTACTGTTACAATCTAATCTTCTAGTCTCTGCCATTAGTACAGTATGACTTGTGGTAGATAAACTATTGTTATTGCTCAGGCCAAACTTGTGTTTCATTTACTACATACACACTACTTCCTAGAAGAGATAAAAAGGGAATGTCCAAAAGTAATATCCATTACTCACAAAAAATTAGGGATATTGGATTTCGGTCAAAATTTTTGGAAAATGTAAAAAAGTTCATGCTAGAGTGATATTTTATGATAGTAGGTAATTTAAGTAAAAGCATGTAATGGTGATTTCCTCATCTCAAACAATTTATTGAAACATAAGCCAACAAGTGAGTATACCCCAACAATAAATGTCAATGTCTCAAAAAAAAAAAATATATCCATGTGGCATCCGTATGTCATCCGTACGGCGAGATTTTCTCGCTGGCTTGCAAAACCGGCATATAATGTATCCAAATGACAGTTTTAAAATCACAAAAGAAAGAATAGTTATATACACATAGAATACATATATATATATATATATTATATATATATACATATTATATATATATATATATATATATATATATATACATATATATACATATATATATACAGTACAGACCAAAAGTTTGGACACTCCTTCTCATTCAATGATTTTTCTGTATTTTCATGACTATGACTATTGTAGAATCACACTGAAGGCATCAAAACTATGTATTAACACATGTGGAATTATACATTACACTTTACAAAAAAGTGTGAAACAACTGAAAATATGTCTTATATTCTAGGTTCTTCAAAGTAGCCACCTTTTGCTTTGATTACTGCTTTGCACGCAGAAAAGGTGAACGGATGGACTCTACATGTCTGGTTCCCACCGTGAAGCATGGAGGAGGTGGTGTGATGATGTGGGGGTGCTTTGCTGGTGACACTGTTGGGGATTAATTCAAAATTGAAGGCATACTGAACCAGCATGGCTACCACAGCATCTTGCAGCAGCATGCTATTCCATCCGGTTTGCGTTTAGTTGGACCATCATTTATTTTTCAACAGGACAATGACCCCAAACACACCTCCAGGCTGTGTAAGGGCTATTTGACCAAGAAGGAGAATGTTGGGGTGCTACGCCAGATGACCTGGCCTCCACAGTCACCAGACCTGAACCCAATCTAGATGGTTTGGGATGAGCTGTACGCTCACCGCTTCAATTTTGAATAAATCCCCAACAGTGTCACCAGCAAAGCACCCCCACACTATCACACCACCTCCTCCATGCTTCATTGTGGGAGCTAGGCATGTAGAGTCCATCTGTTCACCTTTTCTGCATGCAAAGCAGTAATCAAAGCAAAAGGTGGCTACTTTGAAGAACCTAGAATATAAGACATATTTTCAGTTGTTTCACACTTTTTTGTAAAGTGTAATGTATAATTCCACATGTGTTAATTCATAGTTTTGATGCCTTCAGTGTGATTCTACAATTTTCATAGTCATGAAAATACAGAAAAATCTTTGAATGAGAAGGTGTGTCCAAACTTTTGGTCTGTACTGTATATATATAAGTCATTATGACACAGGAGATGAGCTGATTAGTGTGGGAAGCTTAATTGATTGTTTCCCACACTTTTCAGTTCACTTCAGGTCAGCTGGGGATTCCCTCTGACGTCACTGAGGCTGTGCGGAGTCCCCGGCTGACCTGAAGTGAACTGATTAACGTGGGAAACAATCAATTAAGCTTCGCAGCTAATCAGCTCATCTCCTGTGAGCCGCAGAGAGGAACTCATTAATACGGGGGTTTACAGCAAGGCTGCAAGCATTAAGCAGCGGTCCCCACTGTAAACATGTTAACCCTTTCAGATGGATTACAGCGGGGGACCTGACTGAGCGCCGGAGAGTAGTCTTGAGCGATATTTCCCGATATCCAGAAATATCGGATTGGATTGGCCCGATACTCAAAAAGTATCGGGTATCGCCTATTCCTATACCGGAAACCCAATGCAAGTCAATGGGACAGAAATATCGTAATTAAAAAAAAAAACCCTTTCTTTCCTTGTAAGCACTGGATGTACACACATAGAATAAATATATATATATATATATATATATATATATATTATATATATATACATGTTATTGTGACATATATATACAGTACAGACCAAAAGTTTGGAAACACCTCATTCAAAGATTCTTCTGTATTTTCATGACTATGAAAATTGTAGAATCACACTGAAGGCATCAAAACTATGAATTAACACATGTGGAATTATACATCACACTTTACAAAAAAGTGTGAAACAACTGAAAATATGTCTTTTATTCTAGGTTCTTCAATGTAGCCATTTTTTGCTTTCATTACTGCTTTGCACGCAGAAAAGGTGAACGGATGGACTCTACATGCGTAGTTCCCTCCGTGAAGCATGGAGGAGGTGGTGTGATGGTGTGGGGGTGCTTTGCTGGTAACACTGTTGGGGATTATTCAAAATTGAAGCGGTGAGCGGTCCAGCTCACCCCAAACCATCTCGATTGGGTTCTGGTCTGGTGACTGTGGAGGCCAGGTCATCTGGCATAGCACCCCAACACTCTCCTTCTTGGTCAAATAGCCCTTACACAGTCTGGAGGTGTGTTTGGGGTCATTGCCCTGTTGAAAAATAAATGATGGTCCAACTAAACGCAAACCGGATGGAATAGCATACTTTGAAGAACCTAGAATATAAGACATATTTTCAGTTGTTTCACACTTTTTTGTAAAGTGTAATGTATAATTCCACATGTGTTAATTCATAGTTTTGATGCCTTCAGTGTGATTCTACAATTTTCATAGTCATGAAAATACAGAAAAATCTTTGAATGAGAAGGTGTGTCCAAACTTTTGGTCTGTACTGTATATATATATAAGTCATTATGACACAGGAGATGAGCTGATTAGTGTGGGAAGCTTAATTGATTGTTTCCCACACTATTCAGTTCACTTCAGGTCAGCTGGGGATTCCCTCTGACGTCACTGAGGCTGTGCGGAGTCCCCGGCTGACCTGAAGTGAACTGATTAACGTGGGAAACAATCAATTAAGCTTCGCAGCTAATCAGCTCATCTCCTGTGAGCCGCAGAGAGGAACTCATTAATACGGGGGTTTACAGCAAGGCTGCAAGCATTAAGCAGCGGTCCCCACTGTAAACATGTTAACCCTTTCAGATGGATTACAGCGGGGGACCTGACTGAGCGCCGGAGAGTAGTCTTGAGCGATATTTCCAGATATCCAGAAATATCGGATTGGATTGGCCCGATACTCAAAAAGTATCGGGTATCGCCAATTCCTATACCGGAAACCCAATGCAAGTCAATGGGACAGAAATATCGTAATTAAAAAAAAACCCCTTTCTTTCCTTGTAAGCACTAGATGTACACACATAGAATAAATATATATATATATATATACATATATATATTATATATATATATATTATATATATATATATATATATTATACATGTTATTGTGACATATATATACAGTACAGACCAAAAGTTTGGAAACACCTCATTCAAAGATTCTTCTGTATTTTCATGACTATGAAAATTGTAGAATCACACTGAAGGCATCAAAACTATGAATTAACACATGTGGAATTATACATCACACTTTACAAAAAAGTGTGAAACAACTGAAAATATGTCTTTTATTCTAGGTTCTTCAATGTAGCCATTTTTTGCTTTCATTACTGCTTTGCACGCAGAAAAGGTGAACGGATGGACTCTACATGCGTAGTTCCCTCCGTGAAGCATGGAGGAGGTGGTGTGATGGTGTGGGGGTGTTTTGCTGGTGACACTGTTGGGGATTATTCAAAATTGAAGCGGTGAGCGGTCCAGCTCACCCCAAACCATCTCGATTGGGTTCTGGTCTGGTGACTGTGGAGGCCAGGTCATCTGGCATAGCACCCCAACACTCTCCTTCTTGGTCAAATAGCCCTTACACAGTCTGGAGGTGTGTTTGGGGTCATTGCCCTGTTGAAAAATAAATGATGGTCCAACTAAACGCAAACCGGATGGAATAGCATGCTGCTGCAAGATGCTGTGGTAGCCATGCTGGCTCAGTATGCCTTCAATTTTAAATAAAACCCCAACAGTGTCACCAGCAAAGCACCCCCACATCATCACACCACCTCCTCCATGCTTCACGGTGGGAACCAAGCATGTAGAGTCCATCCGTTCACCTTTTCTGCGTGCAAAGCAGTAATCAAAGCAAAAGGTGACTACTTTGAAGAACCTAGAATATAAGACATATTTTCAGTTGTTTCACACTTTTTTGTAAAGTGTAATGTATAATTCCACATGTGTTAATTCATAGTTTTGATGCCTTCAGTGTGATTCTACAATTTTCACAGTCATGAAAATACAGAAAAATCGTTGAATGAGAAGGTGTGTCCAAACTTTTGGTCTGTACTGTATATATACATATATTTTATAGTTCATACACTTCTACATAGTAAAATAGCCACTGATTCAATTGCCGGGCAATGCCGGCTTTTGTGAAATTACAGAACCACCCGACATGAAATGACACATGGTTTACATAGAGTGTAAGGTTCTTTGTCTCTGTTGACATGTTCCTTGAAACTCAGTTTTCCGTCGGCCATTTTGCTTTCTGTCTTTCTGCAGCTCTTGCCCTCAGTTAATATGGAGTTTCCAGTTTTCATGTTCCCGCCCTGATTCTTCCCTCTTGCTTCTTAAGCAGCCTCAGCTGAACAATCAGTGCTCCTGAATCAAGCCTCAGTCAGTCTGTGACCTGACTCCTGGAAACCTTGGACTTGTACTCCAGCTATTCCCTACTGAGGAACCTTGGAACACTTTTGGACTCTGGAAACCTGCTGTTTGGTGAATCCATGTTTGCAGAGGAATTACGGTACAGAGAAGAGATCCTGAACCTGCTTTGGAGATTTATTGTAGTGCTTGAAGTTACTCTGGCCTGCTGTGTCTCCTGTCGCTGTTCCTGCAAACTGTGTGAACTTTTCAGCATGCTTGTATGAAGTAATACAAGTCATTTCATTTCAACCTAAGTCTCCTGTGTTTTCCTCGCACCCAAGCACAAGACGCTATAGGAACTGTACACTATACATGACAAGATTCAGGAGCCAATGTTTAGTGTCTGCTGGGTCTGGGAAAGCGTGTCTGCTGTGACTGTGGATATCAGATGTCCGTTTAATACCTTATGTGATGACAGTGGTTGTGACTTCTCACAACCATTCCAGGTGAGCGCATTCCCTTAAAATTTTACTCTGGAGTGTTACCACAGGTAAACACTATTGTTTTTTTTTTTTTTCCTTTCCTCTTCCAGCACTTCTGCCTTAAAAGATCTGGAAGATGGAGGCCCGCATAAAGGAACTTTGCGGAGTGATTGATACAATCCTTTCAGATGTACAGACTTTAAAAACCCGTTTTGCAAGCCTACAGGACCTCACTAATTATAATTTGCAAGTGTTTGGACAGACTACCCAGGAATTGCGAGCCAGGATTGAGGCTCTAGAGGAACGAGCCCAGGCTCCTGCCATAACCCCGAGTTCTGGGATCCCCAAATTACCTCCTTTTCGTTTTGGCGGTGAACGTGAGAAATTCAGGGGATTTATTAATCAATGCAATTTATTTTTCTTGCACATGCTTCACAATTTCCCACTGAACGATCCAAAGTGCTTACTATAATCATGTTGCTTACCAATAAGGCTTTGATGTGGGCAAACCCTCTGATTGAGACTGAGGATGATTGTTTGAATCACCTTGATGCTTTTATTTCAGCCATGGGGCAGGTGTTTGATGACCCCAATCGAGGTGCAACAGCTGAAGCAGCCATGTTAACTTTGCGCCAAGGTAAGCGTTCAGTAGCCGAATATGCCCTGGATTTCAGGAGATGGGCTCTTGATACCACTTGGGACACTTCCGCTAAAAAATCTATTTTTCGGAAAGGGTTGTCTCCACTGATTAAGGATGAACTTGCTCGTGCCGACCCTCCCACTGCGTTAGGTGACTTTATTAACTATTGTATCCGTATTGATGCTCGTCTGACTGAACGCAGACAAGAGAGATGGTTCGAAAATAATCGCACTAACCTTTTACTACCTCCCTCCTCAGCTAAGGAACCTTTGAGTAGGATCACAATGGAACCAGAACCTGAACCCATGCAGGTGGACTCTTTACAAAGACGGGTTAGTGATGCACGCAAAGAACATCGTATAAAGGAAAATCTATGTTTCTACTGTGGTAAGTCAGGGCACTTCATTATAAACTGCCCCAGCC
>JARQOD010000004.1:311698263-311830889 GCA_033576555.1 Oophaga sylvatica
GACTCACATCGGAGCCCCGCTCCCACATTTGCCCCTGGTGACTTAGTGTGGCTCTCCGCCCATAACATCAGGCTGCAAGTTGAGTCCACTAAGTTTGCATCTCGCTTCTTGGGTCCTTTCAAGGTCCTCGAACAGGTCAATCCGGTGGTCTACCGACTGGCTCTTCCACCACGCCTTGGTATCACCGACACCTTTCACGTGTCCCTCTTGAAGCCCGTGTACATGTCCCGATTTTCCGAGTCATCTGCCGGGACATCGGGATTGTCTACGGATGATTACGAGGTGAACGTGATTTTGGGGTGCAAGTTGGTACTGGGCAAAAAATTCTATTTGGTGGACTGGAAGATTTAGGGCCCGGAGGACAGGTCCTGGGAGTCTGCTGAGCACATTCGGGCTCCGCAACTCATTGTGGCCTTTGAGCGTAGCAAGGCCCAAGGAGGGGTGGGCCCTAGGGAGGAGGGTAATGTTAGGGGTCGAGTTCCCACGTCTGCACAGGGGGAACCTCGAGCCATCTCCGCTGCGGTCTCCCATTCTTCTCCTGCCGCAGTGGTTCCTGCTCAGCAGAGACATCGGTCCCAGCATCTTGCTCAGTCTCATACTGTGCAAAGGAATACTGCTGCCTTTCTGGTTTCTGCCATTATAGCCAGTACTGGTCAGTGGCGAGCAGACGACTTTGGGATTAAGTCCTACTTTTCCCCTTCTGAGCATGCCCAGGCAGAACAGAGTACTGCGGTACGCAGGTGCCGGATCTCTCTGACCTTTCCCGGCGCCTGCGCACTGCAGTTCTCTGCTCTGCCCTCACCAGGGCAGATCAGTGCGCCTGCACAGGAGCCACGACGGGACGGAAAGAAGAGGCCGGCTTCTCTTGATGATGGGAGGCGCCAAACCGGACCGCGACGCCCATTGGCCGGACCGGACGGCGGATCGCTGCTGGGTGAGTATAATCGAACTCGTTTTTCTTATTTTTCAGGTGACATCGGGGGCTTATCTACAGCATTACAGAATGCTGTAGATAAGCTTCTGATGGCAGTGGTCGCATCTCATAGTCCAAAAACGGGGTGACAGATTCCCTTTAAGCGGATAAAAAACAAGAGGTTCTGCGGTCGGAGACCTGCGTCATAATATTTGGCACAGTAACAGAGGAGGAGGAAGAAGCTGCAGATGCAATTGATATGTGGCTGATGGTAGTTGATGTTCATTGGTCTATATTTTTGCACAGTGGGATTCCCAGAGTAACGCATGTTGATTGCACATGTGAAGGTTCATATATGTAGTAGGCAAGTTATTACACTTTTTCCCTTTACTCAGCTTTTTTTGAAAAGTTGGCAGATTACGTGAGATGGCTCATCCTTTGCAGTGTCAAAAAAAAGGCCCAGGCTAAGCACTCTTTGCCACCCCTGCAAGCTGCAGACCTGAGACCACTGCTAGTCACAGCCACAGTTGTGGCTGAGGATGCATTGCTCGTCATGGCTGCATCACTATGTCTGCAATGTATGGAGCAAAGAAACCTTATTGACATCCTCCTCAGATGACCTACTCAGCTGTGTGCCTCTGTGTTCACGCCAGCTGAGATCTAACACCTCATCATCATCATTATCCTCTGCATCATCACATTCCTCGCCCTTAGAGTCGCCCTCCTCCTCTTCCTGCCCTGACAGCATAGTACAGTACGAGTAAGTCTCAGATATCTGAGTCTCACAAGAATCACCTCCCCCTCAGGGGTTAACATCTGGACAGGAGTGTCAGGATGCTGCTCACACCCTACTTTGTTCTACCCCGGATCCAAGCTAAAAAAAATTTGTGTATCGGTGCAGATTTCCTCCTCTTGACTCTGTAAATCTTTTGAGTACACTTCTGATGCCCATGCAAGAGTAATTTGGGTGCTACCTCTGTGGACTGTACTGGGTGTGATATTGAAGTGAAGGAAGAGGAGGAGAAGTCACTTGAAGCTGCGCTTGTCATCCACTCGAGCACATGCTACTTCTGGGCCTCATCAAAAAGGGTATACCGCTGTGTGTCTGCCAAAGAAAAGTAGTGGAGTAGCCAGTCCAGTAACAGATGTTGACAGTTATCTTTGTATAGGACATGATGTTAGCTGGTTCACTAGTGATTTCAGAAACATTGCCACCTATCCCACATACACCTTGAACACCAAGCCTAATACCCCTTCCACCTTGTTTTAACATACATGTTGCTCAGATAGTGTGATAGGAGCACAGTATTAGTCACAAAAGATTAGAATTTAAAATCTGCACCAGGTCTGGAAACAGCTGAATTTCAGCAACAGTAAATAACAAGGTGAAATATGGAGTACTGAATCATGTTAGTCACAGAAGAAAGAATTGCTTGAGTGAGGATGAGGCCTGTATGACAAAGAAGATAAGCTCAAAGCAATTTTTAAATTAGATCTCCCCTACTGTATGACGTTAGTAACACAAGATTGTTTTTGGGCCTGTGGATGAGCCCTCTGTAAAATAGACTAAATGCTATAAACAATTTGAAAGTGAGATGTTCCCTACTGTATGACATTAGTAACAGAAGATTTTTGGAGCCTGTAGATGAGCCCTCTATAACATAGACTAGATGCTACAAACAATTTGAAAGGGAGCTGTCCCCTAATGTATGATGTTAGTAACAGAAGAATTTTTGTGGGGCCTGTGGATGAGCCCTCTATAAAATAGACTAGATGGTACAAACAATTTGAAAGTGAAATGTCCCCTACTGTATGACGTTAGTTATACAGTAAAGAAGCAACAAAGTCTTACACCGCTCTCTTACCCACCAAGAAACTTTTAAATTCTAGCCCAGACCCTGATACCTCATGCATGGCCCATGGCTGAGTGCTTCAGTGCCATTATAAAATGTCCTAATGTTGGCGAATTGATCAGTCAACTACCTGTGTTACTTTCCTCACATTTTTCTATGAACAGTACTCTATGATCCACTCCCGTCTGGACTACTGCAACGCTCTATTAATTGGCCTCCCCCTCACTCGACTTTCCTCTCTCCAGTCTATTCTTAATGCAGCAGTCAGGGTCGTCCATCTAGCTAATCGGTACTCGGATGCGTCCGCTCTTCGCCACTTTCTACACTGGCTGCCCATTCATTATAGGATCCAATTCAAAGTACTTTTTCTCACCCACAAAGTTCTCCACATTGTGGCACCCCCTTACATCTCCTCCCTTATTTCTGTCTATCAGCCTAACTGACAGCTGCACTCTGTAAACGACGTTCAACAAACCTCTGCACTAATCCGTACCTCCCACTCCTGACTCCAAGACTTCTCCCGCGTGGCGCCAATCCTCTTCAATGCTCCACCCCAAAAAATTAGGACCATCCACAATTTGCATAGTTTTAGGCGCTCCTTCAAAACACATTTGTTCAGAGCGGCCTATCACATTCCCTAATCAAAGTCATTTTATGTGTAAGGCTAGGTCCACATCGCGTTATGGCCCTGCGTTTAACACATCCGTTACATAGTGGCACTAACGCTATGTAACGGATGAGTTAATGCATCCATTGGCCGCCATTATAGTAACGCATCCTAACGCATGCCAAATTCGGCATGCGTTATCGATGATGTGTTACTTTGTGACACACCCTCGAACGCAGTCTACAGCATTTAGGGTTAGTTAGATCTAACGCACAGCGAACGGACAAAATGCTACCATGCGTTAGCACATACGTTAGCGCTAAGGGTTAAAAAAATGACATCAGCATTAGCGCTTCCGTTTATCGGATCTGTTAAATGCATGCCAGTAACGCACTGTGAACCTAGCCTTTGTTTGTGTGTGTGTGTGTAGCCCATTCACTAGTTCTATCTATCCTCCACTCCCTCAAGATGGCCGCACCATCATTGTAAATAAGCTCCTGTGCTTTGTATCTCCCCCACTTCATTCTAGATTGTAAGTTCTCACGAGCAGGGTTGTCTCATTTTGCTTTAATTATTGTATTGTTAACGTGGTTACTTATGACTTGCGTTTGAAACTGTTGAACTGTAAAGTGCTGTGGAATATGCTGGTGCTATATAAATAAAGTTATTATTATTATGAAACTGATGCTTGTGTCACCTGAGTATGGCTGGGGGAAAACAAAAATTGAGCTGTTGCATAAGGTGTCAGGAAAACCAGCAAATAATTCTTACACTGTTCCCTTACCCACCAAGTCTTAATGGAAACTTAAATTCAAAGCTCTAAATGCTGGCCTAGACCCTGATACCTCATGCATGGCCATGGCTGACTGCTTCTTTGTCATTATAAAATGTTCTACTGTTGGTCAATTGATCAGTTAGCTACTTGTGTTACATTTCTTGTATTTTTCTACCAATAGTACTCTATGAAACTGATGGTTATGCCACCTGAGAGTTGCTGGGAAAAAAAATTGATCTGTTGTATGAGGTATCAGGGTGGGCTCCCAGCAAAGAAGGCTTACACTGCTCCTTTAACCACCAAGTCTTCATTGAACCTTCAATTCAAAGCTGTAAATGCTCTTTTTCTTTGCTTTCAGTTTGTGAAACTCTCAATTTGCTGTCCAATTTTTTCTTTAACAAAGACCACTGGTTATCAGTTAGTCTTGATTTTAGCTCATCCTTGGTTTTACCCAAGTCAGATTTCACTTTTTTATACTTGCTCATGTTATATTGGAAAACCAAATTCAACGAATCCTGTGAACATTTTAATAGAATTTTAATCCCATTCCTTAGTGAATTGTTCGTTGTCTTTGAATAGTGACATCGGTTTATAAACTCTTAAACCATGAGGGACTCTTCCACAATCTACATACGATGTCAAAGAGTTATTGGTCCAGAATAAATTAATTTCTCTTTCAGCAATGTCATATAATTTGTGTTCCAAAGTTTTTGTACTGAAGGAATGTATTCACCTAACTCTTCACCTAACTCCAGAAAGTAGGTGTCCACATTCTCCCGACCTGCCAACAATCCATTTGATAAGGGCAAGGCATCCAAATCCATAATGGTAGTCAAACCAAAGTGTGGATTAAGAAACAGGTGGACAAAATAAGCAGCGTTCCGAATAAAAAAACAGTCTGTGTCATGTATATGCCAAATCCTGGAGGAGGAAGCTCCTGTACGTATGTCTGATCTTGCAACGTTTATCAGAGAGGAGATTAGGAGCTCCATTAAGGGGTGGAAAACCCGTAGAAAGAGGCTAGCTGTGTAGAGTCTGATCTAGTCTGTCAGCAAGAGGGCGACAAATTGAATTTGCAGAATCCTCTTTATCTTCATCTTCCTCAGACTTGTTTTCCCATTGAAAATATGGTTGTATTGGTCAGATCAGTCCGGTCTACCATGGGGAAGACTGACAGGAAAGGGACCAAGTCTGCCCAGACCTGATGTTCCCAGGCCTATGCCAGAGGAATCGGAAATCCTTTCCTATGAATGACATGGTGAAAACCCTCATGAGAAGGGAGTGGGAGAAGCAGAACAGCATAGGGTTCCTGCCATCCTTCTCAAAACATAAATACCCCTTCGATGATGACTTGTTAGCAGATTGGGTAAAGTCCCCAAAGTCGATGCTGCAGTAGCCTCTTCATCAACAGTCAGCTTTGCCCCTAGAAGACGGAGGTCTTCTAAAGGATCCATCCAATAGAAAGGCAGAAAAGTTTCTGAAGCAGGCCTGGGAGTCGTCAGCCGGGCATTCAAGTCAGCTATTGCGAGCACCTGTACCTTTAAATCGATGTTGGTCTGGCTGGACCAGCTGGAGGACCAGATACGATCCGGAACACCTAGAGACAAGTTAATGGACTCCTTTCCACAGAGGAGGGGCATGGAGGGGCAGCCTATCTGGCAGATGCTTCTGTCGATTCATTGCGGTTAGCTGCCAGGTCTGCTGGTCTGTCCAATGCTGCCCTCCAAGCCCTCTGGTTAAAGAGCTGGAAGGGAGATGCACACGCTAAGACCAAATTGTGTGCCATTCCATCCTGGGGTGAGTACTTATATGGCCCTGTGCTGGATGAAATACTTGCAAAAGCAGGTGACAGGAAAAAAGAGATCCTAAACTATTTACCCCTACTTTCAGAAACACCTTTAGAAAGCTGTCATCTTTTCAGAGGAAGTAAAGAAACTGAGACTGGGAGCCAGTAGAGCCGAAACAGAAAGGTGTCTACTTTGGTGGGGCCTCATCGTCCAAATATAGGTGCAATTATTGCTAGCCCTGATCTCCTGGTGGGTGGTAGATTTAAATATTTCTTTAAACAATGGGTCCGTAGAACATCCAACACCTGGATCCTTGGTATAATGTCATCAAGGCTAAAATTGGAATTACGGAGCATTTCTCCAGACTCCTTCATATTGACAACCTTAAGGGACTCCCTGATCGGCAATGGGCCCTGGAATGGGGAATTCTGCAGTTAATGGATAAACAGGTGCTAATTGAGGTTCCTAAGGACCAATAGGGGAGGGGTTTTATTCTCCTTTGTTCTTGGTCTCCAAACCTGATGGTTCCTTCTGAACCATTATTACTTTGAGGAAGCAGAATTCATTCCAATGGTCTTATACCTTTAAAATGGAGTCCATAAAGTCTGCAACCAAACTTTTATTTCTCAGGTGCTTCATGACCGCCCTGGAACTAAAGGATGCCTATTATCACCTGTCTATATACCAGGACCACCAACAGTACCTCAGAGTGGCTGTACAGCTGGTCAATTAGGTTACACAACTTTAGTTCGCCGCTATGCCATTTGGTCTATCAATGGCACCACGTGAGTTCACCAAGGTGATGGCAGAGGTGATGACCCATTTGAGGGAACAAGATATCCTGGTTATTCCATACCTGGAGGATTTACTTATAGTAGGGAGGTCGGCCGTCCAGTGCAGTACTCTGCTGAGCCATATAATATCGTCCCTACGGGGACTGGGTTGGATAATCAATCTGGAAAAATCAAGACTAGTTCCCTCGACCCTTCAAAGGTTCCTAGGCCTCCTCTTGTATTCGGTAGCTCAACATTGCCTTCTTTCACAGGACAAAAGGCTAAGCATTAGAGATGAGCGACTTTGCCTTTAGGAGGGTCGAGTCGGGTTTCGTGAAAACTAACTTTCTCAAAAGTCGAGTAGAACGAAATCGGCCGACTATCGGGAAAAGTCGGCAGGGAGTGGAGGACAGTAAACACACCTACAGTGCCCATTTCAATGCCAACGACATAAATTCTTATTACTTAAGCTTGGCAACCTTAATTTACTTTATAATAATAGTTACGCATTGAAAACTGGGGTTATTTGGCTAAAGTTGTGGGGGGTAGGGCTGTCTCCAGGTTTTCGTGTGCCCCGGGCGAAAGAGTGTCAGTGGACCCCTTTAAAACATACCACAATTCATGATGCTCCGATACGGCAGAGAAATATAGGTATAGTACAATGAAAAATACTTCACTTCTTACATTACATGACGGATATCTATTTTATATTCTACAATAGCTCAAAAACCGGACAGTATATTCCTCCATACACTATCATGGCCACCACATAGTGCGCCATAACCGAATAATGAGCCCTATATATTGCGCCATACAGAATAAATGGTCCAATATAATGTTCCATCCAGTATATGATGAGCTCCACATAATGCTACAGTATATGATGGTCCCCATATAATGTGCCATACAGTATAGGACGGTCCCCATAGAGTATAATGAGCACCACATATTGCTCCATACAGTATAATGAGTCGCATATAAAGCTCCATACAGTATATGATGGACCCCATATATTGCTCCATACAGAATGGGCTCCATATAATGCTCCATACAGAATAGGCCCCATATGTGCTCCATATGAAGCTCCATACCCTATATGATGCCCCACAAATAATGAACCCCATATGATGCTCCAGTATATGATGGGCCCCATGGATGATGCTCCAGTGTATGATGGGCCTATATAATGCTCCAAATATAATGGGCTCCATATGACACTCCAGTATATGATGGGCCTCATGGATAATGCTCCAGTGTATGATGGGCCCCATTTACTATGCTCCAGTGTATGATGGGCCCAATGGATGATGCTCCAGTGTATGATGGGACTATATAATGCTCCATATACAATGGGCCCCATATGATGCTCAAGTATATGATGGACCCCATGGATGATGTTCCAGTGTATGATGGGCCCCATTTATAATGCTGCAGTGTATGATGGGCCCCATGGATGATGCTCCAGTGTATGATGGGCCTATATAATGCTCCATATATAATGGGCCCCATATGATGCTCCAGTATATGATGGGCCCCATGGATGATGCTCCAGAGTATGAGGTGCCCCATGCATGATGCTACAGTGTATGATGGGCCTATATAATGCTCCAGATATAATGGGCCCCATATGATGCTCAGGTATATGATGGGCCCCATGGATGATGTTCCAGTGTCTGATGGGCCCCATTTATAATGCTCCAGTGTATGATGGGCCTATATAATGCTCCATATATAATAGGCCCCATATGATGCTCCAGGATATGATGGGCCCCATGGATGATGCTCCAGTGTATGATGGGCCCCATGCATGATGCTACAGTATATGATGGGCCTATATAATGCTCTATATATAATTTGCCCCATTTATAATGCTCCAGTGTAAAATGGGCCCCGTACATGATGCTCCAGTGTATGATGGGCCACATTTAAAATGCTCCAGTGTATGATGGGCCCCATGCATGATGCTCCAGAGTATGATGGGCCTTTATAATGCTCCATATATAATAGGCCCCATTTATAATGCTCAAGTGTATAATAGGCCTCGTATATAATGCTCCAGTGTATGATGGGCCACATTTATAATGCTCCAGTGTATGATGGGTCCTATCTATGATGCTCAAATATTTGCTGGGCCCCATATATAATTCTCCAGTGTATAATGCTCCCCATATATTGCTCCAAACATAAAAAAAATTAAATACCTCTCCTTTCTGGGCACTGCTCTACTCTGGACTCCTCAGCGTCGCCATCTTCCAGATCTGTGCACTTGGACTGTTCAGGCAGAGGGCATACAGACGTGACGTCATCGTGCTCTCTGACCTGAATGTCACTGTCAGGAAACGCGGAAGACGTCACAGCGAGCCATTTTGCTGGCAACCTATGTGTCCTCAGGGGAAGGTGGTACAAAATCCTTTGAAACCCGGGCATAGTTCATTTTAATGAAGGTGAGATCACCAACATTTTAGGTCGACAGCCGGGTCCTTCTTACTGTTAGGATTGATCCAGCTGCACTGAAGACCCTTACTGATAGCACACTACCAGCAGGGCAAGCGAGCTCCTGTAAGGTATATTGTGCCAATTCAGGTCAGGTGTCCAGTTTACAGGCCCAGTAGTCAAAGGGGAATGAACTGTGAGGGAGAACATCGATTGGGGAGGAGAGGTAATTTTGAACCATAGTTGACAACTGCTGTCTCCTGTCTGTTGCAATAGATTCAGTATTACCCGTCGTGTGAGCGTTACTCAAGAAATCAGTTCACAACATGGTCACGAAAACCCTGTCTCCAATGTCACTTCGGCTGTGTGCACCACAAACACCTCTCCCATTTGGCCCAGTATGGTTTGTGGTAGAACCTGCACCGCTGCTGGGAATGCATCTAACAAACGGTTTACCAGAGTTGCTTGTTTTTTCGCCAATATTAGCTCTAGGTTCTCTTGTGGCATGATGTTTTGTAATTTGCCTTTATAGCGTGGATCGAGGATGCTTGCCAACCAGTGGTCATTATCCTTCATAATTTTGGCAATGCGTGGATCACTTTTTAGGATTCACAAGACATAATCACACATATGGGCCAATGTTCCAGGTGTCAATGATGCACTGACAATGGTGGGTGGAGGAGCACTTTCTGCCAAATCCACATCCCTCCAGTCATGCACAAACCCTGTACCTGACATTCGCAAGCCAACATTTTCTCTTGCCCCCTGAGAAGCATTCTCCTCCCCAAAATAATCATCGCCCTCATCCTCCTCCTCTTCCTCTTCTTCCTCCACCTCGTCCAGGACAGTTCCCTGAGCAAACAATGCCTGACTGTCATCAAGGCTTCACTCCTCCTCCTCTTCCTCCTCCGCTGCAGACGCCTGATCCTTAATGTGCGTCAAAGTTTGCATGAGCATACGCATAAGTGGGATGCTCATGATTATGATGGCGTCGTCTGCGCTTACCAGCCTTGTGCATTCCTCAAAACACTGAAAGACTTTACAGAGGTCTTTCAGCTTTGACCACAGCACACCTCCATGTCTGCCCTCAAGCTGCCTGCCCATGTATCCTCCCACAAATGCATTACAGCCTGACTCTCTTTGCACAGCCTCTCTCTCAACCATGTGCATGGAGTTCCACCTTATTGCAATTTCTATGATTAGGCGGTGCTTGGGGAGGTGGAGCGATCGCTGCAGCCTTTGCATACGACTGGAGTCTACGGGTGAGGGACGGATGTGCGAGCACAGTCTTCGCACCTTATGGAGCAGGGCTGTTAACTCCGGATAATTAATTAGGAAGCACTGCACCACCTGGTTCAAGGTGTGAGCCAGGCAAGGAATGTGTCTGAGTTTTGCCAGGGCTATGACCGCCACAAAATTACGGCCGTTATCACTGACTACCTTGCCTGGCGCAAGATGTAGACTGCCCAGCCATGACTCAGTTTCTCGCTGCAAGTAGTCGGCCAGTACCTACGCGGTGTGTCTGTTGTCGCCCAAAGACATCATCTTTAAAACAGCCTGCTGACGATTACCACTAGCTGTTCGTTAGTGAGACACCTCGTGTGCAACACTGGCAGCTGCGGATGGAGTGCTCGTGCGACTGCGCTCTGTCGACGAGCTTTCGCTTCTGGAGGAGGAGGATGAGGAGGGTCGAACACCTACAGCCAACTGTTGCCTATACCATGGCTTGGCAGCACTGACCCACCGCCGCTGTCCCCTGTGGACCCTGCACCCACCACATTCACCCAGTGCGCAGTGATGGACACGTAACGGCCCTGGCCATGCCTACTGGCCCATGCATCTGTTGTGAGGTGCACCTTTCCACTAACTGATTGTTTGAGTGCATGGACAATGCGGTCTTTCACATGCAGGTGGAGGGCAGGGATAGCTTTTCTAGAAAAGAAGTGCCGACTGGGTAGGTCATAGCGTGGGACAGCGTAGGCCATGAGCTCTCTGAACGCTGCGCTTTCAACCAAACGGAAGGGCATCATCTCTAATGAGATCACTTTGGCAATGTAGGCGTTCAAAGTCATTGTATGCGGATGAGAGGATGAGTACTTTCTTGTCCTACTCACAGTATCTGCTAGGGTGAGCTGGACTTAAGAGCTGCATATGGGTGAACTATGAATAAGATATTCCACAACCACACACATTTAATATCTTCCATTATAAATATACAGAGCTATAATCTATGTGTAGGATCATAGTGTAGGACACACCAAAATTGATTCAAGAAACAACACAAGTTGCCTAGGCAGCAAAAAAAGGTGTACTAATCCACAGAATAGATATCAATATAACAAGTTTATAAGCTAAAATTCATACAAAAAATATATTATCTCAAAAAGACACAGGGGAGGACATGAAAAGAAATCTATGAGGTAAAAATTGCTGTGGAGACAACAGGGCACACTACCTCACTGGATCCCCATAGGAGCCAAAATCATTGTGATGTAAATAGTTTCACTGAACCACCAGTGCATATATAACATACATTATACTGCCATAGATATCGCCAAGCCTAATACACAAAGTATATATAATGGGATGCACAGCATAATCCAACCAAATAAGCGATGTCATGCATAGGTATATTGGGGGTTCATAGATATTTACCTAGCACACTGGCTGGTCCTGCTCCAATGCAAGGGAGGGGGGAATCCAGGGAGGTATGCGCTCCCACCCCAATGCGCGTTTCGGCCTTCGCCTTCGTCGGGGGCACACACATACCTTCCCATTGCTGCCTTTTTAAAGGACTGACCTAATCTTGCTGACCAATGCATGTGGAGCAGCATTCCTCGGGGCATAGCCCGCCCACCGGAAGTGATGTATCCCCTTCGGTGGTAACCATGATGCGGCCCAACGTATTAGGACACACTCTTTTGATGGAGGGCCCGCCTACCGGAAGTGACACAAACTCCCCCATAGCAACCAAGGCGCGTCCCGGCGTCGGCGTCACAGGACCAGAAATGATCATGTGCTGACGCTGAGAGTCGGGACGAGCCGAGGTCATGCCGGAGGAGCACGCGTACGATTGGGAGGCACTCCACCAAGCCGCTCTGTATGGTGCAATAGATGTAGAGCGCAACTTCATAACAAAAGAAAAAAATTATTATAACAGCAGAAGAACAAATTGATTTTAGCAACGGCAATCAAACATTGATATTAAATAAACAACATAATTTGTATAGAAGTCGTTGCTTTCATTCATAGAGATCTTCCACTTATTGCCATATTAAATGGGTCAGCATGCCTGGGATCTTGAAGCAGAGGGCAAGAATAACGACCACATAAGTTGTCGGGTAAGTATCAGGTCTGATGTAGAGGATTAAGCAAGGTGGTTTCAAAAATGCTATATGGGAGATATGGGAGATGGAGACAAGCAGTTAAAAACCAAATAAAAAAACTTATTAAAAATAATATACAATACAGCAAAAGTTCGTCGTGAAGACATCCCTTAACAAAACAGCATATTCGTCATAGAAACAGGACGAAACTGAGATTCTAATTTAGGCCAAATGGATGGAGTGTATTAAGTCTCCAAATCTATCTGTCCTCCATTTGTGCCAATTTTTTTTTAAAACACCACCACCACGAATGTTAGATGTAATAATATCAATACCTTTCACCCTTAAATGGCTAGTCTCACAGTCATGATAGAGTTTGAAATGGCGCGGGATAGTTTTCAGAGAGGAGGGAACTGCTGCCTCTGCCGCAATACCCAGGACATGTTCTCTAATTAATTTTTTTAATTGGCATGTAGTAAGGCCTACGTATATTTTCGCACACGGACATGTAGCATAGTATATAACATTGGTACTTGTGCAGGTGATAAAATTCTTGATTTTATATTGTCGAGTGCCATCAGAAATTGAAAATGTGTCACTATGATCCACATTTGTGCACGCGACACAGTGAGCGCAAGGGGCACAACCACCTCTTGAAGCCATAGTATGTAAAAAGTTTTTGGGAGAGGGACCTACATAATGGCTACGAACCAACATGTCTCTCAGGTTGTGTGATCTTCTTACTGTTATAGATGCCTTTTCAGGTAGAAATTTAGATAGAACTGGGTCAGCTTTTAGAATGGGCCATGATTTATCTAAAATCTTTCTTAGAGCATCAAACTGTGAATGGTAGTTCGTTACAAAACGAGCCACCTCATTGTTTGTTTTATTTTGAGGTTAATACAATAGCTCATGTCTAGATGAGTATTCTGCTCTACTGAAAGCCTTTTTTATTATTCTTCCACTGTACCCACCATCTCTTAGGCGTAATTTTAGATCTGCAGCCTGTTTGAGAAAATGTTGCTCATCAGAGCACAATCTACGTAGACTTAAAAATTGTTCTATGGGAACAGCATTAATTATGTGGCAAGGATGTGTGGAAGATGCATGTAGTAATGCGTTAGTAGATGTTGTTTTACGGAAAATATCTGTTTGGATTTCATCCTTCTCATCTCTTGTCAAGAAGACATCTAGAAAATCGATCTCATCAGTGCTTGCTTTATACGTTAGCTGTATATTACGATCATTAGCGTTTAAATTCAAAAAGAATTCCTCCAAAAGTTCCTTGGACTCCTGCCAGATCAGGAAGATGTCGTCTATGTACCGTGCCCAGGAGAGGACACAGCACATAGACGACAACCGATCTGACAGAAGGAGGTCCCTCTCCCACAGCCCCAGGAAGAGATTTGCATAGGCGGGCACAAAATGCGCCCCCATTGCAGTCCCTTGGAGCTGTAGGAAGAAGGACCCCTTAAAAACAAAAAAAATATGGGTCAAAGAAAATTCTAATAGTTCAATCAACTAATTTTTAATGTTTCCGGGGAGGGCCGACGCATTCTGAAAGAACTCTGTGGCTCTAAGTCCATCCTGATTACGTATGCTGGTGTACAGTGACTCTACTTCTGCTGTTACCAGCATAGTGTCTTTTTCCAAATTGAGATTATCAACTTTACGGAGGAGTGCCCCTGTATCTTTTAAAAAGGAAGGTAATTCTTCAACAAATGGTTGAAGTTTAGAATCTATTCACTGATTTACATTTTCTAGGAAATTTCCTCTGCCTGATATAATTGGACGACTTATGCATGACATCGCTTATTTGATTGGACTATGCTGTGCATCCCATTATATATACTTTGTATATCTATGGCAGTATAATGTATGTTATATATGCACTGGTAGTTCAGTTATACTATTTACATCACAATGATTTTGGCTCCTATGGGGATCCAGTGATGTAGTGTGCCCTGTGGTCTCCACAGCGATTTTACCCACATAGATTTCTTTTCATGTCCTCCCCTGTGTCTTTTTGAGATAATATATTTTGTATGAATTTTAGCTAATAAACTTGTTATATTTATATCTATTCTGTGGATTAGTACACCTTTTTTGTTGCCTAGGTAACTTGTGTTGCTATATGGGTAAACTAGCGGTGGACCTGACGGACTGAGAGGGGGTGGTGGTGGTGATGGCCTAGATTCAGTCTTTGGTTGCAAAAGCATTGTGATTACCTGACAGCTTTGGCCTTGCGACGACACCTCAACATTTCTTGCTGGTGGTGTGCTAACCAGTGGGCTTACAGTGAGGGAAGTGATGTTGCTTTGCTGGCTACCTTCAGTCGGAGCAGGTGCACATGTGCTACCTGAGGTTTTGTAGTCCGTCTTCGCTTGCATGTGCATGGTGATTAAATGTCTAAGCATGCAACTAGTATTCAAATTACGGAGATTTTTCCCTCGGCTGAAGGTCCTTATGCACTTCTTACAGATAACCTTTGCCTCATCAATAGGATTTTGGTCAAAAAGTGCCACACTGCACTCTTCCTACAATGGGATAAATTTTCAGGGCTTGCACGCTATGCTAATTTGACCGTCTGGCCAAGCTGTCCTGCAACTCTTTTTGTTTTTTTAACACGTTTTTGGACTGCTATGGGCCTGCCAGATAACCACTGCTGTGATGTCGATGCCTGCTGCTGATCCTTCTCCTCTTCTGAGCTATTGCCAGCGACACCCTCTTCCCCCAATGGATGCCAATCTGGGTCAACAACTGGGTCATCCATCACCTCCTCTTCAATTTCATCTGCACCTTCCTCTGTGTCACCGTGTAAGGTGGTATAGTATGCAGGAAGGGGCACCTGAGTTTCATCAGGGTCAGATTCTGGCTCAGTAGATAGAGAGGGCAATGTAGTGCTCTGGGTGAATGTACCAGCAAAATCATCTAGCAGTGGCTGTGCATCAGTGCACTCCATGTCAGATTCATCTTGGAGTGGGGAATTCAGGATTTGACTTGATAACCCAGGCATGGTATGTGGAAAGAGCTCTATGGAGTAATCTGAAGTGTGGCCTGCCGCATCCCTCACTTTTGGTGGGGGTGAAGGACACAAGGAAAGGTGTTGTTCCTGACCAGGAGCCTGCACTGATGACTCAGTGCTTGCATTTCTTGAAACTTCAGAAGAGGAGGCGATATAGCTGGAGGCTGTTTTTGCAATGTTAGACAAAACCTGTTCCTGATGCTCCGGCTTTAAAAGCGGTTTACCTACTCCCAGAAAAGGGAGCCTTCCAGGCCTTCTGGAGCCAGACGATGACGCAGGCTCAACACCTCCTGCCTTAGGTGCTATTGTGCTTTTGGCACTACCAGCAGATGCACCACCACCACCATCAGTACCAGCTGGCCCCCCATGCCCACGTCCACAGCCTATTCCACCATACTTCCTCATGTTTGGGAAAATGTACCCAAAATAACAGCAGATATATGGTACTGTATCAGAAGCGTACAGCTGTATACAGTGAAAATGGAATATTCTAAATCTCCGTATATATTTCCAGAGTCAGACACAGACTCTCACAGGCTCAGTATGGATTACACCAGAATAAAAAAAGCAGAAAAAGGGTAAAGTATCAGAAGCGTACAGCTGTATACAGTCTATGGATAATTGTAAATCTCTGTATATATTTCCAGAGTCAGACACAGACTCTTACAGGCTCAGTATGGATTAGACTAGAATATAAAAAGCAGAAAAAGGGTAATGTATCAGAAGCGTATAGCTGTATACAGTCTAGGGGTAATTGTAAATCTCCGTATATATTTCCGGAGTAACACACAGACGCTCACAGGCTCAATATGGATTAGACCAGAATATAAAAAGCAGAAAAAGGGTACTGTATCAGAAGCGTACAGCTATATAGAGTGTTGGGGTAATATTAAATCTCCGTATATATTTCCGGAGTAACACACAGACGCTCACAGGCTCAGTAGGATTAAACCAGGATATAAAAAGCAGAAAAGGGTACTGTATCACAAGCATACAGCCGTATACAGTGTTGGGGAAATTTTAAATCTCCGTACATATTTCCAGAATCAGACACAGACTCTCACAGGCTCAGTATGGATTACACCAGAATATAAAATGTAGAAAAAGGGTAGTGTATCAGAAGCTTACAGCTGTATACAGTCTAGGGTAATAGTAAATCTCCGCATATATTTCCTGAGTAACACACAGATGCTCACAGGCTCAGTATGGATTAGATTAGTATATAAAAAGCAGAAAAAAGATACTGTATCACAAGCATACAGCTCTATACAGTGTTGGGGTAATTTTAAATCTCCGTATATAATTCCAGAGTAACACACAGATGCTCACAGTCTTAGTATGGATTATACCAGAATATAAAAAGCAGAAAAGGGATAATGTATCAGAAGCATACAGCTGTACACAGTCTAGGGATAATTGTAAATGTCTGTATATATTTACAGAGTCAGACACAGACTCTCACAGGCTCAGTATGGATTACACCAGAATATAAAAAGCAGAAAAAAGGGTAATGTATCAGAAGCGTACAGCTGTATACCGCCTAATGGTAATTGTAAATCTCTGCACATATTTCCGGAGTAACACACAGACGCTCACAGGCTCAGTATGGATTAGACCCGAATACAAAAAGCAGAAATAGGGTACTGTATCACAAATGTACAGCTATAAACAGTGTTGGGGTAATTTTAAATCTCCGTATATATTTCTGGAGTAATACACAGACGCTCACAGGCTCAGTTCGGATTAGACCAGAATATAAAAAGAAGAAAAAGGGTAATGTATCAGAAGCGTACAGCTGTATACAGTCAAGGGATAATTGCAAATCTACGTACATATTTCCAGAGACAGACCAGACTTTTACAGGCTCAGTATGAATTACACCAGAATATAAAAAGCAGAAAAAAGGGTAATGTATCAGAAGTGTACAGCTGTATACAGTCTAGGAGTATTTGTAAATCTCAGTATATATTTCCGAAGTAACACACAGACGCTCAAAGGCTCAGTATCGATTAGACCAGAATATAAACAGCAGAAAAAGTGTACTGTATCAGAAGCGTACAGCTGTATACAGTGTTGGGGTAACTTTAAATCTCCGTATATATTTCCGGAGTAACACACAGACGCTCACAGGCTCAGTATGGATTGGATCAGAATATAAAAAGCAGAAAAAGGTTACTGTATCACAAGCGTACAGCTGTATACAATCTAGGGGTAATTGTAAATCTCCGTATATATTTCCGGAGTAACACACAGATGCTCACAGGCACAGTAAGGATTAGACCAGAATATAAAAAGCAGAAAAAGGGTACTGTATCAGAAGCGTACAGCTCTATACAGTGTTGGGGTAATTTTAAATCTCCTTATATATTTCCGGAGTAACACACAGATGCTCACAGGCTCAGTATGAACTAGACCAGAATATACAAAGAAGAAAATGGTAATGTATCACAAGAGTACAGCTGTATACAGTCTAGGGGTAATTGTAAATCTCTGTATATATTTCCGGAGTAACACACAGACGCTCACAGGCTCAGTATGGATTAGACCAGAATACAAAAAGCAGAAATAGGGTACTGTATCAAAGTGTACAGCTATGAACATTTTGGGTAATTTTAAATCTCCTTATATATTTCCGAGTAGCCCATAGATGCTCACAGCTCAGTATGGATTACACCAGAATATAAAAAGCAGAAAAAAGGTAATGTATCAAAGCGTACAGCTGTATACAGTCTAGGGTATTGTAAATCTCAGTATATATTCCGAAGTAACACACAGACGCTCACAGTCAGTATGGATTAGACCAGAATATAAACAGCAGAAAAAGTGTACTATATCAGAAGCTTACAGCTGTATACAGTGTTGGGGTAATTTTAAATCTCTGCATATATTTCCGGAGTAAAGGGTATGCCACACTGAACAATATCGCTAACGGGATCGCTAAAAAACGTCACTATTTAGCGATCCCGTTAGCGATGTTGTTCAGTGCGGCAGCTGCCAGCGACGAGCTTCCTGCTGTGATCTCGCTCGTCGCTGGAATCGTTCCGGACCCTATTTTCTCGTCGGCGCTCCCCCTGTATAAGTATATATCGCTAGTGTGGCACCTTTTCTTAGCGATTTAGCGGTACTTTTGTACCGCTAAAGTCGTTAAGAAGATCGCTAACGGCGATAGCGTCGTTAACTATATCGCTAAATGTGGCCGCACTTAGCGATATAGAAACAATCCCGCTAGCGATCGCATTAGTATGCGTCGTTATCGTGATCGCTAGCGGGATTGTTTAGTGTGGCAGTACCTTAACACACAGACACTCACAGGCTCAGTATGGATTAGACCAGAATATAAAAAGCAGAAAAAGGGTACTGTATCAGAAGCGTACAGCTCTATACAGTGTTGGGGTAATTTTAAATCTCCATATATATTTCCGGATGAACACACAGATGCTCACAGGCTCAGTATAGATTACACCTGAATATAAAAAGCAGAAAATTTGTAATGTATCATCAGTGTACAGCTGTATACAGTGTTGGAGTAATTTTAAATCTCCGTATATATTTCCGAAGTAACACACAGATGCTCACAGGCGCAGTATGGATTAGACCAGAATATAAAAAGCAGAAAAAGGGTACTGTATCAGAAGCGTACAGCTCTATACAGTGTTGGGGTAATTTTAAATCTCCTTATATATTTCCGGAGTAACACACAGATGCTCACAGGCTCAGTATATGAACTAGACCAGAATATACAAAGAAGAAAAATGGTACTGTATCACAAGCGTACAGCTGTATACAGTCTAGGGGTAATTGTAAATCTCTGTATATATTTCCGGAGTAACACACAGACGCTCACAGGCTCAGTATGGATTAGACCAGAATACAAAAAGCAGAAATAGGGTACTGTATCACAAGTGTACAGCTATAAACAGTATTGGGGTAATTTTAAATCTCCGTATAAATTTCTTGAGTAACACACAGATGCTCACAGGCTCAGTATGGATTAGACCAGAATATAAAAAGAAGAAAAAGGGTACTGTATCACAAGCGTACAGCTGTATACAGTCTAGGGGTAATTGTCACACACAGATAGTCAGCATGTATTTGTCCGTGAAACCAGCCTGTACACGGTAGTGTGTGAGGAGCGTACAGCTCTATACGGTGTGGGAAAAAATGAACGCTTGGTAGCTGTGCAGAAAAAAAAGTAAAAGTATTAGTGCTGTGTAAAAAGCAGTCTGCACCGCAGTGTACACACAGCAATAGAGCCTATTAACCATCGCTACTGCACACAAGAAAATCCTCACCTGTCACTGCACACTAACTGTACAGCACAATTGCTATCAGCACAAGCACATAAGAACTGCTTTTAACAGCCCTATCTCTCTCCCTGCTGATAAACAGTGTCAGCAACCTCTCCCTACTGTTAAGATCGACAGAAGTAAAATGGCGGTCGGCTTTTTTAGACACTATGACGCCCCCCAAAGCAAGCCAATCACTGCAATGCCCTTCTCTAAGATGGTGGTGGCTGCTGCCCATGTCATCTCGTTGTCCACAGTGTACGTCCTTGCTCATTGGCTGAGAAAATGCACCTGCAAGCATTATGGGAAAACCGACTTTGGCGCTCTGGTCGATGACCGCATGGCCGACCTCACGCTATGGTCGGGTTTCGCTTTGGCGAAAGTCGGCGACTTTTGAATCTGACCGACCTGTTTAGCTCAACTCTACTAAGCATCATCCACAAAGTCGGAAAGAAAATAAAAAATCCAGATCTATCTTTGAGAGATGCAATGTCCCTGCTGAGTTCTCTGATGTCTTGTATTCCGGCTGTGCAGTGGGCCCAATTTCACACCAGGGCTCTACAGAATGAGGTGCTTGAGGCAGAAATGAGGTTGCGGGGCGACCTCGATGGAAGAATGCAGTTGTCAATCAACACTGTGGGCAAACTATCCTGGTGGCTAGACCCGCTACATCTGTCCAAAGGAGTGCTGTGGGAAATAAAACCCGACAGTATAGCCATGACAGATGCCAGTCCCTCGGGATGGGGAGCTCACATGGGAGACAAACTAGCTCAGGGGAAGTGGACGATCAAGGAGGCGCAGGGTTCCTCAAACCTGAAGGAATAAAGGGTGGTGAAGTATACGCTTCTCGAGTTTCTACCGATTCTACGGGACACCCACGTACGGATACACACAGACAACACCACGATGGTGGCCTATTTGAATCGTCAGGGGGGACAAAGTCACAATCACTAATGTCCTCCGCAGATGACACACTCACCTTGGCCGAGAATCACCTCCTCTCCCTGTCAGCACTTCATATCAGAGGGGAATACAATATTCAGGCAGACTATCTCAGTCGACACTCCATACGCCAGGGGGAATGGTCCCTAGACCGACAGATTTTCAGACGGATCGTATGGTTATGGGGCCTCCCAGACATAGACCTTTTCGCCACAAGGAGCATCAGGTAGGTCAGCAGGTTTGCATCACTACAAGCATCAGACTAGCCAGAGGTAGTAGACTCCCTTCAAGTCCGGAGGGATTATACTCTGGCCTACGCATATCCTCAGATGTATCGCACATTAGTGGTGATCAGAAATTTAAAAGACCCCACACAATGGTATAAAAATATACAAATGTTTTATTAATTGACAATGACGATACAACAAGAAAGGTACAAAAGCACAAAACCAAGGAGGGACATATAACCATGGTGGGATGAACCAACCACAGCAGATACCAGTAATTTACTAAATTGTAAATTTCCCTAATGGAAAAGCCCTACTAATATATAATGGGTAACTAACCGCTAGTATACTTGACACTGTGAACGATTGGTTATAACTACCAATATAATAGTGCTGTCATTACTGCGGTCATCACAATGGCATCGTGCTGCTGTAAACAATCTGCACTACCATATCCCCAAAATAGCAAGGTATATAGAGGGCAACCACAAACACTGGGAGTAGAAAACTGAAAGGTGGTCAAAATGAACCTACCGCTAGTTCTGCTGGGATCCACCTGGACGTCCCTCTGCCCCGACGCGCGTTTCGCACTGCTTCTTCCTGGAAGCGCCTCCAGGAAGAAGCAGTGCGAAACCCGCGTCGGGGCAGAGGGACGTCCAGGTGGATCCCAGCAGAACTAGCGGTAGGTTCATTTTGACCACCTTTCAGTTTTTGTCTAATAAAAAAAAACACAAGAAACCTAAAATTAATATATTAAAAATAAAAAATAAAAAATAAAATAAAATATCCATAAAGAATAATGGACAGGATGAAACCACCTTATAAAAAGGTTGCAAAGCTTAATTTTTCGTTTAACCCCATAGGGGTCATTGAATCTAATTCAACTATCCATTTACATTCTGTTTGGGCTAACAAACGCTTGATGTTCCCACCTCTGCTACCACAGTGTACCTGGTCAATTGCAACGACCCGTAGCCCACTAGGATCACTATTGTGCTCAATACGAAAATGTTTTGGAAGGGTTTTTAGGGCATTTATATCCAAAACTTTTGGACCATTTACAATGTCCCTCACGTGCTCCCTAACACGTATGCGGAGCTGACGTGAGGTCTACCCCATATAGATTTTGGAACATGGACATGTGGCCGCATACACGACATGAGTACTACTACAACTCAAATGATGTCGGATCTGAAATTCCTTTTTCCCATCAGAGGAACTAAATTTAGTCTCTCTAACAAGGTTTTTTTGAGTGCAGGCCAAACAATCACCGCATGGGTAACAACCCAATACCGGACAGCTATTGCTTGGATTCAGAGGATTTTCAATTTTAGCAACATAGTGGCTTTTAACCATCTTTGATACTCCTTCCTCGTCTAGCTGTAAATTGTGGTTTTTCTGGAATGTTCCGGGCCAAAATGGGATCTGTCAATAAAAGCGACCAATGTTTGTTAATTATTTCTTGTGTCCGTCTCCAATAGCAATTGTAGTTGGAAATATACCTAATATTGGAGTCAGAAGATGTTTTTATTTTTTGTTGTTAAACAAAACGGTCTACATTTTTGGCTTTCAGATACCCATTTCTTATACAGCGATTACTATAGCCACGTGCTTTAAATCTGTTTCTTAAATCCTCTGATTGCATTTCGAATTTTTGGTCAGTAGAACAGATCCGCTTCATTCTGAGAAACTGACCAACTGGGATGGCTTTAACGGTATGTGGGGTATGGGAGGATGATGCATGCAATAATGAATTCACCGATGTTTCCTTCCGAAATACATCAGTATGTATCATTCCTCCCACATCAACCTCTAACATTATATCCAAGAATTCAATTCTTTTTTGTTAGCCCAAACAGAATGTAAATGGATGGTTGAATTAGATTCAATGACCCCTATGGGGTTAAACGAAAAATTAAGCTTTGCACTGTTAGGGTCTGCGGAACGCACCAAATATAAGATGTGGAGAGGTGCGTTCGCAGCCCGGGGTCCACCGTGCAGGCGGAGCCTGCTGCTAGTAAAATGGCTTAAGAAGCAAACTCTGTTATCCCGCAGAGTCGCCAACATAAACGCCGTAACGCGCTGTGGCAATAAGTGCGAACTCTGTTACTCCACAGAGCCGCTAGAAGGAGAGCCGCAGCGCTATATGGCGATGTGTGCGAACTCACTAAACACAACTGAGTCGCAAAGAAAACACGCTAGGGCGCTGTCTAGCGTTGAAAGCGAACCCTGTTACGTCACAGGGCCGCTGAGAAAAAGTGATGTGTCCTGTCAGGCTCTCAGGTACACAGTTAAGTGCTAAGCGTACATAAAGCGTGATCATGTGCTAATGTCCTCGCGGGAGTCGCCAGCAATCTATGGCGTCTGAACGCCAGACCCTGAATACGGCAATCAAAACTCCTCACCGGTTATGCCGGTAATCTAGGGCATCTAGGACGCCGACCCTGACCAGCTAGCACACCAAACTCCTCACTGATTAAGTCGGTATTCTAGTGGCTTATTTCAGCCGGGTCCCTAACCACACACACACATGACCACACTGGCGCATAGCATACAATGGTTGATATTAGCGCATGGCGGCCCAGCCATGCTACCCTTTTATAGTAACAGCTACAGGACCTGCCAGAAACAAGGACCAATGAAGCTTGTTCCAGAACAACAGTAGTCACAGGACCTTCCTGGCAGACCAATAGGAGCTGCTGCAGTACCTAAGCATGTGACCCCTGATCTCCAATGAGAGATCTCACTCTGGGCATGCTCAGAAGGGAAAACGCAGGACTTCGTCCCAAAGACGTCTGCTCCAGCACTGGCTATAATAGCAGATCCAGGAAAGGCAGCAGCAAGTCACTGCACAGTACTGGAGTGGGCAAGACGCTTGGACCGACGTCTCTGCAGAGCAGGCTCCACTGTGGCCGGAGATGAATGGGAGACCGCAGCGGGGCTGGTTCGAGACTCCCCTTGTGCAGCAGTGGGAACTCGAACCCTAACATGCACCCTTTTTATAAGGTGATTTCATCCTGTCCATTATTCTTTATGGATATTTTATTTTATTTTTTATTTTTAATATATTAATTTTAGGTTTCTTGTGTTTTTTCTTATTAGCATTAGGTTATTCCACTAACTGGCTTTTTCTGAATGAGTCTATCATCTTTATTTTGACATCTAAAGGACTAATGGAGTGAGATGAAAGTGTCAATCATATTATGGAATATGACAAATGAGAATTACTATCTTTGAAGATCCACATGTCACAATTATTTTATTTTATTTATTTTTTTTTTAATTTTTTATTTTTATTTTTTCAATTATATCACTCAATATGTAATTATTGTATTATTGATTGTATATTTCACTGTTATCAATTGTATTATATCTTTGTTTACATGCACTGTATGGCAATATTTTGTTCTGATATTTATCACACTATTTAATTTTCATTATTGAAATTTAGTTACATTAATCACACATATTATGGGGTTTTTCACATTTATAAGCTGGCACATTTATCTCTCATTAAAATTTCATTCATTATAGCTAGAATGCATTTTTTGGTCCTGTACTCACTTACATAGGAACCCGTCTCATTCGTGCTGCTGTTTGGTTATGTGGTGTCCGACACATGCTCTTTGAGCTCTCCATATGGAACGCTGTGTTTCTCGGCTTCTTTTCCTAGTGCGCATGTCTGTTGACATCATATGGGGATTTCCCCATGACGTGCGCACTATGTGAACGCCGAGGGGCGGTACATCCTGTGGAGGTGACGTCGGGGCGCATGCGCATATGGGACACACCAGATATGGAGCATAGTATAAAATGCCGGTCTTGGTGGTTTTATATCACTCCCTTTTTGATAAAGCAAACGCGAAACGCGCGTCAGAGGGTCACATGTGGGTCCAGACTAAGCGGCTTAAACATTCAAGGGTAAGCAACTTTTTTAGTAAGACAGCTTATATTCATGGCACGTTATTAGATAGATTCACATTGTATACTACATACGCTGGTGCGTTCATTACTGATGTATATGGGTCTTTATGCTGTCTAAAAATGTTCTTATGATGAGAGATATATAGTATAATACCAGTGCATTTCCCTAGCTGCTCTCAACAAAATATTCTGGTCCCACGTGTATAGTATTAACTTTTATATTAGGGTCATTATCACCATTGAGTGATTTTTATGTACACGTGTATTTTTCTAAATAAATGATGTTATTTTGGTAAAATCTAAGTGTTTTTTACTCCTTTTTCTTGTTGCTTTGGTTCTCGTATATTTGGAGTACACGCTTTTATAGAGTCCTTTATATTGGGGCACATGTTATAGGTACATGTTTGTACACATTTATGATATATGCCCTTTCTTTGTGCTGGTCCGTTTTTATCATTATTTGTTCTGTGTCATTAACAGCTTTTTTTTCAGACAAATGGATTTCAGAGCCAGGGACTCTTCATGGCTCAATAAAATCAATGAAGTGTTTAAAGATGACCCTAGTAATGTTCCTAATTCTAATTCTAGAGAAACGCAGGATTTAATCCAAAAACTCAAAAATCTATTACATAGGAGGATGAGGATATGGTGGAACAAAGGTTTTTTGGAGAAATATGTCGCCAAGGGGTTAATACCCCGTGGCTTAAGAATTCAGGTGTTTCCCTCATTTGAAACTGATTTGTCCTGGTTTAGAGATGGATGGGAGGAAGTTTCCAGCACCTGTTCAAAGGGCTATATGGCCCTTTTAATTAAGTATAATGAAATAACTCTAAGTGAATTGGAAAAGGAGATTGATGTTATCCAAACTACTCTTAAAAAAGATTTAACTCCTGAAGCTATGAAGAAATTGAATGATGATTTTGATAAAGATTTATTAAGTGGGAAAATGATATTCAAACTACAAAATCTAGAAAATTTCAAAGAGATGTCCTTGATTTCCAAAAAAATCAAGTATATAGGTGGAAGTCAAATAACAATAATAGAACTCGCTCTATATCAAGAGCATGCTCTGAATCAATCTCCTCAGTCACATCAGGTGAAGAGATGGAAACAAAAGGAGGAAACAATTATCCCCATAATAGATGGAAGGGTCAAAAAGCAAGACATCAGGAATTTTCAAGGGGACGTTTTCCCGTCAAACGCAAAGGTCCCACATTCTGCCAATCTGATGACAAAAAGCAGAAGTCAGGATCATTAGAGGTAATCAACCTTTCTGATCACAGACTGTCAAATGCTCAAATTGATGTGTTATCTTTGGGTTTAACATTTGTACCTAATAATCCCTTCAATTATTTTTCAGCCATGAAAGATTTGCATTTTTTCTCTCGCAAATTAATATTAAAGAAGTTACATGATAAGAAGGATGCACACGATCATGGATTGAATTCTATGGCTGAAAGGGAGGCATTGGCCATTCTGGAGGATCTATTGAGGGAACAAGAAAGTGATACAACAGGTATATTTCCCAGGTCAATTATGCCGCGGTCACGAACGTTCCCCCCTTTGTCCATATGTCCGCAGGTTGAGATTTTTACTAAATTGGTATTGGAGGATTTAAAAAAAATTCCAAGATATATCACTAATGACAACTTGTCTAGATCCCAACGTGAAGCATTAAAGCAACTTGGGAATCTTGAAGACATAGTCGTCAAGGCAGCGGACAAAGGGGGGAACGTTGTAATCTGGCCAACTATTAAATATGAGAGGGAGGCATTTAGGCAGTTGAATTGTAGGGAGACCTACACTCGACTGTCTCACTGCCCCATTCTTTCATATAAATTGGAACTTGATAAAATATTACAGAATGCTTTTGACATGGGAATCATTACAAAAAAAGTGCTGGATGGTTTAAGGGTGGAGTACCCCAAAATTCCAACCCTATATTTACTACCTAAGATTCACAAAGACCCTGTAGATCCTCCGGGAAGGCCAATTGTTTCCGGCATTGACAGTCTGTGTGATATGGCTTGTAAATTTGTTGATTTCTATTTAAAGTCCATGGTTGAGACACTACCATCATATGTGCGCGACACCACAGATATGCTCACTAAATTGGAAGGTGTAGTTTTGGAACAGGACATGTGGCTGGTCACAGCCGACATTGAGTCTCTATATACGTGCATCTCACATGATGATGGCATGAGGGCGGTCCGCTTCTTTCTGAGAAATAGCAACTGGGATGGCCAATTATGTGATTTTGTTGCAGAAATTTTATATTTCGTCTTGACTCACAATGTGTTTGTCTTCAAAGACAGATACTATTTACAAAAATGTGGTACTGCCATGGGGGCTGCTTGTGCCCCAGCCTATGCCAACCTGTTTCTCGGTTACTGGGAGAGATCACTATTCCTTACGGATGGGGTATCTCACAGTGACCGAGTGCAGTGTTGGCATAGGTATATTGATGACATTTTCTTTATTTGGCAGGGCAGTGAGTCTAGTATCTCTGAATTTATGGGCAACTTAATTCAAATTGCTATAACATCAAATTGACACATAAAATCCATCAAAAAAGAATTGAATTCTTGGATATAATGTTAGAGGTTGATGTGGGAGGAATGATACATACTGATGTATTTCGGAAGGAAACATCGGTGAATTCATTATTGCATGCATCATCCTCCCATACCCCACATACCGTTAAAGCCATCCCAGTTGGTCAGTTTCTCAGAATGAAGCGGATCTGTTCTACTGACCAAAAATTCGAAATGCAATCAGAGGATTTAAGAAACAGATTTAAAGCACGTGGCTATAGTAATCGCTGTATAAGAAATGGGTATCTGAAAGCCAAAAATGTAGACCGAAGGCAATTTTTATTTAACAACAAAAAAATAAAAACATCTTCTGACTCCAATATTAGGTATATTTCCAACTACAATTGCTATTGGAGACGGACACAAGAAAAATTAACAAACATTGGTCGGTTTTATTGACATATCCCATTTTGGCCCGGAACATTCCAGAAAAACCACAATTTACAGCTAGACAAGGAAGAAGTATCAAAGATGTATTGGTTAAAAGCCACTATGTTGCTAAAATTGAAAATCCTCTGAATCCAAGCAATAGCCGTCCGGTATTGGGTTGTTACCCATGCGGTGATTGTTTGGCCTGCACTCAAAAAAACCTTGTTAGAGAGACTAAATTTAGTTCCTCTGATGGGAAAAAGGAATTTCAGATCCGACATCATTTGAGTTGTAGTAGTACTCATGTCGTGTATGCGGCCACATGTCCACGTTCCAAAATCTATGTGGGGTTGACCTCACGTCAGCTCCGCATAAGTGTTAGGGAGCACGTGAGGGACATTGTAAATGGTCCAAAAGTTTTGGATATAAATGCCCTAAAAACCCTTCCAAAACATTTTCGTATTGAGCACAATAGTGATCCTAGTGGGCTACGGGTCGTTGCAATTGACCAGGTACACTGTGGTAGCAGAGGTGGGAACATCAAGCGTTTGTTAGCCCAAACAGAATGTAAATGGATAGTTAAATTAGATTCAATAACCCCTATGGGGTTAAACGAAAAATTAAGCTTTGCACCCTTTTTATAAGGTGGTTTCATCCTGTCCATTATTCTTTATGGATATTTTATTTTATTTTTTATTTTTTATTTTTAATATATTAATTTTAGGTTTCTTGTGTTTTTTCTTATTAGCATTATGTTATTCCACTAACTGACTTTTTCTGAATGAGTCTATCATCTTTATCTTGACATCTAAAGGACTAATGGAGTGAGATGAAAGTGTCAATCATATTATGGAATATGACAAATGAGAATTACTATCTTTGAAGATCCACATGTCACAATTTTTGTTTTTTTTAATTTTTTTAATTTTTAATTTTTATTTTTTCAATTATGTCACTCAATATGTAATTATTGTATTATTGATTGTATATTTCACTGTTATCAATTGTATTATACCTTTGTTTACATGCACTGTATGGCGATATTTTGTTCTGATATTTATCACACTATTTAATTTTCATTATTGAAATTTAGTTACATTAATCACACATATTATGGGGTTTTTCACATTTATAAGCTGGCACATTTATCTCATTAAAATTTCATTCATTATAGCTAGAATGCATTTTTTGGTCCTGTACTCACTTACATAGGAACCCGTCTCATTCGTGCTGCTGTTTGGTTATGTGGTGTCCGACGCATGCTCTTTGAGCTCTCCATATGGAACGCTGTGTTCTCGGCTTCTTTTCCTAGTGCGCATGTCTGTTGACATCATATGGGGATTTCCCCATGACGTGCGCACTATGTGAACGCCGAGGGGGGTACATCCTGTGGAGGTGACGTCGAGGCGCATGCGCATATGGGACACACCAGATATGGAGCATAGTATAAAAAGCCGGTCTTGGTGGTTTTATATCACTCCCTTTTTGATAAAGCAAACGCGAAACGCGCGTCAGAGGGTCACATGTGGGTCCAGACTAAGCGGCTTAAACATTCAAGGGGTAAGCAACTTTTTTAGTAAGACAGCTTATATTCATGGCACGTTATTAGATAGATTCACATTGTATACTACATACGTTGGTGCGTTCATTACTGATGTATATGGGTCTTTATGCTGTCTAAAAATGTTCTCATGATGAGAGATATATATTTGTTATAGTATCAGTGCTGTCTAAAATGTTCTTATGATGAGAGATATATATTTGTTATAATACCAGTGCATTTCCTTAGCTGCTCTCAACAAAATATTCTGGTCCCACGTGTATAGTATTAACTTTTATATTAGGGTCATTATCACCATTGAGTGATTTTTATGTACACTTGTATTTTTCTAAATAAATGATGTTATTTTGGTAAAATCTAAGTGTTTTTTACTCCTTTTTCTTGTTACCTTGCTTAAGAGTAGAAAGGAGGTTACCACAAAAACTTATTATACGACTTGGAGGAGGTTTTTACTATTCCACTCAGCTCCCCTGTCGGACCACATTCCAATTCTGGCAATTCTGGAATTTTTGCAGAAAGGCCGAGAATTGGCGCTATCTGTGAACACCCTTAAAGTTCAGGTTTCTGCTCTGGGTGCACTGTATAACTATAATATGGCAGGGGACAGGTGGGTCACTAGATTCATAAAAGCCTGTGAACGCAGTAACCCAGTGCATATTGCTAGATTACCTCCGTGGGATTTAAACCTTGTGCTGGATGCATTAATAAGTCCCCCTTTCAAACCCTTAGATTCTGCCTCTATTAAGGTTCTAACCCTCTAAACAGCTTTGTAAGTAGCCTTAAGTTCTGCAAGACGAGTCAGTGACATTCAGGCAATATTAGTAGATAATCCTTTTTTGATGATATATCAGGATAAAATAATTCTGAAACCAGACCCAGCTTATTTACTAAAAGTTGCTTCTAGGTTTCATAGCGGCCAAGAGATTTATTTACCATCCTTCTTTGATACCCCTGCTACAGCGGAGAAATGAAGGCTCCATACTCTAGATGTCAGAAGAGCTGTGTTAGAGTACTTAGAGAGGACTCAATCTTGGAGGCAGAGTAGGGCTCTATTTGTCTCCTTTCAGGGCCGGAAGAAGGGGTTGGGTGTCACAAAAAGCACTATCACCCAGTGGATAAAAGACGCGATCTGCCTAGCTTATTTAGCCAAAGGTGAAACCCTACCGGCAAAAATGAGAGCTCATTCAGTGCGGGACATGGCATCCTCCTTGGCTGAAAAGGCGGTCATCACCATTGATTTGATTTGTAAGGTGGCAACGTGGTCGTCACCTTCCACCTTTTATAGACACTACCATCTTGATCTATCATCCACAGCTAGTCTAGACTTTGGGTTATCAGTTCTTAATGCTGTGGTCCCTCCTAGGTGACAGTTTCTGAAAGTCTCTCAGAAGGGTGCTGTCGTGGCGAAAGGAAAATCGGACATTACTTATCGGTAATGGAATTTTATGGAGTCCATGACAGCACCCACACATTTCCCCCATAATTATTCATTTGGTTTTCAGCACTCTAAGGGAAGTGTGTTGTAAAATTTTCACTCTTTAGAGATGATGGTATTTTGTGATGTAAATATAATGATTATTGTGTACTAATCCAGTTGACAATTCCTCTCATACTCTGAAACACAACTGAGGAGGCGAGGGGGACTGCCCCCTTTTAACCTGTAGGTTCCCTGTCCTGGTGGGCGGATCCCCACTTTCAGTAGAGTGCTCTCGTGGACTCCATTCATAGAATCATAGAATGGTAGAGTTGGAAGGGACCTCCTGGGCCATCTGATCCAACCCCCTGCTCAAAGCAGTATTCTCTAAATCATCCCAGACAGATGTCTGTCCAGCCTCTGTTTGAAGACTTCCATTGAAGGAGAACTCATCACCTCTCGTGGCAGCCTGTTCCACTCATTGATCACCCTAACTGTCAAAAAGTTTTTTCTAATATCTAATCTGTGTCTCCTCCCATTCAGTTTCATCCCATTGCTTCTAGTCTTTCTTTGTGCAAATGAGAATAAAGATGATCCTTCTACAATGTGACAGCCCTTGAGATATTTGTAGACAGCTATTAAGTCTCCTCTCAGTCTTCTTTTTTGCAAGCTAAACATTTCCAAATCCTGCAACCGTTCCTCATAGGACATGGTTTGCAGACCGGTCACCATTCTGGTGGCTCTTCTCTGAACTTGCTCCAGTTTGTTGATGTCTTTTTTAAAATGTGGTGCCCAAAACTGGACACAGTATTCCAGATGAGGTCTGACCAAAGAGGAGTAGAGGGCAATAATGACCTCACGTGATTTAGACTGTATGCTTCTGTTGATACATCCTAGAATTGCATTTGCCTTTTTTGCTGCTGCATCACACTGTTGACTCATGTTCAGTCTGTGATCAATTAGTATACCCAAGTCTTTTTCACATGTGCTGTTACTTAGCCCTATTCCTCCCATTTTGTATATGCTTTTTTCATTTTTATTGCCCAGATGTAGTACTTTGCATTTTTCCCTGTTAAAATCCATTCTGTTAGTTGCTGCCCACTGCTCCATTTTTTTTATCTTTTTGAATCCTCTCTCTCTCTTCTCTAGTATTAGCTACCCCTCCTATCTTTGTGTCATCAGCAAACTTGATCAGTTTACCCTCAATTCCTTCATCTAAATCATTGATAAAGATGTTGAACAATACAGGGCCCAAAACAGAGCCTTGTGGTACCCCACTTGAGACATTCTTCTAACTGGATGTGCAGCCATTTACGACCACTCTTTGGGTCCGATCACTAAGCCAGTTATGAATTCACCTAACAGTTGCCTTGTCTATTCCATGCTTAGTCATTTTTTCAATGAGGATTGTGTGAGATACTTTGTCAAATGCTTTGCTGAAGTCAAGATATACTATATCTACAGCATTTCCCTGATCCACCCAGTCAGTGATTCTGTCATAGAAGGAAATTCTTCTGTTCCTTTAATAGGACAGTGTTGATGTTACATTTCTTTCTGAGAGAAAACAGATGCAAAATAGGAATTTAAAAGTTCAGCCTTCTCAACATCCTGTCTTACCATTTCATCATTTTCTTCCTGTAAAAATCCTATAGCATCTTTGACTTTTCTTTTACTTTTGACATATCCCCAAAATCCTTTTTTATTGCTTTTGACATCTCTTGCAAGCCTTAATTCATTGTCAGCTTTAGATAGTCTGATTCGTGCCCTGCAGGTTCTGCAGACGGCATTATATTCTTCTTAAGATATGCCTCCCTCTTTCCATTTGATAAACATTTCTTTCTTCCTTTTTAGCATGTGTTTAAGTTCTGTGTTCATCCATCCTGGTTTCCTTAAATGCTTCCCATTATTCCCTCTTTTCGGAATTGTTAACGATCGTGCTTTGAGAATCTAATTTTTCAAGATTTTCCATCCTTCCTGGACATTTTTGTCCTTAAGGATATCCAGCCATTGGATCCCTCCGATTCTCTTTATGAGTCCCTTAAAATCTGCCTTTTTGAAATCTAACCTAGACGTCTGAGTCTTCATAGGTCTTACTCCTCTTGTTATCCAAAATTCTAAAATAGCATGGTCACTACCTCCTAGGGTCCTAGCCACTCTTACCTCCTCAACCATTTCCTTTCTGTTTATAAGGGTTAGATCCAAGGTAGCAGATCCCCTTGTTTTCTCCCCTACCTTTTGGAAGATAAAGTTGTCAGCAAGAGAGGATAAGAATTTCCTTGACCTGTTAGTTTTGCCTGAGAGAGATTCCCAACAAATGTCTGGATAGTTGAAATCTCCCATGACCACTATGTCATATTTTTTGGAGAACTTGGCCATTTGATGCATAAAGAGTTCATCCATATCTTCAGCTTGCATAGGTGGCCTGTAGTAAATGTCTACAATGGTGTCCTTTCCATTGTTCTGTCCCTGTATTCTTAAGGGTATGCCACACTAAACAGCGTCGCTAACGAGATCGCTAAAAAACGTCACTATTTAGCGATCTCGTTAGTGACGTTGTTCAGTGTGGCATGTAGCAACGACGTGGCCCCTGCTGAGATCCTGCTGTGATCTCGTTCGTCGCTGACATCGGTCCGGACCCTATTTTTATCGTCGGCGCCCCGCTGGTAAGTATATATCGCTGAGTGTGGCACCTTTTTTTAGCGATTTAGCGGTATTTTTGTACCGCTAAAGTCGTTAAGGAGATCGCTAATCGCGATAGCGTCCTTAACGACATCGCTAAATTAAGCCGCTACTAGCGATATTGAAACTATCCCGCTAGCGATCGCATTAGTATGCGTCGTTATCGTGATCGCTAGCGGGATAGTTTAGTGTGGCAGTACCTTTACCCAAAACAGTTTCCACAGAACTCCCAGTCTCTGAAGCGTCAATCTCTGTGCAGATACACTTATCTAACATACAATGCGACACCTCCTCCTTGTTTATCAAGTCTGTTTCTTGCAAATAAGTTGTATCCTTCTAGCCTTGTATTCCAATCATGTGTACTGTCCCACCAAGTTTCAGTGATTCCAATGACATCATATTTATTTTCCTGCATTAGTAGTTCCAGTTCTCCTTGTTTGTTGCCCATGCTTTTGTGCATTCGTATAGAAACATTTTAGTTTGTGATTGGTTTTTCTTTCTTCAATATTTTTATTATGTAGATTTTTTTGTCTTTGTTCTTCCCCTTCACTTCTAATAGCAGAAATCTCAATAGTATTTGTCAGGTGTATGGCTTTTGCTGGTGTTTTGCTTCCCTTCCCACATTGTTCTAGTTTAGAGCTCTCCTGATGAGTGTAGCAAGGCAACTTCCAAATACATGTTTTCCAGTCTTAATAAGGTGCACCCCATCTCAAGCAAGTAGTCCATCGTATAGGTAATTCACTCAGTGATCAAAAAATCCAAATCCTTGCTGACGGCACCATCGACATAGCCAGTTGTTCACCTGCAGAATCTTCTTCCACCTCCTTGTTCCATGGACATCCACTGGAAGGATGGAAGAGAAGACCACCTGCGCTCCCATTCTATGTACCAATACATCATTTGTCAGACAGACACTGCTAACTATGATGTACATTATATGTCAGGAATCGGTTACGGTGCTGTACTGCAGAATGTCATGGATCAATCAATTCACAGTGACACAGAATTTGTAGATCCTACCCCTTCTTATCACTTGAATCTGTTTGATATTATTCATAGACGGAGACTACCACTTCTATTTTATATGTTCTTTAACACTAGATTCTCTGATTTAGGTCTTTCTATCCTTAGGTCAGGCCCTGACCTCCCATTCCTAGGCTGTAAAATTCTACAATGGCCACTACTTTCCTTCCATTATAATTTATAGTGGCTGTGATGTCCCCCCTGATTTACTGCGATAGACCATGGAATGTGATAGCTGCAAGGCATTATGGTGAGCCCACACGACCATGTCTGATGCTCATTTGCTAATGCAATCTTCAGCAATGTGTGAAACAGAAGCAAACTTTTTTATTGAGAATTTCTATTTTGCGAATTGAATCACAAATTCTTTGAATTTGATGTTTGAGGGAAACCCAGTTATTACACACAATCAAAATTACCGTATATACTCGTGTATAAACAGAGATTTTCAGCCCATTTTATAGGGCTGAAAGTCCCCCTCTCGGCTTATACGCGGGTCATATACGGGGGTCGGCGGGGGAGGGGAAGCGGGGGTGTCGGATTATACTCACCTCTCCGCCGCCGCGGTCTCTGCAGCCCCCCTGCTTCTCCCACGATCTCCGGCTCCTTCCTGCAGCGGTCACATGGCACCGCTCATTAAAGTCATGAATATGCACATATTCATGACTTTAATGAGCGGTACCATGTGACCGCTGTAGGAAGGAAGCACTGCAGAGATCGCCGGGAGAAGAGGAGAGGCTGCTGGGACGCGCGGCGGAGGGGTGAGTATAGCAATATTTATTATTATTATTATTATTGTTTATTTCTATAGCACCATTGATTCCATGGTGCTGTACATGAGAAGGGGTTACATACAAATTACAGGTATCACTTACAGTAAACAAACTAACAATGACAGACTGATACAGAGGGGAGAGGACCCTGCCCTTTCGGGCTTACATTCTACAGGATTGTGAGGCAGGAGACAGTAGGTCGGGGGGTTGCAGCAGTTCCGGTGTTGGTTGAGGCAATATCTCCGGTAGTGGTGAGGAGGTAGCAGGGTCATTGCAGGCTGTAGGCTTTCCTGAAGAGGTGGGTTTTCAGGTTCCGTCTGAAGGATCCGAACGTGTTTGATAGTTCGGACATGTTGGGGCAAAGAATTCCAGAGGATGGGGGATATTCGGGAGAAGTCTTGGAGGCGGTTGGGTGAGGAGCGAATAAGTGTGGAGGAGAGAAGGATGTCTTGGGAGAATCGGAGATTACGTGAGGGAAGATATCGGGAGATTAGTTCAGAGATATAAGGAGGAGACAGATTATAGATGGCCTTGTAGGTCAGTATTAGTAATTTGAACTGGATACGCTGAGGGAATGGGAGCCAGTGAAGAGATTTGCAGAGGGGAGAAGCGGAGTAGTAGCGAGGAGAGAGGTGAATTAGTCGTGCAGCAGAGTTAAGGATGGACTGGAGAGGTGCGAGGGTGTTAGCAGGGAGGCCAGAGAAAAGGGTGTTGCAGTAGTCGAGGCGGGAGATGATGAGGGCGTGCACAATCATTTTAGTAGATTGAGGGTTGAGGAAAGGACGGATTCTTGAATATCTAATATTTACCTGTCTTCTCTCCACTACTGTGCTGTGTCCTCGTCTGACTCCTCTGGCTGTGAATGATCAGCAGAGGGCGCGATGACGTCATTAGTGAGCGCCACGCCCTCTGCCAGATCATTCACTGCCGAGGACCAGGAAGAGGACGCAGCACTGCGGTGCAGAGAGGACAGGTAAATATCTCAGGTACCGGGGTCCTGAGCGAGCGGTGACGCCGGTACCTGTCCCCCATAGCGCGCCGGTGTCCTTGCCTGCTCAGGACCCCGGCATCTGGCCCCCAGCGACGATAGGTGAGTATGTCATTTTTTTTATTTTTTTTGCAGCAGCATATGGGGCATAATCTGGAACATATGGGGGCATAATATGGAGCATATGGGGCATAAACTGTGGAACATATGGGGGCATAATATGGAGCATATGGGGCATAAACTGTGGAACATATGGGGGCATAATCTGGAGCATATGGGGGCAAAATATGGAGCATATGGGGGCATAATATGGAGCATATGGGGGCATAAGCTGTGGAACATATGGGGGCATAATATGGAGCATATGGGGGCATAAGCTGTGGAACATATGGGGGCATAATCTGGAGCATATGGATGCATAATCTGGAGCATATGGGGGCATAATCTGTGGAACATATGGGGGCATAATATGGAGCATATGGGGGCATAAGCTGTTGAACATATGGGGGCATAATCTGGAGCATATGGGGGCATAATATGGAGCATATGGGGGCATAATCTGGAGCATATAGGGGCATAATCTGTGCAGCATATGGGGGCATAATCTGTGGAACATATGGGGGCATAATCTCTGAAGCATATTGGGCATAATCTGGAGCATATGGGGGCATAATCTGGAGCATATAGGGGCATAATCTGTGCTGCATATGGGGGCATAATCTGTGGAGCATCATATGGGGGCATAATCATTTTTCACCCTAGGCTTATACACGAGTCAATAAGTTTTCCCAGTTTTTTGTGGCAAAATTAGGGGGGTCGGCTTATACACGGGTCGGCTTATACATGAGTATATACTGTATATACTTTATCTGTATATTGATGCTGAATTTCTACACTGAAGATGATTAGGAATTATTTGAATACTTTAGTGTTTTTGTATTGAGTATATGGGATTGAAGATTACTTTTTTCAAGTGCATAAATTGATAGAACTCTTAATCTTAGTCTAAATTGAGGTTAATCTCTGTGCATACACTAAAAAATTTCACAAACTGTCAGTTTCTGAGATAAGAAGGGATCATGTCTAGTGTTGAGTGATACTGCTCGATATCTAAAAATATCGGATCGGAATGGTATCGCCGATATCACTAAATATCGTCGATATCCGATTCCGATACCGGAAGTCCCGTGTAAGTCTATGGGAACAAAATATCGCAACTAAAAAAACACTTTCTTTCGTTGTAAACACAAAATATACACACATAGAATATATAATATATATATATACATGTCATTGTGACATATATATATACATATATTTATAGTTTATACACTTCTACATAGTAAAATAGACTCTGATTCAATTGCCGGGTAAAGCCGTGACATACCCCATAGAAGTCAACGGGCTCGGTGCCGATTACCCCCAAAACCTCTGGCTCTGTGCGACTCAACTTGGGCATCACGAACAGGATTCTGTAGCTCGCTATAAGCGAGTCCTGTGTGCCTGAATTGAACTGGTCTTGTGCTTGAGAATTGCTAAAATCATCAGAGAATGTATTTGCCATTTTTCCGCCATATCTGCGTCACGACGAGGCACTAGTGAAGAAGAAGGGCGAGCTCTTCGTGGGTGTACACTCACTCAGTGGCGCGAAAACGATGGCCGACCACTCTAAATGGTACTGCAATGTAAGATCGTGCCCCACAGCTCTTGAGTTCCGCCTCCTCATCCTCCTCAGTGTGCGGAAACTAACACGAAGGTCCCGCCTCACTACAAAAGAGGGGCCCTTTCCAGATGCTAATGACACATGTGACTTGGCAGAGATGGCTAATGGACACGAGCAGAAGTGTGAAGGGATGGAGCAGTCAGAGCTCTCCTCCCACGGAAGCGACCCAATCACCACGGAACCACCGTTGGGCACCCGCCTGGAAACCCTTCTAAGCTGCAAGAAGCGGAGGATACCCTAAGAGGCCTGGCCCGGCACCGGGAGGAGGTCGCCAGGATGGAAGCCAGCTGGCGTGCCCTAAAACTAAACTTGGAGCGGCGCCAATCCCTTTTACCTGAAGTGTCTGTACCGGATGGTGAGGCACCCGTTCTAGTAGAGGAGTCCGTGCGGGCATCCCAGCCCTTGCAATGTGATCTGGTTGACGTTGTCGCAGTGGAGGCACCCGTTCTTGCAAAAACCGCTGCACCGGCAGCACCCCAGATATCGCTGTCTGCCCCCGTCGCTGAGACAGAAGAAGCGACACCCGTCCTCATAGAGGAGGCCGCGCAGGCACCAGAGGTCTACCTGTCTGTACCGGAGCCCCGACTGTCATCTGTTCCAGAGCCGGCTGCTTCCTCCGCAGGTGAGCGCCGCCAGGACTGTCGGGCACCAGGAGAGCTGCCGCAAACCGGACATCGTAAGCTGCAGTTTGATGGTGGAGCAATGGAGATGCAGGTGGAGGAGAATTACAACCGGCGTCAGGAGGAAGAGTGGAGACGTTGGGAGAGAGAAGCCGAGCGACAAAGGGAGCAGCGCGAATCCCAGAAGCTTCGCCAACGTCACATCGAGAAGGACCGGGCAGATAAGGACCGGATGAGAAAAGATAAAGGAACCCTGATGGAGCCGCGGCGTAAGGGTGCAGTACGGAGCTTTAAATTGAAAGCTGGTTGAGGCTTCATCCAGGAGCCTGGACTTTATTTAGAAGTGTTTGTGACTCGGCGGGACGTGGAGACTCACCTCCCAGAAGGACACCCGGGGAGGGACCTGTTGCCAGGAGACTTGGTAACTTACACCCGACACTGGGGTTACAATGGATGGTATGCCCTAAATGTCACCAGGTGCGACCCCTGGTCCCCAGAGTGTCAGGAACCTGTGAGACCCTCGGAGCCTTCAGCCTCCCACATCCAGGCCTCTGCACAAGTGCCCACCCCACGCCGTAAATCTCCCCAGCCTCCCTCAGTGGTCTCCTCAGCAGCCCCAGCTATGGACATGATAATGATATCTGGCCCGTACCCGGCGCCTGTTAGGCCCCCTGGGGTTCGTTCAGTCTGGGACATAGGGCTCCAGACCCGGAGGGAGATGAAAGAGGTGGCCACACAGACACAGATAGCGGGTCACGACTTGACTGTACAGGCCACACGACGTCATCAGGTCCTGGTGGTCCTTGGTGTCTCGGATGTTTGGCAAGCATCAGAAGAGTACCAGGTGGTACCTGGAACACCCCTGCCAAAGAATTATAAATAACCCGGACAGGGTCCCTGTATGTAAATAGTTAAATTGTTGATGTACCCGGACGGGTGAATGTTCATAAAAAAGTTTTTTAATTTAATAAAAAAAACAACACAGTTTTCATTACTTTTATTACAGTCTCATCCTGCGATGCCATCGATCTCCTGTAAAAAAATGAAAAAAAAACACAAAACAGCAGTATACCACCTGTCCGACGCAGTCCATAGTAACGAGTGTCCCACGACGATCCAGCTCTGCTACATCAGAATGACATCAGAGGCAGGCAGGCAGGCAGAGGCTGTCATCCCGGCGCAGCACAGCTGATTACCTGCTTCCCCGGCGGTGACGTCATCGGACTGACTGCTTTACGGCCGGGATTACCCAGCAGTCACTGCAGTTATCGCGAAAAACTGCATGTGACCGCCAGGGAGAAGATAATGGCGGCCATCAAGCAGTCCAGGATGTGACCGCCGGAGATCTTCTGCCAGGTAAGTGCCGCTGACTCCTGACAGACCCGACCGACGGACACTCACAGTGACAGTGACAAATCCGATTCCGGTATCCGATATGACGAAAATATCGGTACTCGGAATCGAAAGCCCGATACAGCTAATATCGGCCGATACCCGATATTTGCAGTATCGTATCGCTCAACACTAATCATGTCTGTTTTTCTTTTTAGCACTATGAGGGACCGTAAAGAATGCACAAGATTCAGTAGGGCAAATTACAGTTTCATACAACAGACTTTTAAAACTTTATATGTGTAGCTCTAAGACTTCCTTCAAACATACTTTTCTTACCTGTTTAATTTGACAGAAAATGATTGTAAAACAGTTATAGCCACTTATATTTTTCTCTGGCATTTTTTAGCACATTATTTTACAATAATGTGTTTTACAAGTTGTGTTTTATAGCCTTTGCTGATGTGTTATTTACATTACAAATCATGTGATTCATAAACTGGCAATTTTTTTTAAATGCAACACAAAAGGCCTCCAAAAATACAAGACATAGTAACATATTTAGAGGTTTGTGGCAGAAGTACATCCCAAATTTCCCAAAACATGCTGCAACATGCTTAAAAAATCACTGACCCAAAACACAAGTCAAAGAAAGAAAATGCAACAAGAACACTGGAAAAAACATATTGTTTGTAGTTTGTTCAAAATTTGTCTAGTCACTAAATACCAACATCTGGCTACAGGATTTTGATATCTAAAACTGATAATGAAGAATAACAGGTTAGACATTCTTCAATTTAATTGAAAGAAATGTACTCAATCTGCTCAGAATTTTTCTGCTGATTCTAATTACTAAACAATAGGCTGGAGTTTTGATTTTCCTAAAAGTGGTTGAACATAATTTATGGCAAATACTAAAGTATTTAATGACAGTTAATTTTTAATAGTTGTAACAGGGACTCATGCTAGGTGTTTCTTTTTTGTTTAAGCATTAAGATTTAGCTAAACAAAATAGAAATAAGTGAAGCAATAGGTGGCTCAGCAGGGCACGGTGCTCTTGTCCTGGAAATCAAATATTGCTTAGAAAAATAACAATATCAACAATAGCAGACTGTGTGATACCACTCAGAACTTTGCAACTGGGTCAATCAGGTTGCTTTTATGCTTTTATGTTTTTGTCATGCTCAGCTTGCCGGAGTCATTATGTGAATAATAAGTGATTTTCTTAATTGTGCGTCAAAAGGAGAAGCCTTTTCTATATCGTGGGCATGCAAACCTGATAAATAGCTTCATAACAATTTCCAAACAGTTATATAAATGATTTTTAAAACCTATTGAACAATAATCTACCTAAAGGGTAAGAAGATTAAAATGCAGAGACTGGTGACCTGAACTGAATAGCTGTGGGATTATATAGAATTTTAGAAAAGCTTTCATAAAATGTCTTTCTTTAACAATTCCAAGCAAGCATACAAAAATGTCTGTTTGTCAGCTCCTAAAGGTCTAACAGTGTTATGGGAAGATGCAGATGGTTGAGTATTTTATTGCATCTAAATACACATAATGCTTTTAGACAGGATTGGGAAATAAAAAAAATGGGAGTGACCCCTTAACCCACAGAGCTATTTTTCGGTTTTACGTTTTCGTTTCGTTATTTGCTCCCCTTTTTCCCAGAGCCATAACTTTTTTATTTTTCCATCAATATAGCCATGTAACGGTTTGTTTTTTTGCAGGACAAGTTGTACTTTTGAATGAAATCATTGATTTTACCATGTCTTGTACTATAAAACGGGAAAAAAAATTCCAAGGCCGATGAAATTGCAAAAAAAAGTGCAATCCCATACTTGTTTTTTGTTTGGCTTTTTTGCTAGGTTCACTAAATGCTAAAACTGACCTGCAATTATGATTCTCCAGGTAATTTCAAGTTCATAGACACCAAACATGTCTAGGTTCTTTTTCATCTAAGTGGTGAAAAAAAATTCTAAACTTTGTTAAAAAAAAAAATTCCCATACCCGTTGTGTCTCCATTTTTCGTGAGGGCTTATTTTTTGTGTGCCGAGCTGATGTTTTAATGATAGCATTTGATATGATTTTTTGATCGCCCGTTGTTGCATTTTAATGCAATGTCATGGCGACCAAAAAAAGTAATTCTGGCGATTTGATTTTTTTCTCTCTACGCCGTTTAGCGAACAGGTTAATCCTTTTTTTTATTCATAGAAAGGGAGATTCTGAACTTGGCGATACCAAATATGTGTATGATTGATTTTTTAATTGTTTTATTTTGAATGGGGCGAAAGGGGGATGATTTGAACTTTTATTTTTTGTTATTTTTTATATTTTTCAAAACAGTCTCTTTTTACTTTTGTCAGCTGCCACAACTCTATCGGCTCAGAAAAATAGAGGCGATTATCAGTTCTCCTCTATGTAGCTGAATGGCTGACTTGCTATGAGCGCTGATGCACTTTTTGATAAACTATCAAATTCCAAATATGATATTTATTTATATGCTTGGCATGAATTGTGGTTTCCTGTGGGCATTGGTAACCACTGTTGTTTTTAAATGTTTTTAAAAAAATGCTTTTGTGGTTTTGTGTGTTCCAATAAAATTTGTTAATTCTTGGTGATCCCTACTTTTTGGCATATTTCTATAGGGTATTGTCAAGAGGAAGATGAGAGACACCAGACCCAACAGTACAGATGAGCTTCGGAAGGCTGCTATCAAAGCAACATTGGCTTCCATAACACCTCAGTATTGCCACAGGTTAATTGCCTCCTTTCCACGCCATATTGATGCAGTAATTGATGCAAAAGGAGCCCCGATCAAGTATTGAGTGCATTTACTGAACATACATTTCAGTAGGCCAACATTTTGGATTTAAAAATCCTTAAAGCTGGTGTTATAATTAGAGATGAGCAAGCATGCTCGTCATTACTCGGTGCTCGCCTGAGCATCTCACAGCTCGAGATGCTCGGAGCTTGACGATTATTTCCGGGCAGGGCCAGCGTCAGCACCCGGCGCACCCGGGCAAGTGCCGGGGCCCTGAGCAGGCGGGGGGGCCCACTCACAGTCTGGGACAACGGCATGCTTTGGGGGCCTGGTGCCTGGGCCAGTATCGGGGGCTGGTGCCTTGAGCAGCGGCCAGCGAGGAGAGGTATTTCATTTTTTATTCTTTTTTATGTTTGGCGCAATATATGGAGACCTTCATATGGGGCCCATCATACACTTGGAGTATCATATTTGGGGCCCATCATTACTGGAGCATCATATATGGGGCCCATCATACACTGGCGCATCATATATGGGGCCCATTATATATGGAGCATTATATGGGGCTTATAATATACTGGAGCATTATATATATAGGTCCATTATATATGAAGCATTATATGGGGCCCATCATGCACTGAAGCATCATATATGGGGCCCATCATATACTGGAGCATCAAATGGGGCCCATTATATATGGAGCATCAAATGGGGCCCATTATATATGGAATATCATATGGGGCCCATTATATATGGAGCATCATTTGGGGCCTACTAGATATGGAGCATCTTATAGGGTACATTATATATGGAGCATTTTATGGGGCTCTTTATTTTGCATGGAGCTCTACGTGGTGCCCATAATTGTGTATGAAGCAATATATGGAGCTCATTTTACTGTATGGAGCAATATATGGGACTCATTATTCTGCATGGAGCACTATGGGGTGCCCATAATACTGTATGGAGCAATATATGGAGCTCATTATTCTGTATGGAGCACTATGTGGTGCGCATAATACTGTATGGATGACTATACTGTTTGTCTTTTGAGCTATTGTAGAATTTACAATAGATATCACTCATGTAATGTATGAAGTAAGTGAAATCTTTGGAATTGTACTATACCTATATTTCTCTGCCGTATCTGTGCATCATGAATTGTATATGTTAAAGGGGCCCACTGAGACTCTTTCGCCCGGGGCCCACGAAAACCTGGAGCCGACCCTGTTTCCAGGGTTGCTCAGTGGGAGCTTGGGTCCCCGCCCTTACTGTTTGTCGCTCTTTACAGAGCCAATGAACATGCAGGGATTGTCTGCCACACACTGTAATGCCGCAGCCATGTTGGTTGTGGCATTACAGTACAGTGATTGGCTGGCCACACAACGTCATCAGGTCTGTATCAGACCTGGCGCCGCCATGCTCATCACAGTCTGCTCCAATATCAGACAGTATAGGAAGAGTTGCTGCTGAGCTAAGGAGAGATTTGCTTGGTACTTAGTGTGGGTGTACCATATATAATACACATATCCTTCTCAACTAGCAGTCCTTCTGAGGACTAATAAACCTGCATAGATATCAGTGCTAGGCAGGCAGATAGTGTATGTGGCAGACTGCAGTGCATATAGCAAGAGAGTCCATTCCAGTTCTGTCTGTTGCTGCTGCTATTACTGATAATTCTAGACATAGCCCCAGGTATCGGGGGTCATGAATAGAGTTGAGCGATACTTTCCGATATCCCTAAGTATCGGAATCGGAATGGTATCGCCGATACCATTAAAATATCGGCGATACCCGATACCGATACCGGAAGTCCCATGTAAGTCTATGGGAACAAAATATCGGAACTAAAAAAAACCCATTCTTTCCTTGTAAACACTAAATATACACACATAGAATACATATATATATATATATACATGTCATTGTGACATATATATATACATATATGTATAGTTTATACACTTCTACATAGTAAAATATCCTCTGATTCAATTGCCGGGTAAAGCCGGCTTCAGTGAAAAGACAGAAGCACCCGACATGAAATGACACTTGGTGTACATAGGGTTAACCATGTCTTTTCATGTCGTTTGCTATCTGATTTGCACAAACAATTAAATCAGTCTATGTTTGCAAAATTTCACACCTGTAGGGGTTAATTAAAGGTGTAAATTCGTTGTAAAAAAACCGGACTTTTTTGCTACGAATTTACACCTTTAATTAACCCCTACAGGTGTGAAATTTTGCACACATAGACTGATTTAATTGTTTGTGCAAATCAGATAGCAAAGGACATGGTTAACCCTATGTACACCAAGTGTCATTTCATGTCGGGTTCTGCATTTTCACAAAAGTCGGCAATTGAATTAGCGGCTATTATACTATGTAGAAGTGTATGAACTATAAATATATATTATATATATACATGTGTCACAAACTCAATGACATGTATATATATATATGAGGTGTAAAATTGCTGAAAAAAAATGCGTGGGCTCCCGCCCTATTTTCGCAACCAGACAGACAAAGCCAGTGAGTGGGGCAGATAATAATAGCCCAGAGAGGGACCATTATTTTTGGCCCCCCCCGGCTACTAACATCTGCCCCCAGACACCCCAGAAAGGGCAAATCTCTAATTAGATTTGCCCTTTCTGGCACTTTGCCCGTCTATTCCCATTGCCCTGTAGCGGTGGCGAATGGGTTAATAAGGGGTTAAAATGACCTTGCAATTGAAAGGTCACTTTAAGCCAGGTTAATAATTGAGAGCTGTCAATTAGACAACTATCAATTATTAATCCTATTGTATGAAAGAAAAATCAAACACACACACTTTAATAAAAAAGAAGTTTAATGAAATAATCACACAGTTTTTGACCATATTTTATTTACCTGCTAAAACCATTTCCTGTAATAAAAATAAAATAATAAAGCAAAATTATTCTTACCAATCCGATGCACAGTCAGGTCCCACGGTGTAATCCTTCAGAAAGGGTTAATGTTTACTGCAGGGACCGCAGCTAATGCTGCAGCCTCACAGTGTATCCCCAAATGAATGAGTTCCTCTCCTGGCTGACAGGAGAGGAAGTGGAAAGCTTAATTGATTGCTTTCCACTTTCACTTCAGGTCAGCCAGGGACACCATCAGTGACGTCAGAGGGAACTGATTAACAAAAATAGGGGTTCCCTTCGAAAAAAAAATGGCGTGGGGTCCCCCCTATTTTTGTTAACCAGCCAGATGAAGCAGACCGCTGAGGCCTGGATTTTCAGGCTGTTAAGGAGCCAAGATCCATGGACCTTGCCAGCCTGATAATACCAGGCCACAGCAGTCTGCATATCTTGGCTGATTAACAAAAATAGGGGATCCCCTCGAAAAAAATTAGCGTGGGGTCCCCTCTATTTTTGTTAACCAGCCAGATGAAGCAGACCGCTGAGGCCTGGTTTTTCAGGCTGGTAAGGATCCAATATCCATGGACCTTGCAAGCCTGATAATACCAGGCCACAGCAGTCTGCTTAGCTTGGCTGGTTAACAAAAATAGGGAATCCCCTCGAAAAAAAAAATGGCGTGGGGATCCCCCCTATTTTTGTTAACCAGCCAAGTAAAATGCAGACTGCTGCGGCCTGGTATTAAAAGACTGTCAAGGCCCATGGATTTTGGCCCTCAACAGCCTGATAATACCAGGCTACAGCAGCCCCACATTTGGCGCATCAAAAGATGTGCCAATTGTGGCACTTTACCCGGCTCTTCCCACTGCCCTGTAGCGGTGGCAAGTGGGGTAATAAGGGGTTAATGTCACCGTTGATTGCACGGTGACAATAAGCCCGGTTAATAATGGAGAGGTGTCAATAAGACACCGATCCATTATTAATCCCAAAGTTATTAAATGTATAAAAAAAAGACAAAGCAAGAAAAAAGTCTTTTAATGAAATAAAAGAGACAACACAGTTTTCATTAATTTTATTATACACTCATTCCTGCGACGCCATCGATCTCCTGTAAAAAAAGGAAAAAAACAAACCAACAGTATACCACCTGTCCGACGCAGTCCATAGTAACGACTGTCCCACGACGATCCAGCTCTGCTACATCGCAATGACAGGCAGAGCCTGTCATTGCAACGCAGCACAGCTGATTACCTGCTTCCCCGGCGGTGACGTCATCGGACTGACTGCTTTACGGCCGGGATTACCCAGTCACTGCAGTTATCGCGAGAAACTGCATGTGACCGCCGGGAGAAGAGGATGGCGGCCATGAAGCAGTCCAGGACGTGACCGCCGGAGATCTTCTGCCAGGTAAGTGCCGCTGACTCCTGACAGACCCGACCGACGGACACTGACAGTGACAGTGACATTCCGATTCCGGTATCCGATATGACGAAAATATCGGAACTCGGAATCGGAATTCCGATACAGCCAATATCGGCCGATACCCGATATTTGCAGTATCGTATCGCTCAACACTAGTCATGAATAATTTTTTTAATCTTAATCCTGATTATTTGCTTAAAAAGCAATCAAGTGAACACCGTTTTTATGTTCCATTTGATTATTGGCACTGCAGAATACAGCCAGATCCTTCTATATTACAGTGCTAAAAATCCAGCTATTTTAAACTGGGGTTTGTCCATCACACGGATCACATACCAGTGCGCTCAAAATTCTGTCATTTTTGGCCTCTATTTAAATTTTGTTGCAGTGTGTTAGTGAAGTTATTGACACCAGTTTGCTGTTAAAAATAGTTACCTACAGGTCAGCTATTTAAAACTGTGGTTTGTCCGCCACAAGGATCACATATCAGTGCGCTCAAAATTGTGCCATTTCAGGCCTCGATTTAAATTTTGTTGCATTGTCTTAGCGAAGTTATTGACACCAGTTTGCTGTTAAAAATAGTTACATACAGGCCAGCTATTTAAAACTGTGGTTTTCCATCATACAAATCACATGTAAGTTCACTCCAAATTCGGCTGAACATGGAAAATATTGTCCTCCATTTAAAATGGGCAAGGAACGTGGCAAGTGACATGGAACTGGACATGATGGTGATGGTGCATGCAGAGGCTGAGGCCGTGGGCAAGCAGAAATTGTGCCACAACAAACACTCAGAAACATCTGCTCCCTGACCTTCCTGTCCCAATTACTAGGGGACCGCAACAGCACACCACTGTTATGTTTAGGTAGCTGAGGAGAAAAAACCAAAACGACAATACACCAGAGAGGCTGGAACCTATTGGATTGCAGTAACCTGAACTAACCACACAACTAGAGGTAGCCGTGGAGCGTTCCTACGTTGATCCTAGACGCCTCGTCACAGCCTGAGAGATAGCTACACCTAAAGGCAGAAAGAGGAAAACTATCTGCCCCGGAGCAGATCCCCAAAGAAAATAGGAAGCCCCCAAACATGTAATGGCGGTTAGACAAGAAGAAGCACGGACACAGACAGAAAACAGAATGAGCAAATGCTGGGGCCCAATCTGTCTAGACAGAAAAGTACAGGAAAGGATTCTTACTGCAATCCAAAAAAAAAAACCTAAAAAATACCAACTCTTCTGATTGAAAAAACACCTGAGACACACGATCTCACCACCGAAATCAGAACTTGGTGTAACAAAACTAAGCCGCAGTCACTGAAAAAACAGGAAAAAACAAATGAACAAATAACAGTGGCTACAGATAAACTGAGAGGAGCACAGGCCCCAGAAGGGGACCTGGCTGACCTCCACAAAAGTGCCGAGAACTATGCAAAAAGCAAGCACAAAAATAAAAGCAGAAAATATCTTATCTGAAAGCAGAAGATGCAGGCAAGTCTCAGCAAACTTCCAAATGAACCAGGAACCACAACTGAGACAAGAACAATTGATCACTGGCAACCATCCTTATATCAGACCAGTCAGCGATCCCAGATTGCCATTCCTCGCTGAAAGGTTCAGTACTGTCTGTAACCACCAGAGGGAGACTCTGCTCAGAAACCATCTCTAGCACATTCATAACACACCACTATTGAACACAGAGCAGTGCCAAAAGGTTGTTGGTTTGATAGTGAATAATGCTTCAAGTCACTTTGCCACCACCCTCTCTACCACATGGTCAAGTCTGAGTAGCCATGAGTATGAACCGCATATTCCTCACCCTGATCCTCCTTCCTCCCATCATGCTGAGTGCCCGGAGACAACTGATACCACACTTGGACACTCCGAAGAGCTGTTCACTTTTCCATTTATAGATTCGGGCCTCTCGCCCAGTCCACTTGAAGTGGGACAAGAAGAGATAGCATGTAGTGATGCCCAAATATTTGAGCAGCTACGGTCACATGAAGGTGATGGTGGGAAAATTTCACAAGAGGTGGATGATGATGAGACACAATTGCCAGAAAGTCAGGAGGAGGAACAGGGTGCAGAAGTGGAAGACAAGGTGGTGGATGATATAGTAACTGACCCAAAATGGCAGGAGGACATGTATAGTGTGGACAGCAGCGCAAAGGGGGAGGGAGGCATAGCACCCCAACAGGCAGGAAGAAGCAGTGTGGTGGCCGCAGACAGAAGGTGGGCAACTGTTCTCCAACATGACGGAAGTTGCCAGTACAACAGTTAGGTCTTCCTGAGTCTGGTTGTTTTTTAAAGACTCTGCCTATAATCTCAAAAAGGATATTTGCACCACCTGCTAGGCCAGCATAAGCAGGGGTAGCAAAACTACCAGCCTGACTACCACCAGCATGATCAGACACATTGCAGCAAAGCACCTGACTTTGTGAGCTGAAAACCAGGGTCTGGGGATGACACCGATATTTCTTCCCCTCTTGTGCATGCAAGCCAATCCCCTGTCCATGGTACATGCGAAGATGCCTCCTGCCCTGCACCTGTCATTGCACACACTCAACTACCACCTTCACCAAGCATGACAAAGTCCTTGTCCCAGTACAGCGTTTCAGTTGTCCATACCCCAGTCCTTGGAACGCAAGGGCAAATACGCAGCCAACACCCCACAGGCTACACTACTACATTCACACATTTCGCGACTGCTTGCGCTTGAAATGATGGGTTTTAGGCTCATGGAGATGGAAGCTTTCCGCAACCTGATGGTGGCAGCCATCACTCGATATTCGGTCCCCAGCCACCACTATTTCTCCCGGTGTGCTGTCCCGTATTAAAAAAGCACATGTCCCACAACATTAGCCATGCCCTCAACAATGCATTTACTGGAAAAGGCCACGTAACCATGGACACGTGGACAAGTGCTTTTGGGCAGGGACATTTCATCTTGGTGACGGCACACTGGGTTAACATAGTGGAGGCTGGGACCCAGTCAAACTTTGGGATGGAGCACGTCCTCCCTACGTCAAGGATTGTGGGCCCTAGATCAAACAGGGGTGAACCCACACTCTACAGCTCCTGCACTTCATCTTCCCCCTCCTCTTCAGCCTCCATCTCCAAAATGACCACATCAGTCACAAGCTAAAAGCAATGCAGAACTGCCTCAGCCAAGCGACAACAGGCTGTGCTGAAGCGAATAAGCTTAGGTGACAAACTGCACAATACTGAAGAGTTGTGGAAAGTTCTGAAAGAGCAGGCATATCTCTGACTGACACCGCTGAACCTACAGCCAGGCATGGTCGTGTGCAACAATGGTGGCTCTGAGGCGAGGCGATTACACACACGTACCATGCCTGGCCAATGTGCTTAACCTCGTGATTCAGCAGTTTCTCAAAACTTACCCGGAGCTACCGTATCTGCTTGTCAAAGTACGCCGCCTGTGTCTCCATTTTAGAATGTCAGCTACAGCTTCCGCCATGCTTCAGCAGCGTTTCCAGCTGCCGACTAACCGAATAGTGTGTGATGTCCCCACGCATAGGAACTCTACACTGCAGATATTGAGAAGGATTTGTGAGCAGAAGAGGGCAGTTGTTGACTACTAGCTAGTGTTGAGCGATACTGCTCGATATCTAAAAATATCGGATCGGAATGGCATCGCCGATATCACTAAATATCGCCGATATCCGTTCCGATACCGGAAGTCCCATGTAAGTCTATGGGAACAAAATATCGCAACTAAAAAAAAAACCTTTATTTCCTTGTAAACACTAAATATACACACATAGAATACATATATATATATACACGTCATTGTGACATATATATATATATACATATATGTATAGTTTATACACTTCTACATAGTAAAATATCCTCTGATTCAATTGCCGGGTAAAGCCGGCTTCTGTGAAAAGACAGAAGCACCCGACATGAAATGACACATGGTGTACATAGGGTTAACCATGTCTTTTCATGTCGTTTGCAATCTGATTTGCACAAACAATTACATCAGTCTATGTGTGCAAAATTTCACACCTGTAGGGGTTAATTAAAGGTGTAAATTCGTTGTAAAAAAAACGGACTTTTTTGCTACGAATTTACACCTTTAATTAACCCCTACAGGTGTGAAATTTTGCACACATAGACTGATGTAATTTTTTGTGCAAATCAGATAGCAAAGGACATGAAAAGACATGGTTAACCCTATGTACACCAAGTGTCATTTCATGTCGGATTCTGCATTTTCACAAAAGCCGGCAATTGAATTAGCGGCTATTATACTATGTAGAAGTGTATGAACTATAAATATAAATATATATATATGTGTCACAAATTCAATGACATATATATATATATATATATATATATATGAGGTGTAAAATTGTTTAAAAAAAATACGTGGGCTCCCGCCCTATTTTTGCAACCAGACAGACAAAGCCAGCGAATGGGGGCAGATAATAATAGCCCAGAGAGGGACCATTATTTTTGGCCCCCCCTGGCTACTAACATCTGCCCCCAGACACCCCAGAAAAGACAAATCTATAATTAGATTCGCCCTTTCTGGCACTTTGCCCGTCTATTCCCATTGCCCTGTAGCGGTGGCGAATGGGTTAATATGGGGTTAAAGCCACATTGCAATTGAAAGGTGACCTTAAGCCAGGTTAATAATTGAGAGCTGTCAATTAGACAACTATCAATTATTAATCCTATTGCATGAAATAAAAATAAAACACACACACTTTAATTAAAAATCATTTTAATGAAATAAAGACACATGTTTTTGACCATCTTTATTTGACTGCAAAAAACATATCCTGTAATAAAAATAAAATAAAAAAGCAAAATTATTCTTACCTATCCCATGCACAGTCAGGTCCCACGGTGTAATCCTTCAGAAAGGGTTAATGTTTACTGCAGGGACCGCAGCTAATGCTGCAGCCTCACAGTAAACCCCCAAATGAATGAGTTCCTCTCCTGGCTGACAGGAGAGGAAGTGGAAAGCTTAATTGATTGCTTTCCACTTTCACTTCAGGTCAGCCAGGGACACAATCAGTGACGTCAGAGGGAACTGATTAACAAAAATAGGGGTTCCCTTCGAATAAAAAATGGCGTGGGGTCCCCCCTATTTTTGTTAACCAGCCAGATGAAGCAGACCGCTGAGGCCTGGATTTTCAGGCTGTTAAGGAGCCAAGATCCATGGACCTTGCCAGCCTGATAATACCAGGCCACAGCAGTCTGCATATCTTGGCTGATTAACAAAAATAGGGGATCCCCTCGAAAAAAATTGGCGTGGGGTCCCCCCTATTTTTGTTAACCAGCCAGATGAAGCAGACCGCTGAGTCCTGGATTTTCAGGCTGTTAAGGAGCCAAGATCCATGGACCTTGCCAGCCTGATAATACCAGGCCACAGCAGTCTGCATATCTTGGCTGATTAACAAAAATAGGGGATCCCCTCGAAAAAAATTGGCGTGGGGTCCCCCCTATTTTTGTTAACCAGCCAGATGAAGCAGACCGCTGAGGCATGGTTTTTCAGGCTGGTAAGGATCCAATATCCATGGACCTTGCAAGCCTGATAATACCAGGCCACAGCAGTCTGCTTAGCTTGGCTGGTTAACAAAAATAGGGGATCCCCTTGAAAAAAAAAAACCCTATTTTTGTTAACCAGCCAAGTAAAATGCAGACTGCTGCGGCCTGGTATTAAAAGACTGTCAAGGCCCATGGATTTTGGCCCTCAACAGCCTGATATTACCAGGCTACAGCAGCCCCACATGTGGCGATCAAAAGATGTGCCAATTGTGGCACTTTACCCGGCTCTTCCCACTGCCCTGTAGCAGTGGCAAGTGGGGTAATAAGGGGTTAATGTCACCGTTGATTGCACGGTGACAATAAGCCCGGTTAATAATGGAGAGGTGTCAATAAGACACCGATCCATTATTAATCCCAAAGTTATTAAATGTATAAAAAAAAGACAAAGCAAGAAAAAAGTCTTTTAATGAAATAAAAGAGACAACACAGTTTTCATTAATTTTATTATACACTCATTCCTGCGACGCCATCGATCTCCTGTAAAAAAAGAAAAAAAACAAACCAACAGTATACCACCTGTCCGACGCAGTCCATAGTAACGACAGTCCCACGACGATCCAGCTCTGCTACATCGCAATGACAGGCAGAGCCTGTCATCACGACGCAGCACAGCTGATTACCTGCTTCCCCGGCGGTGACGTCATCAGACTGACTGCTTTACGGCCGGGATTACCCAGCAGTCACTGCAGTTATCGCGAGAAACTGCATGTGACCTCCGGGGAAAGATGATGGCGGCCATGAAGCAGTCCAGCCCGTGACCGCCGGGGAAAGATGATGGCGGCCATGAAGCAGTCCAGCCCGTGACCGCCGGAGATCTTCTGCCATGTAAGTGCCGCTGACTCCTGACAGACCCGACCGACGGACACTGACAGTGACAGTGACAATCCCGATTCCGGTATCCGATATGACGAAAATATCGGTACTCGGAATCGAAAGCCCGATACAGCTAATATCGGCCGATACCCGATATTTGCAGTATCGTATCGCTCAACACTACTACTAGCATCAACAAGGCTGTCGGTAATCAGTTCAGACTCCACACATAAGACTTCAAGGAGAGAATATGGATGTCAGAGATATGTACCATCATCAAAAACTTTGAGAACTCCTCCAAGATGGTGAGCAGAATTAATTAGCGTCACATCCCGCTTCTCTTTCTTCTGTAATGCTCTCTGCTCACAATCAAAGAGGATGCATTGCAGGTGGAGCATGATGAGATGGAGCAAGGAACCATACAGGGTGATTACATACAGCCCAGCCTCATCTAATCCCAATGTGGATTGCGTGACAATGAGGAAGAGGAAGAGAAGGAGGAGGAAGAACAGAATCTAGTTTCATTCCTATAGATGGTACTACCTGCACAAATGTCATACAGTCTGTTCAGCATTGATGGCCTGAGTACAAGGAGGAGGAGAGCATGGTCAGTCATCCTCTTGGTGAGAGCACAGAAGTCTTGCCTGTTAGCAGTCTTCCACGCATGGCTGAGTTTTTTGTTATGCTGCCTTTCCCGTGACCCTTGCATTCTACAAATTTTGGGTGACACTCATTACGGGTTGATGACACTTCTAGACCCACACTACAAGGAGAACTTTCTATCTCTTGTTCCCGAGGCAGACAGGTCTACTAAAATGGGGCAGTACCAGAAGGCCCTTGTTGCAGAATTATTAAAAAAATCCCCATCTGAAAAAGCTGGCGGCAGAGGTCACAGTTCGTTGGACAACTAAAGAGTACAGGCAAGAGAGACACAACTCCAATCCAGCAGAGGCAGGGGAATACTGGTAAAGTTCTTGGAGAGTTTTCTCAGACCCTCCCATCGCACATTCCCTGAGGTGTGGGGTACTCTCACAATTAGTGTAAAGTTTGCGAAGATGCTGAGGGAGTACCTTGCTGACAGTACCTGTTACAGGGATGGTTGCAACAACTTTATTAAATAATAGGGAGCAACTGAACCCTGGGGTCCGCGGTGCAGGTAGAGATGCTGCGGCCGAACACCCCTTGGGTATGAGGGTGAAAATTGACAACAGAAAGATAAGATCTTGCCTGTGTTACTTCACACTAGGAAAGATATAGGATTTGCACTATCTCCGTTAACTCCACAGAAGATGTGCTGCAGGCTGGCATAGAAGTGGCCCTGTTAACTGCACAGAAGCCACTTGCCAGCCATTCAGGAAGTGCATGCGAGTCACGCCAGGCTTACGTGCTGCCAGCCGGTGTGTGACTGGACTGAGAAACTCTCTGTTCAGCTGGCAGGCGATGCCCAGGTTACCTCACAGTCTGTTCAGGGTGTACAGCTATCCTCTGTCAGAACTAGACTGCGCCACATTGATTACCTGCCTAGCATCAACTAACCTGCCTGAAGGACCTGTGCTAATTAGCCGAGATATTTCTGGCATCGGCAGGTCCCGGAGAACAAAACTAGAGAGCACTTGGAGCCCAGATTCAGAGGCGTCCACACATGAACACGACCCATACGGTTTGATCTGTCCGCAGCGCCGCACCTGCGGTCAGGCTATTTAAAGGCCAAGCCCTGCCCCCAGCCATCTCATTAATTGCATCACTGATGACGTCACCCGTGGCCAATCAGGCGATGCCAGGTCACCGGATCAGCTGACCTCAAATCACCAATCACGGTCCACCACGTCACGAGCATGCTCAGTGCAGGAAATCCTGGACTTAAGCTATAACAGCCCTGTTTCCTTCTGCAACTTATGCATAAGGCTACTATTAACAAAGACCCTAGAGACAGCTTGTACTTCTCTTGTATTGGCTAGGTGTTGCAACCGATGGTGAAGCTGAGCAGCATCTGCCCTGGCTGGACTAGGATGGGAGACCACAGACTGTTCAGATCCAGCTGTCGCCCAATGCCTAGCAGTACCAATGTCCTCCGTGCCTCTGTGTCTTATAATTATTGTATATTCAAGCTGGACACGTGGCTCGAGTTTTGAATAGACTTACATTAGGTTAATTGCTCGGGTCGAGCACCGGAGCATTCTAATCTGCTTGACCCAAGCAACGAGCACCCGAGCATTTTATGTACTCGCCCATTGCTAGTTATAAAGTATTATAATTTACTGAGATAATGACTTTGGGGTTTTTATTGACTGTAAGCCATAAACATTAACAGAAATAAACATATGAAATAGATCACTCTGTAATGTCTCTATATCATATGCGTTTCACTTTTTGTATTGAAGAACTGAAATAAATTAACTTTTTGATGATATTAACCTGTATATCCTGGTCATAACAACCTCAATAGTCATAACTTGTAAAGCAGGACATAGCAACTTAAAGTGTTTCGCCTTCCAATTATGTGACATAGGCACGCAAGGGCCATAAATCTGTCATCTCCTCCATTCTTCTCAAAGTTGAGGACTGAAATTGTGTATATGATCTATAGTATTAGATGACCAACTTTAATTACCTGTTTGAAGAGATAGAATTAGCCATGTAGTAGAGGGAATTAGACAGTTGAGCACTGCTGGAAAGCCACTAACAATCATGTAAAACCTTACTACAGCTATACTGATATATTTGGCATAAGATAAAATTGGTCATGCAGAGTACTGTACAAAAGTAGACATCCTACATTTAGCATATCTGTGGTAAAGGCATTGCCAATCTATGCTGGAAGGAAACCACCTGAAAGATACTGTGCTGCACATACAGCAGGACAGTTTGATTGGCAACTAAAGGGTAAATAGTACCTAAGGGAATATTGTTGGGGTATGGTAAATGCAAAATGGGGCCAGTTTAAAAATGAGTTTTATTGGCACAAATGAAAAAGTATGTGTACATTGTTATAAGACCACATTGTAATTTTGGGAATAACCATTTAATGAAGCTTTATGGTAAATACACTTTTGGTTGCTTGGTGACTGCAATCAGAATGATTTTATTCACTAACAGACTTGTACTAAAAAAGTATGAGAAAATTGCTGAGAAGCAATTCTGTAATATTTAGTGAGGAGTGAAGCTTTATTGTGGACTCATAATTGATTCTATATTTACATAACTATTTTTTAACTTTTTCTGAAGAAGTCTTTACCAAATTATCTACAGAATTCAATGAAAAATGTATACAAAAGAATGAATGAAATTTAACTAAACTGATGTAAATTTCTTCACTGTTTTATATACTGATTCAGTATCACAATAAATTCTTAATGTTGCTTTATTGCAGAAAGATTCAAGTATTAGCACTAAATACACTATAATGTCAGGGTTAAACATGCAATACATGTTGTGTGGTTGTGAACAGATCGATACGAAATAATAATGAATCATTTCAGACACTGGATTTCGACATTATTCGACAGTATTCCCACAGCATTGTGGCCTACAAGCTTGACATTTTGGCTGCTATTAACTTTTAGAAAATGTAAAATTAATCTCTTCATGGATATGCATCACTTGTAAACCTGTCTCCAAACAGAGCCTGATCTTAATGAGTTCTTGGCTTTCATTTGTCTCCGTGAATACCTTTGTTTTATTGGGGACAAACCAATCACACTCATAACTTCGGTGTGAATGTGAGTTGCATCCTTAATAAACTGATGCAACAACTTTTCTTTGAGCTGAAAATAATTAAATTTGAACATCTAAAAGCAACTGTACATTTTGTTTAACCCCTTCACCCCCAAGGGTGGTTTGCACGTTAATGACCGGGCCAATTTTTACAATTCTGACCACTGTCTCTTTATGAGGTTATAACTCTGGAACGCTTCAACGGATCTTCGCAATTCTAAGATTATTTTCTCGTGACATATTGTACTTCATGTTAGTGGTAAAATTTCTTCGATATAACTTGCGTTTATTTTTGAAAAAAAACGCAAATATGGCGAAAATTTTTAAAATTTTGCAATTTTCAAACTTTGAATTTTTATTCCCTTAAAACAGAGAAATATATCACACAAAATAGTTAAGTAATAACATTTCCCACATGTCTACTTTACATCAGCACAATTTTGGAACCAAAATTTTTTTTTGTTAGGAAGTTATAAGGGTTAAAAGTTGACCAGCGATTTCTCATTTTTACAACAAAATTTACAAAGCCATTTTTTTTAGGGACCACCTCACATTTGAAGTCACTTTGAGGGGTCTATATGGCAGAAAATACCCAAAAGTGACACCATTCTAAAAACTGCACCCCTTAAGGTACTCAAAACAACATTCAAGAAGTTTATTAACCCTTCAGGTGCTTCACAGTAACTAAAGCAACGTGGAAGGAAAAAATGAATATTTTACTTTTTAGCCACAAAAATTATCTTTTACAAACTTTTTTTTTATTTTCACAAGGGTAAAAGGAGAAAATGGACAGATAAGTTGTTATGCAATTTCTCCTGAGTACGCCAATACCCCATATGTGGGGGAAAACCACTGTTTGGGCACACGGCAGAGCTCGTAAGGGAAGGAGCGACGTTTGACTTTTTCAAACTAAAATTGGCTGGAATTTAGATTGGATGCCATGTCGCGTTTGGAGAGCCCCTGATGCACCTAAACAGTGGAAACCCCCCACAAGTGACACCATTTTGGAAACTAGACCCCCTAAGGTACTTATCTAGATCTGTTGTGAGCACTTTGAACCCTCAAGTGTTTCACAAAAGTTTATAAAGCCTGGGTGTGAAAAAAAAAAAAAAAATTTCCACAAAAATGATTTTTTAGTCCCAAATTTTTGAATTTTCCCAAGGAAATTGGACCCCAAAAGTTGTTGTCCAATTTGTCCTGAGTACACTGATACCCCATATGTGGGGGGGGAAACTGTTTGGGCGCACGGCAGGGCTTGGAAAGGAAGTAGTAACGTTTTGGAATGCAGACGTCAATGGGGTCATGTTCTGTTTGCAGTGCCCCAGATGAGCCTAAACAGTGGAAACCCCCCACAAGTGACCCCATTTTGGAAACTAGACCCCCTAAGGAACTTATCTAGATCTTTGGTGAGCACTTTGAACCCCCAACTGCTTCACACAAGTTTATAATACCCGGGCATGAAATAAAAAATCCTATTTTTTTCCCACAAAAATTATCTTTTAGTCACTAATTTTTTATTTTCCCAAGGGTAACAGGAGAAATTGGACCACATGAGTTGTTGTACAATTTGTCCTGAGTACGCTGATACCCCATATGTGGGGGGGAACCACTGTTTGGGCTCACGGCAGAGCTCGGAATGGAAGGAGCACCATTTGACTTTTTCCAACCAAAATTGGCTGGAATTGAGTTTGGATGCCATGTTGCATTTGGAGAGCCCCTGATGTGCCTAAACAGTGGAAACCCCCCACAAATGACCCCATTTGGGAAACTAGACCCCCTAAGGAACTTATCTAGATTTTTGATGAGCAATTTGAACCCCCAAGTGCTTCACACAAGTTTATAACGTAGAGCCGTAAAATTTAAAAATCATATTTTTTCCACAAAAATGATCTTTTCACCCCAATTTTTATTTTTCCAAGGTAACAAGACTCCAAAAGTTATTGTGCAATTTGTCCTGAGTGCGCTGATACCCCATATGTGGGGGTAAACCACTGTTTGGGTGCATGGCAGAGTTTGGAAGGGAAGGAGCGCCGTCTGACTTTTTCAACGCAGAATTGGCTGGACGCCATGTCGTGTTTGGAGAGCTCCTGATCTGCCTAAACAGTGGAAACCCCCATAAATGACACCATTTTGGAAACTAGGAACTTATCTAGATGTGTGGTGAGAACTTTGAACCCCCAGGTGTTTCACTAAAGTTTATAACGTACAGCCGTAAAATAAAAAATCTTTTTTTTTTTTTTTACAAAAATGATTTTTTCGCCCTCAATATTTTATTTTCACAAGGGTAACAGAAGAAATTGGAACCCAAAAGTTGTTGTCCAATTTGTCCAGAGTACACTGATACCCAATATGTGGGCGAAAACTACTGTATGGGCACACGTCGGGGCTCGGAAGGGAAGTAGTGACGTTTTGGATTGCAGACTTTGATGGAATGGTCTGGGGGCGTCATGTCACATTTGGAGAGCCGCTGATGCACCTAAACAGTGGAAATCCCAAGTGACCCCATTTTGGCAAATAGACCCCACAAGGAACTTATCTAGATGTGTGGAGCACTTTGAACCCCGAAGTGCTTCACAGAAGTTTATAACGCACAGCCGTAAAAATAAAAAATCTTTTTTTTTTTTACAAAAATGATTTTTTTCGCCCCAATATTTTATTTTCACAAGGGTAACAGGAGAAATTGGACCCCAAAAGTTGTTGTCCAATTTGTCCTGAGTACGCTGATACCCAATATGTGGGAGAAAACTACTGTATGGGCGCACGTCAGGGCTCGGAAGGGAAGTAGTGACGTTTTGGATTGCAGACTTTGATGGAATGGTCTGGGTGCGTCATGTCGCATTTGGAGAGCCCCTGATGCGCCTAAACAGTGGAAACCCCCCACAAGTGACCCCATTTTGGAAAATAGACCCCACAAGGAACTTATCTAGATGTGTGGTGAGCACTTTGAACCCCGAAGTGCTTCACAGAAGTTTATAACGCACAGCCGTAAAAAGAAAAAATCTTTTTTTTTTTTTTTGCAAAAATGATTTTTTCGCCCCAATATTTTATTTTTAAAAGGGTAACAGGAGAAATTGGACCCCAAAAGTTGTTGTCCAATTTGTCCTGAGTACGCTGATACCCAATATGTGGGAGAAAACTACTGTATGGGTACACGTTGGGGCTCGGAAGGGAAGTAGTGACGTTTTGGATTGCAGACTTTGATGGAATGGTCTGGGGGCGTCATGTCGCATTTGGAGAGCCCCTGATGCGCCTAAACAGTGGAAATCCCCAACAAGTGACCCCATTTTGGAAAATAGACCCCACAAGGAACTTATCTAGGTGTGTGGTGAGCGCTATGAAGCCCCAAGTGCTTCACAGAAGTTTATAATGTACAGCCGTAAAAACAAAAAAATATTTTTTTTTGTACAAAAATGATATTTTCGCCCCCAGTTTTTTATTTTCCCAAGGGTAACAGAAGAAATAGGACAAATTGCACAATAACTCTTGGGGTCCAGAGTACGCTGATACCCCATATGTGGGGATAAACTACTGTTTGGACGCATGGCAGAGCTCAGAAGTGAAGGAGCACCGTTTGACTTTTTCAACGCAGAATTGGCTGGAATTGAGATCAGACACCATGTCACATTTGGAGAGCCCCTGATGTGCCTAAACAGCGGAAACCCCCCAATTCTAACTCCAACCCTAACCCAACACACCCCTAACCCTAGTCCCAACCCTAACCACAAACCTAAACCTAACACACCTCTAATCCCAACCCTAACCCTAATCCTAACTTTAGCACCAACCCTAACCCTAACTTTAGCCGCAACCCTAACCCTAATGGGAAAATGGAAATAAATACATTTTTTTAATTTTATTATTTTTCCCTAACTAAGGGAGTGATAAAGGGGGGTTTGATTTACTATTTATAGCGGGTTTTTATGATTGGCAGCTGTCACGCTAAAAGACGCTTTTTATTGCAAAAATAGTTTTTTGCATCGCCACATTTTGAGCTATAATTTTTGCATATTTTGGCCCACAGAGTCATGTGAGGTCTTATTTTTTGCGGTACGAGTTGACGTTTTTATTTGTACAATTTTTGAGCAGGTGACATTTTTTGATCGCTTTTTATTTCGATTTTTGGGAGGTTAGAATGAACAAAAATCAGCAATTCATGAATTTCTTTTGGGGGAGGCGTTTTTATTGTTCCGCGTGTGGTAAAATTGATAAAGCAGTTTTATTCTTCGGGTCAGTACGATTACGGCGATACCTCATTTATATCATTTTTTATGTTTTGGCGCTTTTATAGATTAAAAACAATTTTATATAAAAAATAATTATTTTTGCATCGCTTTATTCTGCGAGCTATAACTATTTTATTTTTTCGCTGATGATGCTGTATCGCAGCTTGTTTTTTGCGGGACAAGATGACGTTTTCAGCGGTACCATGTTTATTTATATCGGTCTTTTTGATCGCGCGTTATTCCACTTTTTGTTCGGCGGTATGATGATAAAGCATTGATTTTTTGCTTCGTTTTTTTTTTTTTTTTAAGGGGTTCACTAAAGGGGTTAACTAGTGGGACAGTTTTATAGGGGGGGTCGTTACGGACGCGGCAATACCAAATATGTGTACTTTTATTGTTTTGTTTTTTTTATTTACAGGAAGAAATGAATTTATTGGGGAATTTTTTTTTTTTTTTCATTTATTTTGGATTTTTTTTTATAACATGTTTATTTTTATTTTTTTAACTTTTTTACTTTGTCCCAGGGTGGGACATCACTGTATTTTATCAAATCGCTGGTGTGACAGTGTGCACAGCACACTGTCACACCAGCGATCGCTCAGGCAGTGCAGCAGGCTTCTCAGTGCTGCTCTCAGCAGGCACTGAGGAAGCCGCCTCCCTCCAGGACCCCGGCGCCATCTTGGATCCGGGTCCTGGGAGGGAGGAAGCCCTCAGAACAGCGCGATCACATCGCGCTGGTCTGAGGGTCTCAGGGGGGCGCGCAGGGAGCCCACTCCCTGCGCGATGCTTCCCTGTGCCCCCAGTACACCGCGATCATGTTTGATCGCGGTGTGCTAGGGGTTAATGTGCCGGGAGCGGTCCGTGACCGCTCCTGACACACAGTCACGGGTGTCAGCTGTGATAATCAGCTGACACCCGGCGGCGATTAGCTGCGCTCCCCTCAGGAGCGCAGCTGATCGCCTATGACGTACTATCCCGTCCATGGGCAGAATGGCACGGGTTTTATGGACTGGATAGTACGTCTAATGTCAGAGAGGGGTTAAATAACCATTTGGACCACTTTTGAACAGTGGCAATTTTATGTACCTACCAATCTATACAATATATACTATGAAATATTATGTATAAAATGTTATGCTATGTTTAGTGATGGGTGAGCATGCTTGCCACTACTCAATACTCAATTGACTACCGAACAGTGTCGAGGCATTGCATGGTACTCGAGTCAGGGGCGGAACTATAGTGGAAGCAGGGGAAGCAGGTGCCACAGGGCCCGGGCTAGAAGGGGGCCCGTCCCTGCTGCAGCTGCCCTGTGATTTAGGAGCAAAAAGGGGGGCCCGAGCACGCTGGCAAATGGATCCGCGCTCGGGCCCCCTCTTAACATTTTGTTCAGGCTTCTGACTCTGAACGCTGATGCATAACAACACTGTGTTGTTTTAAAGAGACACTACAGTGTTGTAAATGCAGACAGCGAACAGAAATGAGCACTGTAGCTTTAAGCTGCGGCCCAGTGCATTATGGTCCGTCTGTCACAGCGTGTGTGCATGTGGGGGCGGACAGCAGACGGCCAGGCAGACCACATGAAGCAGCAGGCTGACTGGACAAGCAGGTGGAAGCCCGGGCGAGCAGGGTGAGTACCGTGAGTCTCTCAACAGTGAGAAGAGGCTTGGCTGCTCAATGGTGACTGGGAGGGCAGGTGCAGGCAGGATCTAACAGGGCCCACATTCAACAGGGCCCAGGCCCCAGGCTGCAGTGCAGGGGGCCCACATTCAACACAGGGCCCAGGTAGCAAGGGGCCCGCATTCCAACAGGGCCTCGGGCTCCTGGGCCCTGTTTGACGCAAGCCTCAAGTCACCACTAACCTCCCCTGGGCCCTGTTGGGCACGGGACCTCAGTCACCAGTAGCATCCCCCTGGCCCAGTAACAGCCTCATGGTTGCTACAAGTGACGAGTGACACCCTGATCTCTGCTACATGTGACAAGTAACAACCTCAGCTCTGCTACATGTAACAAGTAGCAACCTCAGCTCTGCTACATGTGACAAGTAACAACCTCAACTCTGCTACTTGTGACAAGTAGCAACCTCAGCTCTGATATTTGTGACAAGTAACAACCTCAGCTCTGCTTATGTGACAAGTAACAACCTCAGCTCTGCTCATGTGACAAGTAGCAACTTCAGCTCTGCTACATGTGACAAGTAACCTCAGCTCTGCTACATGTGACAAGTAGCAACCTCAGCTCTGCTACATGTGACAAGTAGCAACCTCAGCTCTGCTACATGTGACAAGTAACCTCAGCTCTGCTACATGTAACAAGTAACAACCTCAGCTCTGCTACATGTGACAAGTAACAACCTCAACTCTGCTACTTGTGACAAGTAGCAACCTCAGCTCTGATATTTGTGACAAGTAACAACCTCAGCTCTGCTTATGTGACAAGTAACAACCTCAGCTCTGCTCATGTGACAAGTAGCAACTTCAGCTCTGCTACATGTGACAAGTAACCTCAGCTCTGCTACATGTGACAAGTAGCAACCTCAGCTCTGCTACATGTGACAAGTAGCAACCTCAGCTCTGCTACATGTGACAAGTAACCTTAGCTCTGCTACATGTGACAAGTAACAACCTCAGCTCTGCTACATGTGACAAGTAACAACCTCAACTCTGCTACTTGTGACAAGTAGCAACCTCAGCTCTGCTATTTGTGACAAGTAACAACCTCAGCTCTGCTCATGTGACAAGTAACAACCTCAGCTCTGCTCATGTGACAAGTAGCAACCTCGGCTCTGCTACATGTGACAAGTAACCTCAGCTCTGCTACATGTGACAAGTAGCAACCTCAGCTCTGCTACATGTGACAAGTAACCTCAGCTCTGCTACATGTGACAAGTAACAACCTCAGCTCTGCTACATTTGACAAGTAACAACCTCAGCTCTGCTACATGTGACAAGTAGCAACCTCGGCTCTGCTACATGTGACAAGTAACAACCTCAGCTCTGCTACATGTGACAAGTAGCAACCTCAGCTCTGCTCATGTGACAAGTAACCTCAGCTCTGCTCATGTGACAAGTAACAACCTCAGCTCTGCTACATGTGACAAGTAGCAACCTCGGCTCTGCTACATGTGACAAGTAACAACCACAGCTCTGCTACATGTGACAAGTAGCAACCTCGGCTCTGCTACATGTAACAACCTCAGCTCTGCTACATGTGACAAGTAGCAACCTCAGCTCTGCTCATGTGACAAGTAACAACCTCAGCTCTGCTCATGTGACAAGTAACAACCTCAGCTCTGCTACATGTGACAAGTAGCAACCTCAGCTCTGCTACATGCGAGGAGTGACAGCCTCATCTCTGCTACATGCGTGGAGTGACAGCCTCAGCTTTGCTATACAAGTAGCAGAGCTGAGGCTGTCACTCCTCACATGTTGCAGAGATGAGGCTGTCACTCCTTACATGTAGCAGAGCTGAGGCTGTCACTCCTCGAATGTAGCAGAGCTGAGGCTGTCCCTACTCACATGTAGCAGAACTGAGGCTGTTCCTCCTCACATGTAGCAGAGCTGAGGCTGTCACTCCTCACATGTAGCAGAACTGAGTCTGTCACTCCTCACATGTAGCAGAGCTGAGGCTGTCACTCCTCACATGCAGCAGAGCTGAGGCTGTCAACTCCTCACATGTGTAATTGGTGAGGGCGTGGTGCAGAAGTACGGTATACAGAACAATCTTAGATTATTCTGTATACCGGACTGTTGTTCTACTGAATAAATCATCCGTTTTGAAAGCAATTTGCAGGCTGGATTACAAGTTTCTTCACATATTTACTCTGGAGAAAGCCTACCTTCGTCACTACCTCAGTTGCTTCCTGGGAGTTGATTCTTTTCTGTTATTTCACTATCATTACTCCAAAAACCTCTAATTTTGGATAATAAAGGTATCTTTCTTAACACAACTTGGGTAGACCGGGATTGGCAACGCGCGCGAGGGGGGGGGCCCCATTGTGAAGTTTGCTGTGGGGCCCTGCTGTTCCTAGTTATGCCCCTGACTCGAGTGCTCGGGTTCCTGAGCTGTGCAGCACTGAAGCTGGGATATGTCTCTCTCTCATCTGCTGAAAAAATTCTCGTCTGCTTCCTTGATGTACATTATGTTCGTTACTCTAATTGAGCACCCGAGTAATCCAAAATGCTCTATTCGATAACGGAGTACCCAAGCAGTTTACTGTTTGGTCATCACTAGCTATGAGTCATTGCCATCTCCTTTCTTATATAATTTGAATCTTATGGCAACAGTTCTGCAGTTTATTACAAACAAAAAAAAAACTGACCAGCACATCCCAAATAGTGTGAACAGGTGCCAGATAACATAACGATTGTAAGAAAATACAAACCTGCACCATGGATTGTTTAGAATGGTAAATCTAGAAAATTGGAACTGCGTTACTGCCATAGAAAACAGGTAAGTGCTACATTATGTACATATGGAATTTTGGAAAATTGGAACTGCAATATTGCTATAGGAAAATTTACAGTAAAAAGAAGGTACTTAGCACATAAATTGGCCAATGTACATGAGCCCAATTGCCACTGTCATGGTGTACCTTATAGTTGGGTCCCTTTCCTGAAAAGTCACCTCTCTGACTAAAAAGCCTACAATTTATGAGGCAGGAAGAAACCAGCTAATTAAAACCACCTGAGGCTAGTGGTGGGAGTAGGAGAGCACATGTCACAGGACTGAACTCTGGATTGCTTAGAATGGTAACAGGAAAATTTACAGTAAAATGGAATGTACTTGGCACATAAATTGTCCAATGTACTGTATATGTAAATTTTCCTTTAGCAATTTTGCATTTCCAATTTTTGAGGGGGCTGCATTGCAATCTATGAGGGAGCTGCATCGTACTCTATGACAGGAGTGCATTGTACTCTAAATGATGGCTGCATTGTACTCTGATGGGGCTGCATTATACTCTATGGGGTGGCTGCATTATAGTCTATGAGGGGGCTGCATTATACTCTACTGGGGTGGCTGCATTATACTCTGAGAAGGGCTGCATTGTACTCTGGTGGGGGCTGCATCTACTCTATCGGACTATAGGAAGTGCATTATACTATATGTACTGTATGGAAACTGCATTATACTGTATCGAGGACTATGGGGAATGAATTATACTATATGCAGAACTATGGGTGCATTATACTGTGGGGAGTGCATTGTGCTACATGGGGGACTATGGTGGGTGAATTATACAATATGGAGGACTATAAGGAGTGCATTATGCTATATGGAGGACAAAGTAATGTATTAAACAATATGGAAAATTGAGGAATGTATTATACTGCATGGAGGACTACGGGGAGTATATTATACTATATGAAAGTCTACAGGGAGTGTATTATACTGTATGTAGGACTATGGAGAGTGTATTATACTGTATGGAGGACTATATGGAGTGTATTATACTACCTGGATGACTATGGGGTGTGCATTAAACAATATGGAGGACAATGGTGCACATTATACTATATCGAGGACTATGGAAGGACTAAACAAGCAAAATGCTGCATGTTCATCGAGTGATTGGATTGTTTATGTCAGATCAAAAATCATTGTTCTCAGCAGCACATCGCCTGTTGAAAACCTCAGATATGCTGCTTATAACATGATACTGTATGGAGACAGATTGATCTGCTAGTAATTGTTCTATCCTCATTATTGTTCTTCATCCGGTGTAAAAGGCCAGGAAACAAGCATCCAATGACTACTTGGAGTGTATTATACTATATGGAGGACTACGGAGAGTGTATTATTCTGTATGGAGAACTATGGGGAGTGTATTTTACTATATGGAGGACTATGGGGTGAGCATTATACAATATGGAGGACTATGGTGCATATTATACTATATGGAGGACTATGTGGTGTATTATACTAAACAAGCAAAATGCTGGCTGTTCATCGAGTGATTGGATTGTTTATGCCAAAACAAAAATCATTGTTCTCAGCAGCACCTCACCCAATGAAAACTGCAGATATGCTGCTTATAACACTATACTGTATGGGGACAGATTGATATGCTAGCGATTGTTCTGTCCTCATTATTGTTCCTCAGCCATTGTAAAGAAGCCAGCAAACAAGCATCCAATGACTTAAATATTGTCGATCATGCTCGTTTAGCGACCTGAAATCAGTGCATGTAAATGAAACCAAAATATTTCTGTGTGATGGTGCAATATATTAGCATTTAGGGCACCACATTAAAAATGTGCCCAGGGCCCCACTTTAAACTTGTGCTCAGGGCGCCACTTTGTCTGCAACCGGCCCTGGTGCTCAGATAAGCACGTCACTCGTCGAACATTGACTGGTGCTCTAAATACTCATATATCTCCACTTCAGTTTACCTGCCAATCATTGTAATGTTGTAGCCATCTTTGTGGAGGCATTACTGTGATTGGCTGGCTGCATTACCTCATCAGAGGTTATAAAAGGACTGGCCCCGCCACGCTCAGCACACCAACTCCATTGCACAGCTCACGGACAGTTCCTATTGGAGGGAGAAAGTAGTTGCCCAAGCCTGTGTGCATAGTTTTAGGAATCAGAGTCCTCTAGTGGTGATACTTTGCTGAACCATCATACTAAATGTCCTTCTTAGAACTAATCTTGTGCTTTGCTGTTTCTATGCAATACATTCTGAATTTAGCCTAAGGACAGCTAGGCAGGGCTTAGGGCTTTGCAGTCCACTGCTAAATATATAACTGTTGCAGGTGACCACATTTTTGAGTGAAAAAATTCTGTATTGTCATCCATACAGTTTAGTGTGCTTTGTGTGAAATTATGGTGGTTTAATATTTTAAAACACTGCTTGGCCTGCTACAGTTGATCACATTTTTTGTTCCAAAAATTGACTATTGTCATACATACAGTTTAACGTGATGTGTGTGAAATTACAGTGATTTAATATTTTTAAAAAACGTTTCACCTGATACAAGTGACAACATTGTGATTCAAAAATTAACTATTGTCATCCATACAGTTTAACCTCCTTTGTGTGAAATTACAATGGTTTAAAATATTGAGAAACCGCTTCTTGTGACCACATGTTTTATTCCAAAAATTGACTATAGTCATTCACACAGTTTAGCATGCTTTATTTGAGTTTAAGCTGGTTTGAAAATTTTAAAAACTGCTTTGCCTGCTAAAGCTGACAAAATCTATTGTTTTAGAAAATTGACTATTGTCTTTCAAACAGTTTAACATTCTTTGTGTGAAATAACACTGGCTTAAAATTTTTAAAAACCACTTGGCCTGCTACAGGTGACCAATTTTTTTTAATTTAACCCCTTTCTGACATCAGGTGTAATAGTATGCTGACATCTGACTCCCTCCCTTTGATGTGGGCTCTGGCAGTGAGCACACATCTTTCCTGGGATATGTCAGCTGTGTGGAACAGCTGACATGTACCTGGAATAGCCGTGGCTATTAACCCATTAAATGCCGCTGTCAAACGCTGACAGCAGCATTTATCTTTTGCTTCTAGCCATTGGGCGGTAAATCCGCCCACCATAATCACGTGACAGGGGTCACTGGTTCATTGGCATGACAGCCAGAGGTCTCCTAGAGACCTCTACGGTTGTCACTGCCGGTTTGCTGTCAGCACCATCCGGTGGTCGGTGCTCATAGCAAGTGAGTAATTCTACTACATATAGGCAATGTGATCATATGCATGTAGCAGAGCCGATCGGGTTGTGGCAGCTTCTACTCTCCCATGGAGACTATTGCAGCATGTCAAAAGTAAAAAAAAAAGTTTTAAAATATGAAAATAGCAAACAAATCTAAAAGTTCAAATCAACCCTGTTTTGCCCCATTCAAAATAAAACAAAAAAATATCAAACATACACATATTTGATATTGCCACATTCAGAATAGCCCAATCTATTAACAAGAAAAGGTTTAACCTGATCGCTAAACAGCATAGCGATAAAAAAGTCAAAACGCCAGAATTATGTTTTTTGGTCACCGCAACATTGCATTAAAATGCAATAATTGGAGATCAAAAGATTGTATCTGCACCAGAATGGTATCATTAAAAAACGTCAGCTTCGGCACACAAAAAAAGGAGCCCTCACCCAACCCGAAATCAATAAAAAAGGAGACGCTACAAGTATCGGAAAATGGTACAATTTTTTTTTTTATAAAGTTTTGAATTTTATTTCACCACTTAGATAAAAAAAAAACCTAGACATGTTTGGTGTCTCTAAACTCATAATGAACTTGAGAATCAAAATTGCAGATCAGTTTTAGCATTTAGTGAACCTAGTAAAAAAGCAAAACCAAAAACAGTTGTTGGATTGCACTTTTTTTTGCAATTTCACAGCACTTGGAACTTTTTCCCACTTTCTATTACATGACATGGTAAAGCCAATGCTGTTGTTCAAAAGTACAGCTCATCCCACAAAAAACAAGCCCTTACACAGCCATATTCATGGAAAAATAAAAAAATTATGGCTCTGAGAAGAAGGCGAGCAAAAAACGAAAATGCAATACCGAAAATACCTCCGGTCATGAAGGGGTTAAAAAATTTAGTTTAAATTAATTAGGGAAACTTTTTTTCCAGAGACCTAGCAATTACAAAATGCGTAAGGCATACGTTAAAGGACGGGGAAGTCCTGATGATGGTGCATGCAGACGGAAAGGATGTGGGACAGGATCAACATTGCCTGTTTCTGGAGCCCAAGCAACGTGCCCATTCATGACACATAGCTTTCTGTCCCACTTTGCTTGGAGGCACAGTGCGCCCTTCTGACGCCAGAGAAGTGCAAACAAGTGGTCAATTGGATAACAGATAATGCTTCCAGCATGCTTGGCAGCACTAGCCAGTCTCTTACACTGTCCAGTCTTTAAGGGCAAAAATTATTACCACTCACTTCCTTAACCACTTTTACCCCTTGCTGCCACACTTCATGTCCTCAGGATTTCCAACCATTAACATGGAAGACTTTAACAGCCCCACCTCCCCAACTGCATCCCACCTTCTATCTCTAGCCACTTCTTGTTGCCTCTCACAACTTTCAACATCTGAGACACACAAAGACGGTAACACTCCTGATCTGGTCTTTGTCCGGCTCAGTTCAAAATCCTACCTAGATAACTCATCTCTTACCATTTCTCCTCAATGCAATAAGGAGTATAACCACAATTTACACATTTTTACGCACTCCCTAAAAACACATTAGTTTAAGGTGACCTATCATTTTCCCTAATCAAAGTCCTTTTTATATATAGCCTATTCTCTACTTCTCTAAACATAATTTGTCATCAAACTCAACCGTACCTAAAAGCCTCATGCACCCTTTAGCAACCCCCCTTTTCCTAAAGATAGTTGGACCATCATTTAAATAAGCACCTGTACTTTGTGTCACCCCACCTCATTGTAGATTGTAAGCACTGAAGAGCAGAGTCATCATTATTTTAGCTTAAATTGTCTGAATATCATAAACTTTGTAACTTTTGACTGTTTATTATGAACTGCTGACTTGTAAAGCTCTGCAGAATATGTTAGCACAATATAAATAAAGGTTATTATTATTAGTAGATTGAACATGGTGGAGTTCAAACTCTTAGCTTTGCCATGTGTAGGAGGAAACAATCTTTTATGTGAGCACAACTGCACAAATGAGGACTGGCTGCTGTGCTGACTCAGGGTGGAGTATGGTGAGCACGACAATCTGCTGAACTGTGAGAGAGGTGGAGACGGAGATGTTATGGTGGATTGAAAAAGATGGGGTATGCTCGGTATCTAAGATCAGTCAAAAACAGCAGGCATGTCTACTTCCATATAATCTGTGAAATGCCGGAGAACAAAAAGTCAGAAAAACGTATCTCTAAAAAGGTATAAATTTATTATTGTTCCACATTATAAAAAATTAACAAAATATTTTTTATTATAACAATATAGTATATATGGATGAATTTACAAAGTGATCCACCAGATTAGTATGATGTATAAAGGACGCACCGGCCACCTACAAAGGACTCAAAATAATGTGCAACGCTGGTAATATATATTATTTCAGATGCTAATACAGAGCCTTTAAATTAGATTTATCCATCACAAAGACCTAGTAATTTGTAAAATTCATTGTGCATCTGCAGCCCATATAGGGGTACTAGAAAGACAGGTCTATTTACATGTGATGCCTATTACAAGGAACGAAAGCTCAATGATATATACATCTATCTTTATAGCCAGCGTTAGCCCAAAGAAATCAATAGAAGTCATATAATAAAGTTTTCACAGGTTAATTACCCATTGTAGAAGTAGGGGTAGGAAGGGGAGGAAGCGAGCCTAGTGCTTGCGAAACGTACGTCAGGGTCCAGGACGCTCCGTGGCTGAAACACCCCTACTTCTACAATGGGTAATTTAACCTGTGAAAACTTTACTATATGACTTCTATTGATTTCTTTGGGCTAACGCTGGCTATAAAGATAGATGTATATATCATTGAGCTTTCGTTCCTTGTAATAGGCATCACATGTAAATAGACCTGTCTTTCTAGTACCCCTATATGGGCTGCAGATGCACAATGCATTTTACTAATTACTAGGTCTTTGTGATGGATAAATCTAACTTAAAGGCTCTGTATTAGCATCTGAAATAATATATATTACCAGCGTTGCACATTATTTTGAGTCCTTTGTAGGTGCCCGGTGCGTCCTTTATACATCATACTAATCTGGTGGATCACTTTGTAAATTCATCCATATATACTATATTGTTATAATAAAAAATATTTTGTTAATTTTTTATAATGTGGTACATCAATAAAATTTATACCTTTTTAGAGATACGTTTTTCTGACTTTTTGTTCTCCGGCATTTCATGTGTTAATCTAAGTCTGTATGTAGTTGGAATATACCTGGGTAATTAATTATCAAGTTCCATATAATCTGACAGGCTCTCAGTCACCCAACTGTAGTGGTAAACAAGTGAAGGTTCTGCAGCCAGAGACCTGTGTGACAAGACTTGCCACATTGAGGAAGGATGAAGAATCAGAACCTGCAGTTGATGAGGTGGACGATGATTGCCGAGGCCCGCTAGTCTGCATTTTAGCACAGTGAGATTCACAGATTAAAGCATGTTGATTGCGTATATGTCAGTTCATGCATGTAGTAGTCAAATTATTGCATTTTTTTAAACTCTATTCTGTCCTTTTCAACAAAGTTGGCAGATAATGTGATTTTTGTCATTTTTGCCGGTCTGAAAAAAAAGGCCCAAGGTAAGCAACTGCAGACCAGCGAATACTGCTGGCCACTGTCAGAGTTGGGGCTCAGGATGCATTGCTTGTCATAGTTGCATAACTATGTCTGCGGGAAGCCACAATGTAAACTAATTGTCTTCCTACTCATCTGTTGAGCTACTTAGCAGCATGGCTCTGGGTTTACACCAAGTGGCATCTACTACCTTATCATCATCCTCCCTTTTCTCCCACTTCTCACCCTGAGGGTCACCCTCCTCCTCTTCTTGCCCTGACAGTACAGTACAGTCCGCAGGCGCCTCAAGTATTTGAGTCTCATCCGGAATGCATCACCTCCACCCCCAGGGTTAATGTCTGTTGACAAGCATTTGGATGCTGCTCAGGACCCTACTTTGTCCTGCCCTGGATCAAACTGAAAAAAAATGTGGGCATCGAGGCAGATTATTTCCTCCTCTTGACTCATTGTGAATCTTTGGAGTACACTTCCAATGCACATGGCATAAAATATGTGAACAGATCTGCTGACTTAGACTTCTGTGGTTCACAACAGTCAGTTGGGCAATTGGAGAGTTGTGATGTTGGGGTAAACAAGGATAATTGGGGTGCCACCTCTGAGGATTGTACTATGTGTGATGTTAAGATGGGGAAGAGGAGCAGAGGCCACTTGATGCAGCGCTTGCCATCTACTGGAGCACATGTTCTTTCTGGCCCTCATCTACAAAGCTTACCGCTGAGCGGCTGCCAAAGAAACGGAGTGGAGTAGCCCTTCCAGTAACAGAAGTTGTAAAAATGCTGCACAATTGCTCACTGCAGCAAAGCAAATAGACTTCTAATCTCTCATATTACACCGGTCTCACAACCCTGAACAGCTATTCAGTACTTTCAATTCTCTCCACCGTCCACCAGCACCCCCTCCCTCTCCTCACCACCTGTGAACTTGATCCAATAATGTCCCACCTCATTCCAAACCTTACCACAGTCTTCATACCAAAATTAAACCACCTATTCAACCTGTCACTAACAACTGGTGTCTTCCCCACCTGCTTAAAACATACCTCGATCACACCCATCCTCAAAAAGCCCTCCTTTGACCTATCCTCTGAGTCTTGCTATCTCCCCATCTCACTTCTCCCTTATGCCTCCAATCTACTGGAACAACATGTCCATTTTGAACTGTCCTCCCACTTCTCCTCTTGCTCCCTCTTTGACCATTTACAATCTTGCTTCTGACCGCACCATTCCACTGAAATTGCCCTGACAAAAGTCACCAATGATTTACTAACTGCCAAATCAAAGCAACACTAGTTTGTCCTCCTTCTTCTCCTGGACCTGGCATCTGCCTTTGAAACAGTGGAGCATTCCCTCTTACCACAGACTTTCTGATCTGTTGCAATTACAGACTTGGCCCTTTGTTGGATCTCCTCGTACCTAACAGGACATTAAGTGTCTCCCACTCACACACCACCTTCTCATCTCGCCCCCTATGTGATAATTACCCTTAAGGCTCAATTGTATGCCCAGGCACTATGATTAGGGCACGTGCTCCCTCCAACCTCTTAAAGAGACCGCCTGTGTTGACATAAGGTGTTCCCAACCAATAGCTGGGCGACAACTTCTATTAAAGGCTTCTCGTTCAATATGGTGGTGCCTGAGCTACAGTGGGTATGGAAAGTATTCAGACCCATTTAAATTTTTCACTCTTTGTTTCATTGCAGCCATTTGGTAAATTCAAAAAAGTTCATTTTTTTTCTCATTAATGTACACTCTGCACCCCATCTTGACTGAAAAAAAAACTGAAATGTAGACACTTTAGCAAATTTATTAAAAAATAAAAACTGAAATATCACATGGTCATAAGTATTCAGACACTTTGCTCAGACAGTCATATTTAAGTAACATGCTGTCCATTTTTTTGTGATCCTCCTTGAGATGGTTCTACTCCTTCATTGGAGTCCAGCTGTGTTTAATTAAACTGATAGGACTTGATTTGTAAAGGCCACACAGCTCACACTGCATTTCAGACCAAATGAGACTCATGAGGTCAAAGGAACTGGCCAAGGAGCTCAGAGACAGAATATCTGGCCAAGGTTACAAAAGAATTTCTGCTGTACCCAAGGTTCCTTAGAGCACAGTGACCTCCATAATCCTTAAGTGGAAGAAGTTTGGGACCACCAGAAGTCTTCCTAGACCTGGCCATCCATCCAAATGTCGCAATCGTTGAAGAGCCTTGGTGAGAGAGGTAAAGAAGAACCCAAGATCACTGTGGCTAAGCTCCACAGATGCAAAGTTCCACAAAGTCAACTATCACTGCAGCCCCTGACAGTCATTCCTTTATGGCAGAGTGGCCTGACGGAAGCCTCTCCTCAGCGCAAGACATAATAATAATAATCTTTATTTATATAGCGCCAACAAATTCTGCAGCGCTTTACAGTTTAACAGTTTCAGAACACAAGTCATAAGTAACAACGTTAACAATACAATAATTAAAGCAATATAAGCCGCCCCTGCTCGTGAGAGCTTACAATCTACAATGAGGTGGGGGAGATACAAAGTACAGGTGTTTATATACAATGGTTTTATTTACAATGATGGTCCAGCCATTTTGAGGGAGTGAGGGATGGATGGAGATAGTGAATGGGCTACACACACACATTTACACATAGAATGACTTTGATTAGTGAATGTGATAGGCCGCTCTGAACAAATGTGTTTTGAGAGAGCGCCTGAAACCATGCAAATTGTGGATAGTCCTAATTTCTTGGGGTAGAGCATTCCAGAGGATTGGCGCAGCGCGGGAGAAGTCTTGGAGTCGGGAGTGGGAGGTACGGATTAGTGCAGAGGTTAGTCGAAGGTCGCTTGCAGAGCGCAGCAGTCGGTTAGGCCGATAGATAGAAATGAGGGAGGAGATGTAGGGGGGTGCTTCACTGTGGAGAGCTTTGTGGGTGAGAACCAGTACTTTGAATTGGATCCTATAATGAATGGGCAGCCAGTGTAAGGACTGGCGAAGAGCGGACGCGTCCGAGTACCGATTAGCCAGATGGATTACCCTGGCTGCTGCATTAAGGATGGACTGGAGAGGGGATAGTCGAGTAATGGGGAGGCCAAGTAATAGAGCGTTGCAGTAGTCCAGGCGGGAGTGGATCAATGCTACAGTGAGGGTTTTTGTTGTTTCCATGGTGAGAAAAGGACGGATTATAGAGATGTTCTTTAGGTGTAGGCGGCAAGAGCGGGCAAGAGACTGTATATGGGAGGTGAAGGAGAGATTGGTGTCAAACATAACCCCAGACAGCGAGCCTGCTGCCGGGGTGTTATTATGGTGCCGCCCACGGAGAGGGATATGTCAAATTTAGGGAGGTTAGTAGACGGCGGGAGCAGAAGAAGTTCAGTTTTGGAGAGGTTAAGTTTCAGAAAGAGAGCGGACATGATGTTGGAGACTGCGGACAGACAGTCGGTGGCGTTCTGTAGTACAGCGGGGGTAAGGTCGGGGGATGACGTGTATAGTTGTGTGTCATCAGCATAAAGATGGTACTGAAAGCCAAGTCTGCTGATGGTCTGTCCAATTGGGGCCATGTAGAGAGAGAAGAGAAGGGGGCCAAGGACTGAGTCCTGGGGTACACCGACAGTGAGAGGAAGAGGAGATGATGTGGAGCCAGAAAACGAAACACTGAAGGAGCGGTCAGAAAGATAGGAGGAGAACCAGGAGAGAAGAGTGTCCTTAATACCTAGTGAGTGGAGCCTAGACAGTAGGAGACGGTGGTCAACCGTGTCGAAAGCTGCAGAAAGGTCGAGAAGAATGAGCAGAGAGTGGTCACCGTTACGTTTTGCTGTAAGAAGGTCATTGGTCACTTTGATGAGTGCAGTTTCAGTCGAATGTAGGGGGCGGAAGCCGGACTGTGAAGGGTCTTTAAAGGAGTAAGTGGAGAGGTAACGGGTGAGGCGGGAGTAGACTAGGCGCTCCAAGAGTTTAGAGATGAAGGGGAGATTGGAGACCGGTCTGTAGTTGTTTGTGCAGGAAGGGTCGAGAGCGGGTTTCTTTAGTAGTGGAGTAATGATGGAGTGTTTGAAGGAGGATGGGAAAATGCCAGAGGAGAGTGAGAGATTAAAGATTTTAGTTAGGTGAGTTGTGATAACTGGAGAGAGAGACTGGAGGAGATGTGAGGGAATGGGGTCGGTAGTGCATGTAGTCGGACGAGAGGAAGAGAGGAGTCTGGAGACTTCTTCTTCTGTGATGGGATCAAATGTGGAAAGTGAGCCAGGGGAACAGCAGGGTGGGATGGGAGTCACAGCCCTTGGTGGTTGAGAGCAGATTTCCTGACGGATAGTATCTATTTTTTCTATAAAATGGGAGACCAGGTCGTCAGCACAAATGTCTGCGATAGGGGCTTGTGCTTTTGGCCTGAGGAGGGAGTGAAAAGTGTCAAAAAGTTTCTTGGGGTTGTTGGCTAGTGAGGAGATCAGGGTGGTGAAGTAGGTCTGTTTGGCGAGGTGAAGGGCAGCATTATAAGTTCTTAACATGAATTTAAAGTGGATGAAGTCTTCTGGTGTGCGGGTTTTTCTCCAAAGGCGTTCAGCACTCCTAGAGCATTGCTGAAGAAGTTGAGTTTGTAATGTGAGCCAGGGCTGTTTTACTGTGTGTTTGGAAGTTCTGAGGGTGAGCGGTGCTACTTGGTCAAGGGTGCTTCTAAGAGTGTCATTGTAGTGATGAACAGCCAGATTAGGACAAGAAAAAGAGGAGAGTGGGGACAGCGATGAGTGTAGGGAGTCTGAAAGTGTCTGAGGGTTAATGGCTTGTAGATTTCTGAATGTGTGGTAGGTAGGAGTGTGCTGTGGTGGTCGAGGATTTGTGAGCGTGAAGGAGAGAATGTTGTGGTCAGACAGTGGAAGCGGTGAGTTATTTAGGTGGGAGATTGAACAGAGGCGGACAAAGACCAGGTCAAGGGTGTTACCATCCTTGTGTGTCTCAGAGGTTGAAAGCTGTGAGAGGCCTAGAGAAGTGGTTAGTGATAGAAGCTGAGATGCAGGTGTGGAAGTAGGGCTGTTAATGGGGATGTTGAAGTCTCCAAGGATAAGGGTTGGTAGTTCTGAGGACATGAAGTGCGGCAGCCAGGCAGAGAAGTGGTCAAGGAACTGGGTGGGCGAGCCTGGGGGCCGATATATGACCGCTACTCTGAGGGAGAGGGGACGAAAGAGCCTGATGGTGTGGACCTCAAAAGAAGGGAATGAGAGTGATGGAATTGGGGGGATGACCTGGAAAGTGCATTGTGGGGACAGGAGTATGCCGACTCCACCATCATGTCTGTTTGAGGGTCTCGGGGAATGGGAGAACTGTAAGCCACATAGGAAATGGCAGCAGGGGAGAATCCTGAATCCAGGTTTCAGTGAGGGCCAACAGATGAAGAGAGTTGTTCAGAAAGTAGTTGTGCAGGAAGGTTAGCTTGTTGCATGCAGACCGTGGATTCCAGAGGGCACAGTTAAACTAAGGAGATGAGGGAGTGCAAGTAATATTAATAAGATTATTATGGTTTCGATATGAGGTAGGGTAGGGATTGAGGTTGGGGGATGGTGGACCAGGGTTGGGGGAGATGTCCCTTGAAATCTATAGGAGTAGGAAGATAAAGAGCAGGTAGTTGTTGGAGTTGTAAGTAGGTTTTTTCTGTGATGTGTTTGAGCAAGATGGGCTGAGGTTTCTCAGGAAGGTGAGGAGTGCATGGGAACTGTACATGGGAGAGGGAAGTATGGAGGGGCTGATGTGTATGAGTCGTGATGGAGGGGGGATGGGGCGGTGAATGTGGATGGCAAGGGAACACAGGAGGATAGAGGTAATGTACATAATTAAAAAGAAAACAAAAAACAAGAAACAAATATCCTAAAATAAAATAAAAAATATATTGCAAAACATGCATGAGGTTGTAATAATAATAATAATATAAGGGTATTTGATAAACATAATTTTGATCAAATTTTGTTTTTCATGATTAAAAAGAAAGCAAAGTGTGGACTACCTGATTCCAGCCCTGATTAACTGCCATGGATAACTGCCGTTTACTCGATGCTTGTCTTCTATGATGCTTAACTGCCATGGATAACTGCCGTTTACTCGATGCTTGTCTTCTATGATGCTTAGCTTTCTGTGATGCGTGCACCCCACACATGCGTGCACCCCTTAGACTACTCCTAAATATATAGCCCACACTACAGGGTTAGGAGAGTGGGATTGTGGGAGCTGGTTTGGGATAATTTGGCAGCTGGGGCCAGCACACCAGGGGGTGGTTAAATGATCAATGGCCTAGACCTGGCAACATCTATATGCTTTAGCACCTTCCACCTGATAAGATCTACAGAGGGCCAAATCACAGGATATGAAGCAGTAAGTATTAAACAGTGCTAAGATGAATTATACTAAAGCTTTACCAGGCACATTAAACTATGTTGCAAGATGGTTAAGCAGTGCTTGGCAGCAACTAGACGTATGGAGTTCATACCAATAGGATAAATAGCAGCATGCAACACAGATAGCAGAGATGGGATTGTATCATTCAGCTGATTGCTTCCAGTGAATGCAGTTCATACCAATAGGATAAATAGCAGCATGCAACACAGATAGCAGAGATGGGATTGTATCATTCAGCTGATTGCTTCCAGTGAATGCAGTTCATACCAATAGGATAAATAGCAGCATGCAACACAGATAGCAGAGATGGGATTGTATCATTCAGCTGATTGCTTCCAGTGAATGCAGTTCATACCAATAGGATAAATAGCAGCATGCAACACAGATAGCAGAGATGAGATTGTATCATTCAGCTGATTGCTTCCAGTGAATGCAGTTCATACCTGTGTGAAGACAGAAGATGAATGTTAATTCCTTGCCATGACATATTAAAGCGCGCATAGAATTTGCTAAAAAGCACATGAAGGACTCCCAGACTATGAGAAATAAGATTCTCTGATCTGATGAGATGAAGATAGAACTTTTTGGTGATAATTCTAAGCGGTATGTGTGGAGAAAACCAGGCATTTCTTATCACCTGCACAATACAATCCGAACATGGTGAAACATGGTAGGCCCTTGCCCCCGCTGTACTACAGAACGCCAGTGACTGTCTGTCCTCTGTCTCCAACATGATGTCCGCTCTCTATCTGAAACTCAAACTCTCAAAAACTGAACTTCTTCTGCTCCCGCCGTCTACTAACCTCCCGAAATCTGACATTTCCCTCTCCTTGGGCGGCACCATAATAACACCCGGGAAGCAGGCGCGCTGTCTGGGTGTTATGTTTGACACCAATCTCTTGCTTGCTCTTGCCACTTACACCTAAAGAACATCTCTAGAATCCGCCCTTTTCTCACCATGGAAACAACAAAAACCCTCACTGTAGCATTGATCCACTCCCGCCTGGACTACTGCAGCGCTCTATTAATTGGCCTCCCCATTACTCAACTTTCCCCTCTCCAGTCCATCCTTAATGCAGCAGCCATGGTCATCCATCTGGTTAATGGGTACTCGGACGTGTCCGCTCTTCGCCAGTCCTTACATTGGCTGCCCATTCGTTATAGGATCCAATTCAAAGTACTTGTTCTCACCCACAAAGCTCTCCACAGTGCAGCACCCCCTACATCTCCTCCCTCATTTCTGTCTATCGGCCTAACCGACTGCTGCACTCTGCAAACTACTTTCAACTAACCTCTGCACTAATCTGTAACCCCCACTCCTGACTCCAAGACTTCTCCCACACTGCACCAATCCTTTGGAATGCTCTACCCCAAGAAATTAGGACTATCCACAATTTGCATAGTTTCAGGCACTCCTTCAAAACACATTTGTTCAGAGTGGCTTATCAAATTGACTAATCAAAGTCATTCTATGTGTAAGTGTGCGTGTGTAGCCCATTCACTCTCTCCATACATCCCTCACTCCTTCAAGATGTCTGGTCATCATTGTAAATACACCATTGTAAATACACACTTTGTATCTCTCCCACTTCATTGTAGATTGTAAGCTCTCACGAGCAGGGTCGTCTTATTTTGCTTTAATTATAGTATTGTTAACGTTATTACTTATGACCTGTGTTTTGAAACTGTTAAACCAAAGCGCTGCGGAACATGTTGGAGTAAATGAAGGTGTGCACACAACCATACAAAAATTAAGGTGCAGGTGTAATGGACCAAGGTCCTAACAATATATAAGGTCAGACACCGCACACTGAGAGAATACTTTTAGATGCTGAAAATTCACGTTTTTATTAACAAATCAGGCAGCGTTTAAAGACAGAAATAAAGCGATTTATAACGTTTCGGCCCTATCCAGGGCCTTTGTCAAATCACGCTTATTGAAAATCCAGTGCCGTATATATAGAGAATAAACAGAGGAATAAGGACCAATTTGATATCCTTATGTGGATTACTGGTATAAGTAATGGCCCACTGCAAGAGATCTCAGTGTGGAGAGGATAGTTTAAATAATAGCAGTCGCGCTTTAGTTAAGTTGCTGGTAGGAATGAGAAGACCTCAATATAAAGCACAGGGTACTCTTTGATCAGCCGTGCTGTAGGAAGAGTCGCTTGTGGAAGGCAGCGCTCCCGCACTTTGCCTGGACAGGATGCGCGGGAGCGCTGCCTTCCACAAGCGACTCTTCCTACAGCACGGCTGATCAAAGAGTACCCTCTGCTTTATATTGAGGTCTTCTCATTCCTACCAGCAACTTAACTAAAGCGTGACTGCTATTATTTAAACTATCCTCTCCACACTGAGATCTCTTGCAGTGGGCCATTACTTATACCAGTAATCCACATAAGGATATCAAATTGGTCCTTATTCCTCTGTTTATTCTCTATATATACGGCACTGGATTTTCAATAAGCGTGATTTGACAAAGGCCCTGGATAGGGCCGAAACGTTATAAATCGCTTTATTTCTGTCTTTAAACGCTGCCTGATTTGTTAATAAAAACGTGAATTTTCAGCATCTAAAAGTATTCTCTCAGTGTGCGGTGACTGCGGAACATGTTGGCGCTATATAAATAAAGATCATTAAAGCTCACATGTAAAGCGCCATGGAATAAATGGTGCTATAAAAATGAATAATAATAATAATAATAATAATTATTATTATTATTGTAACATGGTGGTGGCAGAATCATGCTATGGGGTGCTTTTCATCTGCACGGGCAGGACTACTGGTTGAAATTGAAGGAAACATGAATGCGGCCAAGTACAGAGATATCCTGGATGAAAACCTCTTCCAGAGTGCTCTGAACCTCAGAATTGACTGAAGGTTCACCTTCCAACAAGACATTGACCTTAAGCACACAGCTAAAATAACAAAGGAATGATTTCAGAACAAATCTTGACTGGTCAAGCCAGAGCCCTGACCTAAACCCAATTGAGCATCTCTGGAGAGACCTGAAAATGGCTGTTCACCAATGTTCACCATCCAACATGACGGAACTGGAGGGGATTTGCAAGGAAGAATGGCAGAGGATCCCCAAATCCAGGTGTGGAAAACTTGTTGCATCATTCCCTAGAAGACTCATAGCTGTACTAGCTCGAAAGATTGCTTCTACTCAATTCTGAGCAAAGGGTCTGAATAACTATGACAATGTGATATTTCAGGGTCTTTTTTTAATAAATTTACAAAAATTTCTACATTTCTGTTTTTTTCAGTCAAGATGGGGTGCAGAGTGTACGTTAATGAGAAAAAAATGAACTTTTTTGAATTTACCAAAGGGCTGCATTGAAACAAAGTGAAAAATTTAAAGGGGTCTGAATACTTTCTGCACCCAATGTATGTTGTCAGTTTGCCTTGCATGCTTGCTAGTTGTCAGTTTCCGCCGTTCTGCCCATTTGCTTATCTTCCCTGTAACCATTTGCTCGTACCTGTCTGTGCTCTTCTGTCCATTAGCCAGTCCAGCCCACCCCTGTCAGTGCTTTTCTGTTCCTCAGCCAGTCCCATCTGCACCCGTGGTCAGGGCCAGCTCCAGGTTTTTATGGGCCCCAGGCGAAAGAGTCTCAGTGGGCCCCTTTAACGCTGACCACGATTCATGATGCACAGATACTGCAGAGAAATATGGGTATAGTACAATGCCAAACACTTCACTTCTTCCATTACATGAGTGATATCTATAGTAAATTCTACAATAGCTCAGAAACCACCAAATCCTCAAAGCGCACAGTACAGACTGGACAGTACAGTCCTCCATACAGTATTATGGGACAAATATAATGCTCCATAAAGAATATTGGACCCCAAATAATGCTCCATACTGGATACTGGTCCCCATATAATGCTCCATACAAAATATGGAGCTCTCCTCTGCACTGTGCTGCGTTCTGCGCTGTTACGGTTCAGTAAAGGGCGCTGTGGAAAGACTCCCCATCATCATCATCATTTCCTCCCCATCATCATCATCATTGCCTCCCCATCATTATCATCTTTGCCTCCCCATCATCATCATTGTCTCCCCATCATCATCATCATTTCCTCCCCATCATCATCATCATTGCCTCCCCATCATTATCATCTTTGCCTCCCCATCATCATCATTGTCTCCCCATCATCATCGCCTCCCCATCATCATCATCATTGCCTCCCCATCATCATCGCCTCCCCATCATCATCGCCTCCCCATCATCATCATCATCATTGCTCTCCCCGTCATCAGCGTCTCCCCATCATCATCGCCTCCCCATCATCATCGCCTCCCCATCATCATCATTATTGCCTCCGGCTCCTCACCACCATCACTGCCTCCCCCCACCACCATCACACATAAAGCACCACACACAGACAGCACCACAGCACTCTCTCACATACACACACACAAAGTACCGCACTACATATACACACACTGATACACACAGACACATACACGCACCTCACATCTCACCTGTCCAGCGTCCGCGCTCTCTCTGCCACAGCCGGCCGCTGAATGATGACGTCATTCAGCAGCGCTGCTGTGAGAGGAAGCGCGAGCGCCCTGCAGAGTGAGCCTGGAGCTGTGGATCGCGGAGGCACGGGGAGAGGTGAGTATTGTGCGGGGCCAGCTGCCGGGGCTCTGAGCAAGCGGGGGGGCCCAGTGGCGGCGCTGGCACCACTCCTCTCAGCTGACGGGTGCCAGGGTGCCTGATGGCGAGTGGGCCCCCCGCCTGCTCAGGGCCCCGGCACTTGCCCGGGTATGCCGGGTGCTGACGCGGGCCCTGTCGTGGTTTCAGTGTCAGTACAGTGCCTGCCTGCATTCTTCATCCCTCCTTTGGGCCACAGTAGCTTACCCGCTCGAGGAGGTCAGCTGCCACCCTATGTAGTTCTGCCCTGGAGTAGCACCTTTTACCAATTCCTTGTACCTCCTTGTGTCGCAGTTTTTACCTACTACCACTTATCGGAGTTGGGATTTGTTAGACCTTCTAGTTACGTCCCTCCAGGCTTTCCAAGGGATACGTCACAGTGGTTCTACCACCTTGCCCAATACAGTCTCCATCTGCTGGTTTGGCTGTAGTGGAAGAGGTGGCAGTCCACATTATACCAGTTCTACTTTGTTGCAATTGATGCCACTTTGTTGGTGTCTGCCATTAATCTTTGGAAATGCATAGACTCCCGGCTGGGTCTCCTTCATGCGTTTTGCTTGTATCAGTAGGCCTCCAAGACCGGCAGGCCTTCACATCTTTTAAGTCAATTACCTGTGTTACTATCCTTAGATTTTTCTGATCATAATACCAGCTTTTCATGGGTGCCACTTGAAATGTATGCTACTGCAGCTGAGATTTTGGTGCTTTCGGACAAATGTGAAAACATACTATGTGGATGAAATTTATCAGCCTCTGTGAGGGTACTGTGCCCAAAAGCCTTTATGCATTCTGCAGCCGTGCCGGTACGAGTAGTAAGTAGTGTTGAGCGATACTGCTCGATATCTAAAAATATCGGATCGGAATGGTATCACCGATATCACTAAATATCGTCGATATCCGATTCCGATACCGGAAGTCCCATGTAAGTCTATGGGAACAAAATATCGCAACTAAAAAAAAAACTTTATTTCCTTGTAAACACTAAATATACACACATAGAATACATATATATATATATACATGTCATTGTGACATATATATACATATATGTATAGTTTATACACTTCTACATAGTAAAATATCCTCTGATTCAATTGCCGGGTAAAGCCGGCTTCTGTGAAAAGACAGAAGCACCCGACATGAAATGACACTTGGTGTACATAGGGTTAACCATGTCTTTTCATGTCGTTTGCAATCTGATTTGCACAAACAATTACATCAGTCTATGTGTGCAAAATTTCACACCTGTAGGGGTTAATTAAAGGTGTAAATTCGTTGTAAAAAAAACGGACTTTTTTGCTACGAATTTACACCTTTAATTAACCCCTACAGGTGTGAAATTTTGCACACATAGACTGATGTAATTGTTTGTGCAAATCAGATAGCAAAGGACATGAAAAGACATGGTTAACCCTATGTACACCAAGTGTCATTTCATGTTGGGTTCTGCATTTTCACAAAAGCCGTCAATTGAATTAGCGGCTATTATACTATGTAGAAGTGTATGAACTATAAATATATATATATATATATGTGTCACAAACTCAATGACATGTATATATATATATATATGAGGTGTAAAATTGCTGAAAAAAAAATGCGTGGGCTCCCGCCCTATTTTCGCAACCAGACAGACAAAGCCAGTGAGTGGGGGCAGATAATAATAGCCCAGAGAGGGACCATTATTTTTGGCCCGCCCCCGGCTACTAACATCTGCCCCCAGACACCCCAGAAAGGGCAAATCTCTAATTAGATTTGCCCTTTCTGGCACTTTTCCCGTCTATTCCCATTGCCCTGTAGCGGTGGCGAATGGGTTAATAAGGGGTTAAAATGACCTTGCAATTGAAAGGTCACTTTAAGCCAGGTTAATAATTGAGAGCTGTCAATTAGACAACTATCAATTATTAATCCTATTGTATGAAAAAAAAATCAAACACACACACTTTAATAAAAAAGAAGTTTAATGAAATAGTCACACAGTTTTTGACCATATTTTATTTACCTGCTAAAACCATTTCCTGTAATAAAAATAAAATAATAAAGCAAAATTATTCTTACCTATCCCATGCACAGTCAGGTCCCACGGTGTAATCCTTCAGAAAGGGTTAATGTTTACTGCAGGGACCGCAGCTAATGCTGCAGCCTCACAGTAAACCCCCAAATGAATGAGCTCCTCTCCTGGCTGACAGGAGAGGAAGTGGAAAGCTTAATTGATTGCTTTCCACTTTCATTCAGGTCAGCCAGGGACACCATCAGTGACGTCAGAGGGAACTGATTAACAAAAATAGGGGTTCCCTTCGAAAAAAAAATGGCGTGGGGTCCCCCCTATTTTTGTTAACCAGCCAGATGAAGCAGACCGCTGAGGCCTGGATTTTCAGGCTGTTAAGGAGCCAAGATCCATGGACCTTGCCAGCCTGATAATATCAGGCCACAGCAGTCTGCATATCTTGGCTGATTAACAAAAATAGGGGATCCCCTCGAAAAAAATTGGCGTGGGGTCCCCCCTATTTTTGTTAACCAGCCAGATGAAGCAGACCGCTGAGGCATGGTTTTTCAGGCTGGTAAGGATCCAATATCCATGGACCTTGCAAGCCTGATAATACCAGGCCACAGCAGTCTGCTAAGCTTGGCTGGTTAACAAAAATAGGGGATCTCCTCGAAAAAAAAACGGCGTAGGGGTCCCCCTATTTTTGTTAACCAGCCAAGTAAAATGCAGACTGCTGCGGCCTGGTATTAAAAGACTGTCAAGGCCCATGGATTTTGGCCCTCAACAGCCTGATAATACCAGGCTACAGCAGCCCCACATTTGGCGCATCAAAAGATGTGCCAATTGTGGCACTTTACCCGGCTCTTCCCACTGCCCTGTAGCGGTGGCAAGTGGGGTAATAAGGGGTTAATGTCACCGTTGATTGCACGGTGACAATAAGCCCGGTTAATAATGGAGAGGTGTCAATAAGACACCGATCCATTATTAATCCCAAAGTTATTAAATGTATAAAAAAAGACAAAGCAAGAAAAAAGTCTTTTAATGAAATAAAAGAGACAACACAGTTTTCATTAATTTATTATACACTCATTCCTGCGACGCCATCGATCTCCTGTAAAAAAAGAAAAAAACAAACCAACAGTATACCACCTGTCCGACGCAGTCCATAGTAACGACTGTCCCATGACGATCCAGCTCTGCTACATCGCAATGACAGGCAGTGCCTGTCATCGCAACGCAGCACAGCTGATTACCTGCTTCCCCGGCGGTGACGTCATCGGACTGACTGCTTTACGGCCGGGATTACCCAGCAGTCACTGCAGTTATCGCGAGAAACTGCATGTGACCGCCGGGGAAAGATGATGGCGGCCATGAAGCAGTCCAGCCCGTGACCGCCGGAGATCTTCTGCCAGGTAAGTGCCGCTGACTCCTGACAGACCCGACCGACGGACACTGACAGACCCGACCGACGGACACTCACAGACCCGACCGACGGACACTGACAGTGACAGTGACAAATCCGATTCCGGTATCCGATATGACGAAAATATCGGTACTCGGAATCGAAAGCCCGATACAGCTAATATCGGCCGATACCCGATATTTGCAGTATCGTATCGCTCAACACTAGTAGTAAGCTTAAAAAATAATTTTTCTTTACCTTTATGGCCGGGCCTAATGCTCATGGATCGATTTATCTACTCATTCCAATTACACAACCTCCAAATTTTCATAGATAGCTATTTTGTCTCTTTATATCAACTGCTGACTCAGTTTAGAAGCAGTGAACTTGTTTGACTGGTGCCTTCCTTGGATGTGGTACCTGTTTATCAGGCTGCCTCTCTTGAAAACAACCCTCATTCTCTTTTACCCATGTGTACTCTGTAACCTCACCTGTGGGAGTACTGTGGCAAAAGGCACTGTTTGTACCCTGCAACCCGCCCTGTAGGGGTACTGTGCCACGTGCTCCGTGGGTGAAATTTGTAATCAGCTTCTGTGGGGAAAATATGAAGACATGCTCTGTGGCTAAAATTTTTAACTGGACTGCTGGTAGGAAGCCTCATGGCAGACCGGTCCAAGATCATACTAAAAGCTTTTAATCAGCAGCATTTGTAACATACGCTACTGGAGCTGACAAAACCAGGGGAGGAGTCCTGAGGAGATCATTTGCATATTCCTAGTTCATTCTGGGATAAGTGAAGAGTCTCCGCGAGCTCAAAGAACACTGGGTTTTAGCTGTTGCAGCTGAAAGGAGGACATCGGTAAACCAGGGGAGGAGTCCTGAGGAGATCATTTTCATATTCCCAGTTCATTCTGGGATAAGTGAAGAGTCTCCGTGAGCTCCAAGAACACTGGTTTTTGGCTGTTGCAGCTGAAAGGAGGACATCGGTAAACCAGGGGAGGAGTCCTGAGATCATTTGCATATTCCCAGTTCATTCTGGGATAAGTGAAGAGTCTCCGCGAGCTCCAAGAACACTGGGTTTTGGCTGTTGCAGCTGAAAGGAGGACATCGGTAAGCCGCGCGCCTAGCATGCGAATTTTGGTACTTTTTCACCGCTTTGAGATCTCTTTAAAAATAAGAGCATGGAAGAGGCCAGGAGCCATGTGGTGAGCTGCATTTCTTGCTACATGTTCACAGATTTACCAGTGGAAAATCCAAATTTCACATGCCACAAATGCAAGCTTGTGTCCATGTTGGAGGAAAAGTTGCGAAATCTAGAAAAGAGATTAGCTACATTGAAGATCATTAAGGAAGATGAAGAGTTCTTAGACAGAGCAGAATTATCTCTTCATGGTACCGAAAGAGAAGAAATTCGAAGAGCACCTGAAGAAACAGAGGAATGGAAGCATGTGACCCAGATAAGCAGGAGGATCAGGAGGCAGTCAGCACCCATACTGCTCAGGAACCAGTACCAGGCTCTCACACAGGAGAATGATGAAGAAATACATCAGGATAAGACTTTGCCCACAAAGAGCAACCTTGTAAGCCCTCAGAGTCCTCCTGAATGGAGAAAGAAAAATGTTGTGAAGAAGAAACGGAGAGTTGTTGTCATGGGGGATTCCCTGTTGAGAGGAACAGAGGCCGCTAACTGCAGACCGGGTATAACCTCAAGAGAAATGTGTTGTCTTCCAGGTGCAAAAATTAAAGATGTGTCTGACAGGATATTAGGACTCTTCAGACCTAAAGATGACTACCCATTCCTGCTAATACATGTGGGGACAAATGACACCACAAGAAGTGACCTGGAAACCATCTGCAGTGACTTTGAAAACTTAGGCAAGAAAGTGAAAGAACTGGGTGCGCAGGTGGTCTTCTCTTCCATCCTCCCAGTGGAAGGCCATGGAACAAGCGGGTGGAATAAGATTCTGCAGGTGAACAACTGGCTACGTTGATGTTGCCATCAGCAAGGATTTGGATTTCTGGATCACGGAGTGAATTACCTATACGATGGACTGCTTGCTAGAGATGGGGTGCACCTTACGAAGACTGGAAAACATGTATTTGGAAGTCGCCTTGCTACACTCATCAGGAGAGCTTTAAACTAGAACAATGTGGGAAGGGAAGCAAAAGGCCAGAAAAATCCATACACCTGACAAATGCTATTAAGAACTCGGCTATTAGAAGTGGAAAGGAAGAACGAAGACAAAAAAATCTAAATAATAAAAATATTGGAGGAAGAGAAACCAATCACAAACTAAAATGTTTTTATACAAATGCACAAAGCATGGGCAACAAACAAGGAGAACTGGAACTACTAACGCAGGAGAAAAAGTATGATGTCATTGGAATCACTGAGACTTGGTGGGACGATACACATGATTGGAATACAAGGCTAGAAGGATGCAACTTATTTGCAAGAAACAGACTTGATAAACGAGGAGGAGGTGTGGCATTGTATGTTAGAAAAGCATATATCTGCACAGAGATTGAAGCTTCAGAGACTGGGAGTTCTGTGGAAACTGTTTGGGTAAGAATACAAGGACAGAACAATGGAAAGGACACCATTGTAGGCATTTACTACAGGCCACCTATGCAAGCTGAAGATATGGATGAACCTTTATGCATCAAATGGCCAAGTTCTCCAAAAAATATGACATAGTGGTCATGGGAGATTTCAACTATCCAGACATTTGTTGGGAATCTCTCTCAGGCAAAACTAACAGGTCCAGGAAATTCTTATTCTCTCTTGCTGACAAATTTATCTTCCAAAAGGTAGGGGAGAAAACAAGGGGATCTGCTACCTTGGATCTAATCCTTATAAACAGGAAGGAAATGGTTGAGGAGGTAAGAGTGGCTGGGACCCTAGGAGGTAGCGACCATGCTATTTTAGAATTTTGGATAACTAGAGGAGGAAGACCTGTGAAGACTCAGACTTCAAGGTAAGATTTCAGAAAGGCAGATTTTAAGGGACTCAGAAAGAAAATTGGAGGGATCCAATGGCTGGATATCCTTAAGGACAAAAATGTCCAGGAAGGATGGGAAATCTTGAAAAATTAGATTCTCAAAGCACAATCATTAACAATTCCGAAAAGAGGGAAGAATAGGAAGCATTTAACGAAACCAGGATGGATGAACACAGAACTTAAACAGATGCTAAAAAGGAAGAAAGAAATGTATATCAAATGGAAAGAGGGAGGCATATCTAAAGAAGAATATAATGATGTCTGCAGAACCTGTAGGGCAAGAATCAGATTAGCTAAAGCTGACAATGAATTAAGGCTTGCAAGAGATGTCAAAATCAATAAAAAAGGATTTTGGGGATATGTCAAAAGTAGTGTTGAGCATTCTGATACTGCAAATATAGGGTATCGGCCGATATTGGCTGTATCGGAATTCCGATTCCGAGTTCCGATATTTTCGTCATATCGGATACCGGAATCGGGATTGTCACTGTCACTGTCAGTGTCCGTCGGTCGGGTCTGTCAGGAGTCAGCGGCACTTACCCGGCAGAAGATCTCCGGCGGTCACATCCCGGACTGCTTAATGGCCGCCATCCTCTTCTCCCTGGCGGTCACATGCAGTTTCTCGCGATAACTGCAGTGACTGCTGGGTAATCGCGGCCGTAAAGCAGTCCGATGACGTCACCGCCGGGGAAGCTGGTAAGCAGCTGTGCTGCGCCGGGATGTCAGGCTCTGCCTGTCATTCCGATGTAGCAGAGCTGGATCGTCGTGGGACTGTCGTTACTATGGACTGCGTCGGACAGGTGGTATACTGTTGGTTTGTTTTTTTTATTTTTTTACAGGAGATCGATGGCGTCGCAGGAATGAGAGAGTAATAAAAGAAATGAAAACTGTGTTGTCTCTTTTATTTCATTAAAAGACTTTTTTCTTGCTGTGTCTTTTTTTTAAACATTTAAAAACTTTGGGATTAATAATGGATCGGTGTCTTATTGACGCCTCTCCATTATTAACCGGGCTTATTGTCACCGTGCAATCAACGGTGACATTAACCCCTTATTACCCCACTTGCCACTGCTACAGGGCAGTGGGAAGAGCCGGGTAAAGTGCCACAATTGGCACATCTTTTGATGCGCCAAATGTGGGGCTGCTGTAGCCTGGTATTATCAGGCTGTTGAGGGCCAAAATCCATGGGCCTTGACAGTCTTTTAATACCAGGCCGCAGCAGTCTGCATTTTACTTGGCTGGTTAACAAAAATAGGGGGACCCCTACGCCGTTTTTTTTTCGAGGGGATCCCTATTTTTGTTAACCAGCCAAGCTAAGCAGACTGCTGTGGCCTGGTATTATCAGGCTGGCAAGGTCCATGGATATTGGATCCTTACCAGCCTGAAAAACCAGGCCTCAGTGGTCTGCTTCATCTGGCTGGTTAACAAAAATAGGGGGGACCCCACGCCAATTTTTTTCGAGGGGATCCCCTATTTTTGTTAATCAGCCAAGATATGCAGACTGCTGTGGCCTGGTATTATCAGGCTGGCAAGGTCCATGGATCTTGGCTCCTTAACAGCCTGAAAATCCAGGCCTCAGCGGTCTGCTTCATCTGGCTGGTTAACAAAAATAGGGGGACCCCACGCCAATTTTTTTCGAGGGGATCCCCTATTTTTGTTAATCAGCCAAGATATGCAGACTGCTGTGGCCTGGTATTATCAGGCTGGCAAGGTCCATGGATCTTGGCTCCTTAACAGCCTGAAAATCCAGGCCTCAGCGGTCTGCTTCATCTGACTGGTTAACAAAAATAGGGGGGACCCCACGCCAATTTTTTTCGAGGGTATCTCCTATTTTTGTTAATCAGCCAAGATATGCAGACTGCTGTGGCCTGGTATTATCAGGCTGGCAAGGTCCATGGATCTTGGCTCCTTAACAGCCTGAAAACCCAGGCCTCAGCGGTCTGCTTCATCTGGCTGGTTAACAAAAATAGGGGGGACCCCACGCCATTTTTTTTCGAAGGGAACCCCTATTTTTGTTAATCAGTTCCCTCTGACGTCACTGATTGTGTCCCTGGCTGACCTGAAGTGAAAGTGGAAAGCAATCAATTAAGCTTTCCGCTTAAGGGCCCGTCTCACATAGCGATATCGCTACCGAGATCGCTGCTGAGTCACTAGTTTTGTGACGCAGCAGCGAGCTCACCAGCGATATCGCTGTGTGTGACATTCAGCGACGATCAGCCCCCCTGCCGGGTATCGCTGATCGTCGCTGAAATATCAGGACCTTTTTTTGATCGCTGGTTTCCCGCTGACAGGCACGCATCGCTGCGTGTGACAGGCGGGAGACCAGCGATCCGCTGGTAACCAAGGTACACAGCGGGTTTCCAGGCGCGGGGCTGTGCCTAGAAACCCGCTGTGTACCTTGGATACCAGCGCCCTGATGCAGGGAGCTGGTATCCAAGGTACACAGCGGGTTTCCAAGCGCTGCGCGGTGCCTGGAAACCCGCTGTGTACCTTGGATACCAGCTCCCCTGCATCAGGGCGCTGGTATCCAAGGTACACAGCGGGTTTCTAGGCACAGCCCCGCGCCTGGAAACCCGCTGTGTACCTTGGTTACCAGCGGATCGCTGGTCTCCCGCCTGTCACACGTAGCGATGCGTGCCTGTCAGCGGGAAACCAGCGATCAAAAAAAGGTCCTGACATTTCAGCGACGATCAGCGATACCCGGCAGGGGGGCTGATTGTCGCTGAATGTCACACACAGCGATATCGCTGGTGAGCTCGCTGCTGCGTCACAAAACTAGTGACTCAGCAGCGATCACGGTAGCGATATCGCTATGTGAGACGGGCCCTTAAGCGATGTTACTCGCAGTGTCGCTGTCCCAGATCGCTGCCTGAGCTGCCTGTTTGGCAGCTCAGCAGCGATCATGTAGCGATACACCAGCGATCCTGACAAGTGCATATCGTTGTCGGGATCGCTGGTGTATCGTTATGTGAGACCCAGCCTTTACTCTCCTGTCAGCCAGGAGAGGAACTCATTCATTTGGGGGTTTACTGTGAGGCTGTAGCATTAGCTGCGGTCCCTGCAGTAAACATTAACCCTTTCTGAAGGATTACACCGTGGGACCTGACTGTGCATGGGATAGGTAAGAATAATTTTGCTTTTTTATTTTATTTTTATTACAGGAAATGGTTTTTGCAGTAAAATAAAAGATGGTCAAAAACATGTGTCTTTATTTCATTAAAATGATTTTTAATTAAAGTGTGTGTGTTTTATTTTTATTTCATGCAATAGGATTAATAATTGATAGTTGTCTAATTGACAGCTCTCAATTATTAACCTGGCTTAAAGTGACCTTTCAATTGCAAGGTCATTTTAACCCCTTATTAACCCATTCGCCACCGCTACAGGGCATGGGAATAGACGGGCAAAGTGCCAGAAAGGGCAAATCTAATTAAGATTTGCCCTTTCTGGGGTGTCTGGGGGCAGATGTTAGTAGCCGGGGGGGGGCAAAAATAATGGTCCCTCTCTGGGCTATTATTATCTGCCCCCACTCACTGGCTTTGTCTGTCTGGTTGCGAAAATAGGGCGGGAGCCCACGCATTTTTTTTCAGCAATTTTACACCTCATATATATATACATGTCATTGAATTTGTGACACATATATATATATTTATATTTATAGTTCATACACTTCTACATAGTATAATAGCCGCTAATTCAATTGCCGGCTTTTGTGAAAATGCAGAACCCGACATGAAATGACACTTGGTTTACATAGAGTTAACCATGTCTTTTCATGTAGTTTGATATCTGATTTGCACAAACAATTACATGAGTGTAAGTGTGCAAAATTTCACACCTGTAGGGGTTAATTAAAGGTGTAAATTCGTTGCAAAAAAGTCTGTTTTTTTACAACGAATTTACACCTTTAATTAACCCCTACAGATGTGAAATTTTGCACACATAGACTGATGTAATTGTGGCAAATCAGATAGCAAACGACATGAAAAGACATGGTTAACCCTATGTACACCAAGTGTCATTTCATGTCGGGTGCTTCTGTCTTTTCACAGAAGCCGGCTTTACCCGGCAATTGAATCAGAGGATATTTTACTATGTAGAAGTGTATAAACTATACATATATGTATATATATATGTCACAATGACATGTATATATATATATATATATATATATATATATATATGTATTCTATGTGTGTATATTTAGTGTTTACAAGGAAAGAATGGGTTTTTTTTAGTTACGATATTTTGTTCTCATAGACTTACATTGGATTTCCGGTATCGGTATCGGGTATCGCCGATATTTTAATGGTATCGGCGATACCATTCCGATTCCGATACTTTTGGATATCGGAAAGTATCGCTCAACTCTAGTCAAAAGTAAAAGAAAAGTCAAAGATGCCTATACGATTTTTACAGGATGACAATTATGAAATGGTAAGAAAGGATGTTGAAAAGGCCGAACTTTTAAATTCCTATTTTGCATCTGTTTTTTCTCAGAAAGGAAATGTAACATCAACTGATCTTCACTGTCCTATTAAAGGAATAGAAGAATCCAGGATATCTATAAACAGAAAAATAGTGAGGAAACACTTAGCTAACATAAATGAATTCAAGTCTCCAGGTTCAGATGAATTACACCCCAGAGTACTGAAGGAGATAGCAGAAGAAATTTTTGAACCACTCTCCATAATCTTTGAAAATTCTTGGAGAACAGGAAAAGTCCCAGAAGACTGGAGAAGAGCAAATGTTGTTCCTGTCTTCAAAAAGGGGAAGAAGGTGGACCCAGGGAACTATAGACCGGTGAGTCTGACATCTATACCAGGAAAGATCTTTGAACAAATTATTAAACAACATGTATGTAAGTACCTGGACAAGAATGAAGTGAATAACCAGAGTCAGCATGGGTTTGTAACTAATAAGTCATGTCAGACTAATTTAATTTCCTTCTATGACAGAATCACTGACTGCGTGGATCAGGGAAATGCTGTAGATATATTATATCTTGACTTCAGCAAAGCATTTGACAAAGTATCTCACACAATCCTTATTGAAAAAATGACTAAGTATGGAATGGACAAGGCAACTGTTAGGTGGATTCATAACTGGCTTAGTGATAGGACCCAAAGAGTGGTAGTAAATGGCTGAACATCGAGTTGGAAGAATGTATCAAGTGGGGTACCACAGGGCTCTGTTTTGGGCCCTGTATTGTTCAACATCTTTATCAATGATTTAGATGAAGGAATTGAGGGTAAACTGATTAAATTTGCTGATGACACAAAGCTAGGAGGGATAGCTAATACTAGAGAAGAGAGAGAGGATTCAAAAAGATATAAATAAACTGGAGCAGTGGGCAGCAACTAACAGAATGGTTTTTAACAGGGAAAAATGCAAAGTACTTCATCTGGGAAATAAAAATGAAAAAAGCGTATACAGAATGGGAGGAATAAGGCTAAGCAACAGCACATGTGAAAAAGACTTGGGTATACTAATAGATCACAGACTGAACATGAGTCAACAGTGTGATGCAGCTCTAAAAAAGGCAAATACAATTCTGGGATGTATTAACAGAAGCATACAGTCTAGATCACGTGAAGTCATTATTGCCCTCTACTCCTCTTTGGTCAGAACTCATCTGGAATACTGTGTCCAGTTTTGGGCACCACATTTTAAAAAAGACATCAACAAACTGGAGCAAGTTCAGAGAAGAGCGACCAGAATGGTATTCGATCTGCAAACCATGTCCTATGAGGAACGGTTACAGGATTTGGGAATGTTTAGCTTGCAAAAAAGAAGACTGAGAGGTGACTTAATAGCTGTATACAAATATCTCAAGGGCTGTCACAATGTAGAAGGATTATCTTTATTCTCATTTGCACACGGAAAGACTAGAAGCAATGGGATGAAACTGAATGGGAGGAGACACAGATTAGATATTAGAAAAAACTTTTTGACAGTTAGAGTGATCAATGAGTGGAACAGGCTGCCTCGAGAGGTGGTGAGTTCTCCTTCAAAGGAAGTCTTCAAACAGAGTCTGGACAGACATCTGTCTGGGATGATTTAGTGAATCCTGCTTTGACAGATGGTTGGACCAGATGACCCAGGAGGTCCCTTCCAACTCTACCATTCTATGATTCTATGATTTTGGAGCTGCGTGGCTACTCTGCCTCATGCTTTGTGGGTGAAATGTTATCAGTTCAGTGAAGGTACTTTGTCACATGCTCTCTGGGTGAAATTTTTAACTTGACTGGTGGCAGCAAGCCTCAGTCTCTATGAGGGCACTTTTAAAATTTTTATGCTAAAATTTACTTCCTATATTACCATGGTTGCTATGGAGACAGAACCACTTTAAGTCAATTCCGTATCCATATTTGTTTACTGGGCAATTGTCCTGCTCTTAACCCATTTTTTTTCTTACCTTTTGCAGCCCCCTAGATTTTACCATGATCATTTTACAGCTCTCAAGTTGGAGTCCCGAATTACTTATATCGGGTTCAGGTTCTGGAGTCAAGTTTGGGTCCCAGGCCAAACCTGGGGGACCTGAACATTCACTGATCTGCTCATCCCTACGCTAAATTAGAGCAACAGAAACACCAAATATCACATATAAAAATAAATGCAAAATATCTACTATATAATTGTTTAACTTAAACTTCCCTCTGTAACGGAAATCCTGCGTCGCTGATTGGTCCGCGCCCGGCCGGACACGACCAATCAGCGACAGGCACAGTCCGGCCGCGAATTGGAGCTGGACTTCAACCAGGCATGCCACCGCTATCGTCGGGAGATCAGTGGCGCTAGCTGCTGATCTCCCGATGGTAGCCGCCGGTCATCTCCAGTACATACTCACCTTCCGTCCGTGCATCCTTGTCCCGGCGCGTCTGCTTCTATCCTGTGCGGTGCGGTCACATAGTACCGCTCATTAAGGTCATGAATATGGACACGACTCCACTCCCATAGGTGTGGCATCCATATTCATGACTTTAATAAGCGGTACCACGTGACCGCACCACACCGGAAGAAGCTGACGCATCGGGATAGAGATGTAGGGACGTAAAGCGACGGTGTGAGGGTGAGTATGATGGGGAGCCCAGTGAAGCCATGTATACAGGATGGGAGGGTGGGAGCCATGTACTGTATACAAGGATGGGAGGGTGGGAGTGGAGCCATGTATACAGGATGGGAGGTTTGGAGCCGAGCCCTGTATACAGGACGGGAGGGTGGGAGCGGTGCCATGTATACAAGGATGGGAGGGTGGAGCAGAGCCATGCATACAGGATGGGAGGGTGGAGCGGAGCCATGCATACAGGATGGGAGTGTGGGAGCAGAGCCATGCATACAAGGATGGGGGAGTGGGAGTGGAGCCATGTATACAGGATGGGAGGGTGGGAGCAGAGCCATGTATACTGGATGGAAGGGTGGAGCGGAGCCATGTATACAGGATGGGAGGGTGGGAGCTGAGCCATGCATACAGGGATGGGAGGGTGGAGGGGAGCCATGTATACAGGATGGGAGGGTGGGAGCGGAGCCATGTATACAGGATGGGAGGGTGGAGCGGAGCCATGCATACAAAGATGGGAGGGTGGAGCGGAGCCATGCATACAAGGAGGGGAGGGGGGAGCGGAGCCATGTATACAGGATGGGACAGGGGAGCCATGTATACAAGGATTGGAGGGGGAGCCATGCATGCAAGGATGGGAGTGTGAGAGCGGAGCCATGCATACAAAGATGGGAGGGTGGGAGCGGAGCCATGCATAAATAAACTACATACATATTCTAGAATACCCGATGTGTTAGAATAGGGCCACCATCTAGTATATAAATAAATAGATAAGCATATTCTGGTGTCTGTACTCATATATATAGTGGATAACCCCGATGCTCTGTGAGAAAGTAGTGAAGACCACTCAAGATTAGTGTTGAGCGATACTGCTCGATATCTAAAAATATCGGATAGGAATGGTATCGCCGATATCACTAAATATCGGCGATATCCGATTCCGATACCGGAAGTCCCATGTAAGTCTATGGGAACAAAATATCGCAACTAAAAAAACACTTTCTTTCCTTGTAAACACAAAATATACACACTTAGAATACATATATATATATATATACATGTTATTGTGACATATATATACATATATTTATAGTTTATTCACTTCTACATAGTAAAATAGCCTCTGATTCAATTGCCGGGTAAAGCTGGCATTTGTGAAAAGACAGAAGCACCCGAGGGTCCAGTCGCCACAGAGATGTTGCATCGCACCCAGCGGTGTGACAACTTACTCTCAGGTAAGGAGGAAACACCCCATTGACTCCAACACTGCATTTAACAGTACACTATGCCAGCTGAGTGTAGGCGGACCCAATGGATGGTCTAGCTCAGGCTGGTTAGAACAGGGTGTAGCTAGTTGGATGTGAGGGGTTGAGGCAGCCTTATGCTGCATGTCTTTGTAGTAAGAATTGTTTCCTTTCCTGCTTTCTTACTACGTCGCATACTCCACTCTGCTACATCACTCTGCCCAATTTCTCTATCTCACATCTATCTGCCCTGGAAGGATACCGTCTTACCTGTACAAGACTTATCACCTAGCTGCACTACACCATCCCTGCCAGAGGACCTGCACAGCAGCGCTGGTCACCCTGACCAGGTACTACAGGTGGCGTCACGACAAACTACACAAACATTCTATCATCCCCTGGAATTATCCCACATTCCAGTGAGCGACCAGGGCACGGACATAGCTGTGCTACCCGTCACATCCCCCATAGAAGTCGACGGGCTTGGTGCCGAGTACCCCCAAAACCTGTGGCTCTGTGCGACTCAACTTTGGCGTCACGAACAGGATTCAGAAGCTCGCTATAAGCGAGTCCTGTGTGCCTTAATTGAACTGTTTTTTTGCTTGAGAATTGCAAAAATCATTATAGACTGTATTTGCCATTTTTCCGTCATATCTGCGCCACGAGGCACAGGTGAAGAATAAGGGCGTGCTCTCGTGGGCGTACACTCACTCCGTGGTGCGAAAACGATGTCCGCACACTCTAAATGTTACTGCAATGTAAGATCGTGCCCCACTGCTCTGGAGTTCCACCTCCTCATCCTCCTCAGTGGGCGGAAACGAACGTGAAGGTCCCGCCTCCCTACAAAAGATGGCGCCTCTCCTGATGCTAATGACACATGTAACTTGGCAGAGATGGCGAACGGACGTGAGCAGAAGTGGGAAGGGATGGAGGAGTCAGAGCTCTCCCCCCACGGAAGCGACCCGATCGCCACGGAGAACACCGTTTGGCACCCGGCCTGGAAACCCTCCTACGCTGGAAGAAGCGGAGGATACCCTGAGAGACCTGGCCCGGCACCTGGAGGAGGTCGCCAGGATGGAAGCGAGCTGGCGGGCCCTAAAACTACAATTGGAGCGGCGCCAATCCCTCTTACCCCCTGAAGTGTCTGTACCGGAAGGTGAGGCACCCGTTCCAGTAGAGGAGGCCATGCGGGCATCCCAGCCCTTGCAATCTGAACCGGTTGACAGTATCTCAGTGGAGGCACCCGTTCCAGTACAGGAGGCCGTGCGGGCATCCCAGCCCTTGCAATCTGAACCGGTTGACAGTATCTCAGTGGAGGCACCCGTTCCAGTAGAGGAGGCCGTGCGGGCATCCCAGCCCTTGCAATCTGAACCGGTTGCCAATATCACAGTGGAGGCACCCGTTCCTGCAGAAAACGCCGCACCAGCACACCCAGATCCCGCTGTCTGCCCCCGTCGCTGAGGCAGAAGAAGCGACACCCGTCCTCATGGAGGAGGCCGCACAGGCACCAGAGCTCTACCTGCCTGTACCGGAGCCCCGACCGTCATCTGTTCCAGAGCCGGCTGCTTCCGCCACAGGCGAGCGCCGCCAGGACTGGCGGGCGCCAGGAGAGCTGCCGCAAACCGTACATCGTAAGCTGGCGTTTGATGGTGGAGACATGGAGCTGCTGGTGGAGGAGGATTACAACCGGCGTCAGGAGGAAGAGTGGAGACGTCGGGAGCGGGAAGCAGAGCGACAAAGGGAGCAGCGAGAATCCCAAAAGCTTCGGCAACGTCACCTGGAGAAGGACCTGGCAGAAAAGGCACGTATGAGAAAGGATAAAAGTATGGTGAGGGAGCCGCGGCGTAAGGGTGCAGTACGGAACTTTAAGTTAAAAGGTGGTTGGGGCTTCATCCAGGAGCCTGGACTTTATTTAGAAGTTTTTGTAACCCGGCAGGACGTGGAGGCTCACCTCCCAGAAGGACACCCGGGGAGGGACCTGTTGCCAGGAGACTTGGTGAATTACACCCGACACTGGGGTTACAATGGATGGTACGCCCTAAATGTTACCAGGTGCGACCCCTACTCCCAGAGTGTCAGGAAACTGACAGACCCTACGAGCCTTCAGCCTCCCCCAACCAGGCCTCTGCACAAGTGCCCACCCCACGCCGTAAATCTCCCCAGCCTCCCTCAGTGGTCTCCTCAGCAGCCCCAGCTATGGACATGATAATGATAGCTGGCCCGTACCCGGCGCCTGTTAGGCCCCCTGGGGTTCTTTCAGTCCGGGACATAGGGGTCTAGACCCGGAGGGAGACAAAAAGGTGGCCACACAGACCCAGATAGCGGGTCACGACGTCACTGTACAGGCCACACGACGTCATCAGGTCTGGGTGGACCCTCCTGTCACGGATGTTTGGCAATCTCAAGAACAGTACCAGGTGGTACCTGTAAGAGGCCAGCCAAAGAAGTCTAAAAAACCCGGACAGGGTCTCTGTATGTAAATAGTTAAATTATTGATGTACCCGGACGGGTGAATGTTCATAAAAAGTTTATTGTTGCCTTAATATACCCAGGTTGGGTAATGGTGTTTCACTGTAATCAAAATGTTGAACTTTGAAGCCATGAACTGTACTGGCTCACAAACTTTTCTGTAAATAGTTGGCACTTCGGTGCTCCATCTTGGTTTTACAAAATACTTAACTGTGCACTATTTTCAACTACCTCAGAAACTAAAAACCCGTTTGGTGTGGCCGAAAGTGAGGTCTGCTCAAGGAAAGTCTTGCAGCCCACCCAAGACCACAGTTGGAGGTTTGGAGCGGGTCCTCCACAAGCACAAGTAAAGGACACTGTGAAGTTACCCCGGTGGGGGTAGTCCTAAGAAGTCTCCACGAACTTCGGCACTAATGCTATTTGCACTTTTGTAATGTTATTATTAGTGTTGAGTAGGGTTGAGCATTCCGATACTGCAAATATCGGGTATCGGCCGATATTGGCTGTATCGGAATTCCGATTCCGAGTTCCGATATTTTCGTCATATCGGATACCGGAATCGGGATTGTCACTGTCACTGTCAGTGTCCGTCGGTCGGGTCTGTCAGGAGTCAGCGGCACTTACCTGGCAGAAGATCTCCGGCGGTCACGTCCTGGACTGCTTGATGGCCGCAATCTTCTTTCCCCGGCGGTCACATGCAGTTTCTCGCGATAACTGCAGTGACTGCTGGGTAATCCCAGCCGTAAAGCAGTCAGTCCGATGACGTCACCGCCGGGGAAGCAGGTAATCAGCTGTGCTGCGTCGCGATGACAGGCTCTGCCTGTCATTGCGATGTAGCAGAGTTGGATCGTCATGGGACTGTCGTTATGGACTGCGTCGGACAGGTGGTATACTGTTGGTTTGTTTTTTTTTCTTTTTTTACAGGAGATCGATGGCGTCGCAGGAATGAGAGTACAATAAAATTAATGAAAACTGTGTTGTCTCTTTTATTTCATTAAAAGACTTTTTTCTTGCTTTGTCTTTTTTTTAAACATTTAAAAACTTTGGGATTAATAATGGATCGGTGTCTTATTGACACCTCTCCATTATTAACCGGGCTTATTGTCACCGTGCAATCAACGGTGACATTAACCCCTTATTACCCCGCTTGCCACCGCTACAGGGCAAGTGGGAAGAGCGGGGTAAAGTGCCACAATTGGCACATCTTTTGATGCGCCAAATGTGGGGCTGCTGTAGCCTGGTATTATCAGGCTGTTGAGGGCCAAAATCCATGGGCCTTGACAGTCTTTTAATACCAGGCCGCAGCAGTCTGCATTTTACTTGGCCCAAAAATAGGGGGGATCCCCACGCCGTTTTTTTTTCGAGGGGATCCCCTATTTTTGTTAACCAGCCAAGCTAAGCAGACTGCTGTGGCCTGGTATTATCAGGCTGGCAAGGTCCATGGATATTGGATCCTTACCAGCCTGAAAAACCAGGCCTCAGCGGTCTGCTTCATCTGGCTGGTTAACAAAATAGGGGGGACCCCACGCCAATTTTTTTCGAGGGGATCCCCTATTTTTGTTAATCAGCCAAGATATGCAGACTGCTGTGGCCTGGTATTATCAGGCTGGCAAGGTCCATGGATCTTGGCTCCTTAACAGCCTGAAAATCCAGGCCTCAGCGGTCTGCTTCATCTGGCTGGTTAACAAAAATAGGGGGGACCCCACGCCAATTTTTTTCGAGGGGATCCCCTATTTTTGTTAATCAGCCAAGATATGCAGACTGCTGTGGCCTGGTATTATCAGGCTGGCAAGGTCCATGGATCTTGGCTCCTTAACAGCCTGAAAATCCAGGCCTCAGCGGTCTGCTTCATCTGGCTGGTTAACAAAAATAGGGGGGACCCCACGCCAATTTTTTTCGAGGGGATCCCCTATTTTTGTTAATCAGCCAAGATATGCAGACTGCTGTGGCCTGGTATTATCAGGCTGGCAAGGTCCATGGATCTTGGCTCCTTAACAGCCTGAAAATCCAGGCCTCAGCGGTCTGCTTCATCTGGCTGGTTAACAAAAATAGGGGGGACCCCACGCCAATTTTTTTCGAGGGGATCCCCTATTTTTGTTAATCAGCCAAGATATGCAGACTGCTGTGGCCTAGTATTATCAGGCTGGCAAGGTCCATGGATCTTGGCTCCTTAACAGCCTGAAAATCCAGGCCTCAGCGGTCTGCTTCATCTGGCTGGTTAACAAAAATAGGGGGGACCCCACGCCAATTTTTTTCGAGGGGATCCCTATTTTTGTTAATCAGCCAAGATATGCAGACTGCTGTGGCCTGGTATTATCAGGCTGGCAAGGTCCATGGATCTTGGCTCCTTAACAGCCTGAAAATCCAGGCCTCAGCGGTCTGCTTCATCTGGCTGGTTAACAAAAATAGGGGGGACCCCACGCCATTTTTTTTTCGAAGGGAACCCCTATTTTTGTTAATCAGTTCCCTCTGACGTCACTGATTGTGTCCCTGGCTGACCTGAAGTGAAAGTGTGAAAGCAATCAATTAAGCTTTCCACTTAAGGGCCCGTCTCACATAGCGATATCGCTACCGAGATCGCTGCTGAGTCACTAGTTTTGTGACGCAGCAGCGAGCTCACCAGCGATATCGCTGTGTGTGACATTCAGCGACGATCAGCCCCCCTGCCGGGTATCGCTGATCATCGCTGAAATGTCAGGACCTTTTTTTGATTGCTGGTTTCCCGCTGACAGGCCACACTCACTGCGTGTGACAGGCGGGAGACCAGCGATCCGCTGGTAACCAAGGTACACAGCGGGTTTCCAGGCGCGGGGCTGTGCCTAGAAACCCGCTGTGTACCTTGGATACCAGCGCCCTGATGCAGGGAGCTGATATCCAAGGTACACAGCGGGTTTCCAAGCGCTGTGCGGTGCCTGGAAACCCGCTGTGTACCTTGGTTACCAGCGGATCGCTGGTCTCCCGCCTGTCACACGCAGTGATGCGTGCCTGTCAGAGGGAAACCAGCGATCAAAAAAAGGTCCTGACATTTCTGCGACGATCAGCGATACCCGGCAGGGGGCTGATCGTCGCTGAATGTCACACACAGCGATATCGCTGGTGAGCTCGCTGCTGCGTCACAAAACTTGTGACTCAGCAGCGATCTCGGTAGCGATATCGCTATGTGAGACGGGCCCTTAAGCGATGTTACCCGCAGTGTCGCTGTCCCAGATTGCTGCCTGAGCTGCCTGTTTGGCAGCTCAGCAGCGATCATGTAGCGATACACCAGCGATCCTGACAAGTGCATATCGTTGTCGGGATCGCTGGTGTATCGTTATGTGACACCCAGCCTTTACTCTCCTGTCAGGCAGGAGAGGAACTCATTCATTTGGGGTTTACTGTGAGGCTGCAGCATTAGCTGCGGTCCCTGCAGTAAACATTAACCCTTTCTGAAGGATTACACCGTGGGACCTGACTGTGCATGGGATAGGTAAGAATAATTTTGCTTTTTTATTTTATTTTTATTACAGGAAATGGTTTTTGCAGGAAAATAAAAGATGGTCAAAAACATGTGTCTTTATTTCATTAAAATGATTTTTAAATAAAGTGTGTGTGTTTTATTTTTATTTCATGCAATAGGATTAATAATTGATAGTTGTCTAATTGACAGCTCTCAATTATTAACCTGGCTTAAGGTCACCTTTCAATAGCAAGGTGGCTTTAACCCCATATTAACCCATTCGCCACCGCTACAGGGCAATGGGAATAGACGGGCAAAGTGCCAGAAAGGGCGAATCTAATTATAGATTTATCTTTCCTGGGGTGTCTGGGGCAGATGTTAGTAGCCGGGGGGGGGCAAAAATAATGGTCCCTCTCTGGGCTATTATTATCTGCCCCCACTCACTGGCTTTGTCTGTCTGGTTGCGAAAATAGGGCGGGAGCCCACGCATTTTTTTTCAGCAATTTTACACCTCATATATATATATACATGTCATTGAATTTGTGACACATATATATATATATATTTATATTTGTAGTTCATACACTTCTACATAGTATAATAGCCGCTAATTCAATTGCCGGCTTTTGTGAAAATGCAGAACCCGGCATGAAATGACACTTGGTGTACATAGGGTTAACCATGTCTTTTCATGTCCTTTGCTATCTAATTTGCACAAACAATTAAATCAGACTATGTGTGCAAAATTTCACACCTGTAGGGGTTAATTAAAGGTGTAAATTCGTAGCAAAAAAGTCAGTTTTTTTTCCAACGAATTTACACCTTTAATTAACCCCTACAGGTGTGAAATTTTGCACACATAGACTGATTTAATTGTTTGTGCAAATCAGATAGCAAACGACATGAAAAGACATGGTTAACCCTATGTACACCAAGTGTCATTTCATGTCGGGTGCTTCTGTCTTTTCACTGAAGCCGGCTTTACCCGGCAATTGAATCAGAGGATATTTTACTATGTAGAAGTGTATAAACTATACATATATGTATATATATATATATATGTCACAATGACATGTATATATATATATATGTATTCTATGTGTGTATATTTAGTGTTTACAAGGAAAGAATGGGTTTTTTTAGTTGCGATATTTTGTTCCCATAGACTTACATGGGACTTCCGGTATCGGTATCGGGTATCGCCGATATTTTAGTGATATCGGCGATACCATTCCGATTCCGATACTTTAGGATATCGGAAAGTATCGCTCAACTCTAGTGTTGAGCGATATTGCTCGATATCTAAAAATATCGTATCGAAATTGTATCGCCGATAGCACTAAATATCGTCGATATCCGATTTCGATAGCGGAAGTCCCATGTAAGTCTATGGGAACAAAATATCGAAATTAAAAAAAACCTTTATTTCCTTGTAAACACTAAATATACACACATAGAATACATATATATATATATATGTACATGTCATTGTGACATATATATATACATATATTTATAGTTTATACACTTCTACATAGTAAAATCGACTCTAATTCAATTGCCGGGTAGAGACGTGACATACCTCATAGAAGTCGACGGGCTCGGTGCCGAGTACCCCAAAAACCTCTGGCTCTGTGCGACTCAACTTGGGCGTCACGAACAGGATTCTGTAGCTCGCTATAAGCGAGTCCTGTGTGCCTGAATTGCATTTTTTGTGCTTGAGAATTGCTAAAATCATCAGAGAATGTATTTGCCATTTTTCCGCCATATCTGCGTCACGACGAGGCACTGGTGAAGAAGAAGGGCGTGCTCTTCGTGGGTGTCACTCACTCAGTGGTGTGAAAACGATGGCCGCCCACTGTAAATGGTACTGCAATGTAAGATCGTGCCCCACAGCTCTGGAGTTCCGCCTCCTCATCCTCCTCAGTGTGCGGAAACTAACACGAAGGTCCCGCCTCACTACAAAAGAGGGGCCCTCTCCAGATGCTAATGACACATGTGACTTGGCAGAGATGGCTAATGGACACGACGAGCAGAAGTGGGAAGGGATGGAGCAGTCAGAGCTCTCCCCCCACGGAAGCGACCCGATCGCCACAGAATCACTGTTGGGCACCCGGCCTGTAAACCCTCCTACGCTGCAAGAAGCGGAGGATACCCTAAGAGGCCTGGCCCGGCACCGGGAGGAGGTCGCCAGGATGGAAGCGAGCTGGCGTGCCCTAAAAATAAACTTGGAGCGGCGCCAATCCCTCTTACCTGAAGTGTCTGTACTGGAAGGTGAGGCACCCGTTCCAGTAGAGGAGTCCTTGCAATGTGATCCGGTTGACGTTGTCGCAGTGGAGGCACCCGTTCCTGCAAAAACCGCAGCACCGTCAGCAGCACCCCAGATCCCGCTGTCTGCCCCCGTCGCTGAGACAGAAGAAGCGACACCCGTCCTCATGGAGGAGGCCGCACAGGCACCAGAGCACTACCTGCCTGTACCGGAGCCCCGACTGTCATCTGATTTAGAGCCGTCTGCTTCCTCCGCAGGGGAGCGCCGCCAGGACTGGGGGGCGACAGGAGAGCTGCCGCAAACCGGACACTGTAAGCTGCAGTGGAGTGGTGAGACGTGGAGCAGCTGGTGGAGGAGAATTTCAACCGGCGTCAGGAGGAAGAGTGGAGACGTTGGGAGAGAGAAGCAGAGCGACAAAGGGAGCAGCGAGAATCCCTAAAACTTCGCCAACGTCACCTGGAGAAGGACCGGGCAGATAAGGACCGGATGAGAAAGGATAAAGGAACCCTGAGTGAGCCGCGGCGTAAGGGTGCAGTACGGAACTTTAAATTGAAAGCTGGTTGGGGCTTCATCAAGGAGCCTGGACTTTATTTAGAAGTCTTTGTGACCCGGCGAGACGTGGAGGCTCACCTCCCAGAAGGACACCCGGGGAGGGACCTGTTGCCAGGAGACTTGGTGACTTACACCCGACACTGGGGTTACAATGGGTGGTACGCCCTAAATGTTACCAGGTGCGACCCCTACTCCCCAGTGTGTGAGGAACCTGTGAGACCCTCGAAGCCTTCAGCCTCCCACATCCAGGCCTCTGCAAAAGTGCCCACCCCACGCCGTAAATCTCCCCAGCCTCCCTCAGTGGTCTCCTCAGCAGACCCACCCATGGACATGATATCGATACGTGGCCCGTACCCGGCGCCTGTTAGGCCCCCTGGGGTTCGTACAGTCCGGGACATAGGGTTCCAGACCCGGAGGGAGATGAAAGAGGTGGCCACACAGACCCAGATAGCGGGTCACGACGTCACTGTACAGGCCACACGACGTCATCAGGTCCTGGTGGTCCTTGGTGCCTCGGATGTTTGGCAATCTCAAGAAGAGTACCAGGTGGTACCTGGAAGAGGCCAGCCAAAGAAGTCTAAATAACCCGGACAGGGTCCCTGTATGTAAATAGTTAAATTGTTTATGTACCCGGACGGGTGAATGTTCCTAAAAAAGTTTTTTAATTTAATAAAAAAAAAAAAAACACAGTTTTAATTTCTTTTATTACTGTCTCATCCTGCGACGCCATCGATCTCCTGTAAAAAAAAATGAAAAAAAAAAAAGTATACCACCTGACCGACGCAGTCCATAGTAACGAGTGTCCCACGACGATCCAGCTCTGCTACATCAGAATGACAGGCAGAGCCTGTCATCCCGGCGCAGCACAGCTGATTACCTGCTTCCCCGGCGGTGACGTCATCGGACTGACTGCTTTACGGCCGGATTACCCTGCAGTCACTGCAGTTATCGCGAAAAACTGCATGTGACCGCCAGGGAGAAGATAATGGCGGCCATCAAGCAGTCCAGGACGTGACCGCCGGAGATCTTCTGCCAGGTAAGTGCCGCTGACTCCTGACAGACCCGACCGACGGACACTCACAGTGACAGTGACAAATCCGATTCCGGTATTCGATAAGACGAAAATATCGAAACGAATTATCGAAAGGCCGATAGAGCTAATATCGGCCGATAGCCGATATTTGCATTATCGTATCGCTCAACACTAGTTATTATTAAAAATTTTATTATGCAACGTTTAACTTGAAGTGTTTCCTGCTTTCTTACTACGTCGCATAGTCCACTCTGCTACATCACTTTGCACCATTGCTCTATCTCACATCTATCTGCCCTGGAAGGATAGCGTGTTACCTGTAGAAGACTTTTCACCTACCTGCACTACACCATCCCTTCCAGAGGACCTGCACAGCAGCGCTGGACACCCTGTCCAGGTACTACAGGTGGCGTCACAACAAACTACACGAACATTCTATCATCCCCTGGAAATATCCCACATTCCAGTGATCGCCCAGGTCACGGACCGAGCTGTGCTACTCGTGACATCCCCCATAGAAGTCGACGTGATCGGTGCCGAGTACCCCCAAAACCCCTGTCTCTGTGCGACTCAACTTCCCTCACTGTGCTGGCACTTTACATTTACAATGCCTCTGTTTTTTTTTTTTTTGGGGGGGTGGGGAACATTCAGACTTTTGCTATGGGGCCCCATGATTTATATGTACGCCCCTGCTGCTGAGGCATGGTATTTAAGGCTGTTAAGGAGCCAACATACATGGACCTTGCCAGCAGCGTCGGACTGGAGTACCTTGGGCCCACCAGAGAAAATATATTCTTGCGGCCCAACATCATACTTCCCAACCTTTGAATAAGGGAAAGAGGGACAAAGGCTGTGGCACGCTGTGCATGCTGCAGAAAATTTTAGGCCATGCCACGTTGCACCACAGACTGTCCAGGAGTTGGTGGATGCTTTAGTCCAGGTATGGGAGGAGATCTCTCACGAGACCATCCGTCGCGCTTATCAGGAGCATGGCCAGAAGTTGTAGGGAGGTCATACAGCATACCTCCCAAATTTGGAAGACAGGAAAGAGGATTAAAGGTTGCGGCGCGTGTTGCGCGCCGCTGAAAATTTTAGGCCACGCCCCGACAACACCCATTTCACAGCTAATCACACCCATATCCTCGCCCCAAGCGTAACCATTTAGCACTGCTGATCACACTGACTGGTAATGAGGGCATAGTGGCTGGTACTGAGGAAAAGAAAGAAAGAGCAGCGAGAGAGAAAGAACAAACAGAGAAAGAAAGAGAGGAAAGAAAGAAAAGAGAGAAAGAAAGAACAGAGAGAAAAAAGAACAGAGAGCGATAAGGAAAGAACAGAGAGCGAGAAAGAAAGACTAGAGAGAGAGCCATAGGCGTAGCTAGGGTTTTGGTTTAGTGGGGGCAAAACTTCTGAGTGGGCCCATCATCAGAGAACCTCAGCAAATGACCGCGCTGTTGGCAAAAATAATCTATATATAAAAAGACCAATATTGATATTACCGCCATATGGTCTGTGTTAAATAATACCAGTCCTACAGAACATATAATAGATTACAGCACAGGTACAGATAATGACTTACCGCTGATGTTCTTTCTAATGGAATTGTTCACTTTTCATGTCTTTTCCATCTGGCCCACACCGACATGACGACTTCTCCAGCCAGGACTCGACTGCACCCCCATTAAAAAAAAAATAAAAAAAAAACTCACCTCCCGGCTAGAGTTGAGCGATACTTTCCGATATCCTAAAGTATCGGAATCGGAATGGTATCGCTGATATCACTAAAATATCGGCGATACCCGATACCGATACCGGAAGTCCCATGTAAGTCTATGGGAACAAAATATCGCAACTAAAAAAACCCCATTCTTTCCTTGTAAACACTAAATATACACACATAGAATACATATATATATATATACATGTCATTGTGACATATATATATACATATATGTATAGTTTATACACTTCTACATAGTAAAATATCCTCTGATTCAATTGCCGGGTAAACCCGGCTTCAGTGAAAAGACAGAACCCCGCAACACCGGGGAATGCAGAAGATATGACACTTGGTGTACATAGGGTTAACCATGTCTTTTCATGTCGTTTGCTATCTGATTTGCACAAACAATTAAATCAGTCTATGTGTGCAAAATTTCACACCTGTAGGGGTTAATTAAAGGTGTAAATTCGTTGTAAAAAAACGGACTTTTTTGCTACGAATTTACACCTTTAATTAACCCCTACAGGTGTGAAATTTTGCACACATAGACTGATTTAATTGTTTGTGCAAATTAGATAGCAAAGGACATGAAAAGACATGGTTAACCCTATGTACACCAAGTGTCATTTTATGTCGGGTTCTGCATTTTCACAAAAGCCGGCAATTGAATTAGCGGCTATTATACTATGTAGAAGTGTATGAACTACAAATATAAATATATATATATATGTGTCACAAATTCAATGACATGTATATATATATATGAGGTGTAAAATTGCTGAGAAAAAATGCGTGGGCTCCCGCCCTATTTTCGCAACCAGACAGACAAAGCCAGTGAGTGGGGGCAGATAATAATAGCCCAGAGAGGGACCATTATTTTTGCCCCCCCCCAGCTACTAACATCTGCCCCCAGACACCCCAGGAAAGACAAATCTATAATTAGATTCGCCCTTTCTGGCACTTTGCCCGTCTATTCCCATTGCCCTGTAGCGGTGGCGAATGGGTTAATATGGGGTTAAAGCCACCTTGCTATTGAAAGGTGACCTTAAGCCAGGTTAATAATTGAGAGCTGTCAATTAGACAACTATCAATTATTAATCCTATTGCATGAAATAAAAATAAAACACACACACTTTAATTAAAAATCATTTTAATGAAATAAAGACACATGTTTTTGGCCATCTTTTATTTTACTGCAAAAACCATTTCCTGTAATAAAAATAAATAAAAAAAGCAAAATTATTCTTACCTATCCCATGCACAGTCAGGTCCCACGGTGTAATCCTTCAGAAAGGGTTAATGTTTACTGCAGGGACCGCAGCTAATGCTGCAGCCTCACAGTAAACCCCAAATGAATGAGTTCCTCTCCTGCCTGACAGGAGAGTAAAGGCTGGGTGTCACATAACGATACACCAGCGATCCCGACAACGATATGCACTTGTCAGGATCGCTGGTGTATCGCTACATGATCGCTGCTGAGCTGCCAAACAGGCAGCTCAGGCAGCGATCTGGGACAGCGACACTGCGGGTAACATCGCTTAAGGGCCCGTCTCACATAGCGATATCGCTACCGAGATCTGCTGCTGAGTCACAATTTTGTGACGCAGCAGCGAGCTCACCAGCGATATCGCTGTGTGTGACATTCAGCAACGATCAGCCCCCCTGCCGGGTATCGCTGATCGTCGCAGAAATGTCAGGACCTTTTTTTGATCGCTGGTTTCCCTCTGACAGGCACGCATCGCTGCGTGTGACAGGCGGGAGACCAGCGATCCGCTGGTAACCAAGGTACTCAGCGGGTTTCCAGGCACCGCGCAGCGCTTGGAAACCCGCTGTGTACCTTGGATACCAGCTCCCTGCATCAGGCGCTGGTATCCAAGGTACACAGCGGGTTTCTAGGCACAGCCCGCGCCTGGAAACCCGCTGTGTACCTTGGTTACCAGCGGATCGCTGGTCTCCCGCCTGTCACACGCAGCGATGTGTGCCTGTCAGCGGGAAACCAGCAATCAAAAAAAGGTCCTGACATTTCAGCGACGATCAGCGATACCCGGCAGGGGGGCTGATCGTCGCTGAATGTCACACACAGCGATATCGCTGGTGAGCTCGCTGCTGCGTCACAAAACTAGTGACTCAGCAGCGATCTCGGTAGCGATATCGCTATGTGAGACGGCCCTTTAGTGGAAAGCTTAATTGATTGCTTTCCACTTTCACTTCAGGTCAGCCAGGGACACAATCAGTGACGTCAGAGGGAACTGATTAACAAAAATAGGGGTTCCCTTCGAAAAAAAAATGGCGTGGGGTCCCCCCTATTTTTGTTAACCAGCCAGATGAAGCAGACCGCTGAGGCCTGGATTTTCAGGCTGTTAAGGAGCCAAGATCCATGGACCTTGCCAGCCTGATAATACCAGGCCACAGCAGTCTGCATATCTTGGCTGATTAACAAAAATAGGGATCCCCTCGAAAAAAATTGGCGTGGGGTCCCCCTATTTTTGTTAACCAGCCAGATGAAGCAGACCGCTGAGGCCTGATTTTCAGGCTGTTAAGGAGCCAAGATCCATGGACCTTGCCAGCCTGATAATACTAGGCCACAGCAGTCTGCATATCTTGGCTGATTAACAAAAATAGGGGATCCCCTCGAAAAAAATTGGCGTGGGGTCCCCCCTATTTTTGTTAACCAGCCAGATGAAGCAGACCGCTGAGGCCTGGATTTTCAGGCTGTTAAGGAGCCAAGATCCATGGACCTTGCCAGCCTGATAATACCAGGCCACAGCAGTCTGCATATCTTGGCTGATTAACAAAAATAGGGGATCCCCTCGAAAAAAATTGGCGTGGGGTCCCCCCTATTTTTGTTAACCAGCCAGATGAAGCAGACCGCTGAGGCCTGGATTTTCAGGCTGTTAAGGAGCCAAGATCCATGGACCTTGCCAGCCTGATAATACCAGGCCACAGCAGTCTGCATATCTTGGCTGATTAACAAAAATAGGGGATCCCCTCGAAAAAAATTGGCGTGGGGTCCCCCCTATTTTTGTTAACCAGCCAGATGAAGCAGACCGCTGAGGCCTGGATTTTCAGGCTGTTAAGGAGCCAAGATCCATGGACCTTGCCAACCTGATAATACCAGGCCACAGCAGTCTGCATATCTTGGCTGATTAACAAAAATAGGGGATCCCCTCGAAAAAAATTGGCGTGGGGTCCCCCCTATTTTTGTTAACCAGCCAGTGAAGCAGACCGCTGAGGCCTGGTTTTTCAGGCTGGTAAGGATCCAATATCCATGGACCTTGCCAGCCTGATAATACCAGGCCACAGCAGTCTGCTTAGCTTGGCTGGTTAACAAAAATAGGGGATCCCCTCGAAAAAAAACCGGCGTGGGGATCCCCCCTATTTTTGTTAACCAGCCAAGTAAAATGCAGACTGCTGCGGCCTGGTATTAAAAGACTGTCAAGGCCCATGGATTTTGGCCCTCAACAGCCTGATAATACCAGGCTACAGCAGCCCCACATTTGGCGCATCAAAAGATGTGCCAATTGTGGCACTTTACCCGGCTCTTCCCACTTGCCCTGTAGCGGTGGCAAGCGGGGTAATAAGGGGTTAATGTCACCGTTGATTGCACGGTGACAATAAGCCCGGTTAATAATGGAGAGGTGTCAATAAGACACCGATCCATTATTAATCCCAAAGTTTTTAAATGTATAAAAAAAAGACACAGCAAGAAAAAAGTATTTTAATGAAATAAAAGAGACAACACAGTTTTCATTAATTTTATTATACACTCATTCCTGCGACGCCATCGATCTCCTGTAAAAAAAGAAAAAAAACAAACCAACAGTATACCACCTGTCCGACGCAGTCCATAGTAACGACTGTCCCACGACGATCCAGCTCTGCTACATCGCAATGACAGGCAGAGCCTGTCATCTCGACGCAGCACAGCTGATTACCTGCTTCCCCGGCGGTGACGTCATCGGATTGACTGCTTTACGGCCGGGATTACCCAGCAGTCACTGCAGTTATCGCGAGAAACTGCATGTGACCACCGGGGAAAGATGATGGCGACCATCAAGCAGTCCAGCCCGTGACCGCCGGAGATCTTCTGCCAGGTAAGTGCCGCTGACTCCTGACAGACCCGACCGACGGACACTGACAGTGACAGTGACAATTCCGATTCCGGTATCCGATAAGACGAAATATCGGAACTAAGTATCGAAAGTCCGATAGAGCTAATATCGGCCGATACCCGATACTTGCGGTATCGTATCGCTCAACACTACTCAAGATACACAAAGTAACCAAAACAACTAAAACCACTGGATTGCTAGAGAATTCCAGACAGGAAATTAAATAATAAATATTATTATTAATTAATAGTGGAAAAGAAAATTATATAAAGACAATGTGCGCGTATTCAGGACAATAATGTATATAAACCATATTTGGAGAAGGCAGACCCTAATATTAAAATTGATTGCATAAAAAACATAATAAACCTCAAGTACATGAAGAAAATATATAAATAAAAAATATAGTAGAAAAAGCCATCAGTATGTGGAAAAAATAGGGACAGTCCTAAAAAAATCAATTTTATAATATAATAAGATTAGTCACACTTAGGCTGTGTGCACACGTTGCGGTTTGCTGCGGTTCGCAGCGTTTTGATCTGCGTGGAATCTCTGCAGATCAGCAAATGTCTGAGCACACAATGTTATTCAATCTGAAAAAAAATTGATGTGCACATGCTGCGGAAAAATCAGAGCTGAATCGCAGCATTTTTTTTCCACAGCATGTAAATTCTTTTTGCAAGTCGGCAGCGTTTCTGCACCCATTGACTTGCATTAAGTCAGGCCCATCCGCAGCAAAACCGCAGCTCTAAAAAGATCTGCAGTTTTGCTGCGGATATGGGTGCGAGAAACTTTGCAGATCGGGAGGAGGGAAGCGTGTGGGCGGAGTATGGGTGGTGACTGTGTGCATGTCTGTGTGTGCGGGGGTCTGTGTCTCTGTGTGTGTGCGTGTGTCCCTGTGTGTCTGCGTGTCTGTGTAAGCAGCCATTGTCTGATGGGACTACTGCTTCCATCCGGCAATGAATGCTCACGGTGATAGCATTGCCGATGATGGGAAAGTAGACCCATCAGACAGTGCATGTGTTTAGTAGCCAAAAAAAAAACATACAGAACTTACAATAACATGCATTACAGACAGTACATGCAACATATAACATAGAGTACATACTCACCAATCACCTAATCCCTGAAGCCTTTGTTCTCCTGTAAAAGTAATAAAATAATAAACACAACCATATACTCCCTGTTCCGACGTAATCTATGTAATAACGACTGTCCCATGACGATCTCCCGTGGAGAACTGTCACATCAGGAGATGTGACCACTCTCCAGGGGCCTCCGGTGATACACAGTATATATCTATCTATCTATCCATTTATCTTTAGATATATCTATCCATCTATCTATAGATATATCTATCCTTCTATCTATAGATTCTCCATCCATCTATCTATAGATCTATCTGTAGATAGATACATCTATAGATGGATAGATATATCTATAGATAGATGAATAGATATATATATATAGATAGATGAATAGATATATCTATAGATAGATGTTGTGAATGTGTTAGAAATGAATTCTGAGCAGAAGCTCCCTCTGGTGGTTACAAACAGTACTGAACCATTCAATGAAGATTGGCAATCAGGAGTTACAGACTGGTCTTATATAAGGGAGGTTCCCTCCCATCATGGTTGCCGGTGATCAATTGTTCTTGTCTCAACTGTGGTTCCTGGTTCACTTGGAAGCTTGCTGAGTCTTTCCTCTTCTCCTGCTCTCAGATAAGATATTTTCTGTTTTTTTGTATTTGTGCTTACCATTTGCATATTTCTCTGCATTTCTGTGAGGTTAGCCAGGTTTCTCCCCCCCCGGGGGGGCTTGGGCTCCTCTCAGTTCTTCTGGAGCCACTGTTATTTGTTCATTTGCCTTTTCCAGTTTTTTCAGTGGCTGCGGCTTAGTTTTGTTACACTACAGAACTAATTTAGGTGGTAGAGGTCGTGTGATCTCAGGTGTTTTTGCAATTAGTAGAGTTGGTATTTTTTAGGGTTTTTGGTTTGCAGTAAGTGTCCTTCCTATCCTTTTCTGTCTAGGCAGATTGGGCCCCAACGTTTGCTCATACTATTTTCTGTCTGTGTCTGTATTTCCTCTTGTCTAACCGCCATTACATGTTTGGGGGCTTCCTATGTTCTTTGGGATCTGCTCCGGGGCAGATAGCTTTCCTCTTTCTATCTTTAGGTGTAGTTAACCTCTCAGGCTGTGACGAGGCGTCTAGGACCAACGTAGGAACGCTCCACGGCTGCCTTTAGTTGTGGTGGTTAGTCAGGGTACTGCAATCCAGTAGATTCCAACCTCTCTGGTGTATTGCCGTTTTTGCCTGCTCTCCTCAGCTACCAAATCACAACAGATAGATGGATAGATAGATATATCTATAAATCTATCTATCCATCTATCTATAGATATATCTATCTATTTACTTATCTATCTATAGATATATATATATCTATTATCTATCTATATATAGCTTTTATCTATCCATCTATCTATAGATTTTCTATAGACAGTGTAGACCGTTCAGGGGGTTTAGCTCCGGGATCGCCATCTCGGGTAGACGGAGTGGCATAGAAAAGTTCAAGCACAGACAGCAGTACTGGCATAAACTGGCCGCAACCAGTTTTATTGAAAGTCCACAGCAATAAACATAAATCAAACCATAAAACAAAATCCTAAGCCTGGCAGGCTGCTAGCTAAACACAGTCAGTTACCTCACTACCGTGGTCTAGGCTCTAGCAGCCTGGCCAAAACAACACATGTTATGTAATTACCAGAGCTTGGCATGCAGGACACTCCAGAAGCGTCTGAAGCCAGATTCAGACTGAGAGCTCTTTCTGTGTAACTCTACCACCTATTTCTGGCTGCTTAATTAGGCAGCTGTGTGTACTCAGGGTTGTGCTGCAAGCCTGTACTGGATAGGGAGTGGAGTGAATGTCGTACTGCCATCCTACCTTCACTCCTATATTCCTTATGCGACCCAGCTAAGAAACCTGGGCGAGATATACACCCTGTCCAGTACGCACCCCTTCACTGTCTCACAACAGATATATCTATAGATAGATTTATCTATAGATAGATATATCTATAGATGGATAGATATATCTATAGAAAGATGGATAGATATATCTATAAATATATCTTTCTACTATCTATCTATTATCTATCTATCATCTATCTGTGTGTGTGTGCAAACATACACAGTATACATCGTGCGCACACACACATACACTGTATATGCTGTACGCACCACACACACTGTATATGCCATACACACACACTGTATTTACCGTACGCACCACACACACTCTGTATATGCCGTACGCACCACACACATACACACACTGCCGTACGCAGCCTCTGTGTGTGTAAACAGTTTTTTTAAATGGAGTATGAACATACTCTATACACCGTACGCACCACACACACATACACTGTATACGCTGTACGCAACACACACTGTATACGCCATACACACCACACACACACACTGCATACGCCATACACACACACCCTGTATTCACCGTACGCACCACACACACTCTGTATATGCCGTACACACCACACACACATACACACACTGCCGTACGCAGCCTCTTGCGCGGTACCACCAGACAGCAGACAAGGGGGATAGGACATAGGGTAGACAGGTCAAAGAAGAGAGCACAGACGGGAGAAGTCAGCACATGGGAAAGAGAGAGTGGATAGGTGGATGAGCACATGGGGGGGCGAGATTCTCAACACTGCAAAGCCTGCCCCCATCGTGACATTACCACCCTCCCGATGCGATAGCATCTGGCCTCCATCTAGTACTATATATAATGATGTGTCAGATGTTGTTTAATGTTCATTCCCATGGGGGTTCTAGTTTTTAAATTATAAATCCACCAAGATTCCCTGTTCATTAATTTTCTTTGAGAGTATTGGTGTTTTTTTTTAAATTTTGCTCTAACTACTCCGTAACTTTTTGTGTTCTGCCATTTCATGGCTTAATCGCTGAGGTTTTGTATAAGGCCAGAGTCACACTAGCGAGAAATACGGACGAGTGCTATGCGATAAAAAATCGCATTGCACTCGAACCAATGTTAATCTATGGGGCAGCTCCGATCAGCCGATATTTTCTCGGCCGTTTTATATGTGCGAGAGAAATCACAGCATGCTACGATTTGCATCGTATTATGGCTGAGACTCGCCAATGCAAGTCTATGGGTGCGAGCAAAAAACAGATTACACACAGACCACACTTGTGACTTGCGAGAAATACGCAAGACTTCTCCAGGTCACAGGAAATTGCATTAGGCATTGTGAGGAAGCTTTGGCATGCTAATTTGACTGGCAACCAGTACAAAAAAGCAGGAAGAACGCCTCCATGGATTCCTCCATCATGTCGATCGTAATTAACGTCAAGATGCTCATAGTTCTGGTCCAAGAGAGGCCAGAACTATGGGACCAGAGGAACGCCCACTATGCGGACCATGCACGCAAGGAGGCAGTGTGGACACGCATCTGTACCCAGATGTTCCCGGATTATGAAGAATGATCTCGTGAGGCCAAAGACCAAATTAGTAATTACAATAATGCTAAAATGTGTATAGTAAAAGTATCAAATGTGTGCAAAATAATATTACAACTCTTCCTATGGTATATTGGTGTCAAAATATGTGGCCTCCTTTACAGTTAACACTTGCAAAGTATTAAGCCCATTGTAACGTTTGAATATTTAGGCAATACAAACACATTGTTTGATTGAACACTTATGTTTTGTCTTACATTATAGTGAGTGATGTGCAAGATGTTGGCACAGATGTAGGGACCAATATAGGTTGGAGAGACAGAATCGGGCCAGAAGTGGAGATGACTCTCCCACAAAGCGCAAATACATCTATTTCAACAGGCTCAATTTCCTAGCTCTTGGTAAGGATCTGAGACGATAAGTGCATGCCTTTAAACAGCATTCTAGTCATGCGGTTTGGTTCAAATATTATTATTTTCTTTTTTTAATAAAGCACCGACTCCAACCTTACAGAGAGGGAGACGGGTTCCGACTCAGAGGTTGTGATAGATCCAGTGGGAGATGGTGCTGAAGGGCCTGGCCCATCTTCAGCCCCTTCAAGCAGCACACAAAAAAAAATACTTAAACAGTTAATTTTATGAGTGTTTGTTTATGTTAATACATGGTTGGCAATGTGTAGCTTTAACAAAATCTAACATGATGGCAGTAATTAAACACACACACACAAAAAATCTCAAGAATAATGTTTTTATCAAAAAATAAATAAATACACTACATAGATAAGGCATTCTCTTGCCAGTGAGTAGATTCCACTGGTGAAACAAAATACATGGTGAACACATCACGGACTTTTAGTCCAGAGGGCTGAAGACGGGGAGGAATTACATGTGGAATAGGGAGCACAACATTTGGTAACACAACTTCGTCAGCATCAGATGAGGAGTAGTCATGTATTCTGCTGAAATTGTGAAGGATCACACATGCTATAATCACCAAATTAACATTGTCTTCACTAAGCTGGATGGCTGACTGCAGGACTTGCCATTTAGCACAAAGAATGCCAAAGGCACACTCCACCGAGTCGTCGTGCACTGGATAGGCGTATGTAAAATATTCTGTGCCAGTGATCCAGTGCTCTACGGGGATATGGCCTCATGACTTTATGTGTTAATTGGAATGCCTCATCTCCAACCATCACATGAGGCACCGCATCCATTGCAGAGCCTGGGAGCTGACGTGGTGGTGGTAGGTTCAACTGATTATTGGACAGCCGCCAACCCATAATGGAAGAATTGAAGACTCTGGAGTCTCCAGTTCTTCCATAGGCCCCAATATCACCAATTATAAACTTGTAGTCACTGTCAACCAGGGCCAACAGCACTACAGAAAAATATTGTATCTAATTGTAATATTAGGACCCTGAGTTCGGTGGCTTACACACACGGATGTGCTTCCCATCCAGGGCTCCAATACAGTTGGGAAACTGGCATGTTGTCTCAAATCCTCGGGCTTTCCGCAACCAGTCTGGCATTTTGGTTTCAGGTATCACCACTTCATGTAGTCAGGACCATATCTGAGAACACGTAGACTGGACATTGCCTGAGATGGTTGATTTCCCAATCAAAAATTCTAAACACAGCGCTGCATAGGACAGCCCAGAGGAAAGGAAGCTAAAAGTAAACATAAATAGAAAAAAAATACCAATATAAACATTTATTCAACGTATACTGAAAAAATAATAAGCCATGGCTTTTCAACATTCAAATACATACAATGGCTTTGCTGTTTTGCATAGTAGCATATATTGTGAATGAAAAAATGTGGTATTTTTCAAATAACAAAGAAGGAGACAAAAATTTAAGGTATAAGGGCATCAAATAAGCAAGGTGCAAGTAAATGTCATCAACATACAGGAGGAAGACATACGTAACGTAAGGAGAAGGCGCTCCTCTGCAGAAATATACATCCGCATCCTGGTGTCCTTAAAGGTGATCCTAGGGTGCACAGTCTCCAGCAGAATGTCAAATGTTCGCATGGTCATCCGACAATAATGGAAGAACTTATCCGATGGATACTCAGAGATGCATAGAGGTGATGGAAATGTCTCTTAGTCACCCGTTGCCTCAAAAGCAGATGTACCCACATTCGTCCCGCCTCCTCAGATCCACAATCACAGGGTATGGGTGGCCAAAGCATCGGGACAAAACCCAGTTGTAAAGCACCAGCTTAATAGTGTTGAAAGTGAGTCTGTCAGACATGATTTGCACAAAGTAGAAATACACAAACACAAGCAGGCACTCTACTGCAAAGATTTGAGGCTGACACCTGTTGTAGAGGCAATAAATAGGGTTCATGATGATGATTTGAATTAAATTCAGGACTGAAAACCGTTAAATGTCCATTTTGCAAGGGTGTGAGAAAATCTCGCCATACGGATGTCACATGGATGTCACACGGATGCTTAGATATGAGAAAATCGCATCCTCGCATTCCAATCGGGTGACATACGGAACACTCTTCAGGGAGCACTTGTGCGATTCGTGTCTTTGAAAAATGGACCGATTTTTTATACATTGTGTGTGACTCCAGTCTAATAACACTAACAGTAGGTCGTAGAATATTTACAATAAATTTTACAACTGACTTGTTGGAATGGCATCCTTCTATTAAATTACCTTATTTGAATTCAGGGTGCTCTTTAGAATGATTCATTCTTTCACAAATGTTTGTAAAGTCAGACTGCATGGCTAGGGTCTGGATTTTATTCACCTTGGATTGAATGAAAACTTACCGTATATACTCGTGTATAAGCCGAGATTTTCAGCACCTTTTTTCGTGCTGAAAATGCCCCCTTGGCTTATACACGAGTCATAGGGCAGAAACCATGGGGGAGGGTATGCCGTGGCAGGAGCCGGTGGCTGGGATCATACTCACCCCTCTCCGTGCCATCGCTGAGCGTCCCTGCAATCCTGCGTTCTCCCTGGCTTCCTGCAGCTCTCCCTGGCTTCCTGCAGCTCTTCAGCACTGAGCGGTGATGTAATACCCGCTCATTAAGGTCATGTAATATGGACGCGACGCCACTCCCATAGGCGTGGCCTCCATATTCATGGCCTTAATGAGCGGTATTACATCACCGCTCAGTGCTGGAGAGCTGCAGGAAGACGGGGAAAACGCAGGATTGCAGGGACGCTCAGCGATGGCACAGGCAGGGGTGAGTATGATGGAGGAGAGGACAAGGAGCACGGAACAGGACGGGGGGAGAAACGTGGACAGGGGAAGCATAGAGGAGGACGGGGGAAGCTGGAGCAGGACGGGGGAAGCATGGAGGAGGACGGGGGGAGAACGGAGGATGGGGGAAGCATGGAGCAGGACGGGGGGGGAGATCGGTGGACGGGGGAAGCGTGGAGGAGGACGGGGGAAGCATGGAGCAGGACAGGGGAGGATGGAGGGCACAGAGGAGCACGGAGCAGGAGGGGGGAGTACAGAGGAGAATGGGGGAGCAAAGAGCTGGATGGGGGAACAAGGAGCAGGACGGGGCAGCACAGAGCAGGAGGGCAGTTTATACACCCGGCTTATACACGAGTCAATAATTTTTCCCAGTTTGTTGTGGCAAAATTAGGGGGGTCGGCTTATACACGGGTCGGCTTATACATGAGTATATACAGTATATTCAATTATAAAGAGGAATGTCCCATGAAATAAAATGTACATTGAAATGTAACACTTTAACAATAAATATCTTATTTTTGTTTTCTATTAATAAATATTTTGGTTACATAAATAAGAATTTTATGTCATTTTTATTTCATTTCTTCCTTTTATTTTATTGCAGACTTAAGCACTGAATTTTTAGTTCATTGAATTCAATTAGGCAAAGTTAATGTTCATTATAAGAATTTACATTGCATTGGCCCTGGTTACTTAACCTTTAATTACCCTGATTTACCAGTATTACAAAAGTGCTCTAAGCAGTGCCTTGGAAATTATGCTTTCCCAAACCATTTTTAACACCCAAGATGTGTAAAACATGAGAATGAAGTGTATACAGAAAATGAATGTTTTGCATCTTTCTAGGAAACTTATGTTTTAAATTCTTGACATCTTTTCTATTCCCATAAGAAATTTGAGTATATTTTAAATATATTAAAATACATTTTAGATAAATTGGAATTTAGGACCTCTCTGAAATCTCCTGACGCGTGCACACTGCAGTACTCTGCTCTGCCCTCACCAGGGCAGATCAGTGCGCCTGCGCAGGAGCCGCGACGGGATGGAAAGAAGAGGCCGGCTTCGCTAGAAGATGGGAGGCGCCGAACTGGACCGCGACGCCAATTGGACCGGACGGTGGACCGCCCCTGGGTGAATATAATATAATTTGTTTTTCTTATCTTTTAGGTGACATCGGGGGCTTATCTACAGCATTCCAGAATGCTGTAGATAAGCCCCTGATGGCTGTGGCCGTATCTCATAGGGCAAAAATTGGGTGACAGATTTCCTTTAAAGGAATTGCAAGAGGCACCTGTCTTGGTATCGAACACTACAACTGCAGGAATGGATGGACATGTAGAGCTGTACAAAACTTTTCGTGATGTTCTTTACCCTAAGCTGTTAAATACAATTGGTAATACTTAGAGGTGGGTCATCTGCCTTGGTTTATAAGGCAGTCCATAAACATTGTGGTGTCTAAGCTGGTCAAAGATCATCTGTTCCGGGACTCCTACAGGCCCATCCTCCTCTTGACATTAGACAATTAGATAGTGGTAAAGGCCTTGAAAAAATGTCTGTCCAGTGTAATTCTTTCCATTTTACATTTTTTACTAAACTGACTTTATGCTGGTAAAATCCATTGTGGTCAACCTATAAAGAGTATATTTGAATTTACAAATTCCAGAAGTCTACTCTGACTGTAAATTATTTGTTTGCTTGATACTGCTAAATTCTTTGCCCACAGGACATTTCACTGGATACTATCAGTCTTTTCAATGACGGGCTGTGAAGAGACATTTATATCCCTTATATAAGTTCTGCATGTTGCTCTAAGGCGGGGTCACACTTGCCAGAATCTCACACAAGTCTCACACCTCAATACCTTATACTGCCGCCGGCACTCGGGACCAAAGTGTGCAGCTGCATAGAAATACATGCAGCCACACACTATGGTCCCGAGTGCCGGTGACAGTACCGGGTACAGAGGTGTGAGACTCGTGCGAGTTTCTCGCAATTGTGACCCCGGCCTAAGGCAGTGTTCCCCAACTCAAGGAAATTCTAAGGAATTCCAGAAGACATGATCTGTTGGTGGCTCTTGAGGACCGGAGTTGGTGAACACTGCTCTTAGGGCATGAGTGAGAGTGAAGTGAGCCCTGTCTGAGGAAGTCATGTTGGGCAATGCTGCCTCTTTACTCAGTTGCTCTGCTCTTCGTGACTGCCTTAGAGCAATTGGCGGTTTGTAGTAGGGCACACAGGATATACAGGGTACCAGAAGAAGTGAATTAGCAGACAAAGTGGTGTTATATGCTGGCAACATGCTACTGTTTCTGAGTACATCATTTCAAAATGCGATGACTACCAGTGAAACTTTTGGAACTTTTTCTGGATTGGTTATAAATTGGAATAAATTTGAAATCCTACCAGTAGGTTGCAGGGATTCAGGGCAAGCTAACAGTGTATCACCATTGGAATGTATATCAGTTATTAAATATTTGGGAATATAGTTATCAATACATAAAAATTTTATGTAAAGCTCAAACTTGACCCCTTGTTGCATAAGTTTAAATTAAAGGAAGATATATGGTCAAACTCCCACTATCAGTGGAGGATCACATTGATCTAAGTATAGATCTGGTATGGATGCCTCAGCTTCTTTATGTGCTTCACAATGCCACTAATTGGATACCAAAATATCTATTTTGGAAGACTGAGTTTTTAGGGATGAGGACAAGAGGAGTTGCTGGGAACAGATAATTAACCCAGCAAAGGGGGAAACAGAATGGAGGTTTGCCAGTTCCTCGCCTGAGCATTACTTTATTGTCGCACAGTTGCAAACACCGAGATGGGACGAGCAGGAATATATAAGAAATAGAGCAATATTTTTACCTTCTAGTCAGTAGATATCCTACTAGATGCCTTTGAAGCAAACATGTTTAAAAAAGAATTACATGGAACTGTTTTAGTGATATCACACAGGATCTGATGGAAAATGAAAATTATTTTTGCATAAAGTGACAAACCAATTTACATTTATTTGGGATAACCCATGGCTGCCAGGGTTAAGGATGTAAGAGGGCTTGCTTTGGGCATTGCAACTATAAGGATATGGTGGGTCTCTGAAACCATTGAAGAAAATATGCATTGACAGGGCTGATCTGCAAGAAGATTTTGATCTCACTTCTAACCAATTTTATAAATATCTTTAATTACCATACCTCATGCCTTTGAAAAGGAAAGGACTGGCAGAGCTCTGGGTTAGGTGATTCTCCATACTTTATGCTTGGGGTGTAAAGTATGGCAGGGAGGTCCATGATGCTTATCCCTATAGTGTATTAATATCTTTGGAGAAATTACTGAAACGATACCCAGTGAACATTAGGGAAAAATGGAAGGGCAAAAACTATCTGATTGAAGTGGAAATGTGGCAGGACATATTAAGTATTATCAATAAGCTCTCACTTAATCAAGCATGGAACATGTTATATTATATTGAATTCCATTCTTCGTTCATAGATTGGCCATAGAGATTTTCCCCTTTTTAATCATTGAAAAATACAGAGTGCTGACCTGATCCATATGCAGGGGCGCACCTACCATGAGGCAAGTTGAGCACTCTGCCTCAAGCGGCTGTGAATCCATGAAGAGAAAGGGGCAGCAGATTCTCATCTCCTGCATTGGCTTGGGTTGCTCTGTTGCTGCTCTCTATGCACAGGACCTGTGATGAGGTCACAGGAGGGGAGGAGTCAGGTGTCACATGATCAGGGGCCTCAGTGTATGTAGAACTCTGCTGTGCTGGTTGTCATGGTGCTGGATGAGGGAAGTTTATGTGTGGGGTCAGGAGGGGTTAACAGGGAGGATGTAGCAGAGCTGTGTGTGTACGGAGCGGAGTCGCGTGTGTACGAGGTGTGAGGAGCGGAGCGTGTATGGGTGTGCGGAGCGGAGCCACATGTGTATGGGATGTGCGGAGCAGAACCACTTGTGTACGAGGTGTGCGGAGCGGAGCGCGTGTGTACGATGTGTGCGGAGCTGAGCCGCGTATGTACGAGGTGTGCGAAGAAGAGCCGCGTGTATATGAGGAATGCAGAGCGGAGCCGCGTGTGTATGAGGTGTACGGAGCGGAGCCGCGTGTGTACGAGGTGTGTGGAGCAGAGCTGCGTGTTATGTTACGGTAGCTGAGGAGTGCAGGTAAAAAAGGAAATACACCAGAGAAGTTGGAATCTATGAGATTGCAGTACCCTGACTAACCACCGCAACTAGAGGCAGCCGTGGAGCGTTCCTACGTTGGTCCTAGACGCCTCGTCACAGCCTGAGAAACTAACTACACCTAAAGATAGAAATAGGAAAGCTATCTGCCCCGGAGCAGAACCCCAAAGATAATAGAAAGCCCCCAAACATGTAATGGCGGTTAGACAAGAGGAAATACTGACACAGAAAGAAAATAGTATGAGCAAACGCTGGGGCCCAAACTATCTAAATAGAAAAGGATAGGAAGGGTACTTACTGCAATCTCAGAAAACCCTGAAAAAACACCAACTCTACCAATTTCAAAATCACCTGAGATCACACGACCTCTACCACCTAAATTAGTTCTCTGGTGTAACAAAAACAAAACAGCAGCCACTGAAAAAAAACTGGAAAAAGCAAAAGTACAAAACACAGTGGCTGGACTAAACTGAGAGGGCAAAAGCCCCCGGAGGGGACCCTGAAGGCCCCCACAGAAGTGCAGGACAAAATGCAAAAATATAGCAAAAACACAAAATAAGAAATTGTCTTATCTGATAGCAGGAGATGCAGACACGACACAGCAGGCTACAAGGGAAACTGGAAAGAAGGATTCAGACCAGAACAATTGATCACCGGCAACCCTGATGGAAAAATGACTCCCTTATATAAGACCAATCAGTAACACCTGATTCCCAGTCCTCACAATCCTCACTAGTACCGCTTGTAACCACCAGAGGGAGCCTCTGCTCAGAACTCATCTCAAACCCATTCACAACAGCTGCGTGTGTAGGAGGTGTGCGGAGTGGAGCTGCGTGTGTATGAGGTGTACGGAGCAGAGCCGTGTGTGTAGGAGGCATACAAAGTGGAACCCTGTGTGTACGAGGTGTGCGGAGACGAGGTCGGTGTATGGTGGGGAGTAGAGTTGAGAGAAATAGGTTGGTCAGATTAAAAAATCACCCACTTTCACCAAAGTCGGGTTTCGCTGAGCAAAACCCGACCATAGCGTGAGGTCGGCCATGCGGTCGTCGACCCAAGTGCCAAAGTCGATTTTCCCATAATGCTTGCAGGTGCCTTTTCTCAGCCAATGAGCAAGCACGCACACTGTGGGCAACGAGATGACATGGGCAGCGGCCACCAACATCTTAGAGAAGGGCATTGCAGTGATTGGCTTGCTTTGTGTAGCGTCACAGTGGCTATAAAAGCCCTGACCGCCGACCACCATTTTACTTCTGCCTAGGGAACATAGGGAGAGGTTGCTGCTGCTGTTTCTCAGTAGGGAGAGCGTTAGGCAGGAAAAAAAAAGTTATTCTGTGCTTGTGCTGATAGAGATTGTGCTGTACAGTTAGTTTGCAGTGACAGGGGAGGATTTTGTTGTGTGCAGCAGCGCTGGCTATTAGGTTGCCTGCCAGTGAAAGGGGAGGAATTTCTTGTGTGCAGCAGCAGAGCTGATTATTAGGCTGCCTGCAAGTGAGAGGGGAGGAATTTCTTGTGTGCAGCAGCAGAGCTGATCATTAGGCTGCCTGCTAGCTGTATTGCTGTGTGTACACTGCTGTGCAGACTGCTTTTTACACATCACCTACACAGCACTAATACTTCTATTCTTTTTTTCTGCACAGTTACAGAGCGTATATATTTTCCCACACCGTATTGAGCTGTACGCTCCTCACACACTACCGTGTACCTGCTGGTATCACGGACAAATACGTGCTGACTATCTGTGTGTGACTCCGGAAATATATACGGAGATTTCAATTTTCCCCCAAACCATATACAGCTGGTATCTTCTGATACAGTACCGTTTTTTCTGCCTTCTGTATTACGGTCAAATCCATACTGAGGGAGCGTCTGTGTGTGACTCCGGAAATATATACGGAGATTTAAATTTTCCCCAACACTGTACAGTATACAGCTGCACGCTTCTGATACAGTAAACTTTTTCTGCTTTTCATATTCTGGTCTAATCCATACTGAGTCTGTGAGCGTCTGTGAGTTACTCCGGAAAAATATACGGAGATTTAAAATTACCCCAACACTGTATACAGCTGTACGCTTCTGATACAGTACACTTTTTCTGCTTTTCAGATTCTGGTCTAATCCATAATGAGCCTGTGAGCATCTGTGTGTTACTCCGGAAATATATACGGAGATTTAAAATTACCCAAACACTTTATACAGCTGTATGCTTCTGATACATTACTCTTTTTCTACTTTTTATATTCTGGTGTGATCCATACTGATCCTGTGAGAGTCTGTGTCTGACTCTGGAAATATATACGGAGATTTAAAATTACCCCAACACTGTATACAGCTGTACGCTTCTGATACAGTACACTTTTTCTGCTGTTCATATTCTGGTCTAATCCATACTGAGTCTGTGAGCGTCTGTGTGTTACTCCGGAAATATATACAGAGATTTAAAATTACCCCAACACTGTATACAGCTGTATGCTTCTGATACATTACCCTTTTTCTACTTTTTATATTCTCGTGTGATCCATACTGAGCCTGTGAGAGTCTGTGTCTGACTCTGGAAATATATACGGAGATTTACAGTTACCCCTAGACTATATACAGCTGTACGCTTGTGATACAGTACCCTTTTGGCAGAAAGTCCTCCTCCACCCACCACTGTAAGTGCATCATTGACACCTGGAACATTGGCCACATGTGTGATTATGTCTTGCGGATCTGCTTTTTATATTCTGGTCTAATCCATGCTTAGCCTGGGAGCGTCTGTGTGTGACTTCTGAAATATAAACGGAGATTTACAATATTTTCACTATACTATATATACTTAGTATCTGCTGATAAAGTACCCTTTTTCAGCTTTTTTTATTTTTGTCTAATCCATACTGAGCCTGTGAGCGTCTGTGTCTGACTCCTGCAATATATATGGAGATTTACAATATTGTCACTATACCATATATACCTGGTATCTGGTGATACAGTACCCTTTTTCAGCTTTTTAGATTCCGGTCTAATCCATACTGAGCCTGTAAGCATCTGTCTGTTACTCCGGAAATATATACGGAGTTTTACAATTACCCCTAGACTGTATCCAGCTGTAATCTTCTGATACAGTACCCTTTTTCTTCTTTTTATATTCTGGTCTAATCCATACTGAGCCTGTGAGCGTCTGTCTGTTACTCCGGAATATATACAGAGATTTAAAATTACCCCAACACTGTATACAGCTGTACGCTTCTGATACAGTACACTTTTTCTACTTTTTATATTCTGGTGTGATCCATACTGAGCCTGTCAGAGTCTGTGTCTGACTCTGGAAATATATACAGAGATTTACAATTACCCCTAGACTGTATACAGCTGTACGCTTGTGATACAGTACCCTTTTTGGCAGAAAGTCCTCCTCCACCCACCACAGTAAGTGTATCATTGACACCTGGAACATTGGCCCACATGTGTGATTAAGTCTTGCGGATCTGCTTTTTATATTCTGGTCTAATCCATTCTGAGCCTGTGAGCATCTGTGTGTGACTCCTGAAATATATAAGGAGATTTACAATATTTTCACTATACTATATATACCTGGTAACTGTTGATACAGTGCCCTTTTTCAGCTTTTATATTCTTGTCTAATACATACTGAGCCTGAAAGAGTCTGTGTCTGACTCCTGAAATATATACAGAGATTTAAAATATTTTCACTATACTATATATACCTGGTATCTGGTGATACAGTACCCCTTTTTCTGCTTTTTATATTCTGGTCTAATATATACTGATCCTGAGAGCGTCTATGTGCAACTCTTGAAATATATACGGAGATTTACAATTTTTTCACTATACTATATACACCAGGTATCTGGTGATAAAGAACCCTTTTTCAGCTTTTTATATTCTTGTCTAATCCATACTGAGCCTGTGAACATCTGTGTCTGACCCCTGAAATATATACGGAGATTTACAATATTTTCACTATACTATATATACCCGGTATCTGGTGATACAGTACCCTTTTTCAGCTTTTTCTATTCCTGTCTAATCCATACTGAGCCTGAGAGCATCTGTGTCTGACTCCTGAAATATATACGGAGATTAACAATTATCCCTAGACTGTATACAGCTGTACGCTTCTGATACAGTACCATATATCTGCTGGTACTTTGGTACTTTCCCAAAAATGAGGAAGTATGGTGGAAGAGGCTGCGGACGTGGGCGTGGGAGGCCTGCTGGTACTGATGGTGGTGGTGATGCATCTGCTGGAAGTGCCCAAAGCACAATAGCACCTAAGGCAGGAGGTGTTGAGCCTACGTCATTGTCTGGCTCAAGAAGGCCTGGAAGGCTCCCTTTTCTGGGAGTAGGTATACCGGTTTTAAAGCGAGAGCTTCAGGAACAGGTTTTGACTTACATTGCCGAAACAGCCTCCAGCTCTATCGCCTAGTCTTCTGAAGTTTCAAAAAATGCAAGCACTGAGTCATAAGTGCAGATTCCGGTTCAGGAACAATACCTTTCCATTTGTCCTTCACCCCCACCAAAAATGAAGGATGCAGCAGGCCACACTTCAGATTACTCCATGGAGTTCTTTTCACATACCATGCCTGGGTTATCAAGTCAAATCCTGAATTCCCCAGTCCAAGATGAATCTGACATGGAGTGCACTGATGAACAGCCACTGCTAGATGATTCTCCTGGTACATTGACCCACAGCACGACATTGCCCTCGCAGTCTACTGAGCCAGAAACTGACCCTGGTGAAACTCAGGTGCCACTCCCCGCATACTATACCACCCTACACGGTGACAGAGAGGAAGGTGCAGATGAAATTGAAGAGGAGGTGATGGATGACCCAGTTGTTGACCTGGATTGGCATCCATTGGGGAAGAGGGTGCCACTGGCAATAGCTCAGAAGAGGAGAAGGATCCGCAGTAGGCATCGACATTGAAGCGGCGGTTATCTGGCAGGCCCGTAGCTGTCCAAAAACGTGTTAAAAAAACAAAAAGAGTTGCAGGAAAGCTTGGCCAGACGGTCCAATTAGCACAGCGTGCAGGCCCTGAAAATTTATACCATAGTAGGAAGAGTGCAGTGTGGCACTTTTTTGACCAAAATCCTATTGATGAGGCAAAGGTTATCTGTAAGAAGTGCGGAAGAACCTTTAGCCGAGCGAAAAATCTCCGAAAGTTGAATACCAGTTGCATGCTTAGACAATTAATGACCATGCAGTTGCAAGCGAGGACCGACTACAAAACCTCAGGTAGCACATGTGCACCTGCTCCGACTAAAGGTAGCCAGCATCCTTCCCCGCTCCATCGCTTCCCCACTGTAAGCCCACCGCTTGGCACACCACCACCAAGAAATGTTCAGGTGTAGTCGCAAGGCCAAAGCAGTCAGGGAATCACAATGTTTTTGCAACAAAAGACTGAATCTAGGACATCACCAACACCATCACCATCTCCAACCCCCTCTCAGTCCATCATGTCCACCGCTAGTTTCCCCATATGCAGTTCTCAAGTCCAGCTCAACCTAGCAGACACTCTGAGTAGGACAAGAAAGTACTCATCCTCTCATCCGTGTACACTGGCTTTGAACGCCTACATTGCCTACCTGATCTCATTAGAGATGATGCCCTTCCGTTTGGTTGAAAGCGCAGCGTTCCGAGAGCTCATGGCCTACGCTGTCCCACGCTATGACCTACCCAGTCGGCACTCCTTTTCTAGAAAATCCATCCCTGCCCTCCACCTGCATGTGAAAGACCGCATTGTCCATGCACTCAAACAATCAGTGAGAGCAAAGGTGCACCTCACAGCAGATGAATGGGCCAGTAGGCATGGCCAGGGCTGCTACGTGTCCATCACTGCACACTGGGTTAATGTGGTGGACGCAGGCTACACAGGGGACCGAGGCGGTGGGACAGTGCTGCTTAGCCCATTGTATAGGAAACAGTTGGCTGTAGGCGTTTGACCCTCCTCCTCCTCCAGAAGCGAAAGCTCGTCGACAGAGCGCAGTCGCACGAGCACTCCATCCGCAGCACCCAGTGTTGCACACAAGGTGTCCCACTATCGAATAGCTAGTGGTAAGCGTCAGCAAGCTGTTTTAAAGATGATGTCTTTGGCCGACAACAGACACACCGCGGAGGTACTGGCCGACTACTTGCAGCGAGAAACTGAGTCATGGCTGGGCAGTCTACATCTTGAGCCAGGCAAAGTAGTTAGTGATAACGGTAGTGTTGAGCGATACGATAATGCAAATATCGGCTATCGGCCGATATTAGCTCTATCGGCCTTTCGATAATTCGTTTCGATATTTTCGTCTTATCGAATCGGATTTGTCACTGTCACTGTGAGTGTCCGTCGGTCGGGTCTGTCAGGAGTCAGCGGCACTTACCTGGCAGAAGATCTCCGGCGGTCACGTCCTGGACTGCTTGATGGCCGCCATTATCTTCTCCCTGGCGGTCACATGCAGTTTTTCGCGATAACTGCAGTGACTGCAGGGTAATCCCGGCCGTAAAGCAGTCAGTCCGATGACGTCACCGCCGGGGAAGCAGGTAATCAGCTGTGCTGCGCCGGGCTCTGCCTGTCATTCTGATGTAGCAGAGCTGGATCATCGTGGGACACTCGTTACTATGGACTGCGTCGGTCAGGTGGTATACTTTTTTTTTTTTTTTCCATTTTTTTACAGGAGATCGATGGCGTCGCAGGATGAGACAGTAATAAAAGAAATGAAAACTGTGTTTTTTTTTTTTTTATTAAATTAAAAAACTTTTTTAGGAACATTCACCCGT
>JARQOD010000004.1:311830989-311879101 GCA_033576555.1 Oophaga sylvatica
CCCCATAAAGTAGAATGAGCCCACATATTGCACCATACAGTATAATGAGTCACATATAAAGCCCCATACAGTATATGATGGGCCCCATATATTGCTCCATGCAGAATGGGCTACATATAATGCTCCATACAGAATAGGCTCCATATGATGCTCCATACACTATATGATGCCCCATAAATAATGAACCCCATATCATGCTCCAGTATATGATGGGCCCCATGGATGATGCTCCAGTGTATGATGGGCCAATATAATGCTCCATATATAATGGGCCCCATATGATGCTCCAGTATATGATGGGCCCCATGGATGATGCTCCAGTGTATGATGGGCCAATATAATGCTCCACATATAATGGGCCCATTAATAATGCTCCAGTGTATAATGGGCCCCTTATATGCTGCTCCAGTGTCTGATGGGCTCCATTTAAAATGCTCCAGTATATGATGGGCCCCGTATGTTAGGGTTGGCGGAACGCACAAAATAAATATAAATAATAAGTGCGTTCACAGCCCGGGGTCCACCATGCAGGCAGAGCCTGCTGCTAGTAGGATGGCGGTATGGCGAACTCTGTTACTTCATAGAGTCGCAACTATGGACACTGTGGCCCTATATGGTGGTATAAGCGAACTCTGTTACTCCACAGAGTCGCTAAGGTAGAAACGCAGAAATATGGACTGTGTCCTGTTAACTCCATAGGTATGCACAGAGAACTGCTGTGCGGACAGCAGTCTGTAGTAACGCAATCAGCAACGCAATCAGACACTTTCCTCACCGGAGAAGCCGGTATTCTAGAGGCTTATTTCAGCCGAGCCCTAAACACGTGCATACAATCTCTTCACCGGAGGTGCCGGTATTCTAGGGGCTTATTTCAGCCGAGCCCTAATACATGCGTGCAAGATCACCCTGGCGCAAAGCACATAATGTGATTATTACTAGTGCATGGCGGAACGACCATGCCACCCTTTTATAGTAACAACTACAGGACCTGCCAGATAAGGACCAATAGGAAACTGGTCCAGAACACAAGTGGTTTCAGGACCTTCCTGGCGGACCAATAGGAGCTGCTGCAGTACCTGAGCATGTGATCCCTGACCTCCAATGAGAGATCGTACTCTGGGCATGCTCAGAAGGGGAAAGCAAAGACTTTGTCCTAAAGACGTCTGCTCGCCGCTAACCAGTACTGGCTACAATAGCAGAGCCTTGGTGGAGCAGCAGTAATACTCTGCACAATGTTAGACTGGGCGAGATGCTGGGACCGACGTCTAAGCTGAGCAGAGTCCACTGCGGCCGGAGATGGATGGGAGACCGCAGCAGGGACAGCTCGAGATTCCCCTTGTGCAGAAGCGGGAACTCGACCCCTAACACAGTATATGCTGCTCCAGTGTCTGATGAGCCCCAATTTATGAATGCTCCGAGCATATGAGGGCCCCAAAGGATGAGACCGCAGCTAGGGACATGATTGCCCTTTATGCAGAATGGGCCCTGTATATGCTGCTCCAGTGTCTGATGAGCCCCATTTATAATGCTCCAGTATATGATGGGCCCCGTGGATGATGCTCCAGTGTTTATGGGCCAATATAATGCTCCATATATAATGGGCCCCATTTATAATGCTCCAGTGTATAATGGGCCCCGTATATGCTGTTCCAGTGTCTGATGTGCCCCATTTAGAATGCTCGTAGTATATTATGGGCCCAATGGATGATGCTCCAGTGTATGATGGGCCAATATAATGCTCCATATATAATGGGCCCCATTAATAATGCTCCACTGTATAATGGGTCCCGTGTATGCTGCTCCAGTGTCTGATGTGCCCCATTTAGAATACTCCAGTGTATAATGGGCCCTATCTATGATGCTCAAGTGTATGGTGGGCCCCATATAAAATTTTCCAGCGTATATTGCTCCCCATATATTGCTCCAAACATTAAAAAAATGAAATACCTCTCCTCCAAGGGCACTACTCTACTCTGGACTCCTCAGGGTCGCCATCTTCCAGCTCTCTGCACTTGGACTATTCAGGCAGAGGGTGTACAGGCGTGACATCATCGCACTCTCTGACCTTAATGTCACTGTCAGGAAACGTGGAAGACGTCACAGCAGTGGAGCAGGGAGAGGTAAGTTTTGCAAGTGATGGGGCCCTGATCAAGCAGGGGGGCCCACTCGTTGACGACGGCACTGGCACAGGGCCCCTCAAAGTACGCTGGTTTGTCTGATGGCAAATGGCCCACCCACCATCAGAGACACTTTTGCGTACTATGAGGGGCCCTGTGCCAGTGCCGTCGCCCACGAGTGAGCCCCCACCTGCTCAGGGAATCGGCACTTGCGCTGGTGATGCCGGCCCTGGGGGGGTACAGCCTAGTTAGGGAGGTGGAAAAACTGGCATATGTTGAGCTGTAGGCTGGACGTTCAGCAGCTGCAAATGGAGGAATTGGAGTTGTCAGAGGAAGAGAAGGACAAAGCGAGCAATTTTGCTGGCAACGCATATGTCATCAGGGGAAGGTGGTACAAATTCCTTTGAAACCTAGGCATGGTTCATTTTTATGAAGGTGAGACCACCAACATTTTGGGTCGACAGCCGGGTCCTTTTTTCTGTCAGGGTTGATCCCGCTGCACTGAAGACTGTATCTGTTAGCACACTACCAGCAGGGCAAGCAAGCTCCTGTAAAGCATATTGGGCCAATTCAGGCCAGGGGTTCAGTTTACAGGCCCAGTAGTGAAAGGGGAATGAACAGTGAGGGAGAACATTGATAGGGGAGGAGAGGTAATTTTGAACCATAGTTGACAACTGCTGTCTCCTGTCTGTTTTATTCGATTCAGTATTAACAGTCGTGTGAGCGGTACTGAGAAATCAGTCCACAGCATGGTCATGAAACCCCTGTCTCCAACGCCACTTCGGCTGTGTGCACCACGAACACCTCTTCCGTTTGGCCCAGTATGACTCGTGGTAGAACCTGCACCGCTGCTGTGTGCTGGGAATGCCTCTAACAAACGGTTTACCAGAGTTGCTTGTTTGTTCGCCAATATTAGCTCTAGGTTCTCTTGTGGCATGATGTGCTCCATATGATGCTCCATACCCTCTATGATGCTCTATAAATAATGAACCCCATATGATGCTCTAGTATATGATGGGCCCCATGGATGATGCTGCAGTGTATGATGGGCCCTATTTATAATGCTACAGTATATGATGGGCCCCATGGCTGATGCTATAGTGTATTATGGGCCCCATTTATAATGCTACAGTGTATGATGGGCCCCTTATATAATTCTCCAGTGTATAATGCTCCCCATATATTGCTCCAAACATTTAAAAAAATGAAATACCACCATCCAAACTATTTCTTTGATTGAGGAAAGAGGAACCCATGTGCATTCTGTCTATTGACGCAGAAAAGGCTTTCGACAGAGTGCACTGGGATTTTATATTTCAAACGTTAGAAGGAATTGGCTTAAAATAAATTATGCTCTGTAGGATTTGTGCCTTGTACTCGTCTCCCAGTGCTCAAGGGTAAAATGAATGGCGCACTTTCAAACACATTTTTAATTAGGAATGTCACGAGGCAAGGCTGTCCTCTTTCAGCCTTGCTTTATATACTCACTATGGAACATCTAGCAACCGCGATCCCTCCACTAGGTATCATACTCACAAGATTCCTATTTTGCTTCTCCCACTGAAAGCACTCTATATGTTTTTTTCCCTCCACTAGAGGCATAAAAGCCCAATCAGAAGAGCACAAAGTGGCACTTTTTGCAGATGATGTCCTATTGTATGTCACTTCCCCAACTATAAGTCTCCCAAATATTATCTCAGAATTACATAGATTTGGTCGTCTGAGCAATTTCAAAATGAATACCCACAAATCTGAGATTCTCAATATCTCAATCCAACCAAGTGAGGTTTGGAGAGTTTGGCAGCTTCATTTCCCTTTAAGTGGTGTTCAGATTCTCTTACCAATCTAGGAATAAAAATCACCGCCAAAGTATCTAATTTTTGTGAAGCAAACTTGAAGACACATTTACATAAAGCTGAGTTCGACTTTGAAAAATAGAATTAACTACCTTTATCTTGGTTTGGAAGAGTGAGCGCTATTAAAATGGATCTCTTACCCTTCTCCTATATTATTTCCAAGCAATCCCCTTGTATTTACCTGCCTCATTTTTCTCACATCTTAAAAAAGCAATTACTCGTTTAATTTTGTCACAAAACGAGCACGTATTTCATACTTTTTATGAAGGAGATCGAAGCAAGAAGGGGGAATAGGTCTGCCAGATTTTGCTATGTATAGTCAAGTAACAATTGGTACATGTATTTTAGAGCTGTTTCATAATAAAAAACAAAAAAAAGTCGGTTACATTAGAAAATAATTTTAATGAATGTGACTCCCATATAGTTATTTGGTCCCCAACGGAAGAACGGGATATACCTTTACCCTTCCTCACCAAAAACATGATATCATTTATCAAAAGAGGGAGTCGAGAGCTGTGAGTCTCTTCGTGTCCTGGCCCCCTAACTCCTATATATGACAATCCATCCTTTCCTGCAGGACTAAGAAGAGACACTTATCTACATAAAAATAGAGCTTCATGCCCCATAGTCCATGATTATATTACAAGGACAGGGATGAGGTCTCTCCAGGACATTTTTCGGGACAAGGAGCCACCAACAGGTGCATGGTTATTTTATGACCAAATAAAGAGGTTTATTATTAAATTAGCCAAATAATCCAATCCATACAGAATATTATCTCCGTTTGAGACTCTTTGTTTATCAACAATCTCTATAGATCACACTACCTCTTTATTAGACAAAACCTTCCAAGAAGGGCAGACCCCATCGAGAGATTTCCCAGCATTTTGTTAAAAATTGGAGATTGATTTTGGTAGACCCTTATCAGTTGTAGAAAGAGCAAAGATTCTCTAATGCACATTCAGGTCATCGCTCTGTTCGACATCACAGGAGAGGAGCTACAAAATCTTGTCGAGGTTGTACAGATGACCATCAGATTTAAACGTTATTTATCCAACAACACCGGATACGTGCTGGAGATGCTTAAAAGAGGTTAATTTGTACACATTTGGTGGCACTGCACACTCATACAGAAACTGTGCTTAGCATCCTTTGATCTCTGCAACAAGCTGTCTCTAACAAAAATTACATCCACAATGGAGGTGGCCTTGCTGTCCTTGTGTACCTCCTCGATTTCTAGATTTAAGAAAGGTCTTCTTAGACATATTCTCACTGCTACCAGGAACGTGATTACTAGATTTTGGAAAGGTTGCCTTGCGTTCTGATTTTGTGATGGAACTTAATGACATATATAGAATGGAACAGCTGATAGGACAATTGAATGGTACCACAGGAAAGGTAAATAACACTAGGGCCCCCTGGGTTATGTTTAGAGAATTATCAGAATTGGACTCTTGGTTGATAGACCCATAGATGATGGGTCATATTAGTTGACCTAGTGGATGAATCACATTTCCTACCCCACTCCTTAAAATCCTTCCCCCTCCCCCCTTTTTTTTTCTTCTTTTCCCTTCTTTCCCCCTTGTTTCTTCTCTATCTTCTTTTCTTTTGTAGAACCAGAGTCTTAGACTAGGAACCTTCTTCTTTAAAATTTTTAAACAAAGTAATACTGTGATGATAATTGCCTACATGAGCAAACACCTCAGGCGCTCATCCAACATTTGTTTTATATGTATGACTTTCTGGGGAAAAGTTATAGTTACTATATAATTTTTTTTTTGCATGTGATAGTAGAAGAGGTATGTTCTTTTCTCTTCCTGTTATTAATGATTGATGTGTATAAATACCTAAATAAACTTGATTTACCCCAAAATATGAAATACCTCTCCTGGCTGGGCACTGCTCTACTCTGGACTCCTCAGTGTCACCATCTTCCAGCTCTCTGCTCTGTGACTGTTCAGGCAGAGGCCGCACAGACGTGACGTCATCTCGCTGTCTGACCTGAATGTAACTATCAGGAAAGGCGGAAGACGTCACAGCGGGTGGATCAGGGAGAGGTAAGTATTGCAAGTGCTGGGGCCCTAAGCAAGCAGGGCGGCCCACTCATGGGCGATGGCACTGGCACAGGGCCCCTCATAGTACGCCAGGGTGTCTCTGATGGCGAGTGAGCTCCCTCACTGTTAGAGACACCGGCGTACTATTAGTCCACAACATGGTCATGAAACCCCTGTCTTCAATGCCACTTTAGCTGTGTGCACCACGAACACCTCTTCCATTTGGCCCACTACGGCTCGTGGTAGAACCTGCACTGCTGCTGTGTGCTTGGAATGCCTCTAACAAACTGTTTACAAGAGTTGCTTGTTTGTTTACCAATATTAGCTCTAGGTTCTCCTGTGGCATGATGTTCTGTAATTTGCCTTTATAGCGTGGATCGAGGATGCTGGACAACCAATAGTCATCATCCTTCATCATTTTGGCAATGCGGGGGTCCTTTTTTAGGATCCGCAACACGTAATCACACATGTGGGCCAATGTTCCACGTGTCAAAGCTACACTGCCAGTGGTGGATGGAGGAGCACTTTCTGCCAAATCCACATCCCTCCAGTCATGCACAAACTCTGTACCTGACCTTGGCAAGCCAACATTTTTGCTTGCCCCCTGAGAAGCATCCTCCTCCCCAAAATAATCATCCCCCTCATCCTCCTCCTCCTCTTCCTCTTCTTCCTCCACCTCGTCCAGGACAGTTCGCTGAGCAGATAATGCCTGACTGTCATCAAGGCTTCCCTCTTCCTCCTCCTCCTCCTCCTCCTCCTCCACTGCAGACGCATGATCCTTAATGTGCTTCAAAGTTTGCATGAGCAGACGCATAAGTGGGATGCTCATGTTTATGATGGCATCATCTGCGCTTACCAGCTGTGTGTATTCCTCAAAACACTGAAGGACTTTACAGAGGTTTTTCAGCTTTGACTAGTGCACACCCGACAACTCGATGTCTGCCCTTAAACTGCCTGCCCGTGTATCCTCCCACAAATGCATTACAGCCTGCCTCTGTTCGCACAGCTTCTCAACCATGTGTATGGTGGAGTTCCACCTTGTTGCAACGTATATGATTAGGCGGTGCTTGGGGAGATGGAGCGATCGCTGCAGCCTCTGCATACGACTAGAGTCTACAGGCAAGCGACGGATGTTCGAGCACAGTCTTTGCACCTTATGGAGCAGGGCTGTTAACTCCGGATAATTATTTAGGAAGCACTGCACCACCAAGTTCAAGGTGTGAGCCAGGCAAGGTATGTGTCTGAGTTTTGCCAGGGCTATGGCCGCCACAAAATTACGGCCGTTATCTAGTGTTGAGCGATATTGCTCGATATCTAAAAATATCGTATCGAAAGTGTATCGCCGATAGCACTAAATATCGTCAATATCCGATTTCGATAGCGGAAGTCCCATGTAAGTCTATGGGAACAAAATATCGAAATTAAAAAAAACCTTTATTTCCTTGTAAACACTAAATATACACACATAGAATACATATATATATATATATACATGTCATTGTGACATATATATATACATATATTTATAGTTTATACACTTCTACATAGTAAAATCGACTCTAATTCAATTGCTGGGTAGAGACGTGACATAACTCATAGAAGTCGACGGACTCGGTGCCGAACACCCCAAAAACCTCTGGCTCTGTGCGACTCAACTTGGGCGTCACGAACAGGATTCTGTAGCTCGCTATAAGCGAGTCCTGTGTGCCTGAATTGCACTGGTTTTGTGCTTGAGAATTGCTAAAATCATCAGAGAATGTATTTGCCATTTTTCCGCCATATCTGCGTCACGACGAGGCACTGGTGAAGAAGAAGGGCGTGCTCTTCGTGGGTGTCACTCACTCAGTGGCGTGAAAACGATGGCCGCCCACTGTAAATGGTACTGCAATGTAAGATCGTGCCCCACAGCTCTGGAGTTCCGCCTCCTCATCCTCCTCAGTGTGCGGAAACTAACACGAAGGTCCCGCCTCACTACAAAAGAGGGGCCCTCTCCAGATGCTAATGACACATGTGACTTGGCAGAGATGGCTAATGGACACGACGAGCAGAAGTGGGAAGGGATGGAGCAGTCAGAGCTCTCCCCCCACGGAAGCGACCCGATCGCCACAGAATCACTGTTGGGCACCCGGCCTGTAAACCCTCCTACGCTGCAAGAAGCGGAGGATACCCTAAGAGGCCTGGCCCGGCACCGGGAGGAGGTCGCCAGGATGGAAGCGAGCTGGCGTGCCCTAAAAATAAACTTGGAGCGGCGCCAATCCCTCTTACCTGAAGTGTCTGTACCGGAAGGTGAGGCACCCGTTCTAGTAGAGGAGTCCTTGCAATGTGATCCGGTTGACGTTGTCGCAGTGGAGGCACCCGTTCCTGCAAAAACCGCAGCACCGTCAGCAGCACCCCAGATCCCGCTGTCTGCCCCCGTCGCTGAGACAGAAGAAGCGACACCCGTCCTCATGGAGGAGGCCGGCAGGCACCAGAGCACTACCTGCCTGTACCTGAGCCCCGACTGTCATCTGATTTAGAGCCGTCTGCTTCCTCCGCAGGGGAGCGCCGCCAGGACTGGGGGGCGACAGGAGAGCTGCCGCAAACCGGACACTGTAAGCTGCAGTGGAGTGGTGGAGACATGGAGCAGCTAGTGGAGGAGAATTTCAACCGGCGTCAGGAGGAAGAGTGGAGACGTTGGGAGAGAGAAGCAGAGCGACAAAGGGAGCAGCGAGAATCCCTAAAACTTCGCCAACGTCACCTGGAGAAGGACCGGGCAGATAAGGACCGGATGAGAAAGGATAAAGGAACCCTGAGTGAGCCGCGGCGTAAGGGTGCAGTACGGAACTTTAAATTGAAAGCTGGTTGGGGCTTCATCAAGGAGCCTGGACTTTATTTAGAAGTCTTTGTGACCCGGCGGGACGTGGAGGCTCACCTCCCAGAAGGACACCCGGGGAGGGACCTGTTGCCAGGAGACTTGGTGACTTACACCCGACACTGGGGTTACAATGGGTGGTACGCCCTAAATGTTACCAGGTGCGACCCCTACTCCCCAGTGTGTGAGGAACCTGTGAGACCCTCGAAGCCTTCAGCCTCCCACATCCAGGCCTCTGCAAAAGTGCCCACCCCACGCCGTAAATCTCCCCAGCCTCCCTCAGTGGACTCCTCAGCAGACCCACCCATGGACATGATATCGATACGTGGCCCGTACCCGGCGACCTGTTAGGCCCCCTGGGGTTCGTACAGTCCGGGACATAGGGTTCCAGACCCGGAGGGAGATGAAAGAGGTGGCCACACAGACCCAGATAGCGGGTCACGACGTCACTGTACAGGCCACACGACGTCATCAGGTCCTGGTGGTCCTTGGTGCCTCGGATGTTTGGCAATCTCAAGAAGATTACCAGGTGGTACCTGGAAGAGGCCAGCCAAAGAAGTCTAAATAACCCGGACAGGGTCCCTGTATGTAAATAGTTAAATTGTTTATGTACCCGGACGGGTGAATGTTCCTAAAAAAGTTTTTTAATTTAATAAAAAAAAAAAAAACACAGTTTTCATTTCTTTTATTACTGTCTCATCCTGCGACGCCATCGATCTCCTGTAAAAAAATGGAAAAAAAAAAAAAGTATACCACCTGACCGACGCAGTCCATAGTAACGAGTGTCCCACGATGATCCAGCTCTGCTACATCAGAATGACAGGCAGAGCTGTCATCCCGGCGCAGCACAGCTGATTACCTGCTTCCCCGGCGGTGACGTCATCGGACTGACTGCTTTACGGCCGGGATTACCCTGCAGTCACTGCAGTTATCGCGAAAAACTGCATGTGACCGCCAGGGAGAAGATAATGGCGGCCATCAAGCAGTCCAGGACGTGACCGCCGGAGATCTTCTGCCAGGTAAGTGCCGCTGACTCCTGACAGACCCGACCGACGGACACTCACAGTGACAGTGACAAATCCGATTCCGGTATTCGATAAGACGAAAATATCGAAACAATTATCGAAAGGCCGATAGAGCTAATATCGGCCGATAGCCGATATTTGCATTATCGTATCGCTCAACACTACCGTTATCACTAACTACTTTGCCTGGCTCAAGATGTAGACTGCCCAGCCATGACTCAGTTTCTCGCTGCAAGTAGTCGGCCAGTACCTCCGCGGTGTGTCTGTTGTCGGCCAAAGACATCATCTTTAAAACAGCTTGCTGACGCTTACCACTAGCTATTCGATAGTGGGTCACCTTGTGTGCAACACTGGGTGCTGCGGATGGAGTGCTCGTGCGACTGCGCTCTGTCGACGAGCTTTCGCTTCTGGAGGAGGAGGAGGGTCAAACGCCTACAGCCAACTGTTTCCTATACAATGGGCTAAGCAGCACTGTCCCACCGCCTCGGTCCCCTGTGTAGCCTGCGTCCACCACATTAACCCAGTGTGCAGTGATGGACACGTAGCAGCCCTGGCCATGCCTACTGGCCCATTCATCTGTTGTGAGGTGCACCTTTGCTCTCACTGATTGTTTGAGTGCATGGACAATGCGGTCTTTCACATGCAGGTGGAGGGCAGGGATGGATTTTCTAGAAAAGGAGTGCCGACTGGGTAGGTCATAGCGTGGGACAGCGTAGGCCATGAGCTCTCGGAACGCTGCGCTTTCAACCAAACGGAAGGGCATCATCTCTAATGAGATCAGGTAGGCAATGTAGGCGTTCAAAGCCAGTGTACACGGATGAGAGGATGAGTACTTTCTTGTCCTACTCAGAGTGTCTGCTAGGTTGAGCTGGACTTGAGAACTGCATATGGGGAAACTAGCGGTGGACATGATGGACTGAGAGGGGGTTGGAGATGGTGATGGTGTTGGTGATGTCCTAGATTCAGTCTTTTGTTGCAAAAACATTGTGATTCCCTGACTGCTTTGGCCTTGCGACTACACCTGAACATTTCTTGGTGGTGGTGTGCCAAGCGGTGGGCTTACAGTGGGGGAAGCGATGGAGCGGGGAAGGATGCTGGCTACCTTTAGTCGGAGCAGGTGCACATGTGCTACCTGAGGTTTTGTAGTCGGTCCTCGCTTGCAACTGCATGGTCATTAATTGTCTAAGCATGCAACTGGTATTCAACTTTCGGAGATTTTTCGCTCGGCTAAAGGTTCTTCCGCACTTCTTACAGATAACCTTTGCCTCATCAATAGGATTTTGGTCAAAAAGTGCCACACTGCACTCTTCCTACTATGGTATAAATTTTCAGGGCCTGCACGCTGTGCTAATTGGACCGTCTGGCCAAGCTTTCCTGCAACTCTTTTTGTTTTTTTAACACGTTTTTGGACAGCTACGGGCCTGCCAGATAACCGCCGCTTCAATGTCGATGCCTACTGCGGATCCTTCTCCTCTTCTGAGCTATTGCCAGTGGCACCCTCTTCCCCAATGGATGCCAATCCAGGTCAACAACTGGGTCATCCATCACCTCCTCTTCAATTTCATCTGCACCTTCCTCTCTGTCACCGTGTAGGGTGGTATAGTATGCGGGGAGTGGCACCTGAGTTTCACCAGGGTCAGTTTCTGGCTCAGTAGACTGCGAGGGCAATGTCGTGCTGTGGGTCAATGTACCAGGAGAATCATCTAGCAGTGGCTGTTCATCAGTGCACTCCATGTCAGATTCATCTTGGACTGGGGAATTCAGGATTTGACTTGATAACCCAGGCATGGTATGTGAAAAGAACTCCATGGAGTAATCTGAAGTGTGGCCTGCTGCATCCTTCATTTTTGGTGGGGGTGAAGGACAAATGGAAAGGTATTGTTCCTGAACCGGAATCTGCACTTATGACTCAGTGCTTGCATTTTTTGAAACTTCAGAAGACTAGGCGATAGAGCTGGAGGCTGTTTCGGCAATGTAAGTCAAAACCTGTTCCTGAAGCTCTCGCTTTAAAACCGGTATACCTACTCCCAGAAAAGGGAGCCTTCCAGGCCTTCTTGAGCCAGACAATGACGTAGGCTCAACACCTCCTGCCTTAGGTGCTATTGTGCTTTGGGCACTTCCAGCAGATGCATCACCACCACCATCAGTACCAGCAGGCCTCCCACGCCCACGTCCGCAGCCTCTTCCACCATACTTCCTCATTTTTGGGAAAGTACCAAAGTACCAGCAGATATATGGTACTGTATCAGAAGCGTACAGCTGTATACAGTCTAGGGATAATTGTTAATCTCCGTATATATTTCAGGAGTCAGACACAGATGCTCTCAGGCTCAGTATGGATTAGACAGGAATAGAAAAAGCTGAAAAAGGGTACTGTATCACCAGATACCGGGTATATATAGTATAGTGAAAATATTGTAAATCTCCGTATATATTTCAGGGGTCAGACACAGATGTTCACAGGCTCAGTATGGATTAGACAAGAATATAAAAAGCTGAAAAAGGGTTCTTTATCACCAGATACCTGGTGTATATAGTATAGTGAAAAAATTGTAAATCTCCGTATATATTTCAAGAGTTGCACATAGACGCTCTCAGGATCAGTATATATTAGACCAGAATATAAAAAGCAGAAAAAGGGGTACTGTATCACCAGATACCAGGTATATATAGTATAGTGAAAATATTTTAAATCTCTGTATATATTTCAGGAGTCAGACACAGACTCTTTCAGGCTCAGTATGTATTAGACAAGAATATAAAAGCTGAAAAAGGGCACTGTATCAACAGTTACCAGGTATATATAGTATAGTGAAAATATTGTAAATCTCCTTATATATTTCAGGAGTCACACACAGATGCTCACAGGCTCAGAATGGATTAGACCAGAATATAAAAAGCAGATCCGCAAGACTTAATCACACATGTGGGCCAATGTTCCAGGGGTCAATGATACACTTACTGTGGTGGGTGGAGGAGGACTTTCTGCCAAAAAGGGTACTGTATCACAAGCGTACAGCTGTATACAGTCTAGGGGTAATTGTAAATCTCTGTATATATTTCCAGAGTCAGACACAGACTCTGACAGGCTCAGTATGGATCACACCAGAATATAAAAAGTAGAAAAAGTGTACTGTATCAGAAGCGTACAGCTGTATACAGTGTTGGGGTAATTTTAAATCTCTGTATATATTCCGGAGTAACAGACAGACGCTCACAGGCTCAGTATGGATTAGACCAGAATATAAAAAGAAGAAAAAGGGTACTGTATCAGAAGATTACAGCTGGATACAGTCTAGGGGTAATTGTAAAACTCCGTATATATTTCCGGAGTAACAGACAGATGCTTACAGGCTCAGTATGGATTAGACCGGAATCTAAAAAGCTGAAAAAGGGTACTGTATCACCAGATACCAGGTATATATGGTATAGTGACAATATTGTAAATCTCCATATATTGCAGGAGTCAGACACAGACGCTCACAGGCTCAGTATGGATTAGACAAAAATAAAAAAAGCTGAAAAAGGGTACTTTATCAGCAGATACTAAGTATATATAGTATAGTGAAAATATTGTAAATCTCCGTTATATTTCAGAAGTCACACACAGACGCTCCCAGGCTAAGCATGGATTAGACCAGAATATAAAAAGCAGATCCGCAAGACATAATCACACATGTGGCCAATGTTCCAGGTGTCAATGATGCACTTACAGTGGTGGGTGGAGGAGGACTTTCTGCCAAAAGGGTACTGTATCACAAGCGTACAGCTGTATATAGTCTAGGGGTAACTGTAAATCTCCGTATATATTTCCAGAGTCAGACACAGACTCTCACAGGCTCAGTATGGATCACACGAGAATATAAAAAGTAGAAAAAGGGTAATGTATCAGAAGCATACAGCTGTATACAGTGTTGGGGTAATTTTAAATCTCTGTATATATTTCCGGAGTAACACACAGACGCTCACAGACTCAGTATGGATTAGACCAGAATATGAACAGCAGAAAAAGTGTACTGTATCAGAAGCGTACAGCTGTATACAGTGTTGGGGTAATTTTAAATCTCCGTATATATTTCCAGAGTCAGACACAGACTCTCACAGGATCAGTATGGATCACACCAGAATATAAAAAGTAGAAAAAGAGTAATGTATCAGAAGCATACAGCTGTATAAAGTGTTTGGGTAATTTTAAATCTCCGTATATATTTCCGGAGTAACACACAGATGCTCACAGGCTCATTATGGATTAGACCAGAATCTGAAAAGCAGAAAAAGTGTACTGTATCAGAAGCGTACAGCTGTATACAGTGTTGGGGTAATTTTAAATCTCCGTATATTTTTCCGGAGTAACTCACAGACGCTCACAGACTCAGTATGGATTAGACCAGAATATGAAAAGCAGAAAAAGTTTACTGTATCAGAAGCGTGCAGCTGTATACTGTACAGTGTTGGGGAAAATTTAAATCTCCGTATATATTTCCGGAGTCACACACAGACGCTCCCTCAGTATGGATTTGACCGTAATACAGAAGGCAGAAAAAACGGTACTGTATCAGAAGATACCAGCTGTATATGGTTTGGGGGAAAATTGAAATCTCCGTATATATTTCCGGAGTCACACACAGATAGTCAGCACGTATTTGTCCGTGATACCAGCAGGTACACGGTAGTGTGTGAGGAGCGTACAGCTCAATACGGTGTGGGAAAATATATACGCTCTGTAACTGTGCAGAAAAAAAGAATAGAAGTATTAGTGCTGTGTAGGTGATGTGTAAAAAGCAGTCTGCACAGCAGTGTACACACAGCAATACAGCTAGCAGGCAGCCTAATGATCAGCTCTGCTGCTGCACACAAGAAATTCCTCCCCTCTCACTTGCAGGCAGCCTAATAATCAGCTCTGCTGCTGCACACAAGAAATTCCTCCCCTTTCACTGGCAGGCAACCTAATAGCCAGCGCTGCTGCACACAACAAAATCCTCCCCTGTCACTGCAAACTAACTGTACAGCACAATCTCTATCAGCACAAGCACAGAATAACTTTTTTTTTCCTGCCTAACGCTCTCCCTACTGAGAAACAGCAGCAGCAACCTCTCCCTATGTTCCCTAGGCAGAAGTAAAATGGTGGTCGGCGGTCAGGGCTTTTATAGCCACTGTGACGCTACACAAAGCAAGCCAATCACTGCAATGCCCTTCTCTAAGATGTTGGTGGCCGCTGCCCATGTCATCTCGTTGCCCACAGTGTGCGTGCTTGCTCATTGGCTGAGAAAAGGCACCTGCAAGCATTATGGGAAAATCGACTTTGGCACTTGGGTCGACGACCGCATGGCCGACCTCACGCTATGGTCGGGTTTTGCTCAGCGAAACCCGACTTTGGTGAAAGTGGGTGATTTTTTAATCTGACCAACCTATTTCTCTCAACTCTACTCCCCACCATACACCGACCTCGTCTCCGCACACCTCGTACACACAGGGTTCCACTTTGTATGCCTCCTACACACACGGCTCTGCTCCGTACACCTCATACACACGCAGCTCCACTCCGCACACCTCCTACACACGCAGCTGTTGTGAATGGGTTTGAGATGAGTTCTGAGCAGAGGCTCCCTCTGGTGGTTACAAGCGGTACTAGTGAGGATTGTGAGGACTGGGAATCAGGTGTTACTGATTGGTCTTATATAAGGGAGTCATTTTTCCATCAGGGTTGCCGGTGATCAATTGTTCTGGTCTGAATCCTTCTTTCCAGTTTCCCTTGTAGCCTGCTGTGTCGTGTCTGCATCTCCTGCTATCAGATAAGACAATTTCTTATTTTGTGTTTTTGCTATATTTTTGCATTTTGTCCTGCACTTCTGTGGGGGCCTTCAGGGTCCCCTCCGGGGGCTTTTGCCCTCTCAGTTTAGTCCAGCCACTGTGTTTTGTACTTTTGCTTTTTCCAGTTTTTTTTCAGTGGCTGCTGTTTTGTTTTTGTTACACCAGAGAACTAATTTAGGTGGTAGAGGTCGTGTGATCTCAGGTGATTTTGAAATTGGTAGAGTTGGTGTTTTTTCAGGGTTTTCTGAGATTGCAGTAAGTACCCTTCCTATCCTTTTCTATTTAGATAGTTTGGGCCCCAGCGTTTGCTCATACTATTTTCTTTCTGTGTCAGTATTTCCTCTTGTCTAACCGCCATTACATGTTTGGGGGCTTTCTATTATCTTTGGGGTTCTGCTCCGGGGCAGATAGCTTTCCTATTTCTATCTTTAGGTGTAGTTAGTTTCTCAGGCTGTGACGAGGCGTCTAGGACCAACGTAGGAACGCTCCACGGCTGCCTCTAGTTGCGGTGGTTAGTCAGGGTACTGCAATCTCATAGATTCCAACTTCTCTGGTGTATTTCCTTTTTTACCTGCACTCCTCAGCTACCGTAACATAACACGCAGCTCTGCTCCACACACCTGTACACACGCGGCTCCGCTCGTACACCTCATACACACGCGGCTCCGCTCTGCATTCCTCATATACACGCGCTCTTTTCGCACACCTCGTACATACGCGGCTCAGCTCCGCACACATCGTACACACGCGGCTCGCTCCGCACACCTCGTACACAGTGGTTCTGCTCCGCACATCCCATACACATGTGGCTCCGCTCCGCACACCCATACACGGCTCCGCTCCTCACACCTCGTACACACGCGACTCCGCTCCGTACACACACAGCTCTGCTACATCCTCCCTGTTAACCCCTCCTGACCCCACACATAAACTTCCCTCATCCAGCACCATGACAACCAGCACAGCAGAGTTCTACATACACTGAGGCCCCTGATCATGTGACACCTGACTCCTCCCCTCCTGTGACCTCATCACAGGTCCTGTGCATAGAGAGCAGCAACAGAGCAACCCAAGCCAATGCAGGAGATGAGAATCTGCTGCCCTTTCTCTTCATGGATTCACAGCCGCTTGAGGCAGAGTGCTCAACTTGCCTCATGGTAGGTGCGCCCCTGCATATGGATCAGGTCAGCACTCTGTATTTTTCAATGATTAAAAAGGGGAAAATCTCTATGGCCAATCTATGAACGAAGAATGGAATTCAATATAATATAACATGTTCCATGCTTGATTAAGTGAGAGCTTATTGATAATACTTAATATGTCCTGCCACATTTCCACTTCAATCAGATAGTTTTTGCCCTTCCATTTTTCCCTAATGTTCACTGGGTATCGTTTCAGTAATTTCTCCAAAGATATTAATACACTATAGGGATAAGCATCATGGACCTCCCTGCCATACTTTACACCCCAAGCATAAAGTATGGAGAATCACCTAACCCAGAGCTCTGCCAGTCCTTTCCTTTTCAAAGGCATGAGGTATGGTAATTAAAGATATTTATAAAATTGGTTAGAAGTGAGATCAAAATCTTCTTGCAGATCAGCCCTGTCAATGCATATTTTCTTCAATGGTTTCAGAGACCCACCATATCCTTATAGTTGCAATGCCCAAAGCAAGCCCTCTTACATCCTTAACCCTGGCAGCCATGGGTTATCCCAAATAAATGTAAATTGGTTTGTCACTTTATGCAAAAATAATTTTCATTTTCCATCAGATCCTGTGTGATATCACTAAAACAGTTCCATGTAATTCTTTTTTAAACATGTTTGCTTCAAAGGCATCTAGTAGGATATCTACTGACTAGAAGGTAAAAATTATTGCTCTATTTCTTATATATTCCTGCTCGTCCCATCTCGGTGTTTGCAACTGTGCGACAATAAAGTAATGCTCAGGCGAGGAACTGGCAAACCTCCATTCTGTTTCCCCCTTTGCTGGGTTAATTATCTGTTCCCAGCAACTCCTCTTGTCCTCATCCCTAAAAAACTCAGTCTTCCAAAATAGATATTTTGGTATCCAATTAGTGGCATTGTGAAGCACATAAAGAAGCTGAGGCATCCATACCAGATCTATACTTAGATCAATGTGATCCTCCACTGATAGTGGGAGTTTGACCATATATCTTCCTTTAATTTAAACTTATGCAACAAGGGTCAAGTTTGAGCTTTACATAAAATTTTTATGTATTGATAACTATATTCCCAAATATTTAATAACTGATATACATTCCAATGGTGATACACTGTTAGCTTGCCTGAATCCCTGCAACCTACTGGTAGGATTTCAAATTTATTCCAATTTATAACCAATCCAGAAAAAGTTCCAAAAGTTTCACTGGTAGTCATCGCATTTTGAAATGATGTACTCAGAAACAGTAGCATGTTGCCAGCATATAACACCACTTTGTCTGCTAATTCACTTCTTCTGGTACCCTGTATATCCTGTGTGCCCTACTACAAACCGCCAATTGCTCTAAGGCAGTCACGAAGAGCAGAGCAACTGAGTAAAGAGGCAGCATTGCCCAACATGACTTCCTCAGACAGGGCTCACTTCACTCTCACTCATGCCCTAAGAGCAGTGTTCACCAACTCCGGTCCTCAAGAGCCACCAACAGATCATGTCTTCTGGAATTCCTTAGAATTTCCTTGAGTTGGGGAACACTGCCTTAGGCCGGGGTCACAATTGCGAGAAACTCGCACGAGTCTCACACCTCTGTACCCGGTACTGTCACCGGCACTCGGGACCATAGTGTGTGGCTGCATGTATTTCTATGCAGCTGCACACTTTGGTCCCGAGTGCCGGCGGCAGTATAAGGTATTGAGGTGTGAGACTTGTGTGAGATTCTGGCAAGTGTGACCCCGCCTTAGAGCAACATGCAGAACTTATATAAGGGATATAAATGTCTCTTCACAGCCCGTCATTGAAAAGACTGATAGTATCCAGTGAAATGTCCTGTGGGCAAAGAATTTAGCAGTATCAAGCAAACAAATAATTTACAGTCAGAGTAGACTTCTGGAATTTGTAAATTCAAATATACTCTTTATAGGTTGACCACAATGGATTTTACCAGCATAAAGTCAGTTTAGTAAAAAATGTAAAATGGAAAGAATTACACTGGACAGACATTTTTTCAAGGCCTTTACCACTATCTAATTGTCTAATGTCAAGAGGAGGATGGGCCTGTAGGAGTCCCGGAACAGATGATCTTTGACCAGCTTAGACACCACAATGTTTATGGACTGCCTTATAAACCAAGGCAGATGACCCACCTCTAAGTATTACCAATTGTATTTAACAGCTTAGGGTAAAGAACATCACGAAAAGTTTTGTACAGCTCTACATGTCCATCCATTCCTGCAGTTGTAGTGTTCGATACCAAGACAGGTGCCTCTTGCAATTCCTTTAAAGGAAATCTGTCACCCAATTTTTGCCCTATGAGATACGGCCACAGCCATCAGGGGCTTATCTACAGCATTCTGGAATGCTGTAGATAAGCCCCGATGTCACCTAAAAGATAAGAAAAACAAATTATATTATATTCACCCAGGGGCGGTCCACCGTCCGGTCCAATTGGCGTCGCGGTCCAGTTCGGCGCCTCCCATCTTCTAGCGAAGCCGGCCTCTTCTTTCCATCCCGTCGCGGCTCCTGCGCAGGCGCACTGATCTGCCCTGGTGAGGGCAGAGCAGAGTACTGCAGTGTGCACGCGTCAGGAGATTTCAGAGAGGTCCTAAATTCCAATTTATCTAAAATGTATTTTAATATATTTAAAATATACTCAAATTTCTTATGGGAATAGAAAAGATGTCAAGAATTTAAAACAAGTTTCCTAGAAAGATGCAAAACATTCATTTTCTGTATACACTTCATTCTCATGTTTTACACATCTTGGGTGTTAAAAATGGTTTGGGAAAGCATAATTTCCAAGGCACTGCTTAGAGCACTTTTGTAATACTGGTAAATCAGGGTAATTAAAGGTTAAGTAACCAGGGCCAATGCAATGTAAATTCTTATAATGAACATTAACTTTGCCTAATTGAATTCAATGAACTAAAAATTCAGTGCTTAAGTCTGCAATAAAATAAAAGGAAGAAATGAAATAAAAATGACATAAAATTCTTATTTATGTAACCAAAATATTTATTAATAGAAAACAAAAATAAGATATTTATTGTTAAAGTGTTACATTTCAATGTACATTTTATTTCATGGGACATTCCTCTTTTAAATTGAATATACTGTATATACTCATGTATAAGCCGACCCGTGTATAAGCCGACCCCCTAATTTTGCCACAACAAACTGGGAAAAATTATTGACTCGTGTATAAGCCGGGTGTATAAACTGCCCTCCTGCTCTGTGCTGCCCCCGTCCTGCTCCTTGTTCCCCCATCCAGCTCTTTGCTCCCCCATTCTCCTCTGTACTCCCCCTCCTGCTCCGTGCTCCTCTGTGCCCTCCATCCTCCCCTGTCCTGCTCCATGCTTCCCCCGTCCTCCTCCACGCTTCCCCCGTCCACCGATCTCCCCCCGTCCTGCTCCATGCTTCCCCCTTTCCTCCGTTCTCCCCCCGTCCTCCTCCATGCTTCCCCCGTCCTGCTCCAGCTTCCCCCGTCCTCCTCTATGCTTCCCTGTCCACGTTCTCCCCCCCGTCCTGTTCCGTGCTCCTTGTCCTCTCCTCCATCATACTCACCCCTGCCTGTGCCATCGCTGAGCGTCCCTGCAATCCTGCGTTTTCCCCGTCTTCCTGCAGCTCTCCAGCACTGAGCGGTGATGTAATACCGCTCATTAAGGCCATGAATATGGAGGCCACGCCTATGGGAGTGGCGTCGCGTCCATATTACATGACCTTAATGAGCGGGTATTACATCACCGCTCAGTGCTGAAGAGCTGCAGGAAGCCAGGGAGAGCTGCAGGAAGCCAGGGAGAACGCAGGATTGCAGGGACGCTCAGCGATGGCACGGAGAGGGGTGAGTATGATCCCAGCCACCGGCTCCTGCCACGGCATACCCTCCCCCCTGGTTTCTGCCCTATGACTCGTGTATAAGCCAAGGGGCATTTTCAGCACGAAAAAAGGTGCTGAAAATCTCGGCTTATACACGAGTATATACGGTAAGTTTTCATTCAATCCAAGGTGAATAAAATCCAGACCCTAGCCATGCAGTCTGACTTTACAAACATTTGTGAAAGAATGAATCATTCTAAAGAGCACCCTGAATTCAAATAAGGTAATTTAATAGAAGGATGCCATTCCAACAAGTCAGTTGTAAAATTTATTGTAAATATTCTACGACCTACTGTTAGTGTTATTAGACTGGAGTCACACACAATGTATAAAAAATCGGTCCATTTTTCAAAGACACGAATCGCACAAGTGCTCCCTGAAGAGTGTTCCGTATGTCACCCGATTGGAATGCGAGGATGCGATTTTCTCATATCTAAGCATCCGTGTGACATCCATGTGACATCCGTATGGCGAGATTTTCTCACACCCTTGCAAAATGGACATTTAACGGTTTTCAGTCCTGAATTTAATTCAAATCATCATCATGAACCCTATTTATTGCCCCTACAACAGGTGTCAGCCTCAAATCTTTGCAGTAGAGTGCCTGCTTGTGTTTGTGTATTTCTACTTTGTGCAAATCATGTCTGACAGACTCACTTTCAACACTATTAAGCTGGTGCTTTACAACTGGGTTTTGTCCCGATGCTTTGGCCACCCATACCCTGTGATTGTGGATCTGAGGAGGCGGGACGAATGTGGGTACATCTGCTTTTGAGGCAACGGGTGACTAAGAGACATTTCCATCACCTCTATGCATCTCTGAGTATCCATCGGATAAGTTCTTCCATTATTGTCGGATGACCATGCGAACATTTGACATTCTGCTGGAGACTGTGCACCCTAGGATCACCTTTAAGGACACCAGGATGCGGATGTATATTTCTGCAGAGGAGCGCCTTCTCCTTACGTTACGTATGTCTTCCTCCTGTATGTTGATGACATTTACTTGCACCTTGCTTATTTGATGCCCTTATACCTTAAATTTTTGTCTCCTTCTTGTTATTTTGAAAAATACCACATTTTTTCATTCACAATATATGCTACTATGCAAAACAGCAAAGCCATTGTATGTATTTGAATGTTGAAAAGCCATGGCTTATTATTTTTCAGTATACGTTGAATAAATGTTTATATTGGTATTTTTTTCTATTTATGTTTACTTTTAGCTTCCTTTCCTCTGGGCTGTCCTATGCAGCGCTGTGTTTAGAATTTTTGATTGGAAATCAACCATCTCAGGCAATGTCCAGTCTACGTGTTCTCAGATATGGTCCTGACTACATGAAGTGGTGATACCTGAAACCAAAATGCCAGACTGGTTGCGGAAAGCCCGAGGATTTGAGACAACATGCCAGTTTCCCAACTGTATTGGAGCCCTGGATGGGAAGCACATCCGTGTGTGTAAGCCACCGAACTCAGGGTCCTAATATTACAATTAGATACAATATTTTTCTGTAGTGCTGTTGGCCCTGGTTGACAGTGACTACAAGTTTATAATTGGTGATATTGGGGCCTATGGAAGAACTGGAGACTCCAGAGTCTTCAATTCTTCCATTATGGGTTGGCGGCTGTCCAATAATCAGTTGAACCTACCACCACCACGTCAGCTCCCAGGCTCTGCAATGGATGCGGTGCCTCATGTGATGGTTGGAGATGAGGCATTCCAATTAACACATAAAGTCATGAGGCCATATCCCCGTAGAGCACTGGATCACTGGCACAGAATATTTTACATACGCCTATCCAGGCACGACGACTCGGTGGAGTGTGCCTTTGGCATTTCTTGTGCTAAAGGGCAAGTCCTGCAGTCAGCCATCCAGCTTAGTGAAGACAATGTTAATTTGGTGATTATAGCATGTGTGATCCTTCACAATTTCAGCAGAATACATGACTACTCCTCATCTGATGCTGACGAAGTTGTGTTACCAAATGTTGTGCTCCCTATTCCACATGTAATTCCTCCCCGTCTTCAGCCCTCTGGACTAAAAGTCCGTGATGTGTTCACCATGTATTTTGTTTCACCAGTGGAATCTACTCACTGGCAAGAGAATGCCTTATCTATGTAGTGTATTTATTTATTTTTTTGATAAAAACATTATTCTTGAGATTTTTTGTGTGTGTGTGTTAATTACTGCCATCATGTTAGATTTTGTTAAAGCTACACATTGCCAACCATGTATTAACATAAACAAACACTCATAAAATTAACTGTTTAAGTTATTTTTTTTGTGTGCTGCTTGAAGGGGCTGAAGATGGGCCAGGCCCTTCAGCACCATCTCCCACTGGATCTATCACAACCTCTGAGTCGGAACCCGTCTCCCTCTCTGTAAGGTTGGAGTCGGTGCTTTATTAAAAAAGAAAATAATAATATTTGAACCAAACCGCATGACTAGAATGCTGTTTAAAGGCATGCACTTATCGTCTCAGATCCTTACCAAGAGCTAGGAAATTGAGCCTGTTGAAATAGATGTATTTGCGCTTTGTGGGAGAGTCATCTCCACTTCTGGCCCGATTCTGTCTCTCCAACCTATATTGGTCCTACATCTGTGCCAACATCTTGTCACATCACTCACTATAATGTAAGACAAAACATAAGTGTTCAATCAAACAATGTGTTTGTATTGCCTAAATATTCAAACGTTACAATGGGCTTAATACTTGCAAGTGTTAACTGTAAAGGAGGCCACATATTTTGACACCAATATACCATAGGAAGAGTTGTAATATTATTTTGCACACATTTGATACTTTTACTTATACACATTTTAGCATTATTGTAATTACTAATTTGGTCTTTGGCCTCACGAGATCATTCTTCATAATCCGGGAACATCTGGGTACAGATGCGTGTCCACACTGCCTCCTTGCGTGCATGGTCCGCATAGTGGGCGTTCCTCTGGTCCCATAGTTTGGCCTCTCTTGGACCAGAACTATGAGCATCTTGACGTTAATTACGATCGACATGATGGAGGAATCCATGGAGGCGTTCTTCCTGCTTTTTTGTACTGGTTGCCAGTCAAATTAGCATGCCAAAGCTTCCTCACATGCCTAATGCAATTTCCTGTGACCTGGAGAAGTCTTGCGTATTTCTCGCAAGTCACAAGTGTGGTCTGTGTGTAATCTGTTTTTTGCTCGCACCCATAGACTTGCATTGGCGAGTCTCAGCCATAATACGATGCAAATCGTAGCATGCTGTGATTTCTCTCGCACATATAAAACGGCCGAGAAAATATCGGCTGATCGGAGCTGCCCCATAGATTAACATTGGTTCGAGTGCAATGCGATTTTTTATCGCATAGCACTCGTCCGTATTTCTCGCTAGTGTGACTCTGGCCTTATACAAAACTCAGCGATTAAGCCATGAAATGGCAGAACACAAAAAGTTACGGAGTAGTTAGAGCAAAATTTAAAAAAAAACACCAATACTCTCAAAGAAAATTAATGAACAGGGAATCTTGGTGGATTTATAATTTAAAAACTAGAACCCCCATGGGAATGAACATTAAACAACATCTGACACATCATTATATATAGTACTAGATGGAGGCCAGATGCTATCGCATCGGGAGGGTGGTAATGTCACGATGGGGGCAGGCTTTGCAGTGTTGAGAATCTCGCCCCCCATGTGCTCATCCACCTATCCACTCTCTCTTTCCCATGTGCTGACTTCTCCGTCTGTGCTCTCTTCTTTGACCTGTCTACCCTATGTCCTATCCCCTTGTCTGCTGTCTGGTGGTACCGCGCAAGAGGCTGCGTACGGCAGTGTGTGTATGTGTGTGTGTGGTGTGTACGGCATATACAGAGTGTGTGTGGTGCGTACGGTGAATACAGGGTGTGTGTGTATGGCGTATGCAGTGTGTGTGTGTGGTGTGTATGGCGTATACAGTGTGTGTTGCGTACAGCGTATACAGTGTATGTGTGTGTGGTGCGTACGGTGTATAGAGTATGTTCATACTCCATTTAAAAAACTGTTTACACACACAGAGGCTGCGTCGGCAGTGTGTGTATGTGTGTGGTGCGTACGGCATATACAGAGTGGTGTGTGGTGGAACGGTAAATACAGTGTGTGTGTATGGCATATACAGTGTGTGTGGTGCGTACAGCAATACAGTGATGTGTGTGTGCGCACGATGTATACTGTGTATGTTTGCACCACACACAGATAGATGATAGATAGATAATAGATAGATTGTAGAAAGAGTATATTTATAGATATATCTATCCATCTTTCTATAGATATATCTATCCCTCTATAGATATTATCTATCTATAGATAAATCTATCTATAGATATATCTGTTGTGAGACAGTGAAGGGGTGCGTACTGGACAGGGTGTATATCTCGCCCCGGTTTCTTAGCTGGGTCGCATAAGGAATATAGGAGTGAAGGTAGGATGGCAGTACGACATTCCCCTCCCACTCCCTATCCAGTACAGGCTTGCAGCACAACCCTGAGTACACACAGCTGCCTAATTAAGCAGCCCGAAATAGGTGGTAGAGTTACACAGAAGAGCTCTCAGTCTGAATCTGGCTTCAGACGCTTCTGGAGTGTTCCTGCAACGCCAAAACTCTGGTAATTACATAACATGTGTTGTTTTGGCCAGGCTGCTAGAGCCTAGACCCGGTAGTGAGGTAACTGACTGTGTTTAGCTAGCAGCCTGCCAGGCTTAGGATTTTGTTTTATGGTTTGATTTATGTTTATTGCTGTGGGACTTTCAATAAAACTGGTTGCGGCCAGTTTATGCCAGTATTTGCTGGTCTGTGCTTGAACTTTTCTATGCCACTCCGTCTACCGAGATGGCGATCCCGGAGCTAAACCCCTGAACGGTCTACACTGTCTATAGAAAATTTCTATAGATAGATGGTTTGATAAAGCTATATATAGATAGAAATAGATATATATATCTATAGATAGATAAGTAAATAGATAGATATATCTATAGATAGATGGATAGATAGATTTATAGTTATATCTATCTATCCATCTATCTGTTGTGATTTGGTAGCTGAGGAGAGCAGGCATAAACGGCAATACACCAGAGAGGTTGGAATCTACGGGATTGCAGAAACCCTGATAACCACCACAACTAAAGGCAGCCGTGGAGCGTTCCTCGTTGGTCCTAGACGCCTCGTCACAGCCTGGAGGTTAACTACACCTAAAGATAGAAAGAGGAAAGCTATCTGCCCGGAGCAGATCCAAAGAACATAGGAAGCCCCAAACATGTAATGGCGGTTAGACAAGAGGAAATACGACACAGACAGAAAATAGTATGAGCAAACGTTGGGGCCAATCTGCCTAGACAGAAATGGATAGGAAGGACACTTACTGCAAACCAAAACCCAAAAAAAATACCAACTCTATTTAATTGCAAAAACACTGAGATACACCGACCTCTACCACTAAATTAGTTCTGTAGTGTAACAAAACTAAGCCGCAGCCACTGAAAAAACTGGAAAAGGCAAATGAACAAATAACAGTGGCTCCAGAAGAACTGAGAGGAGCCCAAGCCCCCGGGGGGGGGAAGAAACCTGGCTAACCTCACAGAAATGCAGAGAAATATGCAAATGGTAAGCACAAATACAAAAAAAACAGAAAATATCTTATCTGAGAGCAGGAGAAGAGGAAAGATCAGCAAGCTTCCAAGTGAACCAGGAACCACAGTTGAGACAAGAACAATTGTTTACCGGCAACATGATGGGAGGGAACCTCCATATATAAGACCAGTCTGTAACTCCTGATTGCCAAACTTCATTGAATGGTTCAGTAATGTTTGTAACCACCAGAGGGAGCTTCTGCTCAGATTCATTTTCTAACACATTCACAACATCTTTCTATAGATATATCTATTCTCTAAACTCTATTTAAAATATATATTCATCTATCTATAGTATATCTATCCATCTTAGATTATCTATCTACAGATAGTATCTATAGATAGATGGATGGAGAATCTATAGATAGAAGGATAGCTATACCCATAAAAGATGGATAGAATATCTAAAGGGTAAATGGTAGATAGATAGCTTATATCTGTGTATCACCGGAGGCCCCTGGAGGTGGTCAATCTCCTGATGTGACAGTTCTCCACGGGGGATCGTCCTGGGACAGTCGTTATTAATTGATTACGCGGAACAGGGAGTTATGGGTTTTGTTTATTATTTTATTACTTTTACAGGAGAAAAAAGGCTTCAGGGATTAGGTGATTTGGGGATATGTACTCTATGTTATATGTTGCATGTACTGTCTGTAATGCAGTTATTGTAAGTTCTGTATGTTTTTTTTTTGGCTACTAAAACACAAGCAAATGTCGGGTGGGTTACTTTCCCATCATCGGCAAAAGCTTCACCGTGGCATTCATTGCCGGTTTGGGCAGTAGTTCCATCAGGGCAATGGCTGCTTACAACAGACACGCAGACACACCGGGACCACACGCACACCACAGAGACACAGCCCCCCCACACACAGACTGCACACGTCACCCATACTCCGCCCACACGCTTCCCTCCTCCGATCTGCAAAGTTCTCGCACTATCCGCAGCAAAAAAATGCAGATCTTTTTTAGAGCTGCGGTTTTGCTGCGGATGGGCCTGACTTAATGCAAATCAATGGTGCAGAAACGCTGCCCACTTGCAAAAAGAAATTTTCATGCTGTGGAAAAAAAAATTTCTGCGATTTGCTCTGATTTTTCCGCAAACATGGCACATCAATTTTTTTTCGATTGAATAACATTGTGGGGCTCAGACATTTGCTGATCTGCAGAGATTCACGCAGATCAAAACGCTGCGAACCGCAGAAACCGCAACGTGTGCACACAGGCTAAGTGTGACTAACCTTTTTATATTATAAAATTGATTTTTTTGGACTGTCCTATTTTTTTCCCCATACTGATGGGTTTTCTCTATATTTTTTATTTATATATTTTCTTAATGTACTTGAGGTTTTTTAGGGTTTTTTTTGCAATTTAATTTTAATATTAGGGTCGCCTTTTCCCAATAAAGGGTTTTTATTCATTATTGTCCTGAATAAAGCGAAAATTGTTTTATATAATTTTCTTTTCCCCTATTAATTAATAATAATATTTTATTATTTAATTTCCTGTCTGGAATTTTTTAGCAATCCAGTGGTTTTAGTGTTTTGGTACTTTGTGTATCTTGAGTAGTGTTGAGCGATACGATAAACCCCAAGTATCGGGGATCGGCCCATATTAGCTTATCGGACTTTCGATACTTAGTTCCATATTTCGTCTTATCGGATACCGGAATCGGAATTGTCACTGTCACTGTCAGTGTCCGTCGGTCGGGTCTGTCAGGAGTCAGCGGCACTTACCTGGCAGGATCTCCGGCGGTAAAGGGCTGGATGTTTGATGGTCGCATCATCTTTCCCCGGTGGTCAAAAGCAGTTTCTCGCGATAATGCAGTGACTGCGGGGTAATCCCGGCCGTAAAGCATTTCCAATCCGATACGTCACGCCGGGGAAGCGGGTAATCAGCTGTGCTGCGTCGAGATGACGGGCTCTGTTTTCCATTGCGATGTAGCAGAGCTGGTCGTCGGGGGGACGTCCGTTACTATGGCCTGCGTGGGGACAGGTGGTATAATGTTGGTTTGTTTTTTTTCTTTTTTTACAGGAGTCGATGGGTCGCAGGAATGATGTATAATAAAATAATGAAAACTGTGTTGTCTCTTTTTTTTCTTAATACTTTTTTTCTTGTGTGTCTTTTTTTTATACATTAAAACCTTTGGGATTAATAATGGATCGGTGTCTTATTGGGACACCTCCCCATTTTTAAACCGGGCTTATTGTCACCTTTGCATCAACGGTGACATTAACCCTTAATAAACCCCCCTTGCCACCGTACAGGGCAAGTGGGGAAAGGCGGGTTTAAAATGCCACATTGGCACATCTTTTGATTTCGCCAAAGGGGGGGCTGCTGTAGCCTGTATTATCAGGCTGTTGGGGCCAAAATCCATGGGCCCTTTACAGTCTTTTAATTCCAGGCCGCAGGGAGTCTGATTTTACTTGGCTGGTTAACAAAAATAGGGGGGATCCCCACGCCGGTTTTTTTTCGGGGGGGATCCCCTATTTTTGTTACCGCCAAGCTAAGCAGATGCTGTGGCCTGGTATTAAAAGGCTGGGCAAGGTCCTGGATTTTTGGTATCCTTACCAGCCTGAAAAACCGGCCTCAGCGGTCTGCTTCACCTGGCTGGTTAACAAAAAAGGGGGACCCCACGCCAATTTTTTTTTGAGGGATTTCCCCCATTTTTGTTAATAGCCAAGATATGCAGACGGGTTGGCCTTGGTATTATCAGGTTGGCAAGGGGCCATGGATCTTGGCCCCCTTAACAGCCTGAAAAATCCAGGCCTCAGCGGTTGCTTAAATTGGGTGGTTAACAAAAATAGGGGGGACCCCCCACGCCAAATTTTTTCGGGGGACCCCTATTTTTGTTATCCCCAAATGCAGAATCTGGGCCGGTAATCCAAGGCTGGCAAGGGAACCCCAAAAAATCTTTGGACCTTTAAAAGCTGAAAACCCCCGGCCCACGGTCGCTTCACTGGCTGGTTAACAAAATAGGGGGGACCCCACGCCAATTTTTTTCGAGGGGATCCCTATTTTTGTTAACAGCCAAGATAGCAGACGGGTGTGGTGGATTTTCAGGGTGGCAAGGTCCAGGACTTGGTCCTTTAAAAGCCGAAATCCAGGCCTCAGCGGTCTGCTTCATCTGGCGGGGTTTAAAAAAAAAGGGGGGCCCCCACCCAATTTTTTTCGAGGGGAACCCCTATTTTTGGGTTATCGCCAAGATATGCAGGGCTGCTGTGGCCTAGTATTTCAGGCCCGGCAAGGTCCATGGATCTTGGCTCCTTTAAAACCTGAAAATCAGGGCCTCCTCTCTGTCATCTGGCCCGGTTAACAAAAAAGGGGGGGCCCCACCAATTTTTTTCGAGGGGACCCACGGAGATCGCTGCTGAGTCACTAGTTTTGTGACGCAGCAGCGCGCTCACCAAGCGATATCGCTGTGATGTGCCATTCAGCGACGATCAGCCCCCCTGCGGGTATCGCTGATCGTCGCTGATATGTCCACACACAGCGATTATCGCTGGTGAGCTCGCTGCTGCGTCACAAAACTAGTGGATCTCAGCAGCGATCTCGGTAGCGATATCGCTTGTGAGACGGGCCCTTAAGTGGAAAGCTTTAATTGATTGCTATCCATTACACTTCAGGTCGCCAGGCGGACACAATCAGGGAACGTCAGGGGAACGATTAACAAACAATAGGGGTTCCCTTCGAAAAAAAAAAATGGCGTGGGGTCCCCTATTTTTGTTAACCAGCCAGATGAAGCTGGACGCTGAGGCCGGGATTTTCAGGTTTTTTTAAAAGGGGGCCAAAAATCCCCCCCCCCTTTTGCCAAACGGAAAATACCACCACACAGTCTGAAAAATCTTGGTTTTTTTAAAAAAAAATGGGGGCCCCCCCAAAAAAAAAATTTGGGCGGGGGGTCCCCCCTATTTTTTTTAACCACCAGAAAAAAGGGGCGGGACCGCGGGGGCCCCAAAAATTTTTCGGGCTTTTAAAGGGCCCCCAAAAGGGCCCCCCATCCCCCTTTTCCCCCCCCCTTTATAATACTAGGCCACAGCATCTTTTTTAAATTTTTGGGGCTGTTAAAAAAAAAATGGGGGATCCCCAAAAAAAAAATTTTGGGCGTGGGGCCCCCCCCTTTTTTTTTAAAACCCCCCCAGATAAGCAACCCGGGGGCCCCGGGTTTTTTTTTTTTCGGGTTTTTAAAGGGGAGCCAACCCCCATCCCCCTTTTGCCAGCCTGATAAAACCAGGGCCACAGCATTCTGAAAAAGGTTTTTTTAAAAACAAAAATAGGGGCCCCCAAAAAAAAAATTTGGGGGCGGGGGGTCCCCCCTATTTTTTTTAAAAACCAGCCTTTTTAAGAAACCCCTTTTGGGGGCCCGGGATTTTCGGGCTGTTAAGGAGCCAAAGATCCAGGGACCTTCCCCCCCCGATAATACCAGGCCACAGCGCTGCTTTTTTGGGGTGATTAAAAAAAAGGGGGGGATCCCCTCGAAAAAAATTGGGGGGGGCCCCCCCCCCTTTTTTTGGGTTAACCAGCCAGAGAAGCAGACGCTGGGCCTGGATTTTCAGGCTTTAAGGGCCAAGATCCTTGGACCTTGAAAACTGAAAATGGGGGCCCCAACACCCAGTCGATTTTCTTGGCAAAAAAAAAAAATTTGGGGACCCCTCAAAAAAAAATTTGGGGGGGGCCCCCCCTATTTTTTTTAAAACCGCCGGGAAGCCCCCCGCGAGGCCGGTTTTTTGGGGGCGGAAGGATCCAATATCCATCCCCCTTCCCACCGATAAAAGGGGGCCCACAGCGTCGCTTAGTTGGGGGGTTAAAAAAAAAAGGGGGATCCCCCCAAAAAAAACCGGGTGGGGACCCCCCCTTTTTTGTTAACCGCCAAAAAAATGCAGACTGCTGGGCCCTGGTTTTAAAAAACTGAAAAGGCCAGGTTTTTTTGGCCCTCAACACTGATAATACCGGCTACAGCCCCCCCCTTTTGGCGAATAAAAAGATGGAAAATTGTGGACTTTCCCCCGGGCCTTCCCCTTGCCTGTAGCGGGGGGCAAGGGGGGTAATAAGGGGTTAATGTCACCTTTGATTCACGGTGACAATAAGCCCGGTAAAAATGGAGAGGGTCAATAAGACCCCCGAAACCCCCATTAATCCCCCAAGTTTTTTTTTAAAGTATAAAAAAAAGACCGGGAAGAAAAAAAATATTTTAATGAAATAAAAGGGGACAAAAACAGTTTTCATTTAAATTTTTTTTTTACACCCCCCCGCGACGCCACGATTCCCCTTAAAAAAAAAAAAAAAAAAACCCCAAAGATCCACCTGTCCGACCAGTCCATGAACGACTGTCCCCACATTTCCCGCCCTTTTTCATCGCAATGACAGGCAGAGCCCCCCTCTCGACCAGCACACTGATTTCCTGCTTCCCCGGGGGGGGGGCGTTCGGATTGACTGCTTTTTTTGGGGCCCATTAAACCCGCAGTCAAATGCAGTTATCGCGAGGAAAAATGATGTGACCCCGGGGAAAAAGAGATGGCGACCATAAAAAAATCCGGGCCCCTGCCCCCCCGGGACTTCTGCCAGGAAAATCCCCCTGATTCCCCGACAGACCCGACCGAGGACACTGACCAGGCAGTGAAAATTTCCCCTTTCCCGGGGATCCTTTTAAAACGAAATTGGAATAAGTATCGAAAGTCCCATGATAATATGGGGCCCATTCCCCTATTTTCGGAAACGTACGCTAAAAATACTCAAGAACACAAAGTAACCAAAACAACAAAAAACCCCGGATTTTCTAGAGAATTTCCCGCAGGAAAAATTTAAAAAAAAATTTATTTTTTTTAATGGGGAAAAGAAAATTTTTATAAAAAAAATGTCGCGTAAAAAAGGGGAAAAAATGTAATAAACCATTTTTGGGGAAAAGGGGACCCTAATATTAAAAATTTTTTTTGGGAAAAAAAAACATAATAAACCCCAAGTACAAAAGAAAAATTATAAATAAAAAAAAGGGGGAAAAAAAACCCTCAGTATGGGGGAAAAAAAAGGGACAGTCCTAAAAAATCAAAATTTTTTTAAAAAAAAATTAGTCCATTACTGTGTCACAGTTGGGTTTGCTGCGGGTTCGCAGCGTTTTGTCTGCGTGGAATCTCTGCATCAGCAATGTTTTTGAGCAACAATGTTATTCAAAGAAAAAAATTTAAGTGCCCCATGTGGGAAAAAAAGAGTGAAAAACAGCATTTTTTTTCCACAGCAGTAAATTCTTTTTGCAAATCCGGGCGTTTTTTTGCCCCTTGACTTGCATTTTTAAAAAAGGCCCCCCCCCAGCAAAACCCCAGCCTAAAAAGATCTCGTTTTGCTGCGGGTAAGGTGCGAGAAAAAAGCGATCGGGAGGGGGAAAGGGGTGGGCCAGTTTTGGGGGGTGACTTTTGGGCATTTCTGTTGTGCGGGGGTTGTGTCTCCTGTGTGTGTGGTTTTGTCCCTGTGTTCTGCTGTCTGTGTAAGCAGCCATTGTCTGGGGGGCTACTGTTCCCGGAAAAGAATGCTCACGGTGATGCTTTTCCCCAGAGGGAAAAAATAGACCCTCAACAGTCATGGTTTAGTACCCAAAAAAAAAAAAATAAGAACTTACAATAACATGCTTTTCAGACAGCAGCAACATAAAAAATAGAGACATACTCCCCCCCCCTAATCCCTGAAGCCTTTGTTCTCCTGTAAAAGTAAATAAAATAATAAAACAACCCTTATCCCTGTTCCGACGTAACAAATGTAAAAAAAACGCCCCCCTGACGATTCCCTGGGAACTGTCACATCAGGGGATGTGACCACTCTCCGGGGGGCCTCCGGTGAAAAAAGTATATATCTATTTCACCATTTATCTTTGGGTATATCCCATCTATCTATAGAATTTCTATCCTTCTTCTATAGTTTCCATCCCTTTTTATAGATCTATCTGTAGTTAATACACAAAAGGGGGATGTATATCATAATAAAAAAAAGGGATATTTTAAAAAAGAAAGATGAAAAATAATCTATAGATAAAGTTGTAATGTGTTAGAAATGAATTCTGAGCAAACCCCCTTGGGGGTTTTCAAACAGTACAAAACCCCTTCAATGAAAATTGGCAAAAAAGGGGTTACAAATGGTTTTTAAAAGGGGGGGTTTCCCCCCCCATCATTTTTTCGGTGATAAATTTTTTTGCCCCAACTGGGGGTTCGGGGTTTTTGGAAGCTTGCGGGAGTCTTTCCTTTTCCCCTCTAGATAAAATATTTTCTGTTTTTTTTATTTGGTTTCCCCTTTGATATTTTTCTGCATTTCTGTGGGGGTTTCCCCGGTTTCTCCCCCCCCGGGGGGGTTTGGGGCCCCTTTTCGGGTTTTTTCTGGACCACTTTTAAATTTGTTCATTTTTTTTTTTCCATTTTTTCGGGGCTGGGGCTTATTTTTGTTACCTACAAAAACAAATTTTAAGGGGGTTTTAGAGGTGTGTGTTCGGTGTTTTTGAAATTTTAGTAGATTGGTTTTTTTGGGGTTTTTTTGGTTTGCAGTAAGTGTCTTCCTATCCTTTTTTCTGGGTTTTTTGGGCCCCCCAATTTGGTCATATATTTTTGTCGTGTCTGTATTTCCTCTTGTCTCCCCCAAATTACTTTTTTTGGGGGCTTCCTATTTTTTTGGATCGCCCCGGGGGAGATTTTTTTCCCCCTTTTCATTTTGGGGGTTTGTATTAACCTTTTCGGGCTGTGACAGGGTTAGCCAAATAGGAACGCTCCAGGCTCCCTTTTTTATTTTTTGGGGGTTTGGTTAGTCGGGCGCAATCCAGTTTTTCCCAAAACCTCCTGGGGTATTGCCGTTTTTGTGCTCTCCAGCAAAAAAATCACAACAGATGTGGAAGATAGATAATTATAAATCTATCTACCATCATCTATAATATATTTCTATTTATTTATTATTATGATATATATATTTTTTTATCATCTTTTTGGGTTTTTTAAACCATCTACAAAATTTTTTTTAGGGCATGTAGCCCCTTCAGGGGGTTTAGCTCCGGGATCCCCCTCTCGGGTGGGGCGGAGGGGCATAAAAAAAGTTCAAGCACAGACAGCTTTGGGGATTTAAATGGCCGCACCAAATTTTTTTGAAAGGCCCCCAGCAAAAAAAATAAAAAAAAAACCCTAAAACAAAATCCAAAAACCGGGGAGGCTGCTAGCTAAAAAGTCATTTTCCTCATAAACCCGGGGGGGAGGCTCTAGCACCCCCCCCAAAAAACAACACTTTATGAATTACCAGAGTTTTGGGATGCGGGGGCACCCAGGAAACGTCTAAAAAAATTCAGATTTAGAGCTTTTTTCTGTGAAAAATTTTACCAACCCATTTCTGGTGTTTTTAAATTGGGGAACTGGTGTACTCAGGGTTGTGCTGAAGCCTGTCTGGATAGGGAGTGGGGAAAAAAAATTTTTCTATGCACCCCACCTTCCCCCCATAAATTCCCCTTTTGCGACCCAGCAAGAACCGGGCGGGGGATATACACCCTGTCCAGTAGCACCCCTTAAAATGTTAAAAAATATTCTATAGATAGATTATCCATAATAGTAAAAACTATAGTGGAAGATATATCATAAAAAAGGGGTAATTATTAAAAATTTCTTTTTTTTTACTATTATTATCATCATCTAAACTTGTGTTGTGAAAAAATACACCCTATCATCTCGCCCCACACATCACCCTATAGCGTACGCCCCACACAAAAGTATATCCCCTACCACACCCTTTTATTTCCCCCACCCCAAAAAACACACCTGTAATGCCGTACGCACCACACCTACACACACTGCCGACGCAGCCCCCTTGTGTGTAAACATTTTTTTTTTAAAGGGAAAAATTTTAAAAATACTCAACACCGTACGCAAACCCCCACACATACCTGTATACGCTGTCCCAAACAAAACTGTATCGCCATACCCCACCCAAAAACACTGCATACCCCATACACACACCCCCGTTTCCCCCTACGCACCACACACACTCTGTAATCCCCCACACAACACAACACAAAACACCACTGCCGACCAGCCTTTTTTGCCGGGGGACCACCAGACAGCAGAAAGGGGGGGGTGGGGGGTTTTTGGAAAAAGGGGCAAAGAAAAAAACAAAACGGGAAAAGGGCGCCAGGGGAAAAAGAGAGGGGGTAGGGGTGAAACACATTGGGGCGAGATTCTCAAAACTGCAAAAACCTGCCCCCCTCGTGACTTACCAAACCCCCCCAGCGAAGGGATTGGCCTCCATTAGTACTATATATAATGATGTGTCAGATGTTTTTTAAAAATTTATTCCTGGGGGTTTTTATTTTTAAAAATTTTAAAACCCCCCAAAATTCCCGTTCATTTTTTTCTTTGAGGGATTTGGGGTTTTTTTTTTTTAAAATTTTTCTCTTAAAAACTCCGTAACTTTTTTTTGTTCTGCCCCCTTTATGGTTTTAATGCTGAGGTTTTGTAAAAGGCCAAGTCACATAGGGAAAATACGGGGGGTGTATGCAATAAAAATCGCTTGCACTCGAACCAATGGTTAATCTATGGGGGGCTGATAAAGCCTATTTTTCCCGGGTTTCCTTTTTTTGTGCGAGAAAAAACACAGCATGCACTTTTTGCATCGTATTAGGCTGAGACTCGCCAATGCAAGTCTAGGGGGGCGAGCAAAAAAAAATTTTCACACAGACACACTTGTATTTTGGGGGAGAAATACCAGATTTTCTCCGGTCAAAAGGAAAAAAGCATTAGGCTTTGAGGGAACTTTGGCTGCAATTTGATGGAACCAAAACAAAAAAAACGGGAAAAAAAAGCCCCTGGTTTCCCCCCTCTGTCTTTGTAATTAACGTCAAATGCTCTGGGTTTGGGGCCAAGGAGGGCCAAAATATGGGCCCAAAGGGGAAAACGCCCCTAGCGGACATGCACGAAAAGGGGGGGCCCGGGCCTTCTGAAACCCCGTGTTCCCGGATTATAAAAAAGGTCTCGGGGGGGAAAAACCCAAAATTATAATTACAAAAAAACAAAAGTGTATAGTAAAAAAATAAAAAGTGTGCAAATAATATTCCATTTCCCTTTGGGTTATTGGTGTCAAAATTTTGGGGCCCCTTTTTTTCATTTAACCCTTGCAAAGTTTTAAAACCCTGAAAAGTTTAAAAATTTGGAATTTAAAACCCACATTGTTTGTTTTAACACTTATGTTTTGTCTTCATTTATGAGGATGGGGAAAAAGTTGGCACGATGTAGGGACCAATATGGGGTTGGGGGGACAAAAAGGGGCCCCGGGAAGGGGGGGAAAATTCCCAAAACCCAAAAACATCTTTTTTTAACAGGCTAAATTTTTTCCTTTTTTTAAGGATCTGAGACGAAAATGCATCCCTTTTAAAAACAGCATTCTAGCATGCGGTTTGGGGTTAAATATTTTATTTTTTTCCTTTTTTTAAAAAAGGGCACCGACTAAACCCCTTTCAGAGGGGGAAGGGGTTCCAAATCAGAGGTTGTGATAGATCCGTGGGAAGGGTGGAAGGGGGGGGCCCCCATTTTCCCCCCCCCTTCAGCAGCAAAAAAAAAAAAAAAATTAAAAACTTTAATTTTTGATTTTTGTTTTGTTAAAAGGGGGTTTTTGGAAAATTTTTTCTTTAAAAATTTTAAAACAGATGGCAGAAATTTTAAACCACACACAAAAAAAATCTAAAAAAAAATTTTTTTAAAAAAAAAAAATAAATAATCACTACATAAAAAAGGGGCTTCTCTTCCCAAGGAGTGGGGTTTCCCAGGGGTAAACAAAATGGGGGTGAAACATCAGGGTTTTTAGCCCGGGGCTAAAGAGGGGGGGAATTTAAAATGGGGAAATTTGGGAGCACAAATTTTTTTGGAACACAACTTCGTAAAAAAATCAGATGAGGATGTCAGTATTCTGCTGAAAGGGGGAAGGATCACAATGTAAATCCCCAAAATTTAAAAACTTGTTTCACAAAACTGGTGCTAAATGGGACTTGCCATTACCCCACAAAGAATCCCAAAAAGGGCCCCCCCCCCGGGGTTTTGTGCACGGGGTAGGGTATGTAAAATATTTTGGCCATTTGATCATCCCTCACGGGTATGGCCCATATTTTTTTGTGTTAATTGGAAAGCCCCTCTCCAACCATCACAGAGCCCCAAAAAACCTTTGCAGGGGCCTGGGGCTGACGTGGTGGTGGTAGGTTAACTGATTATTGGACACCCCCCAAACCCATAAGGAAGTTTAAAGGGACTTGGGTCTCCAGTTCTTCCAAGGCCCAATATCCCCAAATTTTTTTAAAATTGTAGTCACTGTCAACCGGGCCCCCAAAACCCCTACAAAAAAATTTGTATCTAATTGAAAAAATTTTTGGACCCGGGTTTTGGGGCTTACCCCACAGGAAATGGTTTCCCCCCCAGGGTCCAATACAGTTGGGAAACTGGCATTTTGTCTCAAATCCTCGGGCTTTCGAAAACCCGTTGGCATTTTGGTTTTTTAGGTAAACACCCTTTTTTAGTCAGGGGCCATATCTAGAAAAATAATGGGGCTTCCCCGGAGGGGTTTTTTTTCCCAAAAAAAAAAAAATTTTAAAACAGCGCTGCATAGGCAGCCCCGAGGAAAGGGAACTAAAAAAAACAAAAAAAAAAAAAAAATACCAATTAAACTTTTTTTAAAGTATACTAAAAAAAAAAAACCCCTGGCTTTTCAAAAATTAAAAACATACAATGGTTTTTGGGTTTGCAAGTCCCTTTTTTGTGAATGAAAAAAATGTGGTATTTTTAAATTTTAAAAAAAAAGGGGGACAAAAAAAAAGGTAAAAGGGGGACAAAAAAAGCAAGGTGAAAATAAATGCCCCTCAACATAAGGGGGAAGCATAAATTTAAAGTAAGGGAAGGCGCTCCTCTGCAGAAATATACATCCGCACCCCTTTTCCCTTTTAAAGGGGACCCCAGGGTCAAGTTCCAGCAGAATGTCAAAGTTTGCATGGCACCCCAAAAAGGAAAAACTTTCCATGGATACTCAGAGAGCTTAGGGGAGGAAATTTTTTTCTTGTCACCGTTGCCTCAAAAAAATTACCCATTTTCGTCCCCCTCCGATCACAATCCCCAGGGTATGGGGGCCCCAAGGCTTTCGGACAAAACCCTTTGGGAAAAAGCACCAGTTTAAAATAGTGTTAAAAAATGGTTTCAACATGTTTTTCAAAAAATAGAAAACAAAACACAAGCGGGGGACTCTACCCCAAGTTTTTAGGCTGACACCTGTTGAAGGCAAAAATGGGGTTTTATGATGTGATTAAATTTAAATTTTTAGGACTAAAAACCCCGGGTTTTTTTAAAAAACCCCTTTTTCCAAGGGGGGTGAAAAATCCCCTAGGGGCACTGGTGCACACGGGTTTTGAATGAGAAAATGCACCCCCGATTCCAATGGGGACAAAAGAACACTCTTAGGGGCCCTTGTGCGATTGTTTTTTTGGGAAAAAAGGACCATTTTTTTACATTGTTGGGGCCCAGTCAAAAAACCCCACTAACTGGCGTGGGAATTTTTTCCCAAAAAATTTTTTAAATGACTTTTTGGGGAAGGGAAATCCTTCAAAAAAAATTTTCCTTTTTTAAATTTCGGGGGGCTCTTTAGAAGATTCATTTTTTCACAAATGTTTGAAAATCAGTGCAGGCTGGGGGTTTGGGTTTTTTTCCCACCTTGGATTGAATAAAATTACCGTAATACCGGTATAAGCCAATTTTTTAGACCTTTTTTCGTGCTAAAAAACCCCCGGCATCCCACGGTATGGGGGAAAAACCCCCGGGGGGGGGGGATGCCGGGAGGGGCCGGTGGCTGGGATCAAATCCCCCCTCTCCGTGCCATCGTGGGCCCCGCAACTGCGTTCTCCCGGGTTTCCCCGCAGCTTCCCGGGGGGGGTTTCCCCGAGCTTTTCGCACTGACGGTGATGAAATTTACGTTTCTTTAAAGGGGCATGTAATTTGGACGGAGCCACTCCCATGGGCGTGGCCCCCCTTTTTTAGGGCCCCCTTTAAAAAGGCGGTTTTTTAAACCCCGGGTCAGTGCTGGAGGGGCCCTGCGGGGGAAAAGGGGGAAAAAAGCGGGGTTGGGGGCGCTCAGCGAGGGGCCGGCAGGGGGAGTATGAGGAGGGGAGGAAAAGGGGGCCCGGGAAAACGGACGGGGGGGAGAATTTGGACGGGGAAAGCAAGAAAAGGGGGGGAAGCGGGCGGGGCGGGGGAAGCATGGGGGGGAAAAGGGGGGGGGGAACGGGGGGTGGGGGAAGAGGGAAAGCAGGGGGGGGGGGGGGTCGGGGGGGGGGGGGAAGCGTGGAGGGGAGGGGGGGGAAACTGGGGCGGACAGGGGAGGAGGGGCCCGAGGAGCACGGAGCAGGGGGGGGGAGCCCGGGGAAAAAAAGGGGGAGCAAAGGCTGGAGGGGGGGAAAAAGGAGAGGGGGGGGGGCCAGGAGGAGGGATTTTTATACCCCGGCTTATACCAGTAAATTTTTTTTCCGTTTTTTGGGGGAAAAAAATTGGGGGGGGTGGTTATCAGGGCGGTTAAAAAGAGTATATACGAATTAAATTATAAAGGGGAAAAATGTCCCAAAAAAAAAAGTACTTGAAATGTAACTTTAACAAAAATATTTATTTTTGTTTTTTTTTAAAAAAATTTTTTGGGGGTTCAAAAAATAAGAATTTTATGCATTTTTATTTCTTTTTTCTTCCTTTTATTTTATTGCAATTAAGCACTGAATTTTTAGTTCTTGAATTCAAAAAGGGAAAAGTTAATGTTTTTTATAAGAATTTACATGCTTTTGGCCCGGGGTTACCCCTTTTTAACCCCCTATTTCCGAAATTACAAAAGTGCTCTAAGCCCCCCTTTGGGAAATTATGTTTCCCCCAACCATTTTAACACCCAAGATTGAAAAAACATGAAAAAAGTGTATACAGAAAATGAATGTTTTTTCCTTTTTAGGAAACTTATGTTTTTAAAAATTTTTACTTTTTTTCTATTCCCCCAAAAAATTTTAGTTTTTTTTTAAAATTAAAATCATTTTTTGATAATTGGAAATTTGGACCCCTTGAAATCTCCCCCCGCGTGCACACTAGACTCTGCTCTGCCCCCCCGGGGGGTTTAGTCCCTGCGCAGAGCCCCCCACGGGGTGGAAAAAAGGGCGGCTTTGCTAGAAGATGGGGGGGCCGAACTGGACCCCGACCCAATTGGGGCCCCCGGGGGGGGGACCCCCCTGGGGGAATATTATAATTTGGGTTTTTTTTAATTTTTAGGTGACCCTCGGGGGGGGTTTTTACAGCATTCCAGAAAGTGTAATTAAAACCCTGATGGGTGGGCCGCTCTGGGCAAAAAATTTTGGGGGGCGATTTCCCTTTTTAAAAAATTGCAAGAGGCACCCGTCTTTTGGGACGCCACAAAGGCAGGAATGGAGGACATGAGAGCTTAAAAATTTTCGTGGTTTTTTCCCCAAGCTTTTAAAAACAATTGGTAATACTTAGAGGTGGGCATCTGCCTGGGTTTTTAAGGCAATCCATAAATTGTGGGGGAAAACGGGCCCAAAATTCATTTTTCCCCGGGCCCCCACGGGGCCCCTTTCCCCCCTTTAATTTTGAAAAATTGATATGGAAAGGGGTTGAAAAAATTTTGTCAGTGAATTCTTTCCATTTAATTTTTTACAAAAATGACTTTTTGGAAAAAACCATTTTTGGTCAACCCCATAAAGAGAAAATTTTTTAATTTACAAAATTTCCCAAAAATCTCCCTTTACCCGAAAAAATTTGTTTGCTTGTACTGCTAAAATTTTTCCCCCCAAAAAAACATTTCACGGATATACAGTCTTTTCAATGACGGGCGTGAAAAACATTTTATCCTTATAAAAGTTCTGCTTGTTGCTCTAAGGCGGGGGGGACACTTGCCAGAATCTCACAAAGTCTCACCCTCAATACCTTATACTGCCCCCGGGGGCCGGGACCCCAAAAAATGCAGGCATAGAAATAATGCACCACACCTATGGCCCGAGTGCCCGGGGAAGTCCCGGGTTTCAGGGTGTGAGACCGGGAGTTTTTCGCTTTTTTACCCCGGGGTAAGGCAGTTTTCCCCCCAAATCAAGGAAATTCAAGGGGAAATTCCCCGAAGACATGATCGTTGGTGGTCTTGAGGACCGGAGTTGGGGGGAAAACCCCCCTTTGGGGGATGAGTGAGGTAAAATGAGCCCGTCTAGGAAGTCATTTGGGAAATTGCGGGCCTTTTTTCCTTTTTCTTGCCTTCGTGATGCCTTAGAGAAATTTTGGCGGTTTTTTGTGGGGGAACAGGAAAAGGGTACCAAAAAAAGTAAAAATTTGCCCCAAAGTGGTGTTATATGCTGGCAAAAAGCTATTTTTTAGTACTCATTTAAAAAACGTGACTACCAGTAAAAATTTTTGGGGGAAATTTTTTGGGTTTTTGGTTAAAATTGGATAAAATTTAAAATCCCCCCGTAGGTTGCGGGGATTGGGCAAGCTAACAGTTTTTTCCCATTGGAATGTATATCGTTATTTAATAGGGAAATTTAAGTTATAAAAAAAAAAAATTTTTTTAAAAAAGCTAAACTTGCCCCTTGTTGAAAAATTTTAAATTTAAAAAGGAAATATATGGTAAAACCCCCCCATCAGTGGGGATCACTTTGATCTAATTTTAATTGGTATGGCCCCCTTCAGCTTTTTTTTTGGGCTTCCAATGCCACAAAGGGGGCCCCCAAAATATTTTTTTGGGAAAAGCCCTTTTTTTTTGGGGGGAAAAGAGGAAAGGGGGATTGGGGGGGGAAAAAAAATTTTAACCCCCAAGCAAAGGGGGAAAAAACAAATGGAGGTTTGCCAGTTCCTCCCCTGAGCTTTATTTTATTGGACAGTTGCAAAAACCGAATGGGACGAGCGGGGAAAATATAAGAAATGAGCAAAAATTTTTTCCCCTTTTAGTCAGTAGATATCCTAAATCCCTTTGAAAAAAAAATTTTTAAAAAAGATTAATGGAATTTTTTTGTGATTCCCGGGGTCTGAGGGAAAAAAAAAATTTTTTTTGCATAAAGTAAAAAACCAAATTTTAATTTATTTGGGAAAAAACCCCTGGCTCCGGGGTTTAAAGGGGTTTTTAAAAGGGCTTGTTTGGGGGGTTGCAATAAAAAGGGTTTGGTGGGTCTCTAAAACCCCATTGAAGAAATAGCATTGACAGGGGGATCTGCCCAAAAAGATTTTGATCTCACTTCTAACCAATTTTTTAAATACTTTAATTACCATCCCCCTGCCTTTTTAAAAGGAAAGGGTGGCAGAGCTCGGGGGTTTTTTGATTTTTCCCTACTTTTGCTTGGGGGGGAAATATGGGGGGAGGTCCAGATGTTTCCCCCCAAATGATTTTTAAAAAATTTGGAGAAATTATAAAAAAGGGAAAACCCCCCCCAACATTAGGAAAAAAGGGGAAAGGGGAAAAACTATCTGATTGAATGGAAAGGGCAGGGGGGTATTAAGTATTTTCAATAACTCTACAAAAAAAAAAAAGGGGAAAATGTTTATTTTATTTAATTTTCCCCCCTTCGTTCAAGTTTGGGGCCCCCGGATTTTCCCCCCTTTTTTAAACATTTAAAAAAAAAGAGTGTGAAGATCCATTCAGGGGGGCACCCACCATGAGGGGAATTGGGGCACTTGCCCCCAAACGGCCGTGAATCCCTGAAGAAAAGGGGCAGCAAATTTTTTTCCCCGCATGGCTTGGTTTGCCTGTTGCGGGTCTCTACCCCCGGGCCTGTTTTGGGTCCCCGGGGGGAGGAGTCGGTGGGACATGATCAGGGGCCAGTGTATGTAGAACTCGCTGTGCTGGGGTCATGGGGGATGGGGGAATTTTTTGTGTGGGGTCAGGGGGGGTTTTAAAAGGGAGGATGTCCGAGCTGTGTGTGTAAAAGGGAGCGGGGAGGGGGGCCCGGGGGGGTTGGGGGCGGGAAGGTTGGGGGGGGGGCACCGGGGTAGGGGGGTGTGGCGAAAGGGAAAACCGGAAAAAGGGGAAAAGGGGGGGACCCTGTGTAGGGGGGCGGGGGGACCCCTGGGGTTTAGGTTTTTGGGGGCGAGCGCGTGTTTGTTAGGGGAGCTGAGGAGTGCGGGGGAAAAAAAGGGAAAAACCCCCCAAAAATTTGGGAAAACTATGAATTGCAGTCCCCCAAATAACCACCGAACTAGGGGGGACCCCTGGAGGTTCCTTTTTTGGTCTAGACCCTCGCACAGCCTGAAAAAAAACTCCCAAAAAAAAAGAAATGGGGAAAAAAATTTTCCCCCGGGGCAAAACCCCCAAAAAATAAAAACCCCCCCCAAAAATTTAAAAGGGGGTTTTTAAAAAAAGGGGAAAAATGACACAAAAAAAAAAAATGTATAGCAAACCGGGGGCCCCAAATTCTAAATAAAAAAGGGGGAAGGGTACTTACGCATCTAAAAAACCTGAAAAAAACCAACTCTCCCCTTTTTTAAAATCACCCGAGATCAACGACCTCTACCACCAAATTTTTGTTCTCGGGGGGGAACAAAAACAAAAAAAGCAGCCACTAAAAAAAAACTGGAAAAAAAAAAAAAAAAACATCGGAAAAATTTAGAGGGGGAAAACCCCCGGGGGGGGGGCCCCGGGAAAGGCCCCCCCCAAAAGTGGGAGGACAAAATGCAAAAATTTTAGGAAAAAAAACAAAAAATAAAAATTGCTTATTGATAGCGGAGATGCAGGAAACCCAACACAGGCAAAAGGGGAAGGAAAAAGGGTTTCAGCCAAACAAAATTTATCCCCGGGAAAAACCAAAAAAAAAAGCTCCCTTAATAAGCCCCAAACAGAACACCGATTTTCCCCCCCCTCCAATCCTCAAAAGACCCCTTGTAACCCCCAGGGGGCCTCTGCTAAAAAAAATCTCAAACCCATTAAAACAGTCGTGTGAGGAGGGGTTTTTGGGGGTGGGGTGCGTGTTTGAGGTGTACGGGGCAGAGCCGGGTGTAGGGGCATACAAAGTGGAACCCTGTGTTACGAGGTGTGCGGAGACGAGGTCGGTGTATGGGGGGGAAAAAGTTAGGAAATAGGTTTTTCAATTAAAAAATAAACCCATTTTTACCAAAGTCGGGTTTGGGCTGAGAAAAACCCCGACCATAGCGTGAGGGGGCCTTGCGGTCGTCGACCCAAGGCCAAAGTCGTTTTTTCCCAAAAGCTTGCAGGTCCTTTTCTCAGCCAATGAGAAAACACGAAAACTGTGGGCAACGAATGACATGGGGGGGGCCCCCAACACTTGAAAAAGGGGAATTGCATGATTGGTTGTTTTGGGTTTTAGCCACAGTGGTTAAAACCCCCGCCCGCCGCCCCCCTTTTACTTTGCCGGGGAAAAATAGGGGGGGGGTTTCTGCTGCTGTTTCCATAGGGAGAGCGTTAGGGGGGGAAAAAAAAAATTTTATTTTTGTTTGGTCAAAAAGGGTTGTGCGTACATTATTTGCGTAAAGGGGGGGTTTTGTTGGGGGAGCAGCGCGGCTTTTTGGTTCCCCCCCGTGAAAGGGGGGAATTTCTTGTGTGCAGCGCAGAGTGTTTAAATTAGGCTCCCCGCAAGTAAAGGGGGGGGGGTTTTTTGGGGGCAGCCAAAACTGATTTTTGGGCGCTGCTAGCGTATTGCTGTGTGTACACGCTGTGCAATGCTTTTTACACATCCCTAAAAGCACTAAAATTTTTATTTTTTTTTTTCCTTGACTTTTCGGCTATTTTTTTTCCCCCACCGATTAAACTGTAGCTCCACACCACACCTTTTACCTGCGGGGGAAACCCGGACAAAAAAGGCTGATATCGTTGTAAACCCCGGAAAAAATTACGGAGATTTAATTTTCCCCAAACCAAATACAGTGGTTCTTTGAAACGTACGTTTTCTCCCCCTTTGTTTTACGGTCAAATCCATACTGAGGAGCGTCTGTGGGGGACCCCGGGGAAAAAAATTTTGGGAAATTTTAAAATTTTTTTTCCCCAAAACACTGACAGTATACAGCGGGCCCCTTCTGATACAGTAAACTTTTTTTTTTAAAATTTTTTGGTCAAATCCATACTGATTTCCGTGGGCTGTGATTTACCGGAAAAAAATACGGAGATTTAAAATTCCCCCCAAAACTTTACAGCGTCGCTTGGGATACATACATTTTTTGTTTTTCGATTTGGTCTTTCCTAATGACCCTTTAGCTCTGTGTTTTTCGGGAAAAAAATTTTCGGAGTTTAAAAAAAACCCCCAAACACTTTTACACTTTTTGCTTCTGTACATTATTTCTTTTTCTTTTTTATTTGGTTGATCCAAATGACCCCTTTGGGGTTGTGTCGATTGGAAATATTACGGAGTTTTAAAAAACCCCCCCAAACTGTATAAGCGTCGCTTCTGATACAGTAACTTTTTTTGGTTCATATTCGGGGTTAATCCATACTGACTGTGGGGGCTGTGGGGTTTCCCCGGGAAAAATATATACGATTTTTAAAATTCCCCCCAACCTGTATACAGCTGTTTTGCTTTGCAACCCTTTTTCTATTTTTTATTCTCGGTGATCCAATGAGCCGTGAAGTCTGTGTCTGACTCGGAAATATATACGGAGATTTCGTTACCCCTCATTTTAAAAAATTTAAACCGTTGTGAACAGTACCCTTTTGGCAAAAATCCCCCCCCACCCCCATTTAAAAGTGCCATTGACACGGGAACTTTGGGGCCAGGTGAATTTTTGGGGGGGACTGCTTTTTTATTCGGGTTTAAAATCAGGGCTTACCCTTTGGGAGCTTTTGGTGTGATTTTGAAAAAAAAGGGAATTTAAAATTTTTTTCAAAAAACAATATATATTTGTATTGTAAAAAAGCCCCTTTTTTTAGCTTTTTTTTTTTTTGAAAAATCCTTTACTAGCCTGTGAGCGTCTGTGTTCTCCCAATTTAGGATTTTTAAATATTGTAAAAAACCCCATATTACGGGTTTTGGGGGTGTACAGTACCCTTTTTAGTTTTTTAGTTTCCCCGGTTAATCCATACTGAGCCTGAAAGTTTTTGTTGTTCTGGGAAAAATATTCGGAGTTTTACAACCCCCCCAGACTGCCCCCAGTTTAATTTTCTGATCACCCCCCTTTTTTCTTCTTTTTTTTTTTGGCTAATCCATGGGGGCCCCTGTGAGGTTGCTTTTTCCCCCCGGAATATTAAAGAGATTTAAAATTACCCCCAACACTGTATCCAGTGACGTTTATACAGTACACTTTTTCAAATTTTTATATTCTGGGGTGATCCATACGAGCCTGTCAGAGTTTGTCATCGGGAAAAATTTTTAACAGAGTTTTTACAATTCCCCCTAGACTGAACCCGGCTTTTACGTTGTGATACAGTCCCTTTTTGGCAGAAAGTCCCCTCCCCCCCCACATTTAAAAAGGGGGGTGTATCATTGACCGGGAAAACATTGGCCCAATTGGATTAATCTTCGGATCTGTTTTTTTTTTTTGGGGCTAATCTTTTTGAGCTGTGAGTTTTCTTTTTGGGATCCTGAATATAAAAGGTTTTTTTCAATTTTTTTCACTATTACTATTATCCCCGGGGAACTGTTTACAGTGCCCTTTTTCGTTTTAAATTTTTGTTAAACATACGACCTGAAAAGCTGTTCGACTCCTAAAAAATATAAAAGAGTTTTAAAAAAATTTTCACTATACTATTTTTCCGGGGACTGGTAAAAATCCCCCTTTTTCTGCTTTTTATTTTTGGGGCAAAATTTTTTTACTGATCCTGAGAGGCATTTTCCCAACTCTTGAAATTATACGGAGTTTACATTTTTTCACTATACTATATACACCGGGGATCTGGTGAAAAAGCCCCTTTTTCGCTTTTTATTTTTGAAAAACCATACTAGCCTGTGAAATCTGTGTTGACCCTAAAATAAAAACGGGATTTACAAATTTTCATAACTATAATACCCGGGGGATTGGTGATACAGTCCCCTTTTTTTATTTTTTTCTATTCCTTTTAACCCCTTGACCTGGAGCTCTGTTTTGATCCTAAAATTTAAAAACGGAAAAAAAATTTAAATCCCTAACTGTATACAGTGTACGCTTTTGATACATCCCCTATATTGCGGGGACTTTGGTATTTTCCCCAAAAAAGAAAAAATATGGGGGGGAAAGGCGCGGACTGGGGTGGGGGGCCCCCTGGTTATGATGGGGGGGGGATGCATCTGCGGGGAAATGCCAAAAAACAATAGCCCCCAACAGGGGGGGTTTTTTACCTCTTTATTTCTGGCTCAAAAAGGCCGGGAAAAGGGCCCCCTTTTTTCTGGGGTGGTTTTTAGGGGTTTTTAAAACGGGCTTCGGGGAACCCGGGGTTTTTACTTACTTTTCCGAAACAGCCCCACTTTGCCTGTTTTTTGTTTTTTAAAAAAAAGAAAACACTGAGTCATAAGTGCGGGGCGGTTCGGAACAAAACCTTTCCTTTTTTCCCTTTTCCCCCCCCCCAAAAAAAAAAGAAGGTTTCAGCGGGCCACACTTCGATTACCCCCGGAGTTCTTTTCACTTTCCATGTGGGTTATCAAGTAAAAACCCAAATTCCCCCGCCCCAAAAGAATTGACATGGAGTCCCACTGATAAAACCCCCCTGCTAATGTTTTTCCCCTGGACTTGCCCCCAAGGGCACGACTTCCCCCCGCATTTTATGACCCCGAAACTGAC
>JARQOD010000004.1:311879662-311945304 GCA_033576555.1 Oophaga sylvatica
GAATGGGTATCGCCGATACCCAAAAAGTATCGGCGATACCCAATACCGATACCGGAAATCCAATGCAAGTCTATGGGACAACAATATCGGAATTAAAAAAAAAACATTCTTGCCTTGTAGGTTAATTGTACATGAAGCTAAACAACAAAGAGTAATGTAGAATGTATAGGGGGAGGTGGAGGAGACATTAAAGGCATAGATGTTTAACCCAATCAAATGGAATAGCAGGAATACTTTTTTTTTTAAAGACGTTCGTATTGACAAAGAAATTGACTATGTTGTTAATCTTTTTTCTATTTTGGCACATATGTATGTTTCACAACTTCCATGCTCTTCACCTTTTTTACTTATGCCACACTTTCTCCTTCATGATCTTCAGCAGCATCATCTTTTTCATTAAATTATTCTTCATCTTCACCTTATTTATCTTCTTCTTAAACTTCTTGCTATTCATCTTTTTGTTAACATTACTCATATTATTCTTATTCAACTATTATTCTTCATCATATTCAACTTCTTCATCTTCTTCCTATTCATATTCTTCATCATATTCTTATTTGTGACACACATTCCTGTAGTTGTAATCTGTAAAAGTTTGAAGATTTCATCCTTCCGTTCTTGCTGGCACAAAACATTTAAATTACAACAGTATTTGTCCGCGTTCAGTTTAGCCTCCAGCAGCAGGCATTTTCCAGGGGCACCACGAGGAGGAACGGACTCACCCCCATACACTGCTTAGTCTTCTTCTGCTTATAATTTAGAGCATATATTTTGCTCTTAATTTTGGTCTTATACTTAATGTTCTTCTGCTTTTTGATCTTCTGCTTCTTGTTCTTCTGTCTCTTGTTCTGTATCTTGTAGTTTGTCTCAATCTTCTTTGTCCTGTTGGTGATCTTCTGGGTAATCTTTTATTTCTTCTTTGTGATGGTGATCAGGTTCGTTGTCTTGATGGTCGTCGTCCTTGGGGTCGTCTTCATCCGGGTGGTCTTCAGGGTCGTCTTCAGGGTCGTCGTCTTCAGGGTCCTCGTCTTCAGGGTCCTCGTCTTCGGGCTCGTCGTCTTCTTCGGGGTCGTCGTCTTCTTCGGGGTGTTTTTCAGGGTCGTCGTCTTCAGTGTTGGAGATCCAGAGTGATTACCCAAAAAAACATTTCAAAAATCTTCAACTTGGAAATGTAGCTGAAGGTACAAGAAGGCTGAGTAACTTCCGACAACCAGCTGATGGTACTGGAACCCGGACGGGTATCAGATGGTACAAGAGACAATGGAAGTAATGAGGACCAGCTGACTGTGCTGGAACCCGGAGGGGCAGCAGAAGGAAAAGAGCCAATGGCACAACCGAGGACCAGCTGACGTTACTGGGACACGGTTACTAAGCAGGAGGTACCTGTGCTCCAAAGCACTACCAAGGACCAGCAGACGTTGCTGGAACTCGGATACCGAGATGGAGGCACCTAGGCCAAAGGCACTGCGGAGAACCAGCTGACGGTACTGGAACCCGGACGGGTAGCAGAAGGTACCCATGAAAATTTAAGTTGACAGGCCACGAGCCGGCCGCAGTTACCGAATCCACAGTCCTACAGTGGGTGATTGTCCTATTGTCACAACGGAAACAGCCTTTATTTACATATCCCGCAGCACACATAGGAAGCACCTAAACTGCAGGCACCATAGAGTCGGCTAACCCGACCGCAACACGACAGGACAACTTATTGGAGGCTAAGTGACGTTGACACTGACAGGAAACAGCTGGCGTGCTGTAACCAGTCTGGGCAGGAGTGAGCACCCGTGCCAATATACACTTCCGAGCACCAACTGGCGGTGTTGGAGCCCAGGGTTGAGATGAGAACAGGGTGGAGGCGCAGACTTTTTGCCGTTCACACAGCAGGGGATAAGCTGACATTACTGAACCCAGTAACACAGGAGCAAGTGTTGACTGTGCAAACAGCACTTCCGAGCACCAACTGGCGGTGTTGAAGCCCAGGGATGAAGGAGAACAGGGTGGAGGCAGCAGGACTTTTTGCCGTTCACACAGCAGGGGAACAGCTGACATTACTGAACCCAGTAACACAGGAGCAAGTGTTGACTGTGCAAACAGCACTTCCGAGCACCAACTGGCGGTGTTGGAGCCCAGGGTATGAGAGGAGAACAGGGTGGAGGCAGCAGGACTTTTGCGTTCACACAGCAGGGGAACAGCTGACATTACTGAACCCCAGTAACACAGGAGCAAGTGTTGACTGTGCAAACAGCACTTCGAGCACCAACTGGCGGTGTTGGAGCCCAGGGTTGAGAGGTGACGGGGTGAGGCTAGTCAGGACTTTTTGCCGATTTCACACAGCAGGGGAACAGCTGACATTACTGAACCCCAGTAACACAGGAGCAAGTGTTGACTGTGCAAACAGCACTTCCGAGCACCAACTGGCGTGTTGGAGCCCAGGGTCAGAGGATGTAAATAACAGTGATTTGCACTTGTTACGTTGCAATAAACATGAGGATACTCAAAAAAGGAAGATAACATTACTAACCAGTAAATGGAGATGATTTTGACTTGCAAACAGCACTTCGAGCACCAATGCGTGTTGAAGCAGGATTGAAAAAATAAACAGCATACTTCTGTCTTAACAAGCAATGCAAACCAAAAAGAGAAATTTTGGTAATAATACAAACGTATATAAATAAAGAATTGACAAAATAAACGCATACATTAACATGTCTAACAGCAATGCAAACCAAAAAAAATTTTGGTAATGAATTGATATACGGTTTTAAATAAAAGCATACAAGTACATTTCAGAATACATTAATGATGGATAAGTAACAGTATGTACACCTGTTATATTGTATAGACAATGAATGTAGGACTTAAAAACATCATCAGCATTACAAGTTATCTGTGACATCCAAAAAAAATTTCGATTCGGTGAATAATGTCACTAAACCGTTTCTACAAATATATAAAATCTCCATCATGTAATACTCATAATATGGGCCAATAATCATTTTTATGAACAAATATAACCTTTAAAAAGTGCATAGTACATAGTGAAAATTGCTATTTATGCCTAACTGTGGACTTGCAAGAATGACAACGGATAGATAAGGTATATATAGATGAGACTGCATAGCCACAGATGGTGAATGTCGATCTAATACTGTACCTCAATAAAGTGTGCGGCACTACTCCAGATCTTTTTTCATATAGCTTTATAAACAGGGTACGTGCATGTATGCTTGCGCCTTTGTTTGGACGCACAGACTGTCTTTGTGCTGTCACGCGTTGGGTAGTGGAGCGTCTGTGCGTCTTATGACGCAGACTAACATTCACGTTGCGCATCGTTCATCATGCTAGCGTACCGACAACACAAAGCCGTTGTCATGACAGCTTTACTCAGTAAACATGCACCTATGATGAAACATACACGCATGTGCCCTATTAGAGAAGAAGCTACAAGAAAAACGCGTGTGAGGTGTGCCGCAGCCTTTTTTTAAGGTACAGTATTATATCGGCATTGTACAGGTGTCCTATTCAGTCTGATAACTAGATCTCATTCACCTTTTCTATCACTTGTCGTTGTTTCAGCACCACTTGCAGGTATATATTTTGCTATTGTCACTATGCACAATTTTCTTTTTCGAGGTAATGCCTGATTTGTGGCCCTGATTATCAGGATTACATGATGGACCTATATGATATGAGGTGTAAAATTGTTAATTAAATATGTATATTTTTGAATGACACAAATATAAGTTATGATGAGGAGGATTAGTCCTACATCCATTGTTTGCACTATATTAGAGGTGTACATCACGTTCCTTACGCAACAATGGATTATTAAATTTACTTGTATGCCTTCATTTAAAACCCGAGAACACTGAAGGCTAACCTTCGCACTGCAGCTGTTGTCAAAGTTCAACCCACATTATGCACTTCCAACCTTGCAGCATTTGAGTCATGATGTGAGTTGGATTTTTCAAAGTACTGGAGTGACAAGGTTCGCCATCAGTACCCTATAGCATAAGTTGGCTTTTGTGTTTGCATTTGTGTTGGACATGTGCATATCTGCAATAATATGTTCAAATTTGTTAGTTACAGATTTGTGCCAAAGACTAATCATTTTATGGTTGTAAAGGTGCCTTTCACTCGTTTACAGCATTAAAATAATGGTTTAGCCTCATATGTATGTGTAGCACTAGCCACTTTGACTTGTCATGTTGTTTTCAGCATGTGTAGGTAGCAGTTATTATTGCCGGACACACAGCAGGGGAACAGCAGGCGTTACTGAACCCCACAAACACATCAGCGATTGTTATGATCTGTGCATCCAACACTTCCGAGCAGCAACTGGCGGTGTTGAAGCCCAGGGTCAAGGAGGGTGTAGGCAGAGGCCTAGTATGATCTGGTGTAAGTTGATTTTGAGGTAGCATGAATTTTTGCCAGACACACAGCAGGGGAACAGCAGGCGTTACTGAACCCCACAAACACATCAGCGATTGTTTGATCTGTGCATCCAACACTTCCGAGCAGCAACTGGCGGTGTTGAAGCCCAGGGTCAAGGAGGGTGTAGGCAGAGGCCTAGTATGATCTGGTGTAACGTTGATTTTGAGGTAGCATGAATTTTTGCCAGACACACAGCAGGGGAACAGCAGGCGTTACTGAACCCCACAAACACATCAGCGATTGTTATGATCTGTGCATCCAACACTTCCGAGCAGCAACTGGCGGTGTTGAAGCCCAGGGTCAAGGAGGGTGTAGGCAGAGGCCTAGTATGATCTGGTGTAACGTTGATTTTGAGGTAGCATGAATTTTTGCCAGACACACAGCAGGGGAACAGCAGGCGTTACTGAACCCCACAAACACATCAGCGATTGTTTTGATCTGTGCATCCAAACTTCCGAGCAGCAACTGGCGGTGTTGAAGCCCAGGGTCAAGGAGGGATGTAGGCAGAGGCCTAGTATGATCTGGTGTAACGTTGAATTTTGAGGTAGCATGAATTTTGCCAGACACACAGCAGGGAACAGCAGGCGTTACTGAACCCCACAAACACATCAGCGATTGTTATGTATCTGTGCATCCAACACTTCCGAGCAGCAACTAGCGGTGTTGAAGCCCAGGGTCAAGGAGGGTGTAGGCAGAGGCCTAGTATGATCTGGTGTAACGTTGATTTTGAGGTAGCATGAATTTTTGCCAGACACACAGCAGGGGAACAGCAGGCATTACTGAACCCACAAACACATCAGCGATTGTTTTGATCTGTGCATCCAATACTTTCGAGCAGCAACTGGCTGTGTTGAAGCCCAGGGTCAAGGAGGGTATTGAAAAAAAATATAGTTTTTGCCTTGTTACGTGGCACTTGGAAATGTATGTACTCAAAACAAGAAAAACTTAATCTTTACTAGGACAATAAAATGATGAATTTCAATTCCAAAAATAAAAGTAAACACCCTTAAAATATAAACGCATATAAGCACATGCCAACAAGAAATGGAACACCACACCACAAACAATTTATTTTTAAAAATATAGGGGTTGAAATGAATGAATACAAGTACATTTTTGTTTTTATTAATGATGCGTAAGGAACGGTATGTAAAACCATAATATAGTGCAGACAATGAATTTTGTAATAGAAAGCATCATCATTAAAATTTATAAGTGACAGTCACACACATTTAAATACTTTCATTTATGAAAATTGATACTTCGGACAGCATATAATACATGTCCAGCATGGACTCATTGATTTAATGACGCATTAATGTAATATGAAAAAAATTTTTAAAAATACAGCATGCATTGTCAAAATTAAAGTGTGTGCCTGCAAGTGGAGGTGAAACAAAGGCAACGGATAGCTAAGGTATATACTATGTCTGTATCAGACAGTGCATAGCCTCTGATGGCGAATGGGATGTCATACTGTAAGTCAATAAAGGCTGCGGCAGCACTCATGCACTTTTTGCTTTTACACTGTTGAAGAGGGGAAAAGCATGTATGTTTGCGCAAGGCTTTATCGGCCAACACTACCTTCCTACTGTCACGCGTAGGGTAGGGTAGCGTCTGGCTATTATATGACTCTCTCTAGCAGTGAGGTTACGCAGCGTTATTCAGCCGTAGGGCCGCAACAAAGACGACATCAGTAATGATTTACTGTCTAAACATCCACCTAGCAACGAAACAAGCACGTTCCCTCTTCAACAAGCTACAAGACAAACAAGCATGATGGGTGACGCTGTCTTTATTGAGGTACAGTATTAGATCGAGATTGTCCATGAGTAACTAGGCACTGTGATACCTATATACCATTATCAATTTATATCTGTTGTGGTTGTTTCAACAGCACTTGCAGGTATAACTACCTATTGTCAGTATGCATGATGCACTTTCTAGATGTAAAAAATTATTATTGCGCCTTATTATCAGGTCTAGATGCTGGCCATTTCATAAATGGTGTGTGAAGTTACAGTTGTCCTCAGTCTTATTATTTTAATATGTCTGCAGATATAGAACTCATGATGATGATGATGATGATGATGTTTATGATTCGTACAGCCATTGACTGCATTATGTTACCGGTCGAGATACCGTTCCTTAAGCAGCATTAATGGATAATGATGAAATGTACTTTTATGCATTCATTTCAAAAATAAACCCTATGTATTATTTTTGGTTACCATTTGTACTCGCCATGTGCATATATGCGCTGTGATGGCAAATTAATATTTGTACATTTTTCAGATTCAAAATTTATCATTTTAGGGCTGGAAAACTTTAATTTTTCCTGTTTTGAGCATAACAATCAGGGTGTCGGCTCTTCCCTATGTGGAGCAAGTTAGACAACTGTTGTTGTGTGCATGTGGAGGGAGCAGGAGACTTCTTGCCGGACACACAGCAGGGGAACAGCTGGCGTTACTGAACCCCACAAACATATCAGCGATTGTTTTGATCTGTGCATCCAGCACTTCTGAGCAGCAACTGGCAGTGTTGTAGCCCAAGAGTAGAGTTCAGGTGGTAGAAAGATGAACATAACAGGAGACATGGATAACGTTGCCAACCAGTTATTTAATCTGAAACGGACAGGCAAATTCAGGCGAGATCCATGCCTTGTTCATTTTCAGAAAAGTAAGCTGGTCTATATTATCGGAGGATAGTCGCATGCGACGGTCTGTTAGTACACACTGCAGCACTAAAGACACGCTCCGATAATACACTGGCAGCAGGGCAAGCCAGCACCTCCAATGCATACTGGCTAAGCTCTGGCCATGTATCAGCTTAGAGACCCAAAACTTGAATGGGGAAGAGCCATCTGGGAGTACAGTGAGAGGGCAAGACATGTAGTCTGTCACCATCTTACGGAAACGTTGCCTCCTGCTGACTGGAGCCGTCTGGGATGGTGTAGACATTTGTGGCGCTGACACAAAACTTCGCCACATTTGGAACATACTGGTCTTGCCCTGTGCAGAGGCGCTGCTTCTGCTCCCTCTTGTTGCAGAGCTGTCTCCACTGCCTCGAGCACAGAGCTGCTTTGTAAAGCAGTAGCAGCAGCAGTGCTCTCGGCTGGAATGGAGAACTTGATGGATTGCACCAGTGTGTCTTGGTACTCCCGCATTTTACGCTCCCGGTTCACGGTGTGATGAGGCTTTGTAAGTTGTCCCGGTAGTGAGGGTCTAGGAGGGTGTACACCCAATAATCAGACGTGGTGAGAATGTGGGCGATGCGGCGGTCGTTTCTCAGGCACTGCAGCATGAAATCAACCATGTGCTGCAGACTCCCAACTGGCCAAGAACGCTGTCCCCTGCAAGAGGCGTCATCTCTGCCTGATCTGTATCACCCCACCCTCGCTCTACATACTGACTAGAGCATTGTGTACCTCCCTCTGGAGCGATGTCTTCCTCCTCCATTGACTCCTCCTCATCCTCCTCACAAAGTGACCCCTGCCTAGCCCTTTGTGAGGAACCACGTTGCGCTGACTGTCCAGAAGGTGATGGAATTTGTGACTCCTCATCCTCCACCTCTTCCAAAACCTCATCCCTTAGTGCTTGCAGTGTTTTTTGAAGCAGGCAGATAAGGGGAACAGTCAGGCTGACTAGTGCATCATCTGCACTCGCCATCCGCGTTGACTCATCAAACGCACGCAAAACGTGGCAGATGTCCTTCATAGAGGCCCACTCAGTAGTGGTGAAGTGTGAACGGCGCAAATTGCGAGTTGATTGCGCCTGATGCAGCTGATACTCCATTACTGCTGGCTGCTGCACACACAACCGCTCCAACATATGTAAAGTGGAATTCCACCTGGTGGGTACGTCACATATGATGCGATGTTCAGGAAGGCGAAATCTGCGTTGCAGAGCTGCAATGCGCGATCTGGCCATGCTGGAACGTCGCAAGTGAGCGCACTATAGGCGGACCTTGTGCAGCAGTGCATCAAGATCCGGATAGTCCCTCAAAAAACTCTGCACGACCAAGTTGAGCACATGTGCCAGACATGGTATGTGAGTGAGGTTGCCAAGCCCCAGAGCTGCCACCAGATTTCGGCCATTGTCACACACTACCAAGCTGGCTGGAGATTCGCTGGCAAAAACCACACGTCGCTCTCCTGCTTTATGGCATTCCAGAGCTCCTGCGCTGTGTGGCTTCGATTCCCCATGGAAATTAATTTCAGGACGGCCTGTTGACTTTGGCCAAGGCTGTGCTCATATCGGTCGTAACAGGTAAGCGTTCACGGGTCCATGTGGAGGTAGACCGTGACGGCTCCTGCAGCGATGATTCTGAGGAACTGGAGTAGGAGGAGGAGTCAATGTGTACAGACTGGATTCCTGCAATCCTTGGAATTGGCAGAACACGTACAGCGCCACTCGCAAGATCTGTACCGGCTCCACAACATTAACCCAATGGGCAGTGAGGGAAAGGTATCGTCCCTGGCCATGGGTACTGGTCCACGCATCGGTGGTCAGGTGGACCTTGCTACTGACGGCGTTTAGTAGCGCATGTTTAATTTTTCCTCAACATGGGTTTTGCAGACCAGGGACGGCTTGCCTGCTGAAATAAAATCGGCTGGGCACATTGTATTGTGGGACTGCCAATGCCATTAAGTTACGGAAACTGTCAGTCTCCACCAGCCTGAATGACAGCATTTCAAGGGACAGGAGTTTTGCAATGCCAGCATTCAGAGCCTGTGCTCGCGGATGGTTTGCCGAGTATGGCCGTCTTTTCTCCCATGCCTGTGCTACCGATGGCTGTTACAGTGGCCTGGGAGTGTGAGGATGACAGGGAACTTGCAGCTGTGGGTGGAATAACACTGGGTCTCTGGACAACAGTGACAGAGGTTCTTCCATGGCGATCCTGTGAGGAAGCCGAACCAACTGTGTGTGAGCTGGAGGAAGAGGCTCCAACAAGAGCTGAAGATGTAGGTGGTGCTGTAGGTTGGCCTACGTCTCCAGTGTGTCTTTGTAACTCAACCACGTGCTTGGTCCGCACATGTTTCCACATATTAGTGGTATTGAGGTTACTGGCACTTTTACCTCTTTTGACTTTTTGATTACACAGCTTGCATTTGACATAGCAAATATCATCTGCAAGTGTGTCAAAAAAAGACCACGCAGTGCAAGTCCTGGGAGCACCCGTTTTGGCTTTTGGAAGAGAACTGCTCCAAACGGGTCCCAAAGTGGAGGCTACAGGCAACCGAGTCTGCAGCCTACCTCTCTCTCCTGTTTGGACCGTTGGGGCAATCTCTTCCTCAGAGCTGCTCCCACCACCTTCCTGTTCCTCACGCCATGTTGGGTCTTGGACCTCATCATCTCCACTACCCTCTTCCAACACCTGCTGCTGTTGGGTCGTCTGGCCAGCACCATGCTCAACAGAAACTGGCATCTGAGTCTCATCATCATCAGATGCGTTCTGCGGTGTGCTGACCATCGGCACTGGCTCACCCGCCTCTTCAGATTCAGAGAGACAAAGCTGTTGCGCATCACTGCATACTCCCTCTTCTTCACATTCCAGAATGCTGCTTGGCTGGGCCCCTGTTTGCAAGCCAACAGATTCTGAGAACAGAAGCAGAGACTCAGCTGGCTCCTGTATAGAGCTCTCTGACTGCCTGGGCAAATTGGCAGGCGGTGAAAAGACAGATGGTTGCTCAACAGTGCTGTGGTCCTGAGAGGAGGTGGAAGTAATTGAAGTCGATGCATTGGCTGCCATCCAACCGACAACGGCTTCTATTTGTTCTTCCCGCAGCAGTGGGGTACGCCGAGCTCCTACAAAAGTGCGCATAAGGAACGCTACGGGGAAAACTGGTGGATGCTGTGTCACTGGGGGCGGCAGCAGCCACAAAATCCCCACGTCCTCTCCCTGCTGAAACTCCACGCCCACGACCACGTGCCTTACTCCCTGCCTTCTTCATCTTGGTAGATTGATAAAGAAAGGCAGAAAAGTTATAAGGCCTAAGTGTGCTTATTCCTCAGAGACTGCAGTGAACACTGCAGACAACTGTTCACTAGCTCTGAAAGGCTCCTTTGTGTACTTCTATAGTGCTTGCAACCAATGTATTGTATATGGATGGAAGCGCGTCACACTAATAGATTTGAGTTTTTTTAAATAGAATGGAGCAGCACCAATTAGACAAAAATGTCAAGGATGAGGCAGTGACACACGCTCAGCAGACTACATCCAGCAGTGGTTGAAGAACTAACTGTAGCGTGATCTGCACTCAAAAAAAGAAACCTCACAGACTGCCGTGAACACTGCAGACAACTGTTCACTAGCTCTGAAAGGCTCCTTTGTGTACTTCTATAGTGTTTGCAACCAATGTATTGTATACGGATGGAAGCGCGTCACACTAATAGATTTGAGTTTTTTGAAAAAGAATGGAGCAGCACCAATTAGAGAAAAATGTCAAGGATGAGGCAGTGACACACGCTCAGCAGACTACATCCAGCAGTGGTTGAAGAACTAACTGTAGCGTGATCTGCACTCAAAATAAAGAAACCTCACAGACTACAGTGAACACTGCAGACAACTGTTCACTAGCTCTGAAAGGCTCCTTTGTGTACTTCTATAGTGTTTGCAACCAATGTATTGTATACGGATGGAAGCGCGTCACACTAATATATTTGAGTTTTTTTAAATAGAATGGAGCAGCACCAATTAGACAAAAATGTCAAGGATGAGGCAGTGACACACGCTCAGCAGACTACAACCAGCACTGGTTGAAGAACTAACTGGAGCGTGATCTGCACTCAAAAAAAAAAACCTCACAGACTACAGTGAACACTGCACACAACTGTTCACTAGCTCTGAAAGGCTCCTTTGTGTACTTCTATATTGTTTGCAACCAATGTATTGTATACGGATGGAAGCGCGTCACACTAATAGATTTGAGTTTTTTTAAATAGAATGGAGCAGCACCAATTAGACAAAAATGTCAAGGATGAGGCAGTGACACACGCTCAGCAGACTACAACCAGCAGTGGTTGAAGAACTAACTGTAGCGTGATCTGCACTCAAAAGAAAAAAACCTCACAGACTACAGTGAACACTGCACACAACTGTTCACTATCTCTGAAAGGCTCCTTTGTGTACTTCTATAGTGTTTGCAACCAATGTATTGTATACGGATGGAAGCGCATCACACTATAATTTCAATTGAATGGAGCAGCACCAATTACACTAAAGAAAAAAAAAGAGTCTGTGAGTGACACGTGCAGATGCCTACAAACAGCGTTGGATGCAGAGCAAACTGCAGCGTCACCTGCACTCACAAACACACACCTTGCACAGAGCTGTGAAAACAACACTGCAAGGAAAAAGGATGATTTACACAGCAATTCACAAAAACGCTATCTGTAACTGTCCCTCAGAGTCAGCAGAGCAGCTTTCTGTCCCTAACTTTATTCACAGCACAGTGAAGCTAAAATGGCGGCGGCGCCTTTTATAGTGCATTCTGACATCATTTCAGCAGCCAATCACAGCCATGCCATTAGTTAACATGACCGCAGCATTACAGGATGTGCCCACACTTCTTAGGATTCCTCATTGGCTGAATAAAATCACACTGCCTCTCAAAGAATTATGGGAACTTCCGATTCCGGTATACGATATATGAAAAGTATCGGAACTAAGTATCGGAATTCCGATACAGCGAATATCGGCCGATACCCGATACTTGCGGTATCGGAATGCTCAACACTATCGGTAACTGTGCAGAAAAAAAGAATAAAAGTATTAGTGCTGTGTAAAAAGCAGTCTGCACAGCAGTGTACACACAGCAATACAGCTAGCAGGCAGCCTATTAACCAGCTCTGCTGCTGCACAAAAGAATATCCTCCCCTGTCACTGGCAGGCAGCCTAATAACCGGCGCTGATGCACACAACAAAATCCTCCCCTGTCACTGCACACTAACTGTACAGCACAATTGTTATCAGCACAAGCACAGAATCACTTTACTTTCCTGCCTAACTCTCTCCCTACTGAGAAACAGCGGCAACAACCTCTTCCTATGCTAAGATCGGCAGAAGTAAAAAGGCGGTCGGTGGTCAGGGCTTTTATAGCCACTGTGATGCCACACAAAGCAAGTCAATCACTGCAATGCAGTTCTCTAAGATGGTGGTGGCTGCTGCCCTTGTCATCTCGTTGCCCACAGTGTGCATCCTTGCTCATTGGCTGAGAAACACGGATTTTGGTAAGAACTTACCTGTAAAATCTTTTCAGCGAAGAAGGAAGGGAGACACAGTCATTACTAGTGGGTAGGCGGAGCCCACACAGGATAAAACACCTCAGATTAAAAAAGTGTTGACCGGCCCCTCCAGCTATATAGGGCTCCTCCTACTCCAGCTCTCCAGTCGTACCCAAGCTTAAGGAAGAGCAAATATCACCAACGTAGCAACATAACCCCTTCTGAAGGACTTCAGAGAAAAAACAAGAAGACAGGTTATGCATATAGCCGAAACAACCACACAGTCCAGGTACTACTCACTGAACCTGACCACTGCGATGAGCTGGCAATGCTGGAACAGAGCCTTAGCGCGCCGACCTCAGCCCAGATAATCGCTATCAGAGAAGGGTCACGCGGCATCTGAAAACAACAACACACTTCTGCCATGGGAGGGATCTGTGTCTCCCTTCCTTCTTCGCTGAAAAGGATTTTACAGGTAAGTTCTTACCAAAATCCGTGTTTCAGCTGCAGATGAAGGAAGGGAGACACAGTCATTACTAGTGGGACGTCCCAAAGCAGTCCAAAAATAAGGGTGGGCAGGAAAGCAAAAAAGGCAGATACCCACAACCTAGATAAATGCGCAAATAGCGCTAACTATAAGTTCACAAGAACTTTTAAACTACAGCCGCCTGCAGGACCCTACGTCCTAAGGCCGCATCAGCGGAAGCACTAACGTCCACCTTATAAAATTTTGTAAATGTGTGGACGGAACGCCAGGTCGCCGCCCGGCAGAGCTGAGCTGCCGAGGCTCCTTGATGAAAAGCCCACGATGAACCCACAGCCCTTGTGGAGTGAGCTCGAATCTTAATCGGGCAAGGTTCGCCCTTAAGTCGGTAAGCCTCTAAAATGGCTGACCGAATTTAACGAGCTATAGAATCCTTGGAAGCTCGTTGCCCACGTCGACGACCTGCTGGAATCACAAACAGAGAATCCGACTTCCGAAAATTTTGAGTAATGGACAAATAGAACTTTAAAGCCCGCACCAAATCCAATGTGTGCAAGGCTCGTTCTTTCGCATTCCTTGGCTCCGGACAGAGCGAGGGCAACACAATATCCTGGTTAACATGAAACTGTGATACTACTTTAGGTAGAAAGTCGCCACGTGTGGAAGCACTACGCGATCTGGGAGAAACTCCAGAAAAGGAGGCGAGCAAGAGAGAGCCGCCAACTCAGAAACCCTTCTCAAAGAAGTGACCGCCACTAAGAAGGCAACCTTCCAAGAAAGCAAAGAAAGGCTAACAGAGTCCATAGGCTCAAAAGGCCCATGTTGAAGAGCCTCCAAGACAAGATTGAGCCGCCAGGGAGACACAGGCGCCTTCCGCGGTGGAAACTGACGGGTTACTCTGCGAAAAAAGGAACGTACGTCCCTATGTGAAGCGATAGCCTTCCGAAATAGCAAGGACAGAGCAGAAACTTGCCCCTTCAAAGTGCTAACTGCCAAACCCCTGTCCAGCCCGTACTGCAAAAAGGCCAACAAATTGGGAATGGAAAAAATCCTCGGGTTCCTAGAAGAACCCGAACACCACGAAAAGAAGGCTTCCCAAGTCTTATGATAAATTCTAGTGGTAGCCGGACCTCTGGCAGCTCGCAGAGTGGCAATGACTTTGGCTGAAAAACCTTGACGGGTCAAGATTTCGGTCTCAAGAGCCACGACGTCAAACGCAGAGACTTCAGGTCCGGGTGCCGAACGGGCCCTTGGGTTAACAGGTCCGGACGAAGAGGGAGTGGAAGTGGAGGCGCTGCCAGAAGCGACACCAGCGTTGAGAACCACATCCTCCTTGGCCAATCTGAGGCTATCAATATAGCCGGGACACTCTCCAGTCTGATCCGACGCAAAACCAGAGGAAGTAAGGATATCGGCGGGAACACATAAATTAGCTCGAAATGGTCCCAAGGAGCCACCAGAGCATCCACCGCCAGAGCCTTCGAGTCCTTGTACCTGGACATGAATGTCGGTAACTTGGCATTGACCCTGGATGCCATCACATCCACTTGGGGAGTCCCCCAACGGGAGCACAGCAGCGCAAAAATTTCCGGATGAAGACTCCATTCTCCGGGATTCATCTTTTCGTGACTCAGGAAGTCCGCTGTGATATTCTGAACTCCAGGAATGTGAATCGCAGAGATGGCTGGCACCCTGGCCTCGGCCCATACCAGGATTCGAGACACTTCCATCATGAGCCTGAAGCTCCTCGTTCCACCTTGATGGTTGATATACGCGACCGCCGTCGCGTTGTCTGTCTGCACTCGGACTGGTAGACCGCTTAAAGGGACCGTCCAGTGTTGGAGGCAAAGGAAAATTGCCCTCAATTCCAGGATGTTGATCGGCAAGACAGACTCTTCCAATGACCATACTCCCTGAATCCAGAGACCGTTCCAGACGCCCCCCAGCCCGTCAGGCTGGCATCGGTGGTTATGATCGACCACCTTGGAGGAAGGAAGGACTTCCCCAGGGATAACGCTTCCGGACGTAACCACCATTCTAGCGACTCTCTCACCCTGTGGGAGATGATGACACTGCCATCCAGTATAAACCGTGATCGATCCCAAAGGTTCAAGATGAGCATTTGGAGAGCCCTGGAATGAAATTGGGCAAACGGAATTGCTTCCATTGACGCCACCATCAAACCCAGAAGGTGCATACACCTTCGAAGGGACATTGCTGTTGCAGACTTCATACCCTGCACATGCTAAAGAAGACTCGCTTGCTTGTCTGAGGGCAGAGACACCACTGCTCGTACCGTGTCGATCTGCATTCCCAAAAACAGGATTGACTGCGACGGTTCCAGGGACGACTTCTCCCAATTGATCAGCCACCCGAAGTCCTCCAGGAGCTGAAGGGATAAATCGCGAGCCGTCACTGCCTCCTCCTTTGAGGACGCCACAATCAAAAGGTCGTCCAGATAGGGAAGAATCGTAATCCCCTGTCTTCGCAGAATCGCCATGAGAGGAGCCAGAATTTTTGTAAAAACTCTGGGTGCTGAGGCCAGACCGAATGGCAGGGCCATAAACTGGTAATGGTCCTGACCTATGGCAAAACGCAGGAAGCGTTGGTGGGCCCTTCCGATGGGGACATGCAAATAAGCGTCGCGAATGTCGATTGACAAAAAATCGTTCTGCGACAAGGCCGCCACAACGGAGCGAAGTGATTCCATGCGGAATTTTCGGGTGCGGACATGCCGATTCAATCTTTTGAGATCCAGAATGGGACGAAATTTGTCCTCCTTTTTGGGGACTACAAAGAGGTTGGAATAAAACCCTCTTCCCCGGTCCTCCGGTGGAAATGGTACCACCACACCCTTCTGTAGAAGGGAATCGACCTCCCGCAGTAGAGCGGCAATTAGCCCGGGCTCTGACGGAATGCGGGATAGGCAAAAACTGTCTGGGGGTCGAGAAAGAAACTCTATGAAGTAGCCTGCCGACACGACCCGCGTCACCCAGGTGTCCGACACGCGGGAAGCCCAAGTCGGTTTGAATTGGAGTAGGCGACCTCCCACTCGAGAGCCCTCGAGTGAGACCCTGACGTCAAACCGCTTTAGCGGGCTTTTTGTCAGCTTCCCGCTTGTCTTGGCGGAAGCTCTGTTTCCAGGGAGTGCGAGATTTCTGAGCGCTCTTTTTTCCTGAAAAAGAGGGACGACCCGATCCCCAAGAGGGCTGACCAAACCGTCCCCTGGACCGAAAGGACCGCCGACTACCACCGGCACTAGGCCTGCCAGACGCAGAAGCCACAGCTCTTCGTTGCAGTAAAGCCGTTTCTTTTGCCCTTGCTTTGGCAATCAGGTCCGTGAGGCCAGATCCAAATAGCTGACCACCTTTGTAAGCTAAAGAAAGCAAACCTTGCTTGGAAACCCCGTCTCCGGTCCACTGTCTAAGCCACAGAGCTCTCCTGACTGTGATCGCCGAGGATTGTGCCCTGGACAGCATGGAGGCAGTATCCAAACCTGCATCACTGCCATATCGAGCTGCATCCTCCAATGACTTGAAAAGCCCCTCTACCTCGGATAGTGGGGATCCATCTTGCCACGCCGTCCGTAGACGGTCTAACCAGCTCAAGGAGGTTTAACAAGCACACATGGATCCTAGCACAGCTCTGAATCCATGACCCGCGGCCTCTTAGATGGATTTCGCCGCCATCTCCGTTTTTCTGTCCAGCGGATCCTGCAGACTCGCCTTCCCTTTAACAGGAAGTAATGAGGATTTGCTAAGCTGGGATAAAGGGACATCCACTTCAGGAGAAGGAATCCAATTAGCAATCAACTCCGTAGTACACGGATACAACGTCTCAAAAAACCGTGTCCCCTGAAAACGTTTATCTGGACACAGGCGTTCCTTCTCCACTGCCTCATTAAGCTCATCCAGAGATGGTAAGGCTGATCGCGACCTATGCGGCTCCTGAAACATCCGGGCCGACTTACCAGGACGTCTAGTTACCTCCACCGGTAACTGTAACGCCTCCCTCATGGCTCCAATAAAAGCCTCTGCACGGCTCAAAAAGAGACAGATTGTCCCTGCCGATCCTCTTTATCCGAATCGGATATCTCACCATCTGAGCTTGGAGGGGAACCCTCCATATCAGAAATCTCTGAGTCGCTATGCGAGAAAGATGGCACCGGCCTGTGTCGCTTCCTGCCATGAGAGGATCTAGCTGACACCCAATAACCTAGAAGGTCAGACAGGCCATCAATAGAACGAGCGAGGGCATCCATTTTGGCATCACTGTAACCTCCGACCGCTGCGCTTGACGCCGACGAGGTCTGCGTGTCAGATACGCGAGGCTGATCCTGTAGCGGATCTGGGAGACGGTCCGCTCCTGGACCCTGATCCGACATGCCCTCACACAGTATATGGCAGGTAAAAACCTGTCAGTACCAGAACAGTGTGGTTTTCAAAGGCAAAATGAACGCTGAAGGGTTAAGCTTCTTAAATAGAGAGCTACCCCAGTTTTTGTCTCCCAATAAAGGGTTAACCACCAGAGAAGGGGTTAATGTTGCAGACTCTCCACAACCCTTATTTAATGAAAAGGGTGTGCGAGCCGCAGGTGCCTCTTATGAGGTAACAGCTGCAGGACAGTGTTCAAAAATATGCCACATTAAACAAGAACGCCAAAGAGATCGCTAACATATTGCGCTGAATTGTATATCGTAATACCAAAGTCGCTAAAGAGATCGCTAACCACTTATGCGTCGTCAATAAGATCGCCCACCGTGGAAGCTACTAGCGACATAAAAAAAGATCACAAAAGAAAAACGACCGCAAAACTATGCGTCGCCATTGTGATCGCAGCGGGTGCGTTCTGTGTGACAATACCTTGTCCTGCGCTGAGGGGGTCAAGCTTCTGCCGTGACAGGTAGAGGCGACTCACCCAGCTGGCCGTGGTGTAGTGTCTCCTTTCGGTCGGTCGGGGGAGAGCGGAGAGTGAGGAGCCCGAGGAGGCCGTCAGTAATGGCCGCCGCGCTAGAGGAGATCTAAACCGGAAGAAAAAAGGCAGGATAAGGTGTGCGCTCAGAGCGCTTCCTGCCCATGAAAAAATGGGAGAGCGCGAAGCCACGCCCCCCGCCGGTTTCAAAAAAGCGCGCGACTCACTCCCTCTCCGCTCCCATGTCCTGCAGGCATCCACCTGCGGACAAAAGTACACAATCACCATACCGAATACATGTAGCAGCGGCTGCCGCAGCGGCCGCTGAAGCACTCAAACACATTAAAATGTGGAGTACTCACCCAGCTGAGCGCCACAGGGACCCCTCAGAGATTTGTGGCGCTGTGCCTGTAGCTTCCCCCCAGGGCGAGGAACGCAGTGACCCCAGAAGCGCTGTTTGCGTCCCCGCCAGGGAAGCAATCCTCATCCCCCAGGGCCGGCAGGGTTCTGCAGGGACCACCTTATAGGGTAATACAGATCCGCCAAGGGAGAGGTGGGAGTCCAGCAGCGCTGAGACCCCTGAGACTTCTAGACCATTGGTGGTCCAAGTCTCTGTCCGACTAAAATAAAAAATCTTATGAGGAGCTGCTTCCAGCAGCGACTATCCTCTGTGACCTCAAATTTTAGACTGGAGAGCTGGAGTAGGAGGAGCCCTATATAGCTGGAGGGGCCGGTCAACACTTTTTTAATCTGAGGTGTGTTTATCCTGTGTGGGCTCCGCCTACCCACTAGTAATGACTGTGTCTCCCTTCCTTCATCTGCAGCTGAAAAGGTGCCTGCAAGCATTATGGGAAAACCGACTTTGGCGCTCGGGTCAACAACCGCATGGCGAACTTCACACTATGGTCGGGTTTCGCTCGGCGAAACCCGACTTTGGCGAAAGTCGGCGATTTTTGAATCTGACCGACCTGTTTCGCTCAACTCTAATAATGACTAATACATAAAGGAATTGTTGTTACCGTAATTATAATGCACAAGGGAAGAACTATGTGCACCCATGTACGATTATAAAAAAAATATAAGGTAAGTGTGTACGATCAAAAGAAAAATATGTGAATAAGTGTGAGTGAAAGAACTTAATGAAGAAAGCAAAGGGAATGACATATCAGTAATCTAATAAAAGTGTAATAAAAGTGGCCATACACTTGTGATGCAGCAAGTTGTTGAAGAAACGAGACTGGAAAAAAGTGAGGCAAAAAAGACAAAAAGAATACAAAGGTAGAGATGATGATGAAGTGACCTTGAAATGGAAGGGCACCCAACCCAGGATGAAGAAAAGGACACCCAGACATGTTTGACGTAAAATATATATGTGATAAATATAATCATTTTAATAATTGTTGATGAAATGCCTCAATTTGTTTATCCATATCAGAAATCTCCTTTTGAAGGTATTATATAGTTAGTACTATAATGTCCATAGAACATTTGTTAAGGATTAGGGTTGAGCATTCCGATACTGCAAATATCGGGTATCGGCCGATATTGGCTGTATCGGAATTCCGATTCCGAGTTCCGATATTTTCGTCTTATCGGATACCGGAATCGGGATTGTCACTGTCACTGTCAGTGTCCGTCGGTCGGGTCTGTCAGGAGTCAGCGGCACTTACCTGTCAGAAGATCTCCGGCGGTCACGTCCTGGACTGCTTGATGGCCGCAATCTTCTTTCCCCGGCGGTCACATGCAGTTTCTCGCGATAACTTCAGTGACTGCTGGGTAATCCCGGCCGTAAAGCAGTCAGTCCGATGACGTCACCGCCGGGGAAGCAGGTAATCAGCTGTGCTGCGTCGCGATGACAGGCTCTGCCTGTCATTGCGATGTAGCAGAGTTGGATCGTCGTGGGACTGTCGTTATGGACTGCGTCGGACAGGTGGTATACTGTTGGTTTGTTTTTTTTCTTTTTTTACAGGAGATCGATGGCGTCGCAGGAATGAGAGTACAATAAAATTAATGAAAACTGTGTTGTCTCTTTTATTTCATTAAAATACTTTTTTCTTGCTTTGTCTTTTTTTTATGCATTTAATAACTTTGGGATTAATAATGGATCGGTGTCTTATTGACACCTCTCCATTATTAACCGGGCTTATTGTCACCGTGCAATCAACGGTGACATTAACCCCTTATTACCCCCTTGCCACCGCTACAGCGCAAGTGGGAAGAGCCGGGTAAAGTGCCACAATTGGCACATCTTTTGATGCGCCAAATGTGGGGCTGCTGAAGCCTGGTATTATCAGGCTGTTGAGGGCCAAAATCCATGGGCCTTGACAGTCTTTTAATACCAGGCCGCAGCAGTCTGCATTTTACTTGGCTGGTTAACAAAAATAGGGGGGATCCCCACGCCGTTTTTTTTTCGAGGGGATCCCCTATTTTTGTTAACCTGCCAAGCTAAGCAGACTGCTGTGGCCTGGTATTATCAGGCTTGCAAGGTCCATGGATATTGGATCCTTACCAGCCTGAAAAACCAGGCCTCAGCGGTCTGCTTCATCTGGCTGGTTAACAAAAATAGGGGGGACCCCATGCCAATTTTTTTCGAGGGGATCCCCTATTTTTGTTAATCAGCCAAGATATGCAGACTGCTGTGGCCTGGTATTATCAGGCTGGCAAGGTCCATGGATCTTGGCTCCTTAACAGCCTGAAAATCCAGGCCTCAGCGGTCTGCTTCATCTGGCTGGTTAACAAAAATAGGGGGACCCCACGCCAATTTTTTTCGAGGGGATCCCCTATTTTTGTTAATCAGCCAAGATATGCAGACTGCTGTGGCCTGGTATTATCAGGCTGGCAAGGTCCATGGATCTTGGCTCCTTAACAGCCTGAAAATCCAGGCCTCAGCGGTCTGCTTCATCTGGCTGGTTAACAAAAATAGGGGGGACCCCACGCCATATTTTTTTCGAAGGGAACCCCTATTTTTGTTAATCAGTTCCCTCTGACGTCACTGATTGTGTCCCTGGCTGACCTGAAGTGAAAGTGGAAAGCAATCAATTAAGCTTTCCACTTAAGGGCCCGTCTCACATAGCGATATCGCTACCGAGATCGCTGCTGAGTCACTAGTTTTGTGACGCAGCAGCGAGCTCACCAGCGATATCGCTGTGTGTGACATTCAGCGACGATCAGCCCCCCTGCCGGGTATCGCTGATCGTCGCTGAAATGTCAGGACCTTTTTTTGATCGCTGGTTTCCCGCTGACAGGCACACATCGCTGCGTGTGACAGGCGGGAGACCAGCGATCCGCTGGTAACCAAGGTACACAGCGGGTTTCCAGGCGCGGGGCTGTGCCTAGAAACCCGCTGTGTACCTTGGATACCAGCGCCCTGATGCAGGGAGCTGGTATCCAAGGTACACAGCGGGTTTCCAAGCGCTGCGCGGTGCCTGGAAACCCGCTGTGTACCTTGGTTACCAGCGGATCGCTGGTCTCCCGCCTGTCACACGCAGCGATGCGTGCCTGTCAGAGGGAAACCAGCGATCAAAAAAAGGTCCTGACATTTCTGCGACGATCAGCGATACCCGGCAGGGGGGCTGATCGTCGCTGAATGTCACACACAGCGATATCGCTGGTGAGCTCGCTGCTGCGTCACAAAACTTGTGACTCAGCAGCGATCTCGGTAGCGATATCGCTATGTGAGACGGGCCCTTAAGCGATGTTACCCGCAGTGTCGCTGTCCCAGATCGCTGCCTGAGCTGCCTGTTTGGCAGCTCAGCAGCGATCATGTAGCGATACACCAGCGATCCTGACAAGTGCATATCGTTGTCGGGATCGCTGGTGTATCGTTATGTGACACCCAGCCTTTACTCTCCTGTCAGGCAGGAGAGGAACTCATTCATTTGGGGTTTACTGTGAGGCTGCAGCATTAGCTGCGGTCCCTGCAGTAAACATTAACCCTTTCTGAAGGATTACACCGTGGGACCTGACTGTGCATGGGATAGGTAAGAATAATTTTGCTTTTTTATTTTATTTTTATTACAGGAAATGGTTTTTGCAGTAAAATAAAATATGGTCAAAAACATGTGTCTTTATTTCATTAAAATGATTTTTAATTAAAGTGTGTGTGTTTTATTTTTATTTCATGCAATAGGATTAATAATTGATAGTTGTCTAATTGACAGCTCTCAATTATTAACCTGGCTTAAGGTCACCTTTCAATAGCAAGGTGGCTTTAACCCCATATTAACCCATTCGCCACCGCTACAGGGCAATGGGAATAGACGGGCAAAGTGCCAGAAAGGGCGAATCTAATTATAGATTTGTCTTTCCTGGGTGTCTGGGGGCAGATGTTAGTAGCCGGGGGGGGGCAAAAATAATGGTCCCTCTCTGGGCTATTATTATCTGCCCCACTCACTGGCTTTGTCTGTCTGGTTGCGAAAATAGGGCGGGAGCCCACGCATTTTTTTTCAGCAATTTTACACCTCATATATATATATACATGTCATTGAATTTGTGACACATATATATATATATATATTTATATTTGTAGTTCATACACTTCTACATAGTATAATAGCCGCTAATTCAATTGCCGGCTTTTGTGAAAATGCAGAACCCGACATGAAATGACACTTGGTGTACATAGGGTTAACCATGTCTTTTCATGTCCTTTGCTATCTAATTTGCACAAACAATTAAATCAGTCTATGTGTGCAAAATTTCACACCTGTAGGGGTTAATTAAAGGTGTAAATTCGTAGCAAAAAAGTCCGTTTTTTTTACAACGAATTTACACCTTTAATTAACCCCTACAGGTGTGAAATTTTGCACACATAGACTGATTTAATTGTTTGTGCAAATTAGATAGCAAAGGACATGAAAAGACATGGTTAACCCTATGTACACCAAGTGTCATTTCATGTCGGGTGACCCGACATGAAATGACACTTGGTGTACATAGGGTTAACCATGTCTTTTCATGTCCTTTGCTATCTAATTTGCACAAACAATTAAATCAGACTATGTGTGCAAAATTTCACACCTGTAGGGGTTAATTAAAGGTGTAAATTCGTAGCAAAAAAGTCCGTTTTTTTTACAACGAATTTACACCTTTAATTAACCCCTACAGGTGTGAAATTTTGCACACATAGACTGATTTAATTGTTTGTGCAAATCAGATAGCAAACGACATGAAAAGACATGGTTAACCCTATGTACACCAAGTGTCATTTCATGTCGGGTGCTTCTGTCTTTTCACTGAAGCCGGCTTTACCCGGCAATTGAATCAGAGAGGATATTTTACTATGTAGAAGTGTATAAACTATACATATATGTATATATATATGTCACAATGACATGTATTATATATATATGTATTCTATGTGTGTATATTTAGTGTTTACAAGGAAAGAATGGGGTTTTTTTAGTTGCGATATTTTGTTCCCATAGACTTACATGGGACTTACGGTATCGGTATCGGGTATCGCCGATATTTTAGTGATATCGGCGATACCATTCCGATTCCGATACTTTAGGATATCGGAAAGTATCGCTCAACTCTATTAAGGATCCCTTCAAACTTCTGGCAAAAGTCCGGTTTCTCTAAAAATAGGATGGGACGTAGAGAGACTCATAATCCACGAGGTATGCGATTCACTTTGTGATATTTGATGCAAGCGGTTGATGTTACCGGTTCCTGCGCACTTTATTGTAGCAGGCCATACAGTATCTCAACTGAGGCTCCAGGTTTTAGAAAGTATTGCTATATCTAGATGGGGGGAAGACAGAATACAAAAATTGAAAGTGAGAGAGGCATTTTGGATCTTTACACTACAGACTCTTGAACCGTGGGGTATGAATCGAGAATATGATGTCACCTAATGACCTTTTCGTGTTAGTCTATATTTCCATACAAGTGGATTCCATATTACCATTATTGATGTATACTATGTTGCACTAATTATGTTCTTCTCGTTTCTTTTAGATTACAGTATGACTACAATATACCCCATTGATACCGTCCTCCTACAGTGTTACACTCCCTCCTGTTATGTCCTTAAAGTCTCACTTGTTCTATGTCCTGTTTTTTGGTTATCTTTTTTCATCTTATCCCTTTTTTCTTTTTTCTTTTATTTAGTGGTCCTCAGTGTCTTTTGGTTTATTTTCCATCTTTTACCATCCTCCTTTTAATACCATTTTGTCTCGTTTATGTCTAGGCCTCTTCGCTATTAAGGCACACGCGCACTAACTCACTTTGTTTCCTTTTTTCACGGCCCGGCCTGTGGGATTTGCTTGCGCATGCACTGCATACCCCCTGCACATTGGGCTTCTCCGCCAGAGACCCGCGTCCCGAGATCCCTATGTTTCGCACAGGAAACACATTAAATCTCGGTTAGCTGGCACTGTTTCTGCATGCCGCAATGGAGTCCTGGACACCACGGACATACATTGCAAGTACTTCATTCTATAACTGTCACAATCCATTTTTGATCCATTTTAATCTAAATGTAGTTCATATAAGCTAAGTGCTGTTTTTAGTTGCCTTGTCCCCTAGGTGTCTATATTTTCTTTTTTTTTGTGGTATTGGTGCAGTTCACTTTATTCCCTGTCTCACCTCCCAGGGTGGGGGTTGAGGGTTTTTCAGGGCTAAACAGGAGATAGGGACAGGTCAGTGACTTGGGCTCCCTATCCTCAAGGGTTCCCAAGTTAAGGAAAGACAGGGCACCCCCTTGGCCTGAGGGGCAGTTCAGGAGCCCAGGTTCCTCATGCCCTATTTTCCCACTACTGCCCCATGACATTATCACCAACCACACATTTTTTTTTACTAGTAAGCCATGGCTCAGATGCATGCCTTTGCTCAACTGCTCCAGACCCTCACTGATGAACTCAAGGTGCTGCGTGGTGAGATGGTGCAGCAGTTGACAGAGATCTCGGCCTCGGCTCAGTTGCAGGATCTACCAGAACCCAAAATATCTCTGCCAGACCGGTTTTCTGGAGGGAGAGATAAGTTTCTGGTGTTTAAGGAAGCCTGCAAGTTATACTACAGGCTCCACCCTCGTTCATCAGGGAGTGAGGAACTATGGGTGGAAATCATAGTTTCCCTTCTTAAGGGTGATCTCCAAACCTAAACCTTCTCCCTGCCTACTAATTCACCATCTTTGTGGTTGGTGGAAGAGTTTTTTGCAGCATTAGCGCTTATGTATGCAGATCCTGATGACGTCTCCCGGGCGGAATCCCGACTCTGTAAAATCAAGCAGGGGGCTCAGAGTTCAGGAGGTGGGCCATTGACACACAGTGGAATGACCCTGCCCTTAGGAGTAATTTTGTGCAGGGTCTGTCCCCAAGGTTGCAGGGTACTCTGGTGCAGTACGCCGCACCGAGGTCTTTGGAGGCCGCCATGTCCCTTGCCATCCAGGTGGATAGATGCTTGAGGGCGTGGCATACACCAAATGTGCCCCTGTATTCCTTACTAGGGAGGAGGACATAACGGTTCAGGCGGACGAACCAATGCAGGTTGGAGGAGTTGGTTCCCAAACAGGGTTGCCTGTGGTTCGCTGTGGTTTGGGGGAATGTTTTTTCTGTGGGTTGATGGGTCATTTTATCAGGATCTGCCCAGCTCGTGACAAAATTGTACCATCTAAGAAGCAGCGTTCCCTGCTGTGGAGGGAGGCGACCAGGAAGTGTATATTTCCTCCATTTTTTCTCCTCAGTGTACCTTGTCTGCTGAAGTGGTGGTTGGCGGGGTAACTGAGAGTATACCGGTGCTTGTGGACAGTGGAACAGGTGTCAATCTGGTGGATGTTCTCTTTGTCTAGACCCATGGCCTGAGGTGTAGGATGCTAGCAAAACCACTAGGCATCCAGACCATTGACTCTGTTCCACTCAGCCAGGTGAGAGTGACCCAGGTCATAGATGATATACACCTGCGTATAGGGACTCATCATTAAGAGTTCCTGTCGTGCTACATCTTGGGGGGAATGCCAGCACCCATCGTTTTAGACCTACCTTGGTTGAAAAAACACAACCCGGTCATAGATTGGCGGTCCAGGGAAGTAGTCAGCTGGGATCAGTCGTGTGAGGGCCTCTTCCCAGGGGTTACTGTCTCTGCCATTTTTCTACAACCATCCCCTTCCTCTCCAGTGGGGGGCAGCAGAGGTGCTGCCAGGGAGTAGAGGCAAGTCTCAACCCTCACCACAAGCTAACCCTGAGTATCGGAGTCCTCTTAGGAGGAGGAGTCTGGAGAAGGTGGTGGTTCCCTCTGAGCATTGTGGGGGTGTGAGTATGATGACACAGGGAGACGCCTCTGTTGTAGTTTTCTCGAAGAGATCATCATCTTGTGGTAAATCTGTGCGTGGCAATAAACGTTCAGGTCCAGACCTGTGTGTGAATGAGTACATGTGGGTGTCCACCAATAACATCCGGTGGAAGCGTGCTGCTGGAGTCTGGAGTTCCAGGGTTATCGGGCCATATCGGGTGTCTGCCATTCTTAGTCTGGGAGTCAGTGGTAGGCGGTCATGAAGGAGCGCTTACGAAGCAACCCCGGGGTGGTTGGGCTGCCGGATCTCCACCGCAGCTCCAACCAAAAACCTCCGATGGAGGATGAGAGCAATGAGAAAATGGAAAACTGTCTTAGGAGCGCAGGAAAGAGACTCAGATGAGAGATGGGGTTAAACCACAACGCGTTTCGATGGAGGATCCGTCTTCATCAGGTGGATGTTTATTAATGACATAAGGGATGGGGTATTTAAATGGGAAGCAGCCATTCACAACAGTCAAAACAATCACATGGTATAATGATAGTCACATGTTACAACAAGGTGACATAATATATTATATTTAAAAAGGAGAGAAAAACAACCCATAAAAACAGCATGAGTTAACCATGTTTAAAATCTATAAAATATGCAAAAAAAGAGAGCAATAAAATACATATAAATATACCTTGTTGGTACACTTATTTGTGATGAACACGTCTAGGTTACTACTTTTTTTCGCTTCCTACAATACGATTTTACAGCCTTTTGTTTATTTATAACCATGAGCTTTTCTGTGTTTAAGGATGTAATATCTTTGTATATATGGTTGTATCTTGGTCGCTTATATATGATGATGTTAATCGTATTTCTATTGTTGTTTGTTTTGTTTAACATATGCAGATACCCTTGATAAAAGCAATTACGCTGAAAAGTTTGGGATTTACCGTTATCTGTGTACCTCATTTTGACGGCTGTAAAATAAAAATTGGATATTATCTTGCAACAGAATTTCTCTGTGATTCATTGAGTGCCGAAGATCACTGTTTTATAATTGGCTACAGAAGAACAAAGTGAAGGTTCTGGAGTGGCCATCTCAGTCTCCTGACCACTCTGGGGAGATCTCAAGCGCACAGTTCATGCTAGACAGTCCATGAATTTGGGCAGCTTTACCCTCTGAGAAAATAAAGAACTTCATCCACAACTACCACAAAAGACTTCAAGCTGTCATTAATGTTAGAGGTGGCAATACACGGTGCTAAGAAATGGGGTATGTAAATTTTTGATCACGCTTATTTGGATGTTTTGGGTTGTCATTATGATTTAAAAAGAGAAAACACAGTAGTTTGATTATAAATGGCTTCAGCCAAGCAGTAACGAGTGGAGAAAAAGTTTGGTATTATCATTTATATTCTCTGAAAAAAGGCGAAGAAAGCAAAAATTCTGCAGGGTATGTAAACTTTTCAGCACAACTGTAAATAAGCATAAACACATACACATGTGGAAAAGAGTACTTGCACATAAAAGAACACAGGCTTAAATAAAAAAGACAAACTCCGACAGAGAACATGTAAAAAACTACACATACATATGTTAGGGATTGAGTTCCCGCTGCTGCACAAGGGGAATCTCAAACCAGTCCCGCTGTGGTCCCCCATCCATCTCCGGCCACAGTGGAGCCTGCTTAGCGAAGACGTCGGTCCCAGCGTCTCGCTCAGTAATACTGTGCAGAGGCTTGTTGCTGCTTCTTCTGGTTCCTCTATTATAACCAGTGCTGGAGCAGGCAGTCTTGGGACTAAGTCCTTTGTTTCTCCATCTGAGCATGCCCAGGGCAAGATCTCCCACTGGAGATCAGGGGTCACATGCTTGGTTACAGCAGCGACTCCCATTGGTCCGCCAGGAAGGTCCTGAAACTGCTTGTGTTCTGGAACAGTTTCTTATTGGTCCTTTTCTGGAAGGTCCTGTAGCTGCTACTATAAAAGGTGCGCATGTCCGCTCGACCATGCGCTAGTATCAAATCTGTTACGTGCTTGCGCCAGTGTGGTCATGTATGCATGTGGTTAGGTCCGGCTGAAGTAAGCCCCTAGAATACCGGCACCTCCGGTGAGGAGTTTCGTGTGCACGTGTTCAGGGCTCGGCTGAAAATGCCATTAGAATACCAGCTACTCCGGTGAGGAGATTATTGCTTGTGTTCTGATTGCATGACAACAGACTGCAATCCGCTTAGCAGTCACCTGTGTCCCCTGTGAGTCTGACAGGACACAGTCTTTGTCACAGCGGCTCTGTGAATTAACAGAGTCCGCTTATACCGCCATATAGTGCTACGGCTTTTACATTTGCGACTCTGCGGGATAACAGAGTTCGCTCATACTGCCTATTTTCTCCATCTTACTAGCAGCAGGCTCTGCCTGCACGGTGGACCCCAGGCTGAGAATGCACCTCTCCTTAATATCTATTAGGTGCGTTCTGCAGGCCCCTAACAACATATACATGAATGCAGGTATGTGAATAGGTAGTGTTAGGGATCGAGTTCCCGCTGCTGCACAAGGGGAATTTCGAACCAGTCCCGCTGCGGTCCCCCATCCATCTCCGGCCGCAATGGAGCCTGCTCAGCAAAGACGTCGGTCCCAGCGTCTCGCTCGGTCTAATGCTGTGCAGAGGCTTGTTGCTGCCTCTCCTGGTTCCTCTATTATAACCAGTGCTGGAGCAGGCAGTCCTGGGACAAAGTCCTCACTTTCTCCATCTGAGCATGCCCAGGGCAAGATCTCCCATTGGAGATCAGGGGTCACATGCTCGGTTACAGCAGCGACTCCCATTGGTCCACCAGGAAAGTCCTGAAAGTGCTTGTGTTCTGGAGCAGTTTCTCATTGGTCCTTTTCTGGAAGGTCCTGTAGCTGCTACTATAAAAAGGTGGCATAACCGCACGCCCGCGCGCTAGTATCAAATCTGTTACGTGCTTGCACCAGTGTGGTCATGTATGCATGTGGTTAGGTCCGGCTGAAGTAAGCCCCTAGAATACCGGCACCTCCGGTGAGGAGTTTTGTATGCACGTGTTCAGGGCTCGGCTGAAAACGCCATTAGAATACCGGTTACTCCAGTGAGGAGATTGTTACTTGTTTTCTGATTGCATGACCACAGTCTGTAATCTGCTTAGCAGTCATCTGTGTCCCCTGTGAGTCTAACAGGACACAGTCTTTGTCACAGCGGCTCTGTGAATTAACAGAGTCCGCTTATATCGCCATATAGTGCTACAGCATTTTAGTTAGCGACTCTGTGGAATAACAGAGTTCTCCCATACCGCCATATAGTGCTACGGCATTTACATCTGCGACTCTGCAGGATAACAGAGTTCGCTCATACTGCCTATTTGCGCCATCTTACTAGCAGCAGGCTCTGCCTGCATGGTGGACCCCGGGCTGTGAACGCACCTCTCCTTAATATCTCTTAGGTGCATTGTGCAGGCCCTTAAGAGCTAGACCAATATACTTTTATAAATAAAAAGTGCAAACAAGTGCACGAGAGGTGCAGGAGCAGGATTCAAAAAAGGATCAGACGGCAGGAAAAAGATATATGAATTCCAGATCCGAATGTAATTATTAAGAAGACCTCAGAGGAAGCATATCAATTCATGTAAAAAATGTTACTAAACTTTTGTGATCATTTTGACCAAATGGAGAGATACTATTCATCTTATAAATCCATTTGGTTTCTTTCTGTGCAAGAAGGTGTTTCCAGTTGCCTATACGTCGACCAATGAAGACACCATCAATTCCCTTAAGGTGTAGTCCCATACAATCACAGCTATGGACTGCCTTGAAGTGACGATGGAAAGGCTTATGTGTGGTCGGGTCATCCTCAAATCCTGCTCCTTCTAAGTCAAGGACATGATCACAAATGCATCTTCTAAATTCAATGGTCATCATGCTGACATATATAAATCAACATGGGCATGTAGTGTGATAAATCACTGCTTTTGTGGTACAGTTTATGTTATATGTGATGATATATTTCTTACTCAAGTCTGAATTGAGATTCATTGGCTATATCCACATTTTTACATGCTACACACTTCAACACAGGTGGAACAACCTCATGCTGGGCCTTTAGAGCCAAAAAGATATCTTGTAGTTTCACCTTTATGGCAAGTATGCACTAGTTGGTCACTTAAATTTCAAACTCTCCTATAAGTCACAGCAGGGGTATTGTCAATAAACTTTAACAATGTTTTGTCCAGGGATAAAACAGGCCAGTGTTTTTGCAATTTTTTATACATATCACTCCTAGAATTAAAATTCCGTATACATCGTATCTTGCAGTTCGTCAGATTTTCTTTAATGGATTTATTTCTCAGAAGACCATTCCGTTCACTTGAGTGTGCTCTGGTATAGGCCCCACAGATTGTTTTTTTGCTGTAGCCGAGATCACTAAATGGTGTGTATAAATCTTCAGCCTGATTCACAAAAAGAGAATTGTTGGAGCATTTACTCCTGGCCCTCAGGAATTTCCCAATCAGGATGTTGTTCAATAGATGTCTCAAATCCTGTGCTTTTGCGGAATAGGATAGTCTGGATATTACGGGAACAATCCACTTTATTGGAAATACCCCAAAATTCCATAAGATGCCTGCTACTTTTGTAAGTCAATTTGATATTAAATTCATTGACATTGAGATGATTGAAAAAAGAGTCCAGATCATCCTGAGTCCCTTGTAAATAAGAAGCACATCATCTATATGTTGTCGCTAGGCGACCACCCCACAGCTGAATACCATCAAATCAGATTGAAAGAAGTTTCTCTCCCCAGCCCCAGGAAGAGTTTCACATATGAGGGCACACAAGATGCCCCATTGCAGTCCCTTGGAGCTTCAGGTAGAGGACATCCATGAACATGAGAAAATTGTGCGTTAGAACAAAATGCAGGGCCTTAATGAGAAAGCTACATAGATCTCTGTCCGGGCCGCTGGATTCCAAGAAAAATTGGACTGCCTTTACACCATCTTTGTGTTGAATTTAAGTGTACAGTGACTGACTAGACACATATCGGCATCCAATTGGACACCATAGAGCTTTTTAACAACATCAGTGGTATCCTTCAAATGGGATGGAAGGCTCTCCACCAAAGGTTTCAGATAGTAGTTGATAAGTCTACATAAGGGGTCACAAATGTTATTAATCCCAGAGACAATTGGTCTACCTGGAGGGGCCACTGGGTCCTTGTGTATCTTGGGAAGTAAATAGATCCCCGCATCCTTTGGTTCATCTATCCAGAGACCTCCTTTTGTTTAGTTGTTAGAATTCCTTGTTCGACTGCTTATTATTTTGAGTTCGGTCCTATATTTAGAAAACGGGTTAAAAGTCAATTGGCGATAGCAATTGATGTCTTTTATCTACATAAACATTTCTTTCTCACATAGCTCAATTGGCCAGATGACCACATTACCCCCTTTGTCTGAGGGTTTGATAACCACTGTTTTAAAATCCTCCAACTCTCTCAAGGTGTGTCTTTTCCTCACTGAAAGATTGTGCATCTTAACAGATTCGGGAATGTCTTATATGTCCTTTATGACCAAATGTATAAACAAGTTAATTTCTGGGTGTGCTGATATTTGGGAATATTTTGTAGATTTGTGAAGTAGATGTTGTGGATACTTGCCTCTACTGTTTTTTTCTGATTCCTCTGCTAAATCCTCCAAGATCTGAAGTGTCTCATTTTCAGTGGGAATGGAAAAGATTGAATCCACTTCTTGATTTGAATACAATTTTCTGAAGGTTAGTTTCCTAGCAAAGAGTTACAAGTCCTTAACCAGCAAGAATCTGTCAAAGCTGGAGGATGGAGAAAAAGAAAGAGTACAGAGATTTGATCAGGGGACAAAGATATATTAGACAGGTTAATTACCTTGAGAGAGGTACTTTTTTGACTTTCTTCTAATGAGTGAGTAACATCTTTCCATCTTTTTCCAACTTGTCTATGACCATAGTCCATCCTTCGACTGTTGTATCTTAGAGAATATCTCTCGTTTTCATAGAGGATGTGACAGATGTCCCAGCCATGGATGTCCCAGTGGATTCCTTTTCAGACATATCTGTTTTGTTTGTTGCTTTATGTTGATTCCATCTAAAGACTCTGTTCAGTTTTTTTGTCCTGGAGGTCTCTTATATTTTTTAGTTTTAAAACTAGAGATTTGGTTTTCCCATTCCATGGAGCTCTTTTCAATTTCCCTTTTAAAATCCTCAATCTCTACTTTGGAGCATTAAAGTTGTAATTTTTTTTTTCTGTACTTCATCAATTTCAATTTCTAGTTCCTCAAGTGTTTTGGTGTTAATATCAAACAATATTTCCATAAAAGTGGAAGAGCATGTATTACATGCAATCTCCCAACAGAGATGGTAGCCATCATCGTCCACTTGAATAGATGGAAAAACTTGGACCCTCAAACCACAGGGGGTCAGACCCTTTTTGAGATAATTCTCAAGTGACACTTTGTTCCATCAAGTGCGGGTCCTATGGTTGAGTAAAACATTTTGGGCACGTATCAATCAGGACGCATCTCTGCTCCTGAAATCCATATTGGGTAGCATAAACACTGCTGAAAAATATAACTAAACACCACTACTGAGATCTTATAATTGTGCCATGAAGTACATAAATATAAGAAACACTTAAAAAGAACAATTTCATAACCAGGCCAACAGAAAACATAAAATCCAAGTTTATTAAAACATACAGTAAAACCAAGCCATAAAACACAAAAAGAATAAAAAAAAGTGAGAAAACACAGATGAGGTAGATAGGTGGCAAAGCCCAGACACATACAATAAGGGAATAAGTATAGTAAGTAATCATTCAAACAACAACATATGTAGGTAGGCAGGTAAAATATCAATGATTAGGTTGCATCCCATGTGTAGCTACTAAATAAATAGTAAGCAATACAATAAGCAAATTTATATGTAAATACACCCGTTGTCAAAATTGTTGGTACCCCTCATTTAATGACACTGTTCTGCCCATCTGAGTACAGGGCAGTATGTTTTGTACTGTGTGCTAGCTTGTTTGTTATAGCACCATCCAGTGGTGGCTGAATTTATAGCCTGTACCTTTAACAAGCAGATATAATATTGCATGGTTGGATTGAAGCAAGGTATGCTGGGAAGAAGAAGCTCCATTTTCTTCCATGTACGTCAGGGAATACACGTGTTCATGTGCTCTCCTGTAACCTCTCCAACTTGAGTTTGCTATCCTGGTAAAGAATATCTGGTAAGATCAATATCTTCTCTAGCAATGCAGTATTTAGGAGGTTATTAACTGTATAGCAGCCAGTGCATAGGAGATGTTATTAGAATTCTGTGTAAAGTTTGCATCATACTGTATACTTTTCTGTTAATTGTAAAGTGTCAGCTTTGTGCCCAATACTTATCTATGTCATTTGTATTTTTATAGTTTTATCGCGCATGTTCTATACTGTTCACCAATAAATAAGATAGACTACAGAAGACAGTCTGCTTATTTGGAAGATAGAATTGTGGTTTAGGCTGTATGCGAGATTGCACACTGTGTCAACGTGTATGAAGGCAGAACAGTAAAACAGATGCTAGACGCCTGCGATAGTGAATACGACTTAAGGAGCCGCTTGTACCCACACCGCACTGCCTGCGGATACTGCAGCGGCCACCATACAGTCACAAGTACCGAGAGTGCAGCCCGCCATCTGGCGCTTCATTATTCCCGCCATGCGGAAGCCGCCACGCATAGACTGTTTCCCGCTAATACACTCAGCAGTACGCAGCTAAGCACACAATGTCTCAAAACAACACATCCTCACTCAAAACAAGGTCACGAGCAAGCTCCAGCAGGTCGTCATTAGCAGAGCTCGCTGCTGTCGCCCGTGCCAAAGTTGAGCCAGCCAAAGCAAGATCCTCCTTTGCCGAATGAGCCTAAAGCTGAGACAGGCGGAGCAAGGTGCAGATACCGCACGTCTGCGGACCGAAAGCGCACGTCTGCAGGCAGAGAGAGAGGCCGAAACAGCACATCTGCAGGCCGAGAGAGAGGCCGAAACCGCACGCCTGCAAGCCGAAACTGCACGTTTGCAAGCAGAGCTAGAAAGACTTGGGGCAGACAAAGAGACAGCAGCTGCAATTGCTAAAGCAGAGTATTTGGAAGCTATTAAGGACCCTGGTTGTGAGAGACGCAGCAACATTCGCGGACCAGATCTAGGACAGCAAGATCCAGCGCAGCGTGTCGCAGAGTACGTCCGTCAACATTCCGGCATGGATGACAGCCCTGATGCACTACATCGACCAGCCTACGCCAGCTACCAGCGATCCAACCCCGAACTTCATTACCACAAACAAGGAGTCGTCCAGTGCAGAGATGTCGACCACAGCGGCTGTTCCACTGAGCAGAAGATACAGCTCCCATCCAGCCTTACAGAGACACCTTCTTCTCCGAGAAGGTACTGCACAGATTATACGAAGTCAGAAGCATTTCACAGGTATGGTGATACACCACACGCTAGACATGACTATAACACACCAGCTCGTGCCAGCACTGACCAAGCCACCATAGACTTTGCAAAGTTCCTTGCCCGCCAAGAACTGGTTACAAAAGGACTTGCAAAGTTCACTGATAAACCCGAGAACTATAGGTCATGGCGAGCCTCATTCCAGAACGCCATTCATGGTCTGGACCTTTCTAATAGTAAGGAGTTAGATCTCCTAGTAAAGTGGCTCAGAAATGAGTCGGTCGAGCATGCCAAAAGACTAAGAGACATCAATATAAAGCATCCACACATAGGTCTACGCAAAGTGTGGGAAAGACTTGATGAATGCTATGGGACAGTAGAAGTCATAGAGAATGCTTTATACAAAAGAATTGATCATTTTCCAAAGATAGGACCTAAAGGTTATCAAAAGCTTAGAGAATTGAGTGATTTATTGATAGAGTTACAAGTTGCCCAGGAGGAAGGAGACTTACCCGGATTGGCATTCTTAGACACCGCTAGGGGTGTCAATCCAATAATACAAAAACTTCCTCACAAACTGAAAGAATAGTGGGTTACATATGGTTCACGGTATAAACAAAATCATAATGTACCATTCCCTCCTTTTCACTTTTGTAGAATTTGTCACCCAACAAGCTAAGATCAGAAATGACCCTAGTTTTGACTTCACTCTGTCATGTTCCACTGCCCCTGGTGTCAAACCCAGTAGGACACCCGTTGCAGTCCACAAAACTAATATTGTTTCCACAGGCCCTCCTCACAACACGAGTAAACCCCCTCCAGACGAGAACAAGCCTCAGGATGTCAGTAAACATTGTCCTCTTGGGAGTGTCTGCTCCAGTAAGGGGGGAATTAGGAGAGCAGGGCAGGCCAGATGAGTGCTGGTAGTGGGGGACTCAATTATTAGGGGAACAGATAGGGCAATCTGTCACAAAGACAGGGATCGTCGAACCATGTGCTGCCTACCTGGCGCTCGAGTCTGACACATCGCTGATCGGGTTGACAGATTACTGGGAGGGCTGGTGAGGACCCAGCGGTCATGGTGCACATTGGCACAAATGACAAAGTTAGAGGTAGGTGGAAGGTCCTTAAAGACGATTTTAGGGAATTAGGCTGCAAGCTTAAAGCAAGGACCTCCAACGTGGTATTTTCTGAAATACTGCCTGTACCACGTGCCACACCAAAGAGGCAACGGGAGATTAGGGAGGTTAATAAGTGGCTCAAGAATTGGTGTAGGAAGGAGGGGTTTGGGTTCCTGGAGAACTGGGCCGACTTCTCAGTTGGCTACAGGTTCTATGCTAGGGACGGGGTGCACCTCAATGGGGAGGGTGCAGCTGTGCTGGGGGAGAAAATGGCTAGAAGGTTGGAGGAGTCTTTAAACTAGGGACTAGGGGGGAGGGTATTCATTTTATAGGAGGGGAAGGCAGTGCAGATAGAGACCTGGGCACAAATAATGAAATTGGGGTGGGGGTGGCATGGGGGGTGGGGTTAGAACAGTTAATAATTTAAGAAAGAATAGAGGTTCAGAGAGATACATAAAGTGCATGTATACTATTGCTAGTAGCCTCACCAACAAAATGGCGGAATTAGAATTAATTTTGTTGGAACATAATTATGACATGGTGGGGATATCTGAGACTTGGCTGGATGAGAGCCACGACTGGGCGGTAAATTTACAGGGCTATAGTCTGTTTAGGAATGACCGTAAAAATAAGCGAGGTGGGGGTGTGTGTTTATATGTAAAATCATCCTTAAAACCCATCCTGCGTGATATCTGTGAATCTAATGAAGATGTAGAGTCTCTGTGGGTGGAGATTAGGGGAGGGGGAAAAAATAATAAATTACTGATAGGGGTTTGTTATAAGTCTCCTAAAATAATGGAAGCAACAAAGAATATCCTCGTAAAGCAAATAGATGAAGCAGCAACTCAAGGAGAAGTCATTATTATGGGGGACTTCAACTACCCTGAAATACATTGGGGAACAGAAACCTGTAGTTCCAGCAAAGGTAATAAGTTTTTGGCAACTATGAGAGACAATTACCTTTCACAACTAGTTCAGGACCCAACAAGAGGGGGGGCACTGCTAGACCTAATATTAACCAACAGGCCAGACCGCATATCAAATATAGGGGTTGGGGGCACTTGGGTAATAGTGATCACAAAATAATAAGCTTTCATGTATCCTTTAATGAGATGTGTAGTCGAGGGGTTACAAGGACACTAAACTTCAGGAAGGCAAATTTCCAACAGATGAGAGATGATCTTGGTGCAATTAACTGGGACGATATCCTGAGATATAAAATTACACAAAGAAAATGGGAGACGTTTATTAGCATCCTGAATAGGACCTGTGCACAGTATATACCCTATGGGAATAAACATGCTAGAATTAGGAGGAAACCACTATGGCTAAATAGAGCTGTAAGGGGCGCAATAAGGGACAAAAAGAAAGCGTTTAGGGAATTAAAGCAAGTAGGTAGTGTTGAGGCATTAAATAAATAGAGAAGACTGAATAAATTCTGTAAAAAGCAAATCAAGACAGCAAAGATTGAGGCAGATAGACTCATTGCCAGAGAAAGTAAAAATAATCCCAAAATATTCTTTAACTACATAAATAGCAAGAAACTAAAAAATGATAGTGTTGGTCCCCTTAAAAATAGTCTGGGTGAAATGGTGGATGAGGATGAGGAAAAAGCCACTATGCTAAATGACTTTTTTTCAACTGTATTTACACAAGAAAATCCCATGACAGATAACATGATCAGTGATAAAAAAAAATTCTCCATTAAATGTCACCTGCTTAACCCAGCAGGAAGTACGGCGGCGTCTAAAAATCACTAAAGTTGACAAATCCCCGGGCCCGGATGGGATACACCCCCGAGTACTGCAGGAATTAAGTACAGTCATAGATAGACCATTATTTTTAATCTTTAAAGATTCCATAATAACGGGGTCTGTACCACAGGACTGGCGTATAGCAAATGTGGTGTCAATATTCAAAAAGGGGGCAAAAACTGAACCTGGAAATTATAGGCCAGTGAGCTTAACATCTACTGTGGGTAAAATCCTGGAGGGCTTTTTTAAGGGATACTATATTGGAGTATCTGAGGCTGAATAACCTAATGACACAGTATCAGCATGGGTTTACGAGGGACCATTCTTGTCAGACTAATCTGATAAGCTTTTATGAAGGGATAAGTTCAGGACTGGACCAAGGGAATGCAGTGGACGTGGTGTTCATGGACTTCTCAATAGCTTTTGATACAGTGCCACACAAAAGGTTGATACATAAAATGAGAACCATGGGGATAGGGGAAAATATGTGTAAGTGGGTTAAGAACTGGCTCATGGATAGAAAACAAAGGGTGGTTATTAATGGAGCACACTCGGACTGGGTCATGGTTAGCAGTGGGGTACCACAGGGGTCAGTATTGGGGCCGCTTCTCTTTAACATATTTATTAATGACCTTGTAGGGGGCATACAGAGTAGTATTTCAATATTTGCTGATGACACTAAACTCTGCAGGGTAATAAATACAGAGGAGGACAATTTTATATTACAGGAGGATTTATGTAAACTAGAAGCTTGGGCTGATAAATGGCAAATGAGTTTTAATGGGGATAAATGTAAGGTCATGCACTTGGGTAGAACAAACAATATGTATAATTATGTGCTTAATTGTAAAACACTGGGCAAAACTGTCACTGAAAAAGACCTGGGTGTATGGGTGGACGACAAACTCACATTTAGTGGCCAATGTCAGGCAGCTGCTGCCAAGGCAAATAAAATAATGGGATGCATTAAAAGAGGCATAGATGCTCATGAGGAGAACATAATTTTACCTCTATACAAGTCACTGGTGCAACCACACTTAGAATACTGTATGCAGTTCTGGTCTCCAGTGTATAAGAAAGACATAGCTGAACTGGAGCGGGTGCAGAGAAGAGCGACCAAGGTTATTAGAGAACTGGGGGGTCTGCAATACCAAGACAGGTTATTACACTTGGGGTTATTTAGTTTGGAAAAACGAAGGCTTAGGGGTGATCTTATTACAATGTATAAATATATGAGGGGACAGTACAAAGACCTTTTATAATGATCTTTTTACTCTTAGACCTGTGACGGGGACAAGGGGGCATCCTCTACGTCTGGAGGAAAGAAGGTTTAGCCATAATCACAGACGCAGATTCTTTACTGTAAGAGCAGTGAGACTATGGAACTCTCTGCCGTCTAATGTTGTAATGAGTGATTCCTTACTAAAATTTAAGAAGGGACTGGATGCCTTTCTTGAAAAGTATAATATTACAGGCTATATTCACTAGTTTCCTAGATACTGCGTTGATCCAGGGAGTTAGTCTGATTGCTGTATGTGGAGTCAGGAAGGAATTTTTTTACCCCAATGTGAAGCTTACTATTTGCCACTTGGTTTTTTTTTTGCCTTCCTCTGGATCAACATGTTAGGGCAGGTTAGGATAGGATATGGGTTGAACTAGATGGACTTAAAGTCTTCCTTCAACCTTAATAACTATGTTACTATGTTACTCTACACAAGAAATCACATCCTCTACTAAAATGTAGATCCTTCAGGGAGAAGTCTTTGGAGGATTGCAAAAGTTTCCTCAAAGAGAACAACATCTGCTTGAAATGCTGTGTCACAACCTCTCACCTCGCCAGGAACTGTGAAGCTAGCGTGAAATGTGCGGAATGCAGCAGCACAGATCACAATACAGCCTTGCACCCTGGACCACCTCCACGAGTGTTGTCACAAGCAGAGGAGCACGATGGGAAGGAGAAGAACACTGATGAAGATACCCCTGTGGTCAGCTCTCAATGTAAGGAGATCTGTAAGGGACTCACAGGAGGAAGGTCCTGTTCAAAAATCTGCCTTGTCCAAGTCTACCCTGCAGGCCGCAAGGACAAAGTCCTCAAGATATATGCAATCCTAGATGACCAAAGTAACAGGTCTTTAGCCAGGTCCATCTTCTTTGAAAACTTCAGCATTGTAGGCCCTTGTTCTCCCTACTCCTTGAGGACGTGTTCAGGTACCGTTGAGATGGCGGGGAGAAAAACGACCGGATACAAGGTGGAGTCCATAGATGGTCAAACCTGCCTATCGCTACCAACCATCCTGGAGTGCAACCAGATTCCCGACAACAGGTCAGAGATACCATCACCGGAGGTGGCGACTCATCACCCCCATCTGAAGCATATAGCCCACCTGATACCTGAGTTGGATCCAGAAGCCCCAATCGCCCTACTCCTGGGAAGAGATATACTAAGAGTCCACAAGACTAGAGAATGTATAAACGGCCCTAGAAATGCTCCGTACGCTCAGAGGCTCCACCTTGGATGGGTCATCATAGGAGACGTCTTTCTAGGAGGAGCACACAAGCCAGCCTCAGTCAACAGTATGCTCACCAGCACCCTAGAAAATGGATGTCCGTCTCTCTTCCAGCCATATCACAATAGTCTGCTGGTAAAGGAATTGCCAAACAGCAGTTCCCTACCTTGCCCTTTCTCAGTACCTATCCACGAAGACCACGCCTGTGAAGGTGAACAAGACCACATGGGATGTACAGTCTTCACAAGGACAAAGGAAGACGACAAGGTAGCAATGTCCATAGAAGATAGGATGTTCCTGGACATCATGGATAGACAAATAGTCAAAGACAAATCGAACAGTTGGGTCGCACCCTTACCATTTCGACCTCAGAGAAGGCGCCTACCCAACAACAGGAAACTGCCGGTTCATCTCCCTCTGACACAAGCTTAAGAAGTCACCTGAGAAGAAGTAACACTTCTTTACCTTCATGGGAAGGATATTCCAGAACAACCACGCAGACATTGCACCTGCACTTCGGCCCTCAGAGGAGTGTTGGTACCTGCCCATCTTCGGAGTATACCATCCCAAGAAGCCAGGTCAAATAAGAGTGGTGTTTGACTCAAGTACCAAATATGAAGATGTCTCATTAAATGATGTCCTACTGTCTGGCCCAGACCTCAACAAAAAACTTCTGGAAGTACTACTTTCTTTCCGCAGAGATACGGTGGCATTTATGGCGGACATACAACAGATGTTCCACTGTTTTCTCGTCAAAGAGGAACACATAAACTACATGAGGTTCTTCTGGTACCGTGACAACGACGCAGACAAAGACATCACAGAGTACCGGATGAGGGTACACATTTTGGGGAACAGCCCTTCCCCAGCAGTCACTATCTACGGCCTCCGTAATTCTGCCAAAGAAGGCGAAGAAAAGTATGGGTCAGACGTCAGATCCTTCATAGAAAAGGACTTCTACGTAGACGACTGTTTGAAGTTCACACCAATAAATGAGGCTGCAATCAGTCTACTAAAAAATGGCTCAAGAAATGCTCGCTCAGTCTAACCTAAGGTTACACAAGATTCTCTCCAACAATCGAGAGTTGATGGAAGCATTTCTCTCTCAAGACTATTCCAGTGATCTAAAGGACATAGACCTAAGCATCAACACTCTTCCCATGCAGCAGAGTCTTGGATTGCTTTGGGATCTGAAGACGGATGCCTTCACCTTTCAGATCAGTAAAGACGAGAAACCCTTCACGCGCAGAGGAGTTCTTTCTTTCGTGAATAGTTAATACGACCCCCTGGGATTCGTAGCTCCAGTTACTGTCCAAGGGAAAATGATGCTAAGAGACTTCACCCAAGACACATCTAATTGTGATGATCCACTGCCAGCAGAAAAGGCAGACCTGTGGGCAGAGTGGAAGAGGTCTCTCGAAGCCTTGACCAACCTTCTTGTAAAACGACCGTTTTAGAAGGTTATTAACTGTATAGCAGCCAGTGCATAGGAGATGTTATTAGAATCCTGTGTAAAGTTTGCATCATACTATATACTTTCCTGTTAATTGTAAAGTGTCAGCTGTGTGCCCAATACTTATCTATGTCATTTGTATTTTTATAGTTTTATCACGCATGTTCTATACTGTTCACCAATAAACAAGTTAGACTACAGAGGACAGTCTGCTTATTTGAAAGATAGAATCGTGGTTTAGGCTGTATGCTAGATTGCACACCGTGTCAACGTGTATGAAGGCAGAACAGACACAAAAACCAACAATGGTGACAGAAATAGCTTGAATATGACAAAAGTAATAATAAATCAAAAAATATATAAAAATTATAAAAATGGACAAATGAAAGTCAAACATTGCTTTTCAAATGTATAAGCTGGAAAAATATACAAAATTGGAATATCAGAAAAAGCAGGTGAATATATAAAACTTAACCTTTATTAGGTATAATGGAAACAATGTGTACGACAATAATAGGAGGACGACAAACAGAAAGGGGAGGGGAAGGGGGACCACAGTGTAAACATAAACCTAATTACCAACAAAAAAGAATGAGACAAAAGGTAAAAGCTTCTGACAGCGATTCTGGTCCTTTGCAACAATTCGACCTGATACACAAATTCGTTATGACTACTTGTGGGAATGCTTATCAAATGTACAAATAAATCACCAATACCTCCCATTATGGGAGCTATTTTTATATCATCATAAAGCATGCGTGTGAATAGGATATTAGTAACTATCACAATCAGCTTGAATTAAAGTGCTCCTAGTGCTATTGCAGGTAATATGCAGGTATAGTGGAGTGTATCGGTTGCACATATACAAATATGTACAGTAGTTCTGCAACACTTAAAATATCCACATAACCACTGCAAAAATCCCATCAAGCAAAAACAATGCAATAAAAAAGTGTCCTGTCAATATATATTATGCAGCATCATGACTGAGGCATTCTTAAACCAATAGACACCCAAAATGTACCTGCATATTATCTGCAATAGCACTAGGAGCACTTTAATTCAAGCTGATTGTGATACTGATTAAATATCCTAGTCTCATGCATGCTTTATGATGATATAAAAATAGATCCCATAATTTGAGACCAATGCATAGGTACTGCTGATTTATTTGTACATTTTGATGTTGATGTTCCTGTGACTACAGTTGCACATATTTTTCAGAAATTTAAGCTCCATGGGACTGTAGTCAACCTCACTGGATGTGGCCGCAGGAGGAAAATTGATGACAAATCAAAGACAGATAATACGAATGGTAACAAAAGAGCACAGAAAAACTTATCAACAGATTAAAGGTGATGTCATAAAATTATTCTGATGTTCTATGGAGACCCGTAACATGGGTCAGAATGAAGATAAATACACGGTATGTCAAGACTTAAGGGTATGTCACACTAAGCGAGATCGCTAGCGAGATCGCTAACGAGATCGCTACTGCGTCACCATTTATGACGCAGTAGCGATCTCGTTAGCGACTTAGCTGTGTGTGACATGTAGCAGCGATGTGGCCCCTGCGGAGATGTCGCTGATCGCTTATGAACGTTCTGAGTCGTTTTTTGGCCGTTGGGTCCCGCTGGTGAGCCTGAATCGCTGAGTGCGACACCCTTTATGAACGACTTCACCAGTGTCGCAGGTGGGACTAGGTTTTCCCAACGACCGCAGAGGTCGTTATACATATCGCTGATGAGTAGTGTTGAGCGATACGATACTGCAAATATCGGGTATCGGCCGATATTAGCTGTATCGGGCTTTCGATTCCGAGTACCGATATTTTCGTCATATCGGATACCGGAATCGGATTTGTCACTGTCACTGTGAGTGTCCGTCGGTCGGGTCTGTCAGGAGTCAGCGGCACTTACCTGGCAGAAGATCTCCGGCGGTCACGTCCTGGACTGCTTGATGGCCGCCATTATCTTCTCCCTGGCGGTCACATGCAGTTTTTCGCGATAACTGCAGTGACTGCAGGGTAATCCCGGCCGTAAACCAGTCCGATGACGTCACCGCCGGGGAAGCAGGTAATCAGCTGTGCTGCGCCGGGATGATGTAGCAGAGCTGGATCGTCGTGGGACACTCGTTACTATGGACTGCGTCGGACAGGTGGTATACTGCTGTTTTTTTTTTTCATTTTTTTACAGGAGATCGATGGCGTCGCAGGATGAGACTGTAATAAAAGTAATGAAAACTGTGTTTTTTTTTTTTTTATTAAATTAAAAAACTTTTTTATGAACATTCACCCGTCCGGGTACATCAACAATTTAACTATTTACATACAGGGACCCTGTCCGGGTTATTTATAATTCTTTGGCAGGGGTGTTCCAGGTACCACCTGGTACTCTTCTGATGCTTGCCAAACATCATAGACACCAAGGACCACCAGGACCTGATGACGTCATGTGGCCTGTACAGTCAAGTCGTGACCCGCTATCTGTGTCTGTGTGGCCACCTCTTTCATCTCCCTCCGGGTCTGGAGCCCTATGTCCCGGACTGAACGAACCCCAGGGGGCCTAACAGGCGCCGGGTACGGGCCAGCTATAGTTATCATGTCCATAGCTGGGGCTGCTGAGGAGACCACTGAGGGAGGCTGGGGAGATTTACGGCGTGGGGTGGGCACTTGTGCAGAGGCCTGGATGTGGGAGGCTGAAGGCTCCGAGGGTCTCACAGGTTCCTGACACTCTGGGGAGTAGGGGTCGCACCTGGTAACATTTAGGGCGTACCATCCATTGTAACCCAGTGTCGGGTGTAAGTCACCAAGTCTCCTGGCAACAGGTCCCTCCCCGGGTGTCCTTCTGGGAGGTGAGTCTCCACGTCCCGCCGGGTCACAAAAACTTCTAAATAAAGTCCAGGCTCCTGGATGAAGCCCCAACCACCTTTCAATTTAAAGCTCCGTACTGCACCCTTACGCTGCGGCTCCCTCAGGGTTCCTTTATCTTTTCTCATCCGGTCCTTATCTGCCCGGTCCTTCTCCAGGTTACGTTGCCAAAGCTTTTGGGATTCTCGCTGCTCCCTTTGTCGCTCTGCTTCCCGCTCTCAACGTCTCCACTCTTCCTCCTGACGCCGGTTGTAATTCTCCTCCACCAGCATCTCCATGTCTCCAAAATCAAACTGCAGCTTAGGATGTCCGGTTTGCGGCAGCTCTCCTGGCGCCCCCCAGTCCTGGCGGCGCTCACCTGCGGAGGAAGCAGCCGGCTCTGGAACAGATGACAGTCGGGGCTCCGGTACAGACTTGTAGACCTCTGGTGCCTGCGCGGCCTCCTCCATGAGGACGGGTGTCGCTTCTTCTGTCTCAGCGACGGGGGCAGACAGCGGGATCTGGGGTGCTGCCGGTGCTGCGTTTTTTGCAGGAACGGGTGCCTCCACTGCGACAACGTCAACCGGATCACATTGCAAGGGCTGGGATGCCCGCACGGACTCCTCTACTAGAACGGGTGCCTCACCTTCCGGTACAGACACTTCAGGTAAGAGGGATTGGCGCCACTCCAAGTTTAGTTTTAGGGCACGCCAGCTGGCTTCCATCCTGGCGACCTCCTCCCGGTGCCGGGCCAGGCCTCTTAGGGTATCCTCCGCTTCTTGCAGCGTAGGAGGGTTTCCAGGCCGGGTGCCCAACGGTGGTTCCGTGGCGATCAGGTCGCTTCCGTGGGGGGAGAGCTCTGACTGCTCCATCCCTTCACACTTCTGCTCGTGTCCATTAGCCATCTCTGCCAAGTCACATGTGTCATTAGCATCTGGAGAGGGCCCCTCTTTTGTAGGGAGGCGGGACCTTCATGTTAGTTTCCGCACACTGAGGAGGATGAGGAGGCCGGAACTGAAGAGCTGTGGGGCACGATCTTACATTGCAGTACCATTTAGAGTGGTCGGCCATCGTTTTCGCGCCACTGAGTGAGTGTACACCCACGAAGAGCACGTCCTTCTTCTTCACCAGTGCCTCGTCGTGAGCAGATATGGCGGAAAAAATGGCAAATACATTCTCTGATGATTTTAGCAATTCTCAAGCACAAAAACAGTTCAATTCAAGCACACAGGACTCGCTTATAGCGAGCTACAGAATCCTGTTCGTGACGCCCAAGTTGAGTCGCACAGAGCCAGAGGTTTTGGGGGTACTCGGCACCGAGCCCGTCGACTTCTATGGGGTATGTCACGGCTTTACCCGGCAATTGAATCAGAGTCTATTTTACTATGTAGAAGTGTATAAACTATAAATATATGTATATATATATGTCACAATGACATGTATATATATATATATATGTATTCTATGTGTGTATATTTTGTGTTTATAACGAAAGAAAGGGTTTTTTTTGTTGCGATATTTTGTTCCCATAGACTTACATGGACTTCCGGAATCGGAATCTGATATCGACGATATTTAGTGATATCGGCGATACCATTCCGATACGATATTTTTAGATATCGAGCAGTATCGCTCAACACTACTGATGAGTTGTGTTTGGAATCTAACTAGCGATCACATAGCGATCGCACTAGTGATATCGCCAGGTTAAGTCGTTGTCGTGATCGCTGGTGCGATCGCTAAGTGTGGCAGTGCCTTTAATAAAGTATATTGTTGACAGACAGGCTTCAGTTAACAGGGGAAAAATAAACAGAGGCTCAAAGATTTAAGCAGCAGATTAGGCAGGCCAGTCCAGGAATGCAGGATCCAGAGGTCCAGGGCCTGGACTGGGCTCCAAACAGAGAGCAGGCCGCAGCGGAGGTGGATGAAGAGCAGATCCGGAAAGTAGAGTCCTTTGGGATGCAAGGCAGGCTGGTAGCAGACAGGGTAACCGGAAAATCAGAAGGAACAGACGAGATGCAAGTCCTTCCAGCTTGGCAGCAGGTGAAGTACTAGAAACATAATCAAGGTATAGTGTGCAGAGTCCCTTCAGAGTCCGACGTAAATTTAGACTTCAATCAGGAAAATAATGTTTGTGCTTGTGGTGACCAAACGAACGGCATCTTCTTTCAAGTCAGTTGAGTGATAGGTCCGACGATCTCCGAAAAAATTTTAATGAATCGTCTGTAAAAATTGGCGAATCCAATAAATCGTTGCACCTCCTTGACTGTCTTGGGAATTGGCCATTCCTGAATGGCTTGCGTCTTGCTTGCATTCATGCTGAGACCCTGAGTAGAAATAACACACCCCAAGAATTGGATTTCCGTTTTGTGGAATTCGCATTTCTCCAGCTTGATGTATAAGAGATTTTGCTGTAGGCGATCCAAAACTGTTCTCACGTGCCGCTGATGATCCTCGATGTTGCTGGAAAAAATGAAGATGTCATCCAAATAAATCACTACGAAAACATCGAGTATATCTCTGAAAATATTGTTTGCCAAGTGTTGAAACGTAGCAGGTGCGTTACGAAGACCAAAAGGCATAACGATGCACTCAAAATGTCCATAACGTGACCGAAATGCTGTTTTCCACTCGTCACCAAGGCGGATCCGTACTAAATTGCATGCTCCACGAAGATCTAACTTTGTGAAGATCTTAGCGTGTCGTACCCTCAAGTAGTTCAGAAATTAATGGGAGCGGATAGGAGTTTCTAATCGTAATTTTGTTGAGCTCTCGGTAATCGATACACAGTAGGAGTGAGCCATCTTCCTTTTGGACAAAGAAGATTGGAGCACCTGCTGGGGAGGAAGATGGTCATATAAATCCCTTAGCTAGATTCTTGTCGATATACTCCTTGAGAGCTTTCAATTCTGGCCCGGACAAAGGATAAATATTCCCAAACGGAATTGCGGCACCAGGTAGTAGTTCAATGGGACAATCATACGGCCGATGTGGTGGCAATTTGTCCTCGTTTTTCTTGTCACATACTTATATGAAATCTTGATATTCTACTGATAGTTTTAAATCATCTGTGTCTACAGACCCGACTGAAGCTACTTTTCCTAATAGTAACTGTTTACTTGGAAACTGTAATTCCCTTGCCTCCCAGTTGATAGTAGGATTTTGCAGTTGCAACCAAGGTAATACTAGGATTATGGTGAGGGGGGATAAGAAGTCAACAAAACGACAGTCTTTCTGAATGATCCGCCCCCATACAGACTTTAAACGGTAATGTTTCAAGATCTACTGGCCCGGATACCAACGGGGACCCATCCACGGTCTCCATTAACACCGGTGAAACTTTCCTCTGAGAATGTATACCATGTTTTTTAGCAAATGTAATGTCCATGAAATTACCGCTGGCTCCAGAGTCAACTAGTAATCCAACAGGATTGCACCCATATCTTGATAGGGATATAACAGTGTGAATCCTTCCTCGACCCGCCCGAGGCCAGAGTAGTGGAACTTACTGAAAGCACAACTGCATTCACAGGTCACGGTGCTTCTGAAGTACAGTCAGAAAAGTCGTGATTTCCGTCGAACATTTCTTCGCTATGAGAGATTGAATGAGAAATTACGAGGACACATCTGAGAAGTCACACTCGATTACCGCAGCCGTGGTCTTACGATTTTTACTGGGACAGGCTGATATGTAGTGACCCGATTTTCCGCAGTAGAAACATAAATTTTCTCTGAAACGATGTTCCTTGCGTGCGTCGAGGGAGCTTCTCCGAATTGCATCTACCTGCATAAGTTCTGCCTCTGTCTGGGGCGAAAATTTGCACTGAGCTTCCCTGGAGGGAGACGGAAAAGGTATAGGGTTGTTACGGTTGGCATATGCCCACCTCTCTTGACGATGTTCTGTGAAACGCATATCTATCCGAATACAATGATTTATAAAGTCTACCAGGTTAGTAGGTGATTCGCCTTGAGCCAGTTCATCCTTAATTGTAGCAGATAAACCTGTTATGATTTGGTAGCTGAGGAGAGCAGGCAAAAATGGCAATACACCAGAGAGGTTGGAATCTACTGGATTGCAGTACCCTGACTAACCACCACAACTAAAGGCAGCCGTGAAGCGTTCCTACGTTGGTCCTAGACGCCTCGTCACAGCCTGAGAGGTTAACTACACCTAAAGATAGAAAGAGGAAAGCTATCTGCCCCGGAGCAGATCCCCAAAGAACATAGGAAGCCCCCAAACATGTAATGGCGGTTAGACAAGAGGAAATACAGACACAGACAGAAAATAGTATGAGCAAACGTTGGGGCCCAATCTGCCTAGAAAGAAAAAGGATAGGAAGGACACTTACTGCAATCCAAAAAACCCTAAAAAATACCAACTCTACTAATTGCAAAAACACCTGAGATCACACAACCTCTACCACCTAAATTAGTTCTCTGGTGTAACAAAACTAAGCCGCAGCCACTGAAAAAACTGGAAAAGGCAAATGAACAAATAACAGTGGCTCAGAAAAACTGAGAGGAGCACAAGCCCCCGGAGGGGACCTGGCTGACCTCCACAGAAGTGCAGGGAACAATGCAAAAAGCAAGCACAAAAATAAAAACAGAAAATATCTTATCTTAGAGCAGGAGAAGAGGCAAGACTCAGGAAGCTTCCAAATGAACCAGGAACCACAGTTGAGACAAGAACAATTGATCACCGGCAACCATGATGGGAGGGAACCTCCCTTATATAAGACCAGTCTGTAACTCCTGATTGCCAATCCTCATTGAATGGTTCAGTACTGTTTGTAACCACCAGAGGGAGCTTCTGCTCAGAATTCATTTCTAACACATTCACAACAGTACCCCCCCTTGAGGAGGGGTCACCGAACCCTCATTTGGGCAACCAGGTCAGTCAGGATGAGCTCTGTGATACGCACGGATCAGTCTCCTAGCATGGATGTCCGAAGCAAACACCCAAGAATTGTCCTCCTGACCATAACCTCTCCACTTAACCAAATACTGGAGTTTCCGTCTAGAAAAACGAGAATCCAATATTTTCTCAACCACATACTCCAGATTGCCCTCAACCAAAACAGGGTCAGGAGGCGCAGCCATAGGAACCACTGGCTCGACAAACCTCTTCAATAAGGAATTGTGGAACACGTTATGGATCTTAAATGTCCCTGGAAGAAGTAAACGAAAGGAAACAGGATTAAGAATCTCCATGATCTTATAAGGTCCAATGAACCTAGGCTTAAACTTAGGAGATGCAACTCTCATAGGGATATTTCTTGAGGACAACCAGACCAAGTCCCCCACTTCAAACCGAGGACCATCAGTCCTATGCCGGTTGGCAAACCGCTGGGCCCTCTCCTGAGAGAGGGACAACCTCTCCACTACCTGGTCCCAAATCTGCTGCATACGCTCCACAACAGAGTCAACACCTGGACAGACAGAAGCCTCCGTCTGTCCCGAAGAAAATCGAGGGTGAAACCCAAAATTGCAGAAAAATGGAGACATCAAAGTGACAGAGCTAGCCAGGAACCACAGTTGAGACAAGAACAATTGATCACCGGCAACTATGATGGGAGGGAACCTCCCTTATATAAGACCAGCCTGTAACTCCTGATTGCCAATCCTCATTGAATGGTTCAGTACTGTTTGTAACCACCAGAGGAAGCTTCTGCTCAGAATTCATTTCTAACACATTCACAACATAAACCCCTCCTGAACACTGCATATTTTGCTGAGTCGCACCATGTAGTATCCAACACCCACCTCCCAAATTCCTTTGCAAATTCTGTGACAGGACATTTCACACGACGGAGCGTCAGTAATGCGGATTCTGCCGTGACGTTTCGATTGGGATCGTCGAACATCTGACACATTGCGGCAACAAAGTAATTTAGAGAATTTAAACATGCATCATTGATTTCAATTAGGGGTTTTTCCTAGGCTAGAGCCTTATTTGTGAACAACATTATCATGGTTAACACTTTGTCCCGTTCAGTTGAAAATGTGGCCGCACGTGCTGTAAATTATAACTGGCACTGATTTAAGAACCCACAAAATTTTTCTTTTTCACCACCAAACCTGAATGGCGGCAGTTTAGGAAAGGCCGGACCCAGAGCTGGTGTTGAAGCAGGATCCAGAGGTCCAGGGACCGGACTGGGCTCCAAGCGGAGAGCAGGCCGCAGCGGAGGTAGGTGTAGAGCAGATCCAGGAAAGTAGAGTCCTTTGGATGCAAGGCAGACTGGTAGCAGATGGGGTAATCGGAAGATCAGAAGGAACAGGCGAGATGCAAGTCCTTCCAGCTTGGCAGCAGGTGAAGTACGAGATACACAAGCAAGGTATAGTGTGCAGAGTCCCTTTATATATGCAGCAGACAGGAAACAAGGCATATCAGACAGGAAACAAGATGGCCCCAAGAATCCACCAACTCCATCTTAGATGAGGGCAAAATCCAGCAGAACTAAGGGCAGATCAGACAAAACAGGTACACAGTTCAGATTCTTACAGGTGAACTTCAAGCTCAAGGAACATCAATGTCAGATTGCACCGTCCATCATTGTATGAGTCAAAGTGGACTTCATGTAGATGACCAAGGAGTACACCATTGCTGAAAAAAAATCATAAAAAAGCCAGACTGGAATTTGACAATTCACCAAGCTTCTGGGAGAATGTCATATGGACAGATGAGACAAAAATTGAACTTTTTGGCAATGCACATCAGCTCTATGTTCACAGACAGAAAAATTAAGCATATCAAGAAAAGAACACTGTCCATACTGTGAAACATGGAGGAGGCTCCGTTATGTTCTGGGGCCGCTTTGCTGCATCTGGTACAGGGTGTCTAGAATCTATGCAGAGTACAATGAAATCTCAAAACTATCAAGGGATTCTAGAGGGAAATGTGCTGTCCAATTCAGAAAGCTTGGTCTCAGTCGCAGGTCATGGGTCTTGCAACAGGATAATGATCCAAAGCACACAGCTAAAAACACCCAAGAATGGCTAAGAGGAAAACACTGGACTATCTGAAGTGGCCTTCTATGAGCCCTGACCTCAATCCTATTGAGCATCTTTGAAAAGAGCTGAAACATGCCATCTGGAAAAGGCAATCTTCAAGCACGGGAGACAACTGGAGCAGTTTGCTCTTAAGGAGTGGGAGGAGAAGTCTCATTGACAGTTACAGGAATCGTTTGATTGCAGTGAATGCCTCAAATGGTTGTGCAACAAAATATTGAGTTAAGGGTACCATCATTTCTGTACAGCCCTATTTCATGAGTTTTATTTTTTTTTTAATTTCTGTGGAAGCATGGTAAAAAGCAATGTCTGACTTTCATTTGTTCATTTTCATAGAATTTTGATTTATTATTAATTTTTGTCAGATTCAAGTTATTTCTGTCACCATTGTGTTTTTTTTGTCATTAAGTGAGGAGTTCCAACAATTTTGACCACATGTGTAGATATAGTAGATATAGTAAGACATGGGGACATTGGCAGTAAAGGTCAGTAGTGAAGTACCCCATTATACCTTAGTAGCTATGTACTGTTGAAAAAATACACATAATAAGAATAGATCAAATAGAGCATGCATGCCTGCAAAATAAAAGTAAGATTAGATATCCATTACCTAGGAAGTAGACATAAATCCAGGCGTCTACCACACCCGAAACGCATTTCGCATTGAAATGCTTCATCCAAGGGTGGTTAGACGTTGATAAGGTACCTTTTTATAGTGCCATAACCCAATAGAAGAAAGGAGGTGTGAAATCCAAAGTGCATATAATCGAGGCACAGTGATGTTAACACCGTTGCTAGGATAGCGGTCACATAATTACTGGGGAGGATTCTATCTATGCTGAAGTGCGGTCAAATTCAAGTCACGTCAGAAGTAACGTCATCGTGGTGTCAGCGGCCACATGACCGGGGAATACCCATGCAGGTGAGTGTGAACACTCACCGCAAGAGAAGTGCTTCATGTTATAGTTAGGTGGAACTTTTGGTCATGTGACCGCCAGTGGACCTAGTCATGTGGTCAAAGAAACCACATGATCAGGAAAAATCAAGTGATTTAATAAAAATAAATGGGGTTACAGAATCTGAAAGCACGTAAGTAAAGAGCAATAAAATGTGATGTGTCACAGATTGCATAGTGCTAAGCAGAGTTGAGCGAAACAGGTCGATCAGATTCAAAAATCGCCGACTTTCGCCAAAGTCGTGTTTCGCCGAGCGAAACGCGAAAGTAGCGTGAAGTCGGCCATGCGGTCGTCGACCCGAGCGCCAAAGTCAGTTTTCCCATAATGCTTGCAGGTGCATTTTCTCAGCCAATGAGCAAGGACGCACACTGTGACAATGAGATGACATGGGCAGCGGCCACCATCATCTAAGAGAAGGGCATTGCAATGATTGGCTTGCTCTTTGTGGCGTCACAGTGGCTATAAAAGCCCTGACCGCCGACCGCCATTTTACTTCTGCCGATCTTAGCGTAGGGAGAGGTTGCTGCCGCTGGTTCTCAGTAGGGAGAGAATTATGCAGGAAAGAGAAGTTCTTATGTGCTTGTGCTAATAGCAATTGAGCTGTACAGTTAGTGTGCTGTGACAGGGGAGGATTTTGTTGTGTGCAGCAGCGCTGGTTATTAGGCTGCCTGCCAGTGACAGGGGAGGATTTTCTTTTGAGCAGCAGCATAGCTGGTTAATAGGCTGCCTGCTAGCTGTATTGCTGTGTGTACACTGCTGTGCAGACTGCTTTTTACACAGCACAAATACTTTTATTCTTTTTTTCTGCACAGTTACCAAGCGTTCATTTTTCCCACACCGTATAGAGCTGTACGCACCTCACACACTACTGTGTACCGGCTGGTATCACGGACAAATACATGCTGACTATCTGTGTGTGACTCCAGAAATCTGTACAGAGATTTACAATTTACCCCTATACTATCTACACCTGTTATCTTCAGATACAGTACCCTTTTTCAGCTTTTTATATTGTGGTCTAATCCATACTGAGCCTGTGAGCGTCTTTGTGTTACTCCGGAAATCTATACTGAGATTTACAATTTACCCCTATACACCTGTTATCTTCAGATACAGTACCCTTTTTCAGCTTTTTATATTGTGGTCTAATCCATACTGAGACTGTGACCGTCTTTGTGTTACTCCGGAAATCTATACGGAGATTTACACTTTACCCTAAACACTTATTATCTTCAGATACAGTACCCTTTTTCAGCTTTTTATATTGTGGTCTAATCCATACTGAGCCTGTGAGCGTCTTTGTGTTAATCTGGAAATCTATACGGAGATTTACAATTTACCCCTATGCACCTGTTATCTTCAGATACAGTACCCTTTTTCAGCTTTTTATATTGTGGTCTAATCCATACTGAGCCTGTGAGCGTCTTTGTGTTACTCCGGAAATCTATACGGAGATTTACAATTTACCCCTGTTCACCTGTTATCTTGAGATACAGTACTCTTTTTCAGCTTTTCATATTGTGGTCTAATCTATACTGAGCCTGTGAGCGTCTTTGTGTTTCTCCGGAAATCTATACCGAGATTTACAATTTACCCCTATACACCTGTTATCTTCAGAAACAGTACCCTTTTTCAGCTTTTTATATTGTGGTCTAATTCATACTGAGCCTGTGAGCGTCTTTGTGTTACTCCGGAAATCTATACGGAGATTTAAATTTTCCCCAACACTGTATACAGCTGCACGCTTCAGGTACGGTACCATATATCTGCTGGTATTTTTGGTACATTTTCCAAAACATGAGGAAGTATGGTGGAAGAGGCCGCTGACGTGGGCGGGGGGGCAGCTGGTACTGCTGGTGGTGATGTTGCATCTGCTTGTAGTGCCAAAAGCACAATAGCACCTAAGGCAGGAGGTGTTAAAGCCTGCATCATCATATGGCTCCAGAAGGCCTGGAAGGCTCCCTTTTCTGGGAGTAGGAAAACCGATTTTAAAGCCGGAGCATCAGGAACAGGTTTTGGCTTACATTGCCGAAACAGCCAACAGCTCTATCGCCTCCTCTTCTGAAGTTTCAAAAAATACAAGCACTGAGTCGTCAGTGCAGGCTCCTGTTCAGGAGCAACACCTTTCCTTGTGTCCTTCACCCCCACCAAAAGAGAAGAATGCAGCAGGCCACACTTCAGATTACTCTATGGAGCTCTTTTCACATATCATGCCTGGGTTATCAAGTCAAATCCTGAATTCCCCAGTCCAAGATGAATATGACTTGGAGTGCACTGATGCACAACCACTGCTAGATGATTCTGCTGGTACATTGACCCACAGCACTACATTGCCCTCGCACTCTACTGAGCCAGAATCTGACCCTGATGAAACTCAGGTGCCCCTCCCGCATACTATACCACCTTACACGGTGACAGAGAGGAAGGTGCAGATGAAATTGAAGAGGAGGTGATGGATGACCCAGTTGTTGACCCGGATTGGCATCCATTGGGGGAAGAGGGTACCGCTGGCAAGAGCTCAGAAGCCCAGAAAATTTATACCATAGTAGGAAGAGTGCAGTGTGGCACTTTTTTGACCAAAATCCTATTGATGAGGCAAAGGTTATCTGTAAGAAATGTGAAAGGACCTTTAGCAGAGGGAAAAATCTCCGAAATTTGAATACCAATTGCATGCTTAGACATTTAATGACCATGCACTTGCAAGCGTGGACGACTACAAAACCTCAGGTAGCACATGTGCACCTGCTCCGGCTGAAGGTAGCCAGCAACGCTCCATCGCTTCCCCCACTGTAAGCCCACCAGTTAGCACACCACCAGCAAGAAATGTTGAGGTGTCGTCGCAAGGCCAAAGCAGTCAGGGAATCACAATGTTTTTGCAATGAAAGACTGAATCTAGGCCATCACCACCACCATCACCATCACCAACCCCCTCTCTGTCCGTCATGTCCACCGCTAGTTCCCCCATATGCAGCTCTCAAGTCCAGCTCACCCTAACAGAAAATGAAAACTGGGCACAGTCAAGTGGATAATGTGAGTAGAAAATTGTTTAATACATACAGTAGTCACTAGATACAAACATTTTGGTCAAAAGAGCTTCACCAGTATGCTACAACAAAGAAAATTCATGACAATCAGATATTTATAAAGATAAACAAAAAATGTTATGAAAAATAATATACAAAGTATATAGAAATGGTCAAAAGGTCATATCTGAGCACATAGGAGAACAACCAGGAGATTTAACCAGCATTACGCTTGCACTAAAGTAGAGGATATACGGTGTCAAGCGGAAGGCTAAAAAATGGACATACCTAGTGACAGTGATGACTGTCCTTGTGACAGCCAGCATGCATTCAGGCTGCGTACAGACTGTAATCTATAGTAAGTAAAAAGCCCATATGAGGTACTAGTATGGAGTGCTCAAGACAATATTGTGATAAAAAAATAGAGAAAAGGCACATCAGAGTAAATGAATGTCTAAAATTGGTGGTCAGTGGGTGCTGACTGAGTTAGCTATGGTAGGAGATAAGTAAAATGAGATGTATATAGACAATGTCAGTGAAGAGTGATGAGGTTAATAAGAGAGGTCATAATTACATACCAGAATGTAAATAAACGTCTAATATTGGTGGTCAGTAGGGTTGAGCATTCCGATACTGCAAATATCGGGTATCGGCCGATATTAGCTGTATCGGAATTCCGATTCCGAGTTCCGATATTTTCGTCTTATCGGATACCGGAATCGGGATTGTCACTGTCACTGTCAGTGTCCGTCGGTCGGGTCTGTCAGGAGTCAGCGGCACTTACCTGGCAGAAGATCTCCGGCGGTCACGTCCTGGACTGCTTCATGGCCGCCATCTTCTTTCCCCGGCGGTCACATGCAGTTTCTCGCGATAACTGCAGTGACTGCTGGGTAATCCCGGCCGTAAAGCAGTCAGTCCGATGACGTCACCGCCGGGGAAGCAGGTAATCAGCTGTGCTGCGTTGCGATGACAGGCTCTGCCTGTCATTGCGATGTAGCAGAGCTGGATCGTCGTGGGACTGTATTTATGGACTGCGTCGGACAGGTGGTATACTGTTGGTTTGTTTTTTTTCTTTTTTTACAGGAGATCGATGGCGTCGCAGGAATGAGTGTATAATAAAATTAATGAAAACTGTGTTGTCTCTTTTATTTCATTAAAATACTTTTTTCTTGCTGTGTCTTTTTTTTAAACATTTAATAACTTTGGGATTAATAATGGATCGGTGTCTTATTGACACCTCTCCATTATTAACCGGGCTTATTGTCACCGTGCAATCAACGGTGACAATAACCCCTTATTACCCCGCTTGCCACCGCTACAGGGCAAGTGGGAAGAGCCGGGTAAAGTGCCACAATTGGCACATCTTTTGATGCGCCAAATGTGGGGCTGCTGTAGCCTGGTATTATCAGGCTGTTGAGGGCCAAAATCCATGGGCCTTGACAGTCTTTTAATACCAGGCCGCAGCAGTCTGCATTTTACTTGGCTGGTTAACAAAAATAGGGGGGATCCCCACGCCGTTTTTTTTTCGAGGGGATCCCCTATTTTTGTTAACCAGCCAAGCTAAGCAGACTGCTGTGGCCTGGTATTATCAGGCTTGCAAGGTCCATGGATATTGGATCCTTACCAGCCTGAAAAACCAGGCCTCAGCGGTCTGCTTCATCTGGCTGGTTAACAAAAATAGGGGGGACCCCACGCCAATTTTTTTCGAGGGGATCCCCTATTTTTGTTAATCAGCCAAGATATGCAGACTGCTGTGGCCTGGTATTATCAGGCTGGCAAGGTCCATGGATCTTGGCTCCTTAACAGCCTGAAAATCCAGGCCTCAGCGGTCTGCTTCATCTGGCTGGTTAACAAAAATAGGGGGGACCCCACGCCAATTTTTTTCGAGGGGATCCCCTATTTTTGTTAATCAGCCAAGATATGCAGACTGCTGTGGCCTGGTATTATCAGGCTGGCAAGGTCCATGGATCTTGGCTCCTTAACAGCCTGAAAATCCAGGCCTCAGCGGTCTGCTTCATCTGGCTTGTTAACAAAAATAGGGGGGACCCCACGCCAATTTTTTTCGAGGGGATCCCCTATTTTTGTTAATCAGCCAAGATATGCAGACTGCTGTGGCCTAGTATTATCAGGCTGGCAAGGTCCATGGATCTTGGCTCCTTAACAGCCTGAAAATCCAGGCCTCAGCGGTCTGCTTCATCTGGCTGGTTAACAAAAATAGGGGGGACCCCACGCCATTTTTTTTTCGAAGGGAACCCCTATTTTTGTTAATCAGTTCCCTCTGACGTCACTGATTGTGTCCCTGGCTGACCTGAAGTGAAAGTGGAAAGCAATCAATTAAGCTTTCCACTTAAGGGCCCGTCTCACATAGCGATATCGCTACCGAGATCGCTGCTGAGTCACTAGTTTTGTGAGCAGCAGCGAAGCTCACCAGCGATATCGCTGTGTGTGACATTCAGCGACGATCAGCCCCCCTGCCGGGTATCGCTGATCGTCGCTGAAATGTCAGGACCTTTTTTTGATCGCTGGTTTCCCGCTGACAGGCTCGCATCGCTGCGTGTGACAGGCGGGAGACCAGCGATCCGCTGGTAACCAAGGTACACAGCGGGTTTCCAAGCGCTGCGCGGTGCCTGGAAACCCGCTGTGTACCTTGGTTACCAGCGGATCGCTGGTCTCCCGCCTGTCACACGCAGCGATGCGTGCCTGTCAGAGGGAAACCAGCGATCAAAAAAAGGTCCTGACATTTCTGCGACGATCAGCGATACCCGGCAGGGGGGCTGATCGTCGCTGAATGTCACACACAGCGATATCGCTGGTGAGCTTGCTGCTGCGTCACAAAACTTGTGACTCAGCAGCGATCTCGGTAGCGATATCGCTATGTGAGACGGGCCCTTAAGCGATGTTACCCGCAGTGTCGCTGTCCCAGATCGCTGCCTGAGCTGCCTGTTTGGCAGCTCAGCAGCGATCATGTAGCGATACACCAGCGATCCTGACAAGTGCATATCGTTGTCGGGATCGCTGGTGTATCGTTATGTGACACCCAGCCTTTACTCTCCTGTCAGGCAGGAGAGGAACTCATTCATTTGGGGGTTTACTGTGAGGCTGCAGCATTAGCTGCGGTCCCTGCAGTAAACATTAACCCTTTCTGAAGGATTACACCGTGGGACCTGACTGTGCATCGGATTGGTAAGAATAATTTTGCTTTATTATTTTATTTTTATTACAGGAAATGGTTTTAGCAGGTAAATAAAATATGGTCAAAAACTGTGTGATTATTTCATTAAACTTCTTTTTTATTAAAGTGTGTGTGTTTGATTTTTCTTTCATACAATAGGATTAATAATTGATAGTTGTCTAATTGACAGCTCTCAATTATTAACCTGGCTTAAAGTGACCTTTCAATTGCAAGGTCATTTTAACCCCTTATTAACCCATTCGCCACCGCTACAGGGCAATGGGAATAGACGGGCAAAGTGCCAGAAAGGGCAAATCTAATTAGAGATTTGCCCTTTCTGGGGTGTCTGGGGGCAGATGTTAAGTAGCCGGGGGGGGGCCAAAAAAAATGGTCCCTCTCTGGGCTATTATTATCTGCCCCCACTCACTGGCTTTGTCTGTCTGGTTGCGAAAATAGGGCGGGAGCCCACGCATTTTTTTTCAGCAATTTTACACCTCATATATATATATATATATATATATACATGTCATTGAATTTGTGACACATATATATATATATATTTATATTTGTAGTTCATACACTTCTACATAGTATAATAGCCGCTAATTCAATTGCCGGCTTTTGTGAAAATGCAGAACCCGACATGAAATACACTTGGTGTACATAGGGTTAACCATGTCTTTTCATGTCCTTTGCTATCTAATTTGCACAAACAATTAAATCAGTCTATGTGTGCAAAATTTCACACCTGTAGGGGTTAATTAAAGGTGTAAATTCGTAGCAAAAAAGTCCGTTTTTTTTACAACGAATTTACACCTTTAATTAACCCCTACAGGTGTGAAATTTTGCACACATAGACTGATTTAATTGTTTGTGCAAATTAGATAGCAAAGGACATGAAAAGACATGGTTAACCCTATGTACACCAAGTGTCATTTCATGTTGGGTGACCCGACATGAAATGACACTTGGTATACATAGGGTTAACCATGTCTTTTCATGTCCTTTGCTATCTAATTTGCACAAACAATTAAATCAGACTATGTGTGCAAAATTTCACACCTGTAGGGGTTAATTAAAGGTGTAAATTCGTAGCAAAAAAGTCCGTTTTTTTTACAACGAATTTACACCTTTAATTAACCCCTACAGGTGTGAAATTTTGCACACATAGTCTGATTTAATTGTTTGTGCAAATCAGATAGCAAACGACATGAAAAGACATGGTTAACCCTATGTACACCAAGTGTCATTTCATGTCGGGTGCTTCTGTCTTTTCACTGAAGCCGGCTTTACCCGGCAATTGAATCAGAGAGGATATTTTACTATGTAGAAGTGTATAAACTATACATATATGTATATATATATGTCACAATGACATGTATATATATATATATATGTATTCTATGTGTGTATATTTAGTGTTTACAAGGAAAGAATGGGGTTTTTTTAGTTGCGATATTTTGTTCCCATAGACTTACATGGGACTTCCGGTATCGGTATCGGGTATCGCCGATATTTTAGTGATATCGGCGGTACCATTCCGATTCCGATACTTTAGGATATCGGAAAGTATCGCTCAACTCTAGTGGTCAGTGGTTGCTAATAGGTAAGCTGCAGTAAGAAATAAATGGTATTAAGCACCAGTAGGAACGCTACAAGCGGTCGGTATTAGCAACTAAATGGTGCACTTACCCACACAGTCATCACTGTCACTAGGTATGTCCGTTTTTTAGCCTTCCGCTTGACACCCTATATCCTCTACTTTAGTACAAGCGTAATGCTAGTTAAATCTCATGGTTGTTCCCCTATGTGCTCAGATATGACCTTTTGACCATTTGTATATACTTTGTTTATTATTTTTCATAAAAATGTTTGTTTATCTTTTAAATATCTGATTGTCATGAATTTTCTTTGTTGTAGCACACTGATGAAGGTCTTTTGACCGAAACGTTTGTATCTAGTGACTACTGTATGTATTAAACAATTTTCTACTCACACTATCCACTTGAGTGTGCCCAGTTTTCATTTTCTATATACGTTAAGGTTTGGGAACCTACTGTGGCACCTCTTTTCACCGGCTGTGCTAGCATTCTCTATACCATAGTCTATCCTTTATGCTAAGCACGCCTTACCAAGGTCATGACTTCACTCACTTTTTCCTACAACCCAGAGGAGACTTCCAACATTATCGCCCTATCTAAAGTCCCCAGCGACTTCTTGAAAATCCCCTTAGTGAGACAAAGGGTCGGGATTGGGAACGTGAACTACGGCACCACACGAGTTTGGAACTCCATGGGGCAACCCTGACCGAGTTTCTAAAGGCACAAAGAATACAACGCGGCCTCCAAGTATCACTCCGCCCCACATTATTTAGTGATTCCACTGAATTTTGCTCTAAATTCAAACTCATTCATAACAAATGTTCTTTCGATCTCATGGTTCTTACACTAGAACATCTCCATAAGGAAATCTCTGCCAGTAAAGAAAGAATAAAGAACATTGAAAGTCACCTAATTGCCACTAATCCAACAGAGGAAATTAACTCATTAAAGACAAAAATTGAGGCCAACATTGCCCAGCATCGCCAAGACATTGAGCAGAGAAAAAGAACTAAATTCCAACAGGATCAAGAAGACTACGATCTGGACACAGTCTATAAATGGGGGGACAGGCCTACATCCAGAAAATTTTCTATGAAAGCAAACTATCGTTCCTCTACAGATGTTTCAACTTCTGGCTCGGACCTGGAGAGACCAGAAAGACCTGCCTACCAGGGCCATTTTTTAGGACGTCCGAGATGCAACCAAAAAAGAAGAGGCCCAGACGGGGGAACCGACGGTCTCAGAAACATGGACTCGGCACAAGTAACACGCTCCCAGGTACTAATTCACTCGTAGTAAACATCTCATCTAAATCATTGGGCATAGCAGAGTACCAAGTCTTACAGAAGGGTATATCCTTCAGTCCTAGCTATAGAAATAACACATTTCATCTAGATATGGATTTGCAAAGATTCTACAGATCTTTACACTTTGCCAATTTCAATCAGGCAAATACCCACATCCCAGTTGATTTACCTACCAACTGCCTCACTGCAGAAAGCCTTGGCCTGCGAAACAAAAGTACCTACAGGCCACCCCTGGGCTCCCACGCTTTGGAAACTTTTATCCAATTTGTGGATGCGTCCTTCCAACAACTTCGGCAGAATACCGATAGAGGACATATTCACTTTCCATCCAACCTCTCCCCCTTGACAGACAGGCACTGAGATCTCTACAACAAGAGAAAGATCTCATCATCAATCTGCGATAAGGGCGGGGCGATTGTTGTGATGGATAAAACCTTATACACCAGAGAGGTACATCGCCAACTTAGTGATGTCACTACTTATGCCAAACTCCGGGTATTTCCACTATTCAAATCCAGAAAGACATACGGAACACCTTGGACAAGTTCCTTGCTAAAGGAATCCTCGACAACAAGACATGTGAATTTCTCACCAAAAACATCCCATTACACTTGTCTTTTACATTTTGCCCAAAATCCACAAATACCTACAGGACCCACCGGGAGACCAATTTCTTGTCCCCTCTTTCTATATACCTTGAAAAGGTGATTACTCATTTGATCAAGAACACGGCTTTATTTCTCCTAGATATGGGTACCTTACTTACCACTATTCGGACCATCACCCCCATACACCGACACACTCTTAGTCTCTTTTGATGTCAAGGACCTGTATACGTCCATACCCATTCTGAAGGCTTAAGATCCACACGTCACCTATTAACAAACTCAGACATGAGTACAGATCAAATTGACCTTTGCTGTGGCCTTCTTTCTCTAGTCCTGACAAAAAAAAATTCTTGTTCGAAGATAACTATTATTTACAGATAAGAGGCACAGCAATGGGCTCGAACATTGCACCACCTTACACAAACGTGTATATGGCCCACTTCGAGGACTCTCTCATCTTACAAATGAACTTTTCCACACTCATGTTCTTTTGTGGAAAAGATATATAGATGATATCTTCTGCGTCTGGAAGGGGGATTTGACATCATTGGACCAATTTTTCACATTTCTTAGGACATCCTGGCCTGGCCTCGACTTCACCATGACCCACAATACCTACCAACTTAACTTTCTGGACACCCTAGTGATCAAGGATTCCCTTGGCAATCTAAAACAGATCTATATTCAAAACCAGTGGACAGAAACAGATTACTCCATTTTGACAGTTTTCACCCGCTAGAAGGAAGAACTCTATACCACATTCTCAGATACAGAGGGTCACCAGAATAGTCTCTAACCCTGATTCCGCCAATCTCGCATTAGGGAAATGCATTTAAAATTTCTAGAAAGAGGCTATCCACCTCATACCGAAGAATTCAACCACCCACACCAGTAATAGGGATAGGAACATGAATAACCATATTCCCTTCGTCCATGATTACCATCCGTCTGCATACAGAATTCATACGGCCATACAGAAACATTGACATATCCTACAAACAGCACACCCTTCAGTAGAGGCGTTTAAACAACCCTTCCTACCTTGCTTTAGGAGGGCACGTAACTTACGTGACACTCTAGTCAGAGCGGACATTGGCCCAATAAACTGCCATAACACAACGGTTTTTACAGAATCCCAAAATGGGTACTTTCCCGTGTCTCAACTGCAATCAGTGCAATAATATTCTTAAGGGTAATAGCATACACACCCCATATACTGGTAAGAGATATGCTATTAACCAATTTTTCACATGCAATTCCAACTTTGTAGTATATTTTATCAAATGCCCCATGCGGCCTTCTCTATATCGGAGAGACTACTCAGTGTATAAAGGACAGGATTTCTAAGCACAAGTCCACCATAAGGTGTAAGAACCTTCTCTTCCTCTCCCACAACATTTTATCATTAAAGGACATAACGTGTCCCAGTTACGCTTTCAGGTACTGGAACACGTCCCCCCGCCATGCCGCGGCAGTGATCGCGTATCCCTGCTAAAACGCAGGGAGGCTTAATGGATACACGAGCTTAATACTCTTTCCCCTAAGGGTTAAATAAAGACTATGACATACAATCTTTCCTGTGATCCTTGTAACCGCAATGTGATCCTTACATTCTGTATTATGTATTACTGAGGAACTGGCTATTTTCCCATAATATGCTATGTTTATATGTGCCTTGACCTTTCTTTCTTTTTTTCTGCCGAACCGCTTCTAATGAATTTATCACATGAGCGCTCTATTCTATTATTCACCACCACGTAATCTCTCCACCTCACTGAGCCCCCGCTGTTTACATTCTGTGATACACAAGCGCCTTTGGAACGCAAGCTTCAGTCTCTGCCGCACTGTGGAGCGCTCATGACAACACTTCCGCCCTTTGGAATGCTGACGCGACTTCCGGTTCCGTCACTTCCGGTTTCCCACGCATTAGCACGAGGTGGACACACCGCCACCTACTATATATAGCCATATAGTGCACTGCTCCTCACCTCCCTGACTGGCGGTGGACACCGCGTCACAGGATCCCCACATGTTCACTATGTATGGGTAAGTGCACCATTTAGTTGCTAATACCGACCGCTTGTAGCGTTCCTACCTGGCGCTTAATACCATTTATTTCTTACTGCAAGCTTGCTATTAGCAACCACTGACCACTAGTGTTGAGCGATACGATACTGCAAATATCGGGTATCGGCCGATATTAGCTGTATCGGACTTTCGATTCCGAGTTCCGATATTGTCGTCTTATCGGATACCGGAATCGGAATTGTCACTGTCAGTGTCCGTCGGTCGGGTCTGTCAGGAGTCAGCGGCACTTACTTGGCAGAAGATCTCCGGCGGTCACGGCCTGGACTGCTTGATGGCCGCCATCATCTTTCCCCGGCGGTCACATGCAGTTTCTCGCGATAACTGCAGTGACTGCTGGGTAATCCCGGCCGTAAAGCAGTCAGTCCGATGACGTCACCGCCGGGGAAGCAGGTAATCAGCTGTGCTGCGTCGCGATGACAGGCTCTGCCTGTCATTGCGATGTAGCAGAGCTGGATCGTCGTGGGACACTCGTTACTATGGACTGCGTCAGACAGGTGGTATACTGTTGGTTTGTTTTTTCCTTTTTTTACAGGAGATCGATGGCGTCGCAGGAATGAGAGTATAATAAAAGAAATGAAAACTGTGTTGTCTCTTTTATTTCATTAAAGACTTTTTTCTTGCTTTGTCTTTTTTTTATACATTTAAAAACTTTGGGATTAATAATGGATCGGTGTCTTATTGACGCCTCTCCATTATTAATCGGGCTTATTGTCACCGTGCAATCAACGGTGACATTAACCCCTTAATACCCCACTTGCCACCGCTACAGGGCAGTGGGAAGAGCGGGGTAAAGTGCCACAAATTGGCACATCTTTTGATGCGCCAAATGTGGGGCTGCTGTAGCCTGGAATTATCAGGCTGTTGAGGGCCAAAATCCATGGGCCTTCACAGTCTTTTAATACCAGGCGCAGCAGTCTGCATTTTTTCTTGGCTGGTTAACAAAAATAGGGGGACCCCTACGCCGTTTTTTTTTCGAGGGGTCCACTATTTTTTGTTAACCAGCAAGCTAGCAGACTGCTGTGGCTGGTATTATCAGGCTGGCAAGGTCCATGGTATTGGATCCTTACCAGCTGAAAAAAACAGGCTCAGCAGTCTGCTTCATCTGGCTGGTTAACAAAAATAGGGGGGACCCCACGCCAATTTTTTTCGAGGGGATCCTATTTTGTTAACCAGCCAAGATATGCAACTGCTGTGGCCTGGTATTATTCAGGCTGGCAAGGTCATGGATCTTGGCTCCTTACCAGCCTGAAAAACCAGGCCTCAGCAGTCTGTTCATCTGGCTGGGTTAACAAAAATAGGGGGGACCCACGCATTTTTTTTCGAGGGGATCCCCTATTTTTGTTTACCAGCCAAGATATGCAGACTGCTGTGGCCTGGTATTATCAGGCTGGCAAGGTCCATGGATCTTGGCTCCTTACAGCCTGAAAAACCAGGCCTCAGCAATCTGCTTC
>JARQOD010000004.1:311945404-312083002 GCA_033576555.1 Oophaga sylvatica
GCCCCCTCCAAAAAGTGACGCCATTCTTCAAAAGCCAACTTAATGGCCAAAAGTTCCCTATTGCCGATATCATAATTCCTTTCGGCGGACGACAATTTTTTAGAAAAGAACGCACGGATGCCATTTACCAGGGGACGGACCCTGGGACAATATTGCACCCACCCCTACGTCAGACGCGTCCACCTCCACAACGAACGGCTGTGATGCATCTGGTTGGATGAGAACGGGTGCCGAAGCAAAACATTTTTTCAAAGAGGAAAAAGCTTGGCAAGCTTTGTCCGACCATTTAGAAAAATCCATCCCTTTTCTTGTCATGTCAGTGAGAGGTTTGACAACAGATGAGAAATTACAAATAAATTTCCGGTAGTAGTTAGCAAACCCCAGAAAACGCTGCAGAGCCTTAAGATCCTCTGGCTGATCCCATTCAAGCACTGCTCTCACCTTTTCAGGGTCCATACGGAAACCGGAGGCTGACACCAAGAAACCCAAAAACTGAAGTTCCTGTACGGCGAATACACACTTTTCCAGTTTGGCGTATAGTTTATTGTCTAGCAAGATCTGCAACACCTGTCTCACATGCTCCTGGTGAGACACAAGATCTGGTGAGTAAATTAAAATGTCATCCAAATATACGACCACAAACAGCCCCACCAGATGATGAAAAATGTCATTAACAAAATGTTGGAATACTGCTGGTGCAGTAGTCAGACCAAAAGGCATGACAAGGTTCTCATAATGTCCCTCCGGCGTGTTAAACGCCGTTTTCCACTCATCCCCCTCTTTTATCCTAATCAGATTATACGCCCCCTGAGATCCAATTTAGAGAACCATTTGGTGCCAACAATTTGATTGAAGAGATCAGGAATCAGAGGAGTGGATACGGATCTCGAACAGTAATCCGATTAAGTTCGCGGAAATCCAAGCAAGGGCGTAGGCCTCCATCTTTTTTCTTCACAAAGAAGAACCCCGCGGCCACTGGGGAAGATGAAGGTCTAATATGCCCTTTGGCCAGACTTTCCGAAATATAATCTTTCATAGCCTGCCTCTCAGGACCAGAAAGGTTATATAACCTAGCTTTAGGTAACTTAGCATCAGGAAGTAAATTAATAGAGCAGTCATACACGCGATGAGGAGGCAACTCCTGACACCCCTCCTCAGAGAAAACATCCCCAAAGTCCTCCAAAAAAGGAGGCAAAGTACTAGGCACGACCGCACTGATGACTGTGTTCATGCAGTTACTTTTGCAAAACTCCCCCCATTGGCTTATATCTCTGGACTGCCAATTAATCACAGGGTTATGTTTAACCAACCAAGGAAGTCCCAACACAATAGGAGTAGGTAGACCCTCCAACACATAACAAGATAATAGTTCCCTATGTATTGCCCCTACCCGAAGGTCAATGTTATGAACCTCATGAACAAAGCTACCTTGGCCGAGAGGCCTGGCGTCAATGGAGAATATAGGGATCGGTTTGACCAATACACTCAGATGCATACCTTGAGCCTGAGCAAACTGAGCGTCAACCAGATTAGCCCCGGACCCACTATCAAGAAGAACAGAAAATCTCTCCACTCTCGTACCAACCACCACCTCCACTGGTACAAGGAACTGAGAAGAACTAGCGGACGAAATACATACTCCCAGGTTGTCGTCCACCACACAACCTGGGATTAACAGTTTTCCGGCGACTTTTGGCTCAACAAGGCACGGGATGGACATCCCCCAACAAAATGTCCCTCTTTCCCGCAGAAGAAACACCTTCTAGTCCTGCGGCGTACCGCCAATCCCCTCCTACGAAATGATGTCCCTCCCAACTGCATAGGCTCCTCCGAACAGACAAGGGGAACCTCAACATAAGGGACTTTAGTAGTAGGTGGAGTAACAACAGGGGGCGGAGTTACCTCGCACCTCTCCCCGGAGCCGTCTATCAGTACGGATAGCTAGGGCCATAGCAGCCTCCAGTGATGGAGGAGAATCATACTGAGCCAAAACGTCCTTTAATTTGTCAGAAAGCCCATGACAAAACTGGCTCCTAAGAGCTGGGTCATTCCACTGAGTATCTGTGGCCCATCTACGGAACTCAGAAGCAAATTCCTCCGCCGGACGATCTCCCTGCTGTATCTTACGTAATTTTGTCTCAGCAAGAGAGACCCGATCTGGGTCATCATATACCAAACCCAGGGCAGTAAAAAATCGATCTACTGACTGTAGAGCCGGGGATCCCGGAGGAAGGGAGAAGGCCCAGGATTGAGGGTCCCCTTGTAGGAGCGAGATAACAATTCCCACTCTCTGCTCTTCACTCCCTGATGATCGAAGCCGAAAATACAATTTACATGCTTCCCTGAAGGTAAAAAATTTGTCTCCCCCACCAGTGAACCTGTCCGGGAGAGCTACTTTACGTTCAAATCTGGTTTGCTCCGAGGGAGACAAAACTTTGGACTTAATGTCCGTCAGCTCCATGGATAATCCCTGAAACTGCAGAGCCAGCTGGGCTACTGGATCCATGGCAACTGGGAATAATTTTATGGGCCAGTGAAAATGTCACGCGGTCTTATGATATGTGTACGATGTCAGTAAACTATTCTTAAAAGAACAACACTCTATACAACATATAGATTAGCAACATCAGCATGTAAATATAGAATAGATTTACCTGACACGATATCCGTTGAACTCAGGGTTAATCTTGAGGACTTGATACACTGTCACAGGAAAGAGGAGGACCGGGGGTCTAACCTGACCCTAAACTGGGGTCCTAACTAATCCCTCACCTTGGAGGTACTGATAATGGTTCAGAGGTCCAAGTCTCCAGCCTAACCCTGTCTCCTATCAGTCCCTGAACCCTGTAATCAGTCCTAAGAAGGATTCTGATTACCACCAAAGGGATATGGGCTGATCTCTGCTAAATACACAGATTAGACATATAAGACAGACTGGAGAAAACACAGACTTGCATACACACTCAAACACAGAAGGAACATAAATGATCTGGGATATTAAACTCTAAGCAAGGTGAGCTTAAAACAACTAAGGAGCTCTTTAACTTAAGTCTATACAGATACAATCCTATCTGTGGTCTGCATGAAGAATATCACTGGCAACTCCCAACACAGACAACCAGAGATTTAAAGGAAACCAATCAACAAATAATTAATTGCAGCCGGAAGAAACTGCACCCAGTCCCAGAACTGAGCACAGACAGAATTAACTCCCTAACTGCCAAACACAAAGAAACAGCAACTCAGCTGTGAGAAGTCAGAATGTGCAACCGCGACGATCTTCGTGGCGATGCACACATGACACAGGCTCTGCCTGTCATTGCGATGTAGCAGAGCTGGATCGTCGTGGGACACTCGTTACTATGGACTGCGTCGGACAGGTGGTATACTGTTGGTTTTTTTTTTTCTTTTTTTACAGGAGATCGATGGCGTCGCAGGAATGAGAGTACAATAAAAGAAATGAAAACTGTGTTGTCTCTTTTATTTCATTAAAATACTTTTTTCTTGCTTTGTCTTTTTTTTTATGCATTTAATAACTTTGGGATTAATAATGGATCGGTGTCTTATTGACGCCTCTCCATTATTAACCGGGCTTATTGTCACCGTGCAATCAACGGTGACATTAACACCTTATTACCCCACTTGCCACCGCTTCAGGGCAGTGGGAAGAGCCGGGTAAAGTGCCACAATTGGCACATCTTTTGATGCGCCAAATGTGGGGCTGCTGTAGCCTGGTATTATCAGGCTGTTGAGGGCCAAAATCCATGGGCCTTGACAGTCTTTTAATACCAGGCCGCAGCAGTCTGCATTTTACTTGGCTGGTTAACAAAAATAGGGGGACCCCTACGCCGTTTTTTTTTCGAGGGAATCCCCTATTTTTGTTAACCAGCCAAGCTAAGCAGACTGCTGTGGCCTGGTATTATCAGGCTTGCAAGGTCCATGGATATTGGATCCTTACCAGCCTGAAAAACCAGGCCTCAGAGGTCTGCTTCATCTGGCTGGTGAACAAAAATAGGGGGGACCCCACGCCAATTTTTTTCGAGGGGATCCCCTATTTTTGTTAATCAGCCAAGATATGCATACTGCTGTGGCCTGGTATTATCAGGCTGGCAAGGTCCATGGATCTTGGCTCCTTAACAGCCTGAAAATCCAGGCCTCAGCGGTCTGCTTCATCTGGCTGGTTAACAAAAATAGGGGGGACCCCACGCCATTTTTTTTTCGAAGGGAACCCCTATTTTTGTTAATTAGTTCCCTCTGACGTCACTGATGGTGTCCCTGGCTGACCTGAAGTGAAAGTGGAAAGCAATCAATTAAGCTTTCCACTTCCTCTCCTGTCAGCCAGGAGAGGAGCTCATTCATTTGGGGGTTTATTGTGAGGCTGCAGCATTAGCTGCGGTCCCTGCAGTAAACATTAACCCTTTCTGAAGGATTACACCGTGGGACCTGACTGTGCATGGGATAGGTAAGAATAATTTTGCTTTTTTATTTTATTTTTATTACAGGAAATGGTTTTAGCAGGTAAATAAAATATGGTCAAAAACTGTGTGATTATTTCATTAAACTTCTTTTTTATTAAACTGTGTGTGTTTGATTTTTCTTTCATACAATAGGATTAATAATTGATAGTTGTCTAATTGACAGCTCTCAATTATTAACCTGGCTTAAAGTGACCTTTCAATTGCAAGGTCATTTTAACCCCTTATCAACCCATTCGCCACCGCTACAGGGCAATGGGAATAGACGGGCAAAGTGCCAGAAAGGGCGAATGTAATTATAGATTTGTCTTTTCTGGGGTGTCTGGGGGCAGATGTTAGTAGCCAGGGGGGCCAAAAATAATGGTCCCTCTCTGGGCTATTATTATCTGCCCCCATTCGCTGGCTTTGTCTGTCTGGTTGCAAAAATAGGGCGGGAGCCCACGCATTTTTTTAAACAATTTTACACCTCATATATATATATATATATATATATATATATATATATATATATATATATATATATATATATATATACATGTCATTGAATTTGTGACACATATATATATATTTATATTTATAGTTCATACACTTCTACATATTATAATAGCCGCTAATTCAATTGCCGGCTTTTGTGAAAATGCAGAACCCGACATGAAATGACACTTGGTGTACATAGGGTTAACCATGTCTTTTCATGTCCTTTGCTATCTGATTTGCACAAACAATTACATCAGTCTATGTGTGCAAAATTTCACACCTGTAGGGGTTAATTAAAGGTGTAAATTCGTAGCAAAAAAGTCCGTTTTTTTTACAACGAATTTACACCTTTAATTAACCCCTACAGGTGTGAAATGTTGCACACATAGACTGATGTAATTGTTTGTGCAAATCAGATTGCAAAGGAAATGAAAAGACATGGTTAACCCTATGTACACCAAGTGTCATTTCATGTCGGGTGCTTCTGTCTTTTCACAGAAGCCGGCTTTACCCGGCAATTGAATCAGAGGATATTTTACTATGTAGAAGTGTATAAACTATACATATATGTATATATATATGTCACAATGACATGTATATATATATATATATATGTATTCTATGTGTGTATATTTAGTGTTTACAAGGAAATAAAGGTTTTTTTTAGTTGCGATTTTTTGTTCTCATAGACTTACATTGGACTTCCGGTATCGGAATCGGATATGGACGATATTTAGTGATATCGGCGATACCATTTCGATACGATATTTTTAGATATCGAGCAGTATCGCTCAACACTAGTAGCTAAGCATCAATTTATTTATTTTTTTTATCATTTATATAGCGCCAATAATTCAATAATTCAACATTCGCTTTACAGACATTTACAGACATTACTGGCGCAGGCACCATTGGGACTCATAATCTAAGTTTACTATCTGTATGTCTTTGTAGTGTGGGTAGGACTTTTCTGTGGTTGGAAGCCTATTACTGCAATGCAAACTGTGTGCCTCACTGCTATTTAGGGGAAAACCACTGTCAAGATTGTCTTCCAGCATGTTTTGATACTGCAGCATGGGCGCGTCCCTTTCCAGGGGGGGAAGCAACTGGCAAAATTTACTTTTGTATTGTGGATAAAACACATTGGCAACCCAGTAGTCAGTACTTTTTGAATCCTAACTGTACGGGTAACAATCATGTTGCAGATAGTGCTGCAAGAATGCACATATGGGTCGGTGTCTTTCATGAGTTCCAACTCCACAGTGTGTTGGTGGTGAGGTAACACTCAAGCTTTCTTCCATCATCCCTTCCTGACAACAACAGACAACAGAGAGGGAATTATTATCGTCTTTATCTCCTAACTGTTGCGTGTCTATCACCTTTTTTCTTTCTTGTCCTGTTCATGGTACTTCTCTATTTGTTCCTCCCATGGCAACCGCCTGTGAGACAAGAGACCTGAACTTAGAGATATTGTTAAATCTAAAGGCATTCTCCTCTGCTTCCTCCTCTTCCCCGGGACCAGCACCACCACCTCCTCACCCAGACTATTTAAAGTGTTCTCCAACATGTAGATAACAGTAATAGTGATGACGATGATGTCACCGCTAACCATCTTAGTAGCCATTAAGAAAATGTGCAGAAGGGTGCAGAGGTCCTTCATCTGTGTCCACTACGCAAGTGTCAGTAGCACCACGTCCGATCTGCGTTGTGCCAGGATATGAAAAATATCATACTGCACCAGGTCTCAGCGCTGCTGCCACAGTTGCTGCAACATGTGCAAAGTTGAATTCCAAGGTGTGGTCATATCGCATATTAATCGGTTAACGGGTAGTCTGAATGATCTCTATACCAACTGAAGTGGAATAGTGGAAGTGAGCACACAATGACAGTGGTTTCTGCAGCAGCGCATCCAGGCTTGGACAGTGGTGTAGGAATTGCTGTACCATCCGGTTGAGGATGTGAGCCATGCAAGGCATGTGTGTAATTCTATCTGCAGTGTTGGAATGTGTGTTTCATTAAGGAAGGGGTTGAGGGTGCAGGTGGAGGCTCTCTAGGAGGTGGAGGAGGCAGAAGCACTGCAGGAACTGTTACACAAAGAGGTTTGTTCCCCAAGCCCTGGGGATTCCAAGACTTGTTGTCTACTTACACCTTGGTGTCTACTGCTTTAGTTCTCTAAACCAAGCTGGAGATTGCAAGAATTGTGTAGCAGCCCCTTCCCCGACTGCCCCCACAGCCACCAGAGTTACTCATTGTTCAGTTATCGAGATGTAACTCCCCTGTCCATGCTCGCTCGTTCAGGTGTCAGTGTTGAAATGCACCCTGGCAGACTTAGAATTTTTCAGGGAATGTATGATATTGTCTGCGACTTACTGATGTAGTGCAGTCCCATCTTTCTTAGAGAAGTAATGGTGACTGAGATACTGGTACTTGGGGACTGCGATGGCCATCTGTATGCATAAGGCAGAAAGGCTGCATTTCCATGGCCAACTGATTGGAGTGGCCATGCAAAAATTATAGAGATCACAGGCCATGAGTTATGCAGAAACAAGTGCTGTGATCTTTGTAGCGAATAGCTCTCAGCTGGCCCCTATTGTCTAGACAATGACGCTGTGAAGGACTAAATTAAGAAAGATCAAAACTGAATGCTCCATTTTGTGCTTGTAACTAGTGTTGAGCGATACTGCTCGATATCTAAAAATATCGTATCGGAATGGTATCGCCGATATCACTAAATATCGTCGATATCCGATTCCGATACCGGAAGTCCCATGTAAGTCTATGGGAACAAAATATCGCAACAAAAAAAACCCTTTCTTTCGTTGTAAACACAAAATATACTCACATAGAATACATATATATATATATATATATATATATACATGTCATTGTGACATATATATATACATATATTTATAGTTTATACACTTCTACATAGTAAAATAGACTCTGATTCAATTGCCGGGTAAAGCCGTGACATACCCCATAGAAGTCGACGGGCTCGGTGCCGAGTACCCCCAAAACCTCTGGCTCTGTGCGACTCAACTTGGGCGTCACAAACAGGATTCTGTAGCTCGCTATAAGCGAGTCCTGTGTGCCTGAATTGAACTGGTTTTGTGCTTGAGAATTGCTAAAATCATCAGAGAATGTATTTGCCATTTTTCCGCCATATCTGCGTCATGACGAGGCACTGGTGAAGAAGAAGGGCGTGCTCTTTGTGGGTGTACACTCACTCAGTGGCGCAAAAACGATGGCCGACCACTCTAAATGGTACTGCAATGTAAGATCGTGCCCCACAGCTCTTCAGTTCCGCCTCCTCATCCTCCTCAGTGTGCGGTAACTAACACGAAGGTCCCGCCTCACTACAAAAGAGGGCCCTCTCCAGATGCTAATGACACATGTGACTTGGCAGAGATGGCTAATGGACACGAGCAGAAGTGTGAAGGGATGGAGCAGTCAGAGCTCTCCCCCCACGGAAGCGACCCGATCGCCACGGAACCACCGTTCGGCACCCGGCCTGGAAACCCTCCTACGCTGCAAGAAGCGGAGGATACCCTAAGAGGCCTGGCCCGGCACCGGGAGGAGGTTGCCAGGATGGAAGCCAGCTGGCGTGCCCTAAAACTAAACTTGGAGCGGCGCCAATCCCTCTTACCTGAAGTGTCTGTACCGGAAGGTGAGGCACCCGTTCTAGTAGAGGAATCCGTGCGGGCATCCCAGCCCTTGCAATGTGATCTGGTTGACGTTGTCTCAGTGGAGGCACCCGTTCCTGCAAAAAACTCTGCACCGGCAGCACCCCAGATCCCGCTGTCTGCCCCCGTCGCTGAGACAGAAGAAGCGACACCCGTCCTCATGGAGGAGGCCGCGCAGGCACCAGAGGTCTACCTGTCTGTACTGGAGCCCTGACTGTCATCTGTTCCAGAGCCGGCTGCTTCCTCTGCAGGTGAGCGCCGCCAGGACTGGGGGGCGCCAGGAGAGCTGCCGCAAACCGGACATCGTAAGCTGCAGTTTGATGGTGGAGACATGGAGATGCTGGTGGAGGAGAATTACAACCGGCGTCAGGAGGAAGAGTGGAGACGTTGGGAGCGGGAAGCAGAGCGACAAAGGGAGCAGCGAGAATCCCAAAAGCTTCGGCAACGTAACCTGGAGAAGGACCGGGCAGATAAGGACCGGATGAGAAAAGATAAGGAACCCTGTGGGAGCCGCGGCGTAAGGGTGCAGTAGGAGCTTTAATTGAAAGGTGGTTGGGGCTTCATCCAGGAGCCTGGACTTTATTTAGAAGTGTTTGTGACCCGGCGGGATGTGGAGGCTCACCTCCCAGAAGGACACCCGGGGAGGGACCTGTTCCAGGAGACTTGGTGACTTACACCCGACACTGGGTTACAATGGATGGTACGCCCTAAATGTTACCAGGTGCGACCCCTACTCCCCAGAGTGTCAGGAACCTGTGAGACCCTCGGAGCCTTCAGCCTCCCACATCCAGGCCTCTGCACAAGTGCCCACCCCACGCCGTAAATCTCCCAGCCTCACTCAGTGGTCTCCTCAGCAGCCCCAGCTATGGACATGATAACTATAGCTGGCCCATACCCGGCGCCTGTTAGGCCCCCTGGGGTTCGTTCAGTCCGGGACATAGGGCTATAGGCTCCAGACCCGGAGGGAGATGAAAGAGGTGGCCACACAGACACAGATAGCGGGTCACGACTTGACTGTACAGGCCACACGACGTCATCAGGTCCTGGTGGTCCTTGGTGTCTCGGATGTTTGGCAAGCATCAGAAGAGTACCAGGTGGTACCTGGAACACCCCTGCCAAAGAATTATAAATAACCCGGACAGGGTCCCTGTATGTAAATAGTTAAATTGTTGATGTACCCGGACGGGTGAATGTTCATAAAAAAAATTTTTTAATTTAATAAAAAACACAACACAGTTTTCATTACTTTTATTACAGTCTCATCCTGCGACGCCATCGATCTCCTGTAAAAAAATGAAAAAAAAAAACAGCAGTATACCACCTGTCCGACGCAGTCCATAGTAATGAGTGTCCCACGACGATCCAGCTCTGCTACATCAGAATGACAGGCAGAGCCTGTCATCCCGGCGCAGCACAGCTGATTACCTGCTTCCCCGGCGGTGACGTCATCGGACTGCTTTACGGCCGGGATTACCCTGCAGTCACTGCAGTTATCGCGAAAAACTGCATGTGACCGCCAGGGAGAAGATAATGGCGGCCATCAAGCAGTCCAGGACGTGACCGCCGGAGATCTTCTGCCAGGTAAGTGCCGCTGACTCCTGACAGACCCGACGGACACTCACAGTGACAGTGACAAATCCGATTCCGGTATCCGATATGACGAAAATATCGGTACTCGGAATCGAAAGCCCGATACAGCTAATATCGGCCGATACCCGATATTTGCAGTATCGTATCGCTCAACACTACTTGTAACTCCATCTTGTGGTTTATGAGATAAATTCTGTTACTTAACAAGGCTATAGTTCCTGGCCGTTATAAAGAAGTAGAGTAAAGGTTATGGGCTGTAATAAAACCAGACCGCTCCAGTTTGGACAAGATATGAGGCCTTGGGGTGTATCACTGTAGAATACTCTGAAGAATAAGTATGCTATTGTTCCATTCTATGGTCACGTGGATATGACCATATATGTAGTTTCCAGTCTTCCTGTATTTTCATAGGTTAAATGTTGTAGGTGTGGTTTTATACTTTTGGTTGAAGTACAAACTCACTAAATAATATAAAAGATGATGATGTAATACATGGTGTAGAATCTGTTTTGATTCTCCCAGACAGAAACACGTCTCCGTTTGGTTATTTCTGTTGCTAGCAACATCTTGTGAAATAATTTGAAAATCACTAGGTCAACCGTGAAGGGTCACTTAGATCCTACCTCAACAGATGGCGCCAAACGTGGGGCCCCCATATAGGAACGCCTCTGCCCCCCCGGAGGACAACAATACAAAGGACCCTCGGACCAGACACAGACACTGGAAAATTGGGACTGATCACTCCCCACAACCACGGTAAGTTGGCAGTTATACTGTTCAGACTGACCGTTTAGTGTGGTTTTCCTGTGTTTGTTGCTGGAAAGAGGATCTGAGGTTTGTCCCCGATGGTGGGATGATTCTCGGGTGGAATCATATGTAGTTCCGTTGGGAGCCCAGTGTTCGAACCGTACCTCATAAGGGACAGACACCACGGATTAACCAGTGATTGTAACTCTCTTTTTAGTCAAAATATCCTGAAATCCTGATCACTGTTAGAATCAGGCACAATGAAGTGATCGAAGATGGGTAGGGTACCGGAAATATATTTATATTTATATATATATAAATAACCAGAGGTGTCTGGAGGGATAGTCTAAGACGCCCTCCTCCTTTCACTAAGTATCGTGTTGTGGGGCCATCCCGGTGGGGGATAGATAGGCCCGGTGCGACAGACTATACGGCCGCTCTAGGAATGGGCACAATTTAAGTAAGGATATTTAATTAAAAGAGATTCATATTTTCCGTGGAACAAAGAAGAAAAAGAAGGATTTGGATTTGTGTGATAGATAGGATACTGTCAGTCTCATGGTTCAGAGACGAAAGAAAAAAAAAATCTATCAGAAATGCAGAGGAATTCGTGAGGGCGGGAGGATAAAGCCTACGCTATGGAACGAAGTGTTAGAAAGAAAGGCACGTTGATATGGAGGTAGAAAACAGAAAGTGAATTCTGATTGTTTGTGTTATGGTTATAACGAAAAAAAAGGAAAGCTGTCTATTACTATAACAGAGATTGGATGTTTTGTGGAAGGAACTGAGAAAGTGATATGCTAGAAAAATAAATAATTAAAAATGATGATTTGGAATAAGGGGTTTCTCTGCTAGATAATAAGATCTTTTCCCAGGAAATTAAGCCGGGTGGTTTGTGATGTATGTGGGGTTACTAATCCTCAGTGGAGAGAGACATGTTACAGTTGTGGAGCTAGGAGACCCGGAGTTGTAGTCCCAACATTTCCCTTGGTGAATGCTGACGGCACTTATTATCAGCCACTGTCAGCACCAGTCCCTGCTATCCACCCCCTTTATTCACCCGTTCAGTCTTATGGTAGTATTAAAAGATCTGGGATTTTTATTATAAATAAAGCCCACTCACGTCTTTTGTAGCAGCTTTGATGTCCGGCCTTAAACCCAAATTGAAGGAGGTGATAATGTCAGTTAGACCTGATGTCGAGAATTCCACTACGAACAATGTATTAAAAGTAATAAAAAGATTTTCAGAAGGTTCAGCCCGTCCTGTATCAGCAAGGAAGAACAAAAAAAAAAAAAGCCAGCCAGGAGCAGCTCCAACCCCCACCCCAGCTGCAAGGACACAGTTCTTATCAGTGCCCACATAGCAGACTCTAGCCCCCCCTTCAACTGCACAAACTTAACCCCCTGTGTACCGGTTGGTACAAGATCTACGGGCAATTAATGCAGTTACTGATCTGGAAACTTGTGGTGTTTAATCTATATACTCTTTGTTCCAGATATCTCAGGATGCTGCTTGGTTCACAGTTATCGATTTTGCCAATGTCTTTTTTTTAGTATTCTATTATACCAAGATTGTCAATTTCTGTTTGTATTTATTTATCAGGGAGGACAATTGATGTGGACAGTTCTGCCACAAAGGGCCCAAAACAGTCCCAATTAGTTTGTAAAAAATATGGGCGAGTGTCTTTTACCCTGGCAATCGGATTAACCTATGTTACGCTGCTTCAGTATGTGGATGATTTTTGTTGTGTGTATGGACGGAGCAGGAAGCCATGTTGCTATTGTTAGCCTACTGAACAATCTCACAGATCTGAACTGACAGGTTTCGGCCTCGAAACTTCAGTTCTGTCTTGGTCAAGTGATATTTTTGGGTCACTGCCTCCTTCAGGGTGTCAGACACCTCACAGAAGAAATGAATCCAATGCAAGTCAATGGAAGAGCCGAATATTTTTCTGCTGGACCCAACAAACAGGTCTGGGGGCATGGGAAAAAAGCTGAAATTGATGGGAAAGAGCTAAAACTAAATGGGAATAGCATGGAGAAGATGCCTGCAGGCCTTTCTGACTCACATATGGTATCTGGGAATAATGCTGCCCGACAATTGGGCTGGTTTTACGGATTTTTAAAAAGACCTACCAAACCAAACAAATTTTTTTTAAGGGAGAAATAAGAAACATTATATCCTTCATAATTACCTTGCTATACCACAAAAAAAAAAAAAAAAAAAAAGAAATTATACCTCCTCTTTAGCATATGTTCACACAGAGCGTTTTGGCTTTATTTTTTACTCTAACATTTGTGAGGACTCTCTCTCCTACATTTGGGAGGACTCTCTCTCATGCCAAATAGTTAGCAAGATAGTGGAATGCATATTGTGTTCCCTATCCCTTTACAATGCCACTTCAAACGTGCCCATTTGAATTTTGGGCTTTGGCCGCCACCACCACCAGCATGTCCACCGCCATGTCATTATGCGGCCCTTGCTGACATTTAGCAGAGTGCCAGCAGGTGCTGAGAAATCTGAGTTTGGTACGGGCTCTCAGGTTGCCCCGTATCATACATTTGGGAGAGCTCTCACTCCTATTTTCGGGAGGTTCCTCCCTCATGGCAAATAGTTAGCAGTATAGTGGAATACATATTCCCCATCCCTTTACAATGCCAGCTAAAACATGCCCATTTGAAATTTTGGGCATCACCCACCACCACCACCTTGTCCACCGCCATGTCATTGTGTGGCCCTCGCTGAGAGTTAACAGAGTGCCTGCAGGTCCTGTGAAACCTGAGTTTGGAAAGGGCCCTCAGGTGGCCCTGTATCATACATTTGGGAGAGCTCTCACTCCTACTTTCGGCAGGTCCCTCCCTCATGACAAATAGTTAGCAAGCTAGTGGAATACATATTCCCTATCTCTTTACAATGCTAGCTAAAACATGCCCATTTCAATTTTGGGCTTTGCCTGCCACCACCACCATGTCCACTGCCATTTCATTATGCATCCCTTGCTGACAATTAGCAGAGGTCCAGCAGATTCTGTGAAACCTGCATTTTGTAAGCTCCACATTTCAATTTTGCCACCGCATTCCAATGGAACAACTGTCATAGCTGCTGAAGCTGCTATAAGGTGAATATAATACAGGGGTTGGGGGAGTTGTATGATCAATGTCAGTAAATTGGATTCTACCAGACACCAAAAGCATTGCAATTGAATTCTGAATACAGTGTATGCAAGCAAGGGCATGTATTGTGGTCATTCTGTAAGGCCTGAAACCCATGTCAGGAACATGTACAAGCCTTAATTTACTAGGAAGCAGTCTCCTCAAGGGAAAGACAGGAGTGCCATTGACCAATCTGCACAAGCCTACACATTTTTTATAGGTTTAATAAATAGTATAACTTTATCTAGCAGTTGCAAGATTGGCGCAAAGACTGCAGAGATCCGCAGCCATGACTATTTATCTGTAATTTTGTGTGTTTGATGTTGCCGTGTGTAAAATAGCTGATATCTTTAAAAAATTGTCACACATAACACCTCTGTGAGGGTACTTGTCAAAAATAAAGCCAGGACTTTTTTTTGTTATAAACATAAACCATTCAATATGAGAAAGAATGACATTAAGGGACATGGATGTGTTGATGCCCGCCAAGGCTGTGTTACAGATCAGAAGGTGACTGGATCTCATTCTAGCTTTCTGCAAAAATGTAGTCAGCGTGGTTCACCACTGATGAACCCAGACAATTGCCAAAATGTTGTATGTTGGATGGCAGACAAAGGCTCCAGTGTGTTGACAAGCAACACCACGATGTCTTCCACATGGACTAGTTGCAATAACCAAGAGGCTGGACCTCTGAATGTAGAGAATGTCTCAAGTGGGGTACCACAAGGCTCTGTTTTGGGCCCTGTATTGTTCAACATCTTTATCAATGATTTAGATGAAGGAATTGAGGGTAAACAGATCAAATTTGCTGATGACACAAAGCTAGGAGGGGTAGCTAATACTAGAGAAGAGAGAGAGAGGATTCAAAAAGATATAAATAAACTGGAGCAGTGGGCAGCAACTAACAGAATGGTTTTTAACAGGGAAAATGCAAAGTACTACATCTGGGCAATAAAAATGAAAAAAGCATATACAAAATGTGAGGAATAGGGCTAAGTAACAGCACATGTGAAAAAGACTTGGGTATACTAATTGATCAGACTTAACATGAGTAAACAGTGTGATGCAGCAGGAAAAAAGCAAATGCAATTCTAGGATGTATCAACAGAAGCATACAGTCTAGATCACGTGAGGACATTATTGCCCTCTAATACTCTTTGGTCAGACCTCATCTGGAATACTGTGTCCAGTTTTGGGCACTACATTTTAAAAAAGACATCAACAAACTGGAGCAAGTTCAGAGAAGAGCCACCAGAATGGTGACCGGTCTGCAAACCATGTCCTATGAGGAATGGTTGCAGGATTTGGGAATGTGTAGCTTGCAAAAAAGAAGACTGAGAGGAGACTTAATAGCTGTCTACAAATATCTCAAGGGCTGTCACATTGTAAAAGGATCATCTTTATTCTCATTTGCACAAGGAAAGACTAGATGAAAACTGAATGGGAGGAGACACAGATTAGATATTAGAAAAAACTTTTTGACAGTTAGGGTGATCAATGAGTGGAACAGGCTGCCACGAGAGGTGGTGAGTTCTCCTTCAATGGAAGTCTTCAAACAGAGGCTGGATAGACATCTGTCTGGGATAATTTAGAGAATCCTGCTTTGAGCAGGGGGTTGGACCAGAAGGCCCAGGAGGTCCCTTCCAACTCTACCATTCTATGATTCTATGAATCCTCAACCTGGCCCTTCTTCTTCCTACCATCAAGAGTCCCAGGAGATACAGCACAGACCAAAAGTTTGGACACACCTTCTCATTCAAAGATTTTTCTGTATTTTCATGACTATGAAAATTGTAGAATCACACTGAAGGCATCAAAACTATGAAATAACACATGTGGAATTATACATTATACTTTACAAAAAAGTTTGAAACAACTGAAAATATGTCTTATATTCTAGATTCTTTAAAGTAGCCACCTTTTGCTTTGATTACTGCTTTGCACGTAGAAAAAGTGAACGGATGGACTCTACATGCCTGGTTCCCACAGTGAAGCATGAAGGAGGTGGTGTGATGGTGTGGGTGTGCTTTGCTGGTGACACTGTTGGAGATTTATTCAAAATTGAAGCGGTGAGCGGTCCAGCTCACCCCAAACCATCTCAATTGGGTTCAGGTCTGGTGACTGTGGAGGCCAGGTCATCTGGCGTAGCACCCCAACACTCTCCTTTTTGGTCAAATAGCCCTTACACAGTGTTAGGGTCTGTGGAACGCACCAAATATATGATGTGGAGAGGTGCGTTCACAGCCCGGGGTCCACCGTGCAGGCGGAGCCTGCTGCTAGTAAAATGGCGCAAGAAGCGAACTCTGTTGTCCCGCAGAGTCGCCAAAATAAACGACGTAACGCGCTGTGGCAATATGTGCGAACTCTGTTAATCCACAGAGCCGCTAGGAGTGCCGCAGCGCTATATGGCGATGTGTGCGAACTCACTGAACACAACTGAGTTGCAAAATAAAGACGCTAGGGCGCTGTCAAGCGTTGAAAGCGAACCCTGTTACGTCACAGAGCCGCTGAGACAAACTTCTGTGTCCTGTCAGGCACCCAGGTGCACAGTTAACTGCTAAGCGAACATAGAACGTGATCATGCGCTAATGTCCTCGCGGGAGTCACCGCAATCTATGGCGTCTGAACGCCAGGCCCTGAATACGGCAATCAAACTCCTCACCTGTTATGCCGGTAATCTAGGGCATCTAGGACACCGACCCTGACCAGCTAGCATACCAAACTCCTCACCGATTAAGTCGGTATTCTAGGGGCTTATTTCAGCCTGGGCCCTAACCACACACACGCATGACCACACTGGCGCTAAGCATATAATGGTTGACACTAGCGCATGGCGGCCCAGGCATGACACCCTTTTATAGTAACAGCTACAGGACGTGCCAGAAACAAGGACCAATGAAACTGTTCCAGAACACCAGTAGTCACAGGACCTTCCTGGCAGACCAATAGGAGCTGCTGCAGTACCTGAGCATGTGACCCCTGATCTCCAATGAGAGATCTCACCCTGGGCATGCTCAGAAGGGGAAAACAAGGACTTTGTCCTAAAGATTTCTGCTCGCCGCTAACCAGTACTGGCCACAATAGCAGAACCTGGAGATGCAGCAGCAATCCTCTGCACACTGTTAGACTGGGCGAGACGCTGGGACCGATGTCTAAGCTGAGCAGAGTCCACTGCGGTAGGAGACAATGGGAGACCGCAGCTGGGATAGCTCGAGATTCCCCTTGTGCAGAAGCGGGAACTCGACCCTAACACACAGCCTGGAGGTGTGCTTGAGGTCATTGTCCAGTTGAAAAATAAATGATGGTCCAACTAAATGCAAACTGGATGGAACAGCATGCTGCTGCAAGATGCTGTGGTAGCCATACTGGTTCAGTATGCCTTCACCCCCAAGGGTGGTTTGCACGTTAATGACCGGGCCAATTTTTACAATTCTGACCACTGTCTCTTTATGAGGTTATAACTCTGGAACGCTTCAAAGGATCTTCGCGATTCTGAGAATCTTTTCTCGTGACATATTGTACTTCACGATAGTGGTAAAATTTCTTCGATATACCTTGCGTTTAATTTTGAAAAAAATGCAAATATGGCGAAAATTTTGAAAATTTTGCAATTTTCAAACTTTGAATTTTTTTTCCCTTAAAACAGAGAAATATGTCACACAAAATAGTTAAGAAATAACATTTCACACATGTCTACTTTACATCAGCACAATTTTGGAACCAACATTTTTTTTTGTTAGGAAATTATAAGGGTTAAAAGTTGACCAGTGATTTCTCATTTTTACAACAAAATTTACAAAGCCATTTTTTTAGGGACCACCTCACATTTGAAGTCACTTTGACGGGTCTATATAGCAGAAAATACCCAAAAGTGACACCATTCTAAAAACTGCACCCCTCAAGGTACTTAAAACCACATTCAAGAAGTTTAATAACCCTTCAGGTGCTTCACAGGAGCTGAAGCAACGTGGAAGGAAAAAATTAATATTTAACTTTCTAGCCACAAAAATGATCTTTTACAAACTTTTTTTTATTTTCACAAGGGTAAAAGGAGAAAATAGGCAGATAAGGTTGTTGTGCAATTTCTCCTGAGTATGCCAATACCCTATATGTGGGGGAAAACCACTGTTTGGGCACACGGCAGAGCTCGTAAGGGAAGGAGCGCCGTTTGACTTTTTCAAACTAAAATTGGCTGGAGTTGAGATTGGACGCCATGTCGTGTTTGGAGAGCCCCTGATGCGCCTAAACAGTGGAAACACCCCACAAGTGACACCATTTTGGAAACTAGACCCCCTAAGGAACTTATCTAGATCTGTTGTGAGCACTTTGAACCCCAAAGTGTTTCACAAAAGTTTATAATGCCTGGGTGTTAAAAAAAAAAAAAAATTTTCCACAAAAATGATTTTTTAGTCCCAAATTTTTGATTTTTCCCAAGGAAATTGGACCCCAAAAGTTGTTGTCCAATTTGTACTGAGTACGCTGATACCCCATACGTGGGGGGGAAACTGTTTGGGCGCACGGCAGGGCTTGGAAAGGAAGCAGTAATGTTTTGGAATGCAAACATTGATGGGGGTCATGTTCCGTTTGTAGTGCCACAGATGAGCCTAAACAGTGGAAACCCCCCACAAGTGACCATATTTTGGAAGCTAGCCCCCCTATGGAACTTATCTAGATCTTTGGTGACCACTTTGAACCCTCAAGTGCTTCACACAAGTTTATAATGCCCGGGCATGAAAATAAAAAATCCTATTTTTTTCCCACAAAAATTATCTCTTAGTCACTAATTTTTTATTTTCCCTTAGGTAACAGGATAAATTGGACCTCAAAAGTTGTTGTTCAATTTGTCCTGAGTACACTGATACCCCATATGTTGGGGGAACTACTGTTTGGGCGCATGGCAAAGCTCGGAATGGAAGGAGCACCATTTGACTTTTTCCAACCAAAATTGGCTGGAATTGAGATTGGACGCCATGTTGCATTTGGAGAGTCCCTGATGTGCCTAAACAGTGGAAACCCCCCACAAGTGACCACATTTGGGAAACTAGACCCCCTAAGGAACTTATCTAGATCTTTGGTGAGCAATTTGAACCCCCAAGTGCTTCACACAAGTTTATAACGTAGAGCCGTAAAATTAAAAAATCATATTTTTTCCACAAAATTGATCTTTCACCCCAATTTTTATTTTACCAAGGGTAACAAGACTCCAAAAGTTATTGTGCAATTTGTCCTGAGTACGTTGATACCCCATATGTGGGGTAAACCACTGTTTGGGTGCATGGCAGAGTTTGGAAGGGAAGGAGCGCCGTTTGACTTTTTCAATGCAGAATTGGCTGGATGCCATGTCGTGTTTGGAGTACTCCTGATCTGCCTAAACAGTGGAAACCCCCCACAAATTACACCATTTTGGAAACTAGACCCCTCAAGGAACTTATCTAGATGTGTGGTGAGCACTTTGAACCCCAAAGTGCTTCACAGAAGTTTATAACGTACAGCCGTAAAATAAAAAATCTTTTTTTTTTACAAAAATGATTTTTTCACCCCCAATATTTTATTTTCACAAGGGTAACAGGAGAAATTGGACCCCAAAAGTTGTTGTCCAATTTGTCCTGAGTACGCTGATACCCAATATGTGGGAGAAAACTACTGTATGGGTGCACGTCTGGGCTCGGAAGGGAAGTAGTGACGTTTTGGATTGCAGACTTTGATGGAATGGTCTGGGGGCGTCATGTCGCATTTGGAGAGCCCCTGATGTGCCTAAACAGTGGAAACCCCCCACAAGTGACCCCATTTTGGAAAATAGACCCCACAAGGAACTTATCTAGAAGTGTGTTGAGCACTTTGAACCCCAAAGTGCTTCACAGAAGTTTATAACGTACAGCTGTAAAAATAAAAAATCTTTTTTTTTTACAAAAATGATTTTTTCGCCCCTAATATTTTATTTTCACAAGGGTAACCGGAAAAATTGGACCCAAAAGTTGTTGTCCAATTTGTCCTGAGTACGCTGATACCCAACATGTGTGAGAAAATGACTGTATGGGTGCACGTCTGGGCTCGGAAGGGAAGTAGTGACGTTTTGGATTGCATACTTTGATGGAATGGTCTGGGGGCGTCATGTCGCATTTGGAGAGCCCCTGATGCGCCTAAACAGTGGAAACCCCCCACAAGTGACCCCATTTTGGAAAATAGACCCCACAAGGAACTTATCTAGAAGTGTGGTGAGCGCTATGAAGCCCCAAGTGCTGCACAGAAAATTTATAACATACAGCCGTAAAAACAAAAAAATCTTTTTTTTTTTTACAAAAATGATTTTGTCGCCCCCAGTTTTTTATTTTCCCAAGGGTAACAGAAGAAATAGGACAAATTGCACAATAACTCTTGTGGTCCAGAGTACGCTGATACCCCATATGCGGGGATAAACTACTGTTTGAGCGCATGGCAGAGCTCAGAAGTGAAGGAGCACCGTTTGACTTTTTCAACGCAGAATTGGCTGGAATTGAGATCAGACGCCATGTCACATTTGGAAAGCCTCTGATGTGCCTAAACAGCAGAAACCCCCCAATTCTAACTCCAAACCTAACCCCAACACACCCCTAACCCTAGTCCCAACCCTAACCACAAACCTAACCCTAACACACCCCTAACCCTAATCCCAACCCTAACCCTAATCCTAACATTAGCGCCAACCTTAACTCTAACTTTAGCCGCAACCCTAACCCTAACCCTAATGGGAAAATGGAAATAAATACATTTTTTTAATTTTATTATTTTTCCCTAACTAAGGGAGTTATAAAGGGGGGTTTGATTTACTATTTATAGCGGTTTTTCTGCTTGGCAGCGTCACGCTAAAAGACGCTTTTTATTGCAAAAAGTAGTTTTTTGCATCACCACATTTTGAGAGCTATAATTTTTGCGTATTTTGACCTACAGAGTCATGTGAGGTCTTATTTTTTGTGGGACGAGGTGACGTTTTTATTGGTACCATTTATGACCATGTGACATTTTTTGATCGCTTTTTATTTCGATTTTGGGAGGTTAGAATGAACTAAAATCAGCAATTCATGAATTTCTTTTGGGGGAGGCGTTTATACCGTTCCGCGTGTGGTAAAATTGATAAAGCAGTTTTATTCTTCGGGTCAGTACGATTACGGCGATACCTCATTTATATCATTTTTTAATGTTTTGGCGCTTTTATAGAATAAAAACAATTTTATATAAAAAATCATTATTTTTGCATCGCTTTATTCTGCAAGCTATAACTTTTATTATTTTTTCGCTGATGATGCTGTATGATGGCTCGTTTTTTGCGGGACAAGATGACGTTTTCAGCGGTACCATGTTTGTTTATATCGGTCTTTTTGATCGCGTGTTATTCCACTTTTTGTTTGGCAGTATGATGATAAAGCATTGATTTTTTGCTTAGTTTTTTTTTTTTTAAGGGTTCACTAAAGGGGTTAACTAGTGGGACAGTTTTATACGGGGGGTCGTTACGGACGTGGCGATACCAAATATGTGTACTTTTATTGTTTTGTTTTTTTTTATTTACAGGAAGAAATGAATTTATTGGGGAATATTTTTTTTTTTTTATGATTTTTTTTCCACTTTTGATTTTTATTTTTTTTGCTTTTTTACTTTGTCCCAGGGTGGGACATCACAGTATTTTAGCAGATCGCTGGTGTGACAGTGTGCACAGCACTCTGTCACACCAGCGATCGCTCTGGCATCGATGCAGGCTTCCTCAGCGCCTGCTCTCAGCAGGTACTGAGGAAGCCGCCTCCCTGCAGGACCCCGGCGCAATCTTGGATCCGGGGACCTGGAGGGAGGATGGACCCTCGGAACAGCGCGACACATCGCGCTGCTCTGAGGGTCTCAGGGGAGCGCGCAGGGAGCCCCCTCCCTATGCGATCCTCCCCTGTGCCCCCGGTATACCGCGATCATGTTTGATCGCAGTGTGCCAGGGGTTAATGTGCCAGGAGCGGTCCGTGACCGCTCCTGACACAAGTGCTGGGTGTCAGCTGTGATAAACAGCTGACACCCGGCCGCGATCAGCTGCGCTCCCCCCGGGAGCGCTGCTGATCGCATATGAGTATTATTCCGTCCATGGGAATTAGGTCCAGGGTCCTGATGGAATAAAGGGGTTAATCTTGAATAAATCCCCAACAGTGTCACCAGCAAAGCACTATCACACCACCTCCTCCATGCTTCACGGTTTGAACCAGGCATGTAGAGTCCATCCGTTCACCTTTTCTGCGTGCAAAGCAAAAGGTGGCTACTTTGAAGAACCTAGAATATAAGACATATTTTCAGTTGTTTCACACTTTTTTGTAAAGTGTAATGTATAATTCCACATGTGTTAATTCATAGTTTTGATTCATTCATGTGAATGTACAATTTATAGCCATGAAAATACAGAAAAATCATTGAATGAGAACGTGTGTCCAAACTTTTGGTCTGTACTGTATATGACCCCAACGCTGGCCACTCTGAGGAACTGTTTACATACAGTAGTACAGACAGGGATTGGTCCATAGCACAAAAACAGGCAAGAAGAGGTAGTGATTTGACCAGAGGGAGAACTCTTTGAACTCTTATAAGCCCGATCCTAATAACAGGCAGGGTGCATTGATCCCCTGTATGGCAGTTTTTTCTGAAATTCCTTCAGACAAAACAACTGTAATATGCATCATCTGCCAAACTAAGCTAAGAAGAGGCACAAATGCTGCTAACCTGAGCACAACCAGCATGCAAAACCACATGGCAGCCAAGCACCCCAGTGGGTCGGCAGAACGCCTGGATACAAAATCTTTGTCTGATGGTGAAACCACTGGTCCTTCCCCTGGTTAAGGCCTTCCCAATCTGCTGCCCATGAAGCAGGCGCTGATGCCTCCTGCCCACAAACTGCAGTTGCACAGAAACAACAGTCAGCGACCACATCCAATTCGCTGTCCCAGCGCAGTGTTCCCATGTCCCTGCCCCAGACATTTAACAGAAAGCAGAAATATCGACCCACCCACAGGCCAAAACGTTAAACACCCACATAGCTAATTTGGTAGCCCTGTTGCTGTTTCGACTTTTGGGAACTGAGTCTTTCCGCGACAACTTAGTAGTGGCAGCCCCACGGTACTCGATTACCATCGACACTATTAATTCCGATGTGCCGTCAACACGTTACATAAACACGTGTTACACAATATCAGCTGTGCTCTGGCCAACGCAGTCACAGGGAAGGTCTACTTTAACACAGACACGAAGACAAGTTCTTGTGGACAGGGATGATACATTTCCCTTATGGCACACTGGCTGAACTTGGTGGAGTCTGGGACAGAGTCAGAGGCTGGGACATCACACATCTTACCCACACCAAGAATAGTGTGCCCAACTTCCATCAGAGTTTCAGTCTCCTCCTATTACAGTTCCTTTCTCTCCTCCTCCTTATCCTCACCGAAAGTAGCCTCTCCATAAATCCCCAGCTGTGATGTCAGCAGAGCTGCCTTGGCAAAGTGGCAGCATGCTCTGCTGAAGCTTATCTGTTTAGGTGATAAAGCTCACCATGCAGTGGAGCTGTTGAAGGTAGTAAAAAACAGACGCATCAGTGGCTCTCCCCACTGAACCTCCAACCAGGTCTGTGTGATAATGGGTGTAACTTGATGTCGGCTTTAAAGCTCTGTAAGCTATTAATCACGTTCCATTCATGGCCCACTTGCTGAACTTGGTTGTACAGTATTTTTTAAAAACATACCCTGTCTTGCCGGACCTACTTGCCAAGGTACAGCGTGTCAGCGCACATTTCCGAATATAATCTCAGGCTAGCTTTGCTGCAGCAGCGCTTTAATTTGCCTCGTCATGGACTGATTTGTGACCTTCCCACACGCTATAATTCAACCGTTGATAATAATAAATATTAATAAATAATAATTATTTTATTTCTATAGTGCAAACATATTCCGCAGCACTTTACATTTTAGAGGGGACTTGTGCTGACAATAAAAAACATTACAAAATAACAATAATCACATAAACAACAGATACCAAGAGGAATGAGGGCCTTCTTGCAAGCTTACAATCTATGAGGAAATAGGGGAGACACAAAAGGTGGATGGTAACAATTGCTTTCACAGTTCTGACCAGCCATAATGTAAGGAACTGAGTGTTCATGTAATGCAGCATGAACTGGTTACCAACCAGTATGTGTAAAAGTACAGACACAGAGGGCAATTAAAGGCATAAAGCATGTGATAACAAGATACAAGATCCTGGTTATGAAGAAAATTTTGAATGAGCAATACAGGAATAGTTAGATAAATGTGTTGAGGTGGTAGGCGGTTCATATATTGGAAAGGCTTAGTGAGCAGCAGAGAGCAGTGTCTAAATTCCAGCTTCTCAATGCCCGTCAGAGTTACACTCAGCCCACACACACAACAACTGCCGAGTGGGTGTGGATAGATGACATTTCTGAGGTTTTTCATAACTTAGAGTACTACACCAAGATGGTAAATGCTGGTGATGATATTGTCAGAGTAACCATCCTGCACGATTTTACAGTGGCTAATACCACACAGCCTCATACAATATTCTCAAGCCACATTGGGTGATGACGAGGAACAGGAGGACAAAGAGGATTAGGCTCAACAGGAGTGTAACAACCCTGTCGGCATCACTGCATGGCCTCCCATCCCCACCTGCCTTACACACCAACTTACTCACTACTCCAAGCCATGCTGTGAATTCTGTCTGCTGCCGGCTCCATGCTGTGTGCCTCATGTCTTCTGCCTGTTCTGTGCATGCTTCCTAGCTGTGTGCATAGGGGGCTGCGCCGGCACTTACTGGTTCTTAAAGAGTCAGTGTGCACCTTCCTAAGGTGTCCCCAGCCAATTGCCAAGAGACCTCTGGTACATAAGCATCCCGCCACAGGAGGATCCTGTGCCATGCTTTATCTTAGTGTCTTGCGGCTGAGCTGCCAGGTCCTGTCCTGTTTTCCGCTTTTCCGCCTTCTCTGGGGGCTAAATAGCCAGATCTATTTCTGTGCTCTGTGTTTCTGTTCCGCCCTCCAGGAGGCTGCATATCCAGGTTCCTGTGCCAAGACCTGTACCTGAACTTATCTGAACTGAGTCTTATACCTGTACCCATTTGTATCCTTGTATGTAGCCTTCCCTACCCTGCTATGTGTATCCTTGTGTTTACTCCTGCTCGGCTCTTCTCGTCACATCCTGTGGCTCCGCTCTGCTCTCGGCTCCGCTCCTTGCATTTCGTCTCTGCTCTCGTCTCCGCTCCTTGCGGTTCCGCTCTGCTCTTGGCTCCGCTCCTTACGGTTCTCCTCTGGTCTCGACTCCGCTCCTTGCGGTTCCGCTCTGCTCTCAGCTCTGCTCTGCTCTCAGCTCCACACCTTGCAGTTCCGCTCTGTTCTCGGCTCCGCTCTTTGCGGTTCTCTGCCCTGCACTTGCTCCGCCTAGCTGCTGATCTTTTCTGCTCTTTGCTCTGCAATCCGCAACCTGCGGTGTTGTGAATGGGTTTGAGATGAGTTCTGAGTAGAGGCTCCCTCTGGTGGTTACAAGCGGTGCTAGTCTGTCCAGTGAAGATTGTGAGGACTGGGAATCAGGTGTTACTGACTGGTCTTATATAAGGGAGTCACCTTCCCATCAGGGTTGCCGGTGATCAATTGTTCTGGTCTGAATCCTTTATTCCAGTTTCCCTTGTAGCCTGCTGTGTCGTGTCTGCATCTCCTGCTAACAGATAAGACATTTTCTTCTTTTGTGTTTGTGCTATATTTTTGCATTTTGTCCTGCACTTCTGTGGGGGCCTTCAGGGTCCCCTCCGGGGGCTTCTGCCCTCTCAGTTTTATTCAGCCACTGATGTTTGTACTTTTGCTTTTTCCAGTTTTTTCAGTGGCTGCTGTTTTGATTTTGTTACACCAGAGTACTAATTTAGGTGGAAGAGGTCGTGTGATCTCAGGTGTTTTTGAAATTAGTAGAGTTGGTGCTTTTCAGGGTTTTCTGGGATTGCAGTAAGTACCCTTCCTATCCTTTTCTATTTAGTTAGTTTGGGCCCCAGCGTTTGCTCATACTATTTTCTTTCTGTGTCAGTATTTCATCTTGTCTAACCGCCATTACATGTTTGGGGGCTTTCTATTATCTTTGGGGTTCTGCTCCGGGGCAGATAGCTTTCCTATATCTATCTTTAGGTGTAGTTAGTTTCTCAGGCTGTGACGAGGCGTCTAGGACCAACGTAGGAATGCTCCACGGCTGCCTCTAGTTGTGGTGGTTAGTCAGGGTACTGCAATCTCATAGATTCCAACTGCTCTGGTGTATTGCCTTTTTTACCTGCACTCCTCAGCTACCGAAACATAACAGTATCACCGGCCTAAAAATTGAAAATTGTATGGTACTCACAGAAGGGAAAAAATATTGTCAGAGTTGTCAGAGATGGAACCTAGGATTCCCATGCCAGATTTGTTTTTAGGGGATCGAGCTAAGTTTCAGAATTTCAAAAATAATTGTAAATTGTTTTTTGCCTTAAAATCTAAGTCCTCAGGGAACGCAGCGCAGCAGGTTCAAATTATCATCTCTCTCCTGCGCGGCGATCCTCAGGATTGGGCTTTTTCCCTGATACCTGGGGATCCTGTTTTGAGTGATGTTGATGCATTTTTTCAGGCCTTGGGGTTATTGTGATAGGTTTTCCAAGATGATACATCTTGTGCCATTACCTAAGTTGCCTTCCTCCTCTGAATTGGTGCCGTTGTTCCTTCAGCACGTGGTTCGTTTACACGGCATTTCATCCTCAGACCAATGGTCAAACTGAGAGAACAAACCAGACATTGGAGACTTATCTAAGATGCTTTGTGTCTGCTGATCAGGATGACTGGGTCTCTTTTTTGCCTTTGGCTGAGTTTGCTCTTAATAATAGGGCTAGCTCTGCTACTTTGATGTCTCCGTTTTTCTGTAATTCTGGGTTTCACCCTCGATTTTCTTCAGGACAGACGGAGGCTTCTGTCTGTCCAGGTGTTGACTCTGTTGTGGAGCATATGCAACTGATTTGGGACCAGGTAGTGGAGAGGTTGTCCCTCTCTCAGGAGAGGGCCCAGCGGTTTGCTAACCGGCATAGGACTGATGGTCCTCGGTTTAAAGTAGGGACTTGATCTGGTTGTCCTCAAAGAATATTCCTATGAGAGTAGCATCTCCTAAATTTAAGCCTAGGTTCATTGGACCTTATAAGATCATGGAGATTATTAATCCTGTTTCTTTTCGTTTGCTTCTTCCAGGGACATTTAAGATCCATAACGTGTTCCACAAGTCCTTGTTGAAGAGGTTTGTTGAGCCAGTGGTTCCTGCTGCTGTGCCTCCTGACCCTGTTTTGGTTGAGGGCAATCTGGAGTATGTGGTTGAGAAAATATTGGATTCTCGTTTTTCTAGACGGAAACTCCAGTATTTGGTTAAATGGAGAGGTTATGGTCAGGAAGACAATTCTTGGGTGTTTGCTTCGGACATCCATGCTAGGAGACTTATCCGTGCGTATCATAGAACTCATCCTGACCGACCTGGTTGCTCAAATGAGGGTTCGGTGACCCCTCCTCAAGGGGGGGTACTGTTGTGAATGGGTTTGAGATGAGTTCTGAGCAGAGGCTCCCTCTGGTGGTTACAAGCGGTGCTAGTCTGTCCAGTGAAGATTGTGAGGACTGGGAATCAGGTGTTACTGACTGGTCTTATATAAGGGAGTCACCTTCCCATCAGGGTTGCCGGTGATCAATTGTTCTGGTCTGAATCCTTTATTCCAGTTTCCCTTGTAGCCTGCTGTGTCGTGTCTGCATCTCCTGCTAACAGATAAGACATTTTCTTCTTTTGTGTTTGTGCTATATTTTTGCATTTTGTCCTGCACTTCTGTGGGGGCCTTCAGGGTCCCCTCCGGGGGCTTCTGCCCTCTCAGTTTTGTTCAGCCACTGATGTTTGTACTTTTGCTTTTTCCAGTTTTTTCAGTGGCTGCTGTTTTGATTTTGTTACACCAGAGTACTAATTTAGGTGGAAGAGGTCGTGTGATCTCAGGTGTTTTTGAAATTAGTAGAGTTGGTGCTTTTCAGGGTTTTCTGGGATTGCAGTAAGTACCCTTCCTATCCTTTTCTATTTAGTTAGTTTGGGCCCCAGCGTTTGCTCATACTATTTTCTTTCTGTGTCAGTATTTCATCTTGTCTAACCGCCATTACATGTTTGGGGGCTTTCTATTATCTTTGGGGTTCTGCTCCGGGGCAGATAGCTTTCCTATATCTATCTTTAGGTGTAGTTAGTTTCTCAGGCTGTGACGAGGCGTCTAGGACCAACGTAGCAACGCTCCACGGCTGCCTCTAGTTGTGGTGGTTAGTCAGGGTACTGCAATCTCATAGATTCCAACTGCTCTGGTGTATTGCCTTTTTTACCTGCACTCCTCAGCTACCGAAACATAACACTGCGGGTCTGTTCCACTTTCCATTCCACGTCCTGCAGGTCTTTCTCCTCCAGTCTGAACAGGTCCCTACCTGTTCCCATATATCTCTCATTCCAGTCTGTGTCTCTGTCCTTCCTGAACCAGCCCCACCTACTCCAGTCTGAACAGGCCCCTACCTGTTCCCTTGTTCCATTCATACCTGCCATTTTCCTGTCCTTCCCAAGTCAGTCCCAGCTCCACCCCTTCCAATATTCCTTTCATTCCTTCCTATATTCCTGTCCTACCCGTACCGGTGCCAGTGTCTAAGCCGTGAACGTCTGTCTGTCAGTGTCTCAGCTGTGCCCGTCTGTCTGCCAGTGTCTCAGCTGTGCCCGCCTGTCTGCCAGTGTCTCAGCCATGCCTGCCTGTCTGCCAGTGTCTCAGCTGTGCCTGCCTGTCTGCCAAGAGTACCAGCCATACCCGCCATACTATCAGTACAAGGAGGAATTTGCTTCTCTCATGTCAGAGGCAGACGTGCCATTTTCAGTGCATGCATGCCAGATGGCGATTGTTTAAGACTTGCTAAAACAATTACCCTCAGACAATGCTGCTGGCAGTGGTATCGGCTCTTTTCACCCATAAGGATTACAGGAAGGGCCACACACTAGGTGCAACTCGGGGTAAATGTCCACCAACTGACACATTTTCATGAGACCATAACATTCGCAAGGGCTATCTGTGGGTGTAACTATGACGAGGATGGAGAAGTTGACCAAGAGGGTGAAGGACTACTTATTAAGTGACCATACCAGCTTCCTTCTTTATTCTTCAGTGGCCTATAACTATTGGTTGTCCAAGCTCCACATTTGATCCAACATCTTCTTCTACACCTTGGAGGTGCTCCCATGCCCTGCTGCAAGCGTGTTGTCTAAGATGGGTTTTTAGTTTGGCTGGTGCAATCATAACGGATAGGCGCACACGCCTGTCAATGGAAAATGCAGACTGGCTGACTCTTCTTAAATTGAACAACGGCTGGATTTCCGATGCCTTTGTAAGCCCTATGGATGACAGCAACGTAATGTAAAAGCAGCCCAAATGTTTTGTTTGGGAAGTTGTCTTAACATCCATCCTTACCATCCAAATCCATTTTGTTCATGATATCACCTCCTCTTCCTCCTGCTTCTGCAAACAAGTACTTATTGGTCATGTATGTATACCCCACGTGGCTAATGTTTTTTACTTTGTGAAAACGTGGCACATTGTGCAATGGTGAAACTTATATTCCCTATCGATTCCCTTGCTGACACACTCCAAATGCGGATAATGAAGATTATTGCCCCTGCTAAATTGTCACCTAGATTATCTCTACCCAGATTGCGTCAGGCGCACAACTGCTAGAAACAGAAATGCTATTTTTTAAAACAATTGAAAATTATGATTTTTTTTCAATTGGCTTGCTGACACACTCCATATGCAGAGTAATGAAGATTATTGCCCCTGATAAATTGTCACGTAAGAATATCTGTATTCGGATTACACAAGTTTCACAAGATACGCTATTTTTTAAACAAATAGAAAATTATGATTTTTTTTCAATCGGCTTGCTGAAACATTCCAAATGCAGAGTAATGAAGATTATTGCCCCTATTAAAAGGTATCTATCACCAGTTTTAAGAAAAATCAGCAAAAAATTTCGCCTTATTAAGCATCTGCTATGCATTCCCTACATCCTTATAGGACCCCCTGACTCCCCTTGTATACTCACAAAAATGTTTTTTAATGTGTCCCTCGGTGTATGGTAATTTCTCAGTCCGGTTCGATGGGCATGGTTTCGGGTCTCTTTCTACATCACGCCCATTGGCTATTGATCGCTGTCCTACTTCATAGATAACAACTCTTGCCCCGTACAACATCTCGCGCCTGCTCAGAAATATAGCCTTTTTCGCCTGGGTAGTATGCTTTGCCCAACTGCAGGCAAAGCTGAAAAACAGAAGTACGCATGCGCCAACACACGACTTCCGGCTCATGTACCAGACTTTCTGATCTGTTGCCATAACAGACTTGTGTTATGTTTCGGTAGCTGAGGAGTGCAGGTAAAAAAGGCAATACACCAGAGCAGTTGGAAATCTATGAGATTGCAGTACCCTGACTAACCACCACAACTAGAGGCAGCCGTGGAGCGTTCCTACGTTGGTCCTAGACGCCTCGTCACAGCCTGAGAAACTAACTACACCTGAAGATAGATATAGGAAAGCATCTGCCCCGGAGCAGAACCCCAAAGATAATAGAAAGCCCCCAAACATGTAATGGCGGTTAGACAAGATGAAATACTGACACAGAAAGAAAATAGTATGAGCAAACTGTAGCGCCCGCGTCCCTGCCTGCTGCCAGACAGGGACGTCGCTCTCCTCACCTGCGCTCAGCGTCCTCAGTGCTCCCAGCCTCCTCTGCGCCTCTGGCATCCTCGGCGTCCTCCTTCCGCCCTGCTGGTTCCGCGCGCTCCTTCCCTGCTGCTGGCCTTAGGGCGCGCGCCCGCATCCTCCCCCGCTCTTAAAGGAGCCGCGCGCATTTTCCAAATCAGTCTCCAGCCAATGCTGGTGGACTCCACCCTATATTAAGGGCTTCCTCCTTAATGGAGGGGCCCGAGCAAACTGTAACGGGTCTGGTAGGTGGAACCACTGACGGAAACGGGTCTGGTTGGTGGAACCACTAAGCTTTATTATACAAGACAATTTACTTGCAAGAGAGCGGGTGGCATCCGGGAATAGGACAGGGAATCACGGCAATTAGCCAGGCAGTCTCTGGACAGGCAGGTTGTCACAATAAGTGACCAAGGAAGTCTCTGGACAGGCAGGTTGTCATGGCAAGTGACCTGGGCAGTCTCTGGACAGGCAGGTTGTCACGGCAAGTGACCTGGGCAGTCTCTGGACAGGCAGGTTGTCACGGCAAGTGACCAGGGCAGTCTCTGGACAGGCAGGTTGTCACGGCAAGTGACCAGGGCAGTCTCTGGGCAGGCAGGTTTGTCACGGCAAGTGACCAGGGCAGTCTCTGGGCAGGCAGGTTGTCACGGCAAGTGACCAGGGCAGTCTCTGAACAGGCAGGTTGTCACGGCAAGTGACCAGGGCAGTCTCTGGACAGGCAGGTTGTCACGGCAAGTGACCAGGGCAGTCTCTGGACAGGCAGGTTGTCATGGCAAGTGACCAGGGCAGTCTCTGGGCAGGCAGGTTTGTCACGGCAAGTGACCAGGGTAGTCTCTGGGCAGGCAGGTTGTCACGGCAAGTGACCAGGGCAGTCTCTGGACAGGCAGGTTTGTCACGGTAAGTGACCAAGGCAGTCTCTAGACAAACAGGCATATACGACCTGAGCTGGTGGAGCCTCCTGGTAGGCTGCAGTCGGATGGCAGATGATCGCTCCCAGGTGAGCAGGCAAGAGTCTCTGGAATAGCCGGGGATCTCTGCTGATGATGTCCGAACCTCTAGATAGAGCTGCAGTCGGATGGCAGATGATCGCTCCCAGGTGAGCCGGCAAGAGTCTCTGCAATAGCCCGGGATCTCCGCAGATGATGTCCGAACCTCTGGATAGAGCTGCAGTCGGATGGCAGATGATCGCTCCCAGGTGAGCAGGCAACAGCCAGGGATCTCTGCTGAAGATGTCCGAACCTCTGGATAGAGCTGCAGTCAGATGGCCGACAGGCAAACAGACAGGTAACAGGCAGGCAACTGGAAACAGGAGCTGATGGCTGAAGCAGAGTTAGACTGCACAGAAACAACATTGCTCGGGCACCTCCATTAAGGAGGAAGCCCTTAATGTAGGGTGGAGTCCACCAGCATTGGCTGGAGACTGATTTGGAAAATGCGCGCGGCTCCTTTAAGAGCGGGGGAGGGTGCGGGCGCGCGCCCTAAGGCCAGCAGCAGGGAAGGAGCGCGCGGAACCAGCAGGGCGGAATCTCGTGTCACAGGCTCTAGTAGAGAAGTATCGCATTCCCACCAACCCCCTTGTTGAACCAGTATCTGTTGCTGCTGTGGATGGGGGTCTCCTACCTCGTCCCATCCGACTTATCACCGAAGCCATAACCCTGCAGGTGGGAATGTTGCATTCTGAGAGCATCTCATTTCATGTTCTGCCTGGACTCTCTCATGCTTTCTTACTAGGTCTGCCTTGGCTCCAAAAGCATGCACCTGTGCTTGACTGGCAGAATGGAGAGATTCTTTGCTGGGGACAGGACTGTCATAAAACGTGTCTGGTGCCTGTTCATCCCGTCTGTCCTTCTCCTACTCCTGCTAATCTACCAGGACTCCCGATTCCATATTGGTCATTTGCTGATGTCTTCAATAAAAAGGAAGCAGAGACATTACCCCCGCATAGACCATATGATTGCCCGATCGACCTGCTACCCGGTACCACGCCTCCCCGTGGGCGTATTTACCCGTTGTCCGCTGCTGAGACCAGGTCGATGTCCGAATATATCGAGGAGAACTTAGCAAAAGGATTCATCCGGAAATCTACCTCCCCAGCGGGAGCAGGTTTCTTCTTCGTAAAAAAGAAGGACGGATCTCTCCGTCCCTGTATTGACTACAGAGGCCTAAATTTGATCACGGTGAAGAATAAGTACCCTCTTCCGCTCATTCCAGAATTGTTTGATCGTCTTAGAGGGGCTAGAGTCTTCACCAAACTAGATCTTCGTGGAGCATACAACCTGGTTCGTATCCGTCGAGGAGATGAATGGAAGACGGCATTCAACACCCGGGACGGCCACTACGAGTACTTGGTGATGCCCTTTGGTCTCTGTAATGCTCCAGCAGTCTTTCAGGAGTTGGTCAATGACATCTTCCGGGACCTCCTCTACTCCTGCGTTGTGGTGTACCTTGACGACATCTTGGTCTTCTCTCCGGATCTTCAGTCTCACCGGAGGGATGTTCGTCAGGTTCTGCTCAGGCTCAGGCAGAATCACCTCTTCGCCAAATATGAGAAGTGCCTCTTTGAGCAGACATCGCTTCCGTTTCTGGGCTACATCATTTCTCAGACAGGCCTACGAATGGATCCGGAGAAATTGTCTGCCATCGAGAAGTGGCCCCGACCGGAGGGGTTGAAGGCCATTCAGCGGTTCCTGGGATTTGCCAACTATTACCGTCTCTTCATACCGCACTTCTCTTCCAGGACTGCGCCAATCTCCGCGCTCACCCGCAAGGATGCTAACCCCAAACAGTGGACGCCCGAAGCAGAGGAGGCCTTCCTTTCTCTAAAAAGGCCTTCTCTTCCGCTCCAGTGCTGCATCGCCCGGATGGCAACAAGCAGTTCTTCCTGGAGGTGGACGCTTCCTCTGCTGGAGCCGGAGGGGTACTTACCCAAAAAGCTTCATCCGGGAGGATGGTATCCTGCGGTTTCTTCTCCAAACTCTTCCCCTCCTCCGAGCGCAACTACTCCATAGGAGACCGAGAGTTATTGGCCATCAAGTTGGCATTGGAGGAGTGGCGTTACCTACTCGAAGGGGCTCTTCATCCGGTAATCATTTACACGGACCACAAGAATCTGGCATACCTCCAGCATGCCCAGAGACTTAACCCTCGCCAAGCCCGGTGGTCCCTGTTTTTTGCCCGCTTCGATTTTCTTTTGCATTTTCGCCCAGCTGACAAAAACATCAAGGCGGATGCCTTGTCTCGGTCTTTCCTGGTGTCGGATCTCGAGGAGGAACCTAAGCATATCATCGATCCCGCCAGAGTGATGCAGGTGGCTCCCGTGAGTTTAAATCGTCTCCCTCCTGGTAAGACGTTCGTATCAGAAACTGATCGGAAGAGAATCCTACATTGGGGTCATTCATCTAAACTTGCTGGCCACGCTGGTCAAAAAAAGACCCTCCAACTCATTACCCGGCATTATTGGTGGCCTACCCTGCACAAAGATGTAATAGACTTTGTTTCTGCCTGTGTTTCCTGTGCCCGCAACAAAGTTCCGAGACACCTGCCTACCGGCCGTCTTCTTCCCTTCCTGTACCCGCTGCCCCCTGGCAGCATATAGCCATGGACTTCATTACTGATCTTCCCGTCTCTGCTGGTTGTACAGTCATTTGGGTGGTCACTGACCGCTTTTCCAAGATGGCTCACTTCATTCCTCTGCCAGGTCTTCCGTCTGCACCCGAGTTGGCTAAAGACTTTATCCGCCACATCTTCCGTCTCATGGTCTGCCTCGTCACATTGTGTCGGATCGTGGGGTTCAGTTCACCTCACGTTTCTGGAGAGCCACTTGTAAGTTGCTAGACGTCACCCTGGATTTTTCCTCCGCTTACCACCCACAGTCCAATGGACAAGTTGAACGAATAAATCAGAATTTGACCAGTTATCTTCGACACTTCGTTAATGCCCACCATTCTGACTGGGTGGAGCTCCTGCCTTGGGCCGAATTCTCCTACAATAATCATGAGAGCGAATCTTCCACCAAGTCTCCGTTTTTTGTAGTCTTCGGTCAACACCCTCGGATCCCTGTCCCTGTTTCCATCTCTGTGGACAATCCAGCTGCGGAATCTCTGGTTAGAGAATTCTCCTCCATCTGGGAGAGTACCCGGTCAGCACTCATTCAGTCATCCGAGCGCATGAAAAGACATGCTGACAAAAAACGTCTGGATCCTCCTCAATTCCGTCCTGGGGACAAAGTCTGGCTTTCGTCCAAATATGTTCGACTCAAAATTCCGTCCTACAAGTTAGGTCCTCGGTTCATCGGTCCTTTTGAGATCATCAGTCAGATCAACCGGTGTCCTATAAATTGAAACTCCCGGTCAATTTGCGAATTCCTAATTCTTTTCATGTATCTCTCCTCAAACCTGTGGTTCTTAACTCTTTTTGTTAAGTCTACAGGTACACCTCCTGCTCCAGTGTCTGCTGATGATGAATTTGAGGTAGAGAACATTCTGGCCACAAAAAGGGTAGGAAAAAAGACTTATTTTTTGGTGGATTGGAAGGGGTTTGGTACTGAGGAGAGAACCTGGGAACCTCGGGAGAACATCCATGCCCCTCTCATCCTAGCTAATTTTTTTTCTGGCCTAAAAAGGGGGGGGCCTGAGAGGGGTGGTACTGTAGCGCCCGCTCCCTGCCTGCTGCCAGACAGGGACGTCGCTCTCCTCACCTGGCTCAGCGTCCTCAGTGCTCCCAGCCTCCTCTGCGCCTCTGGCATCCTCGGCGTCCTCCTTCCGCCCTGCTGGTTCCGCGCGCTCCTTCCCTGCTGCTGGCCTTAGGGCGCGCGCCCGCACCCTCCCCCGCTCTTAAAGGAGCCGCGCGCATTTTCCAAATCAGTCTCCAGCCAATGCTGGTGGACTCCACCCTATATTAAGGGCTTCCTCCTTAATGGAGGTGCCTGAGCAATGTTGTTTCTGTGCAGTCTAACTCTGCTTCAGCCATCAGCTCCTGTTTCCAGTTGCCTGCCTGTTACCTGTCTGTTTGCCTGTCGGCCATCTGACTGCAGCTCTATCCAGAGGTTCGGACATCTTCAGCAGAGATCCCCGGCTGTTGCCTGCTCACCTGGGAGCGATCATCTGCCATCCGACTGCAGCTCTATCCAGAGGTTCGGACATCATCTGCGGAGATCCCGGCTATTGCAAAGACTCTTGCGGCTCACCTGGGAGCGATCATCTGCCATCCGACTGCAGCTCTATCTAGAGGTTCGGACATCATCAGCAGAGATCCCCGGCTATTCCAGAGACTCTTGCCTGCTCACCTGGGAGCGATCATCTGCCATCCGACTGCAGCCTACCAGGAGGCTCCACCAGCTCAGGTCGTATATGCCTGTTTGTCTAGAGACTGCCTTGGTCACTTACCGTGACAAACCTGCCTGTCCAGAGACTGCCCTGGTCACTTGCCGTGACAACCTGCCTGCCCAGAGACTACCCTGGTCACTTGCCGTGACAAACCTGCCTGCCCAGAGACTGCCCTGGTCACTTGCCGTGACAACCTGCCTGTCCAGAGACTGCCCTGGTCACTTGCCGTGACAACCTGCCTGTCCAGAGACTGCCCTGGTCACTTGCCGTGACAACCTGCCTGTTCAGAGACTGCCCTGGTCACTTGCCGTGACAACCTGCCTGTTCAGAGACTGCCCTGGTCACTTGCCGTGACAACCTGCCTGCCCAGAGACTGCCCTGGTCACTTGCCGTGACAAACCTGCCTGCCCAGAGACTGCCCTGGTCACTTGCCGTGACAACCTGCCTGTCCAGAGACTGCCCTGGTCACTTGCCGTGACAAACTGCCTGTCCAGAGACTGCCCAGGTCACTTGCCGTGACAACCTGCCTGTCCAGAGACTGCCCAGGTCACTTGCCGTGACAACCTGCCTGTCCAGAGACTTCCTTGGTCACTTATTGTGACAACCTGCCTATCCAGAGACTGCCTGGCTAATTGCCGTGATTCCCTGTCCTATTCCCGGATGCCACCCGCTCTCTTGCAAGTAAATTGTCTTGTATAATAAAGCTTAGTGGTTCCACCAACCAGACCCGTTTCCGTCAGTGGTTCCACCTACCAGACCCGTTACACAAACGCTGGGGCCCAAACTAACTAAATAGAAAAGGATAGGAAGGGTACTTACTGCAATCCCAGAAAACCCTGAAAAGCGCCAACTCTACTAATTTCAAAACAAAATACCTGAGATCACACGACCTCTTCCACCTAAATTAGTTCTCTGGTGTAACAAAAATCAAAACAGCAGCCACTGAAAAAAACTGGAAAAAGAAAAGTACAAACATCAGTGGCTGAACAAAACCCGAGAGGCAGAAGCCCCGGAGGGGACTCTGAAGGCCCCCACAGAAGTGCAGGACAAAATGCAAAAATATAGCACAAACACAAAAGAAGAAAATGTCTTATCTGTTAGCAGGAGATGCAGACACGACAAAGCAGGCTACAAGGGAAACTGGAATAAAGGATTCAGACCAGAACAATTGATCACCGGCAACCCTGATGGGAAGGTAACTCCCTTATATAAGACCAGTCAGTAACACCTGATTCCCATTCCTCACAATCTTCACTGAACAGACCCGTATCGCTTGTAACCACCAGAGGGAGTCTCTGCTCAGAACTCATCTCAAACCCATTCACAACAGTACCCCCCCCTTGAGGAGGGGTCACCGAACCCTCATTTGAGCAACCAGGTCGGTCAGGATGAGTTCTATGATACGCACGGATGAGTCTCCTAGCATGGATGTCCGAAGCAAACACCCAAGAATTGTCCTCCTGACCATAACCTCTCCACTTAACCAAATACTGGAGTTTCCGTCTAGAAAAACGAGAATCTAATATTTTCTCAACCACATATTCCAGATTGCCCTCAACCAAAACAGGGTCAGGAGGCACAGCAGCAGGAACCACTGGCTCAACAAACCTCTTCAACAAGGACTTGTGGAACACGTTATGGATCTTAAATGTCCCTGGAAGAAGCAAACGAAAAGAAACAGGATTAAGAATCTCAATGATCTTATAAGGTCCAATGAACCTAGGCTTAAATTTAGGAGATGCTACTCTCATAGGAATATTCTTTGAGGACAACCAGACCAAGTCCCCCACTTTAAACCGAGGACCATCAGTCCTATGCCGGTTAGCAAACCGCTGGGCCTTCTCCTGAGAGAGGGACAACCTCTCCACTACCTGGTCCCAAATCTGTTGCATACGCTCCACAACAGAGTCAACACCTGGACAGACAGAAGCCTCCGTCTGTCCCGAAGAAAATCGAGGGTGAAACCCAGAATTACAGAAAAACGGAGACATCAAAGTGGCAGAGCTAGCCCTATTATTAAGAGCAAACTCAGCCAAAGGTAAAAAAGAGACCCAGTCATCCTGATCAGCAGACACAAAGCATCTAAGATAAGTCTCCAATGTCTGGTTTGTTCTCTCAGTTTGACCATTGGTCTGAGGATGAAATGCCGAGGAGAAAGACAACTGAACACCCAGTTTAGAACAAAAAGTCCTCCAAAATCTGGAAACAAACTGGACTCCTCTGTCAGACACAATGTTCTCAGGAATGCCGTGTAAACGAACCACGTGCTGAAGGAACAACGGCACCAATTCAGAGGAGGAAGGCAACTTAGGTAATGGCACAAGATGTATCATTTTGGAAAACCTATCACAAATTACCCAGATGGTGGTCATTCTCTGAGAAACAGGAAGGTCGGAAATGAAATCCATAGAGATATGGGTCCATGGTCTCTTGGGCACAGGCAATGGCATCAACAAACCACTAGAGCGAGAGCAAGGCTTGGAGTGAGAGCAAGTCCCACAGGACTGCACAAATTCCCTGACATCACGAGACAAGGTAGGCCACCAAAAGGACCGACTAACCAAGTCTCTGGTACCAAAAATTCCGGGATGCCCAGCCAATGCGGAACAATGAATCTCAGACATCACACTCTTTTTCCATTGGTCCGGGACAAACAATTTTCCAACAGGGCAGCACTCGGGCCTATCCTCCTGACACCCCTCCAGAGCAAGTCTCAAATTGGGCGAGATGGCGGAAAGAACTACACCTTCTTTCAAAATAACAGAAGGATCAGATAACTCAGGAGAGTCCGCAAGGAAACTCCTCGAGAGGGCATCCGCCTTAACATTCTTAGTGCCAGGAAGAAAGGAAACCACAAAATTAAAACGTGTGAAAAACAAGGCCCACCTGGCCTGTCTAGGATTGAGTCGCTTGGCAGATTCCAGATAGACCAGATTCTTATGGTCCGTAAGGACCACCACCTGATGTTTGGCTCCCTCCAGCCAATGTCTCCACTCTTCAAAAGCCCACTTCATGGCCAATAACTCCCGATTACCCACGTCATAATTACGTTCAGTAGGAGAAAATTTTCGAGAGAAAAAGGCACAAGGGTTACTTTTAGAGGTCTCTGGATCTTTTTGGGACAAAACGGCACCTGCCCCAATTTCAGAGCATCAACCTCCACCTGAAATGGCAGAGAAACATCAGGCTGCCGTAGAACAGGAGCAGAAGTGAATCTCTGCTTAAGTTCCTGAAACGCAGAGACTGCCTCCGGAGGCCAATTCACCACATCAGAACCTTTTCTGGTCAAATCAGTTAATGGTTTAACAATAACCGAGAAATTACCAATAAATTTACGATAAAAATTGGCAAAACCCAAAAATCTCTGAAGAGCCTTTAATGAAGTAGGTTGGACCCAATCACAGATGGCCTGAACCTTGACCGGGTTCATTTCGATAACAGATGGGGACAAAATGAATCCAGAAATGAGATCCTCTGTACGCCAAAAAGACACTTTGATCCCTTCACATACAGAGCATTCTCTCTCAAAATCTGGAACACAGTTCGAACATGTTTCACATGAGAGTCCCAGTCATTAGAAAAATCAAGATATCATCCAAATAAACAATCAGAAATTTGTCCACAAAATCCCTGAAAATGTCATTCATGAAGGACTGGAAGACGGAAGGAGCATTAGTGAGCCCAAAGGGCATCACTAGGTACTCAAAATGCCCTTCAGGGGTATTGAATGCCGTCTTCCATTCATCCCCGTGCTTAATGCGAATAAGGTTATACGCCCCCCTGAGGTCAAGCTTGGTAAACCAAGTAGCGTTTTTCACCCTGGAAAACAGGTCAGAAATCAAGGGTAACGGGTATTGATATTTCACAGTAATATTGTTCAAGAGACGATAATCAATACACGGCCTTAATGAACCATCTTTTTTGGCCACAAAGAAAAAACCGGCACCTAAGGGTGAAGAGGATGGGTTGATATGACCCTTCTCCAATGATTCCTTGATATAAGACAGCATAGCGTCATGTTCAGGTACAGACAAGTTAAAAAGGCGACCTTTAGGGAATTTACTACCCGGCACTAATTCAATAGCGCAGTCATAGCTCCTATGGGGAGGCAAGGATGCAGATTTACTTTCGCTAAACACATCAGAAAAATCAATCAAAAAGTCAGGAACATCCTGAGCCTGGGGGGAGGCAGAAAAAACAGGAGTGTTGGTATTAACACATTGGCAGCCCCAACTGGTTACAGACACAGATTTCCAATCCAAAACAGGATTATGAGACTGTAACCAAGGGAAACCCAGCACGATAATGTCATGCAGATTATACAGAACCAAAAATTTGCAGCACTCCTGGTGATCAGGTTCAACCCTCATTATCACCTGAGTAGAAAACTGGGGTTTATTCTCAGCCAAAGGGGTAGAATCGATCCCAGTAGGGGAATAGACTTCTGTAGGGGTATCAAGGGAAACCCACAACGTTTAGCAAAATCATAATCCATCAGGTTAATAGCTGCTCCAGAATCAACGAAAGCCTGAGCAGAAAATGAGGACAGAGAGCATATCAGAGTGACAGTTAACAAAAACTTAGTCTGAACACTACCCAAGACAACTGAGCGTGCAAAACGTCTTCCCCGCTTAGGGCAGACTGAAATAGCATGAGAGGCATCACCACAGTAGAAACATAACCCATTGCGCTTTCGAAACTCATGACGCTGTGCCCCAGACACCACTCCATCACACTGCATGGGCTCAGAAGCTGGCTCACAAGGCAACACCACTCCACGCATACTTCTCCGCTCACGCAAACATCTGTCAATTTGAATCGCTAATGACATAGAATCATTGAGACCAGAGGGACAGGGAATCCCACCATAACATCCTTTACATTATCTGACAGACCCTTCCGGAAAAGGGCTGCCAAAGCGTCGTCATTCCATTTGGTCAGGACTGCCCACCTACGGAATCTCTGACAGTATAACTCAGCTTCATAAGGCCCCTGATTTAATGCCAACAAGGCTTTTTCAGCTTGATCAGTGACATTAGGCTCATCGTACAATAACCCCAAAGCCTGAAAAAATGCATCAACATCACTCAAAACAGGATCCCCAGGTGTCAGGGAAAAAGCCCAATCCTGAGGATCGCCGCGCAGGAGAGAGATGATAATTTGAACCTGCTGCGCTGCGTTCCCTGAGGACTTAGATTTTAAGGCAAAAAACAATTTACAATTATTTTTGAAATTCTGAAACTTAGCTGATCCCCCAAAAACAAATCTGGCATGGGGATCCTAGGTTCCACACAGGCAACCTAGCAAGATATGCAGCAATACTCTGAACCTCAGTGGCAAGCTGATCCACACGGCCAGACAACCGTGCAAACTCCATTGAGAGAAAAGATCCTCCCCAGCACCCAGAGATAAAGAGGGAAAAAAAAAAAAATGCAACAAATAGAAAAATATCTCTGAAACTCTGACAACCTTTTTTCTTTCACAATATTTTTTCCCTTCTGTGAGTACCATACAATTTTCAATTTTTAGGCCGGTGATACTGTTATGTTTCGGTAGCTGAGGAGTGCAGGTAAAAAAGGCAATACACCAGAGCAGTTGGAATCTATGAGATTGCAGTACCCTGACTAACCACCACAACTAGAGGCAGCCGTGGAGCGTTCCTACGTTGGTCCTAGACGCCTCGTCACAGCCTGAGAAACTAACTACACCTGAAGATAGATATAGGAAAGCTATCTGCCCCGGAGCAGAACCCCAAAGATAATAGAAAGCCCCCAAACATGTAATGGCGGTTAGACAAGATGAAATACTGACACAGAAAGAAAATAGTATGAGCAAACGCTGGGGCCCAAACTAACTAAATAGAAAAGGATAGGAAGGGTACTTACTGCAATCCCAGAAAACCCTGAAAAGCGCCAACTCTACTAATTTCAAAAAAAATACCTGAGATCACACGACCTCTTCCACCTAAATTAGTTCTCTGGTGTAACAAAAATCAAAACAGCAGCCACTGAAAAAAAACTGGAAAAAGCAAAAGTACAAACATCAGTGGCTGAACAAAACTGAGAGGCAGAAGCCCCGGAGGGGACCCTGAAGGCCCCCACAGAAGTGCAGGACAAAATGCAAAAATATAGCACAAACACAAAAGAAGAAAATGTCTTATCTGTTAGCAGGAGATGCAGACACGACAAAGCAGGCTACAAGGAAACTGGAATAAAGGATTCAGACCAGAACAATTGATCACCGGCAACCCTGATGGGAAGGTAACTCCCTTATATAAGACCAGTCAGAAACACCTGATTCCCATTCCTCACAATCTTCACTGAACAGACCCGTACCGCTTGTAACCACCAGAGGGAGTCTCTGCTCAGAACTCATCTCAAACCCATTCACAACAGACTTAGCTCTTTGCTGGATCTCCTCATACCTAACAGACAGGAAATTCAGTGTCTCCCACTCACACACCACCTCCTCATCTCACCCCTATGTGTCGGTGTCTCCCAAGGTTCAGTTGTAGACCCAGGCACAATGCTTAGGGCACACGCGTGCTTCTTCCCTTTTAAAAGGACCACCCCATCAACCTAAGCTATTCCCAGGCTATAGATGGGAGAAACCTTCTATTTAAGACTTCTCCTCCAATATGGAGGTGCCTGAGCTGCGTTATTAGTTTGCATTGCATGCTTGCTAGTTGCCAGGTCCGCCCGTCTGCTTGTCTACCCTGCACCCATCTACTCGCACCTGTCTGTGCCTGTCTGCTCGTACCTGTCTGAGCTCCATCTGTGCATTAGCCAGTCCAAATTGCACCTGCCAGAGCCCATCTGTCTAACACCCGGTCCAGCTCACACCTGCCAGTGCTTTTCTGTTCCTCAGCCGGTCCCATCTGCACCCGTGGTTTGAGTGTCCCTACAGTTTCTGCCTGCATTCTTCATCCCTACTTCAGCCCGTAGCAGCCTACCCACTGTAGGGGGTTAGCTGCCACCTTCTGTAGGTCAGCCCTAGAAGAGCACCTGGTGCCACCTTCTTGTCCCTCGTTGAGTCAGAGGTTTTTCGCCTGCTGCCACTTATCAGAGTTGTGATTTGGTAGGCCACCTAGTTACGCCCCTCCAGGCTTTCCGAGGGATACAGCACAGGGGTTCTACCACCTTGCCCATTACAGTCTCCATCTGCTTGGTTGACTGTAGTGAAAAAGGTATCAGTCCCCTATTGCAATTGATGCCACTATGTTGATGTCTGCCACTAATTTTTATAAATGTGTAGACTCTTGGTTGGGTCTCCTTCATGCGTGTTGCCTGTAGCAGAAGGCCTCCGAGACTGTTAGGTCTCACTTCGAGTCAACTACCTGTGTTACTATCCTTAGAGTTGTCATACAATAGAAGTCTATGAAACTGATATTTGTGCCACCTGAGTGTTGCTGAGCATGAAAGCAGGTTGAGCTGTTGCATGTGGTATCAAGGCTCCCAGCACAGAAGGCCTACACCAATCCGTCATCCACCTTGTCCTACTTTGACATTCAACTGAAAGCTGTAAATGCTGGTCCAGACCCCAATACCTCATGCATGGTTGATTGCTGCGATGCCATGCTACAATTTGTTCTGTGGGAGAATTGAGGTCACTTCCCTGGTGTCTCCCCCTAATTTGATGTGTTTTTGCAGCTTTTGGGGACATTTTAAGGTGTTGTAATGTATTTGTTTTTGCCTCCCATTGACTGTAATGGCATTCGGCTATGTACGGTGAATATTCAACTAATTGACGAATATTGCAAATTTGGCGATTGCAATCCGAACCTAACATTGAAATATTTGCTCATCTCTTGTCTAAACCCCTCCTGATGGCATTGATATTGAGCACTAGATACTCATGCACCATCATCTCTAGTCATTTACAACATGTCAGACTTGTACTCTGTTCTGCTTGTTAGAACCCTCTTGTTAGATTTTGTTTCAGTTTGCTGGTCACATGACCTTTTTTCCCTATTTAGTCTGGCTCCGCCCTTCTGGCTTTGCTGGACTTCATTGTATTCTCTACTCTTAAGCTAGTCAGGTGCTTAGGTGCCTTACTCTGTCAGTTTTGCTTGATCTTAGGATCTCTTAGTATTTGTTTTCTGTTTTATATTCCCTGCTACACTTTCTGTTAGGAGGTGTCCACCTTTTCACCCAGTCCCTAGATCTTGTAAGGATTCCTTCCTCGCAACTATAGGTCTTCGTTCAGACTAGCTGAGGACTTTAGCGGGTCTGGTCGCAGGATCAGGTCCCCCGTTAAATCGTAGGGATCCAGCTCAGTCCTATTGTAGGGACAGAATTCCCACCTTTCCTTAGTGCTTGTAGCAAATCATATCAGTAAGTCCAGCCCAAAAAAAAAAAAAAAACCTCTAAGGAAAGATTTTCAGTTTCTATTATGGTGTCGGTTCAGGATTTGGCTCAACACCTGCAGCGACTCTCTCTGGAGGTGGCTGAAATCCAGCAACACGTGAGTAGTTGTTCTGGAGCTGATTTCGTGGAGCCAAAGGTACGTTTGCCTGATTTATTTTTGGTGAACAACAAGATTTTTTTTCTTTTAAAAATGCTTGCTTGTTGTATTTCCGTTTGAGACCCAGATCCTCTGGTGATGAATCACAGCGCATAGGGTTTATAATGTCACTTTTGCGCAAAGAACCTCAGGACTGGGCCTTTTCTCTGCAGCCTAGTGATCCATGCTTTAGATCAGTGGATAGTTTTTTTTTCTGCTTTGGGGTTATTGTATGACGATCCGGATCGTGTTTCATCAGCTGAGACAGAATTGAGACGTTTGAGACAGGGATCAGGTAATGTGGAAAAATATTGTACTTACTTCCGAAGGTGGTCCGCTCAGGTGGGATGGAACGATTCAGCTTTGAAAAGTTTATTTCTTGCAGGGTTAAGTGAAAGGGTTAAAGATTTGCTGATTGCTTATCCCATACCTGGTAACTTGCAAGAGGCTATGCAATTAGCCATACGGGTGGATAGGAGACTGCATGAAGGGTTAATGAGAGTAAATCTGCCTTGTCAGCTCCAAGTTTGGAGAAGGACTGTACTGACATTGCAGAGCCGATGGAAATTGGAGCAATGACACCTCACTCTCGAGAAAAAGAACGCAGATTTGCTCAAGGTTTGTGTTTCTACTGTGGTAAATCTGAGCATTTCATTAAGAACTGTGCGCTTCGAATGAATAAAGAGAGAAAAAAAAATGAGGTCAGTTTTGCCCGCATAGCTTGTTTAAACAATAAAGGTGTCTTTCTTTCTGCTACCACTGCTGGTGAGGAGGAATTAATGGAGTTTCGGGTATTTGTGGATTGTGGTTCAACTCTCAATGTGATTGATGGGAAATTTTTGGAAAAACTAAAATTAAAACCCAAACTTCTATCTTCTCCTATTAATGTGGTGTCTGTGGATGGTTCTCACTTGAAAAATGTTACTCACCATATCTGTGAATTTCCTCTTACTATTAATGGAGTTCAACAAGAGAATTTGGATTTGGTAGTTTTGAATAATTTACCTTCTCCGTGATTTTGGGGTTACCCTGGTTAAAATTGCACAATCCGGTACTGGATTGGTCTACCAATGAAATTAAGTCCTGGAGTCCTAAGTGTTATGACAAGTGTTGTAATGGGCGTATTGCTGCTGTATTTAAGGGGGAGTTACCTGTACCTATTCAGGATTTTTGGAAAGTTTTTTCTGATAAGGAATCGCAGGTATTGCCTCCTTATAGAGATTATGATTGTGCAATTGAATTTGTCCCTGGAGCGACTCTTCCTAAAAGTCGTTTATTTAATTTGACTATTCCTTAGAGAAAGGCTTTGGAGGAGTACATACAGACAAGCTTGGCCGCCGGTCACATTAGGCCTTCCAAATCTCCTGTGGCGGTTGGATTTTTTTTTGTTAAAAAAAAGGACGGCGGTTTACGGCCTTGTCTAGACTTTCGTGAAATTAATAAGATTACTGTACGCAATCCTTACCCACTGCCATTGATTCCTGATTTGTTTAATCAGTTAGTGGGGGCCAAGTGGTTCTCGAAAATTGATCTTCGAGGGGCATACAATTTGTTGCGCATGAAGGAGGGGGATGAATGGAAGACTGCGTTTAACACTCCACTGGGTCATTTTGAGAATCTGATCATGCCCTTTGGACTTTCCAGTGCTCCGGCATTTTTTCAGAATCTTATTAATGACATCCTTAGACCTTTGATTGGCAGAAGTGTGGTTGTGTATTTGGATGACATTTTGATTTATTCACCGGATTTGGAGTCTCATTGGAGGAGTGTGCGTGAAATATTACAGTTACTGAGTGATAATTCACTTTTTGCCAAGCTAGAAAAATGTGAGTTCGCTGTACAGAGACTTAGTTTTTTAGGCTACATTGTCTCCAGTGAAGGTTTTGAGATGGACCCGGTGAAAGTGCAAGCTGTGCAGGATTGGCCTAGACCTATTGGTATGAAATCAATACAGAGTTTTTGGGGTTCGCCAATTATTATAGAAAATTCATAAAAAAATTTCTGTGATTGCCAAACCTCTGACCGATCTCACCAGGAAAGGTGCTGATGCGGTTCAGTGGACTACTGAGGCCATTGAGGCTTTTGTGTTGCTAAAGGAGAGGTTCAGCTCTGCTCCCATCCTTACGCAGCCTGATGTGACTAAACCATTTTTGGTTGAGGTTGATGCTTCTTCTGTGGGGGTCAGCACGGTGTTGTCTCAGGCAAAGACGGATGGAGTACATCCCTGTGCGTTTTTTTCAAGAAATTTTCGGAGTCTGAACTAAATTATGATATCGGTAATCGGGAATTGTTGGCAATTAAACTCGCATTTGAACACTGCGGTCATTTTTTGGAGGGAGCGGAATTTCCCGTTCAAGTCTTCATCGATCATAAAAATCTGATCTACCTTGATGCTGCCAAACGCTTGAATGCCCGTCAGGCTAGGTGGGCACTGTTTTTCTCACGGTTTAATTTTACCGTTACTTACATCCCAGGTACTAAAAATGTTAAAGCTGATGCTTTGTCTCGCAGCTTTTCTCCTATGGTGGGTACTGAGGAGGAGGAGGAAAACATCTTGCAAGAGGGGGTTGTTATTGCTGTTTTGGACTCCGTGTTGGAAGATGAGATTCTTAAAGCACAGGAGAATGCCCCATCTAACACGCCGCATGGGAGGTTGTTTGTGCCTGGTACCCTGAGAAGAGATTTGTTTGATGAATGTCATGACTCTCGGTTGGCAGGTCATCCTGGAATCTCTGAGACCAAGAGACTTGTGGGTCGCAGTTTTTGGTGGCCAGGATGGCAGAAGGAAGTCATTAAGTGGGTGCGCCAATGCACTGTGTGTGCTAGATCTAAGTCTTCTCATTCTCCTGCTGCGGGGTTGCTTTGCCCTTTGGAGGTCCTAGTGCACCTTGGACACATTTGGCTATGGACTTTATTACTGACCTTCCCCCCTCTGAGGGTTTCACTGTCATCTGGGTGGTCGTGGACCGTTTTAGCAAGATGTGTCACTTGGTTCCTTTCATCAAACTGCCTGCGCTAAGACTCTTGCTAAGGCCTTTGTCAATGAAATTGTCAGATACATGGCGTTCCTACTGACATTGTTTCCGATAGGGGACCTCAGTTTGTGGCTCGTTTTTGGCGTGCCTTTTGTGACAGGTTGGGAGTTCATTTGTCGTTTTCATCCGGATATCATCCTGAGTCTAATGGCCAGACAGAAAGGAAAAACCAGGATGTTGAGCAGTTCTTGCGTTGTTTTGTGACTGATAATCAAGAGGGGTGGTCTGAGTTTCTGCCACTTGCTGAGTTTGCTCTTAACAACCATACATCCGCTTCTGCTGGTTGTTCGCCTTTTTTTTGTTGTACTGGGAGACATCCGTCGTTTGGGTCATTTTCCAAGTTGGGATCGGCTGTACCTGAAGAGAATTTTTCTGGTGTTTTGGAGAGAGTTTGGACTGATGTGCGTGGTAATCTTCAGGAGGCTAACAAAAGATCCAGAGTGTATTTTGATAGAAAACGACAAGAGGTTTTGTTTGCTATTGGTGACATGGTTTGGTTGTCCTCTAAGAATCTGCGCTTGAGGATTCCGTCTAAGAAATTGGGTCCCAAGTTTGTAGGGCCCTTTAAGGTGCTTCAGGTTATTAACCAATCTGCTGTTAAGTTGGAGCTTCCTACCTCCTGGAAGATTAATCCGGTGTTTCATGTTTCTCTCTTGAAAAAAGCTGAGGTCTCAGATGGAGACGTCTCGGCCACTGTTCCCCTGGTGGTGGAGGATGGGCAATATGAGATTTCCCGCATCCTAAATTCTAGACGGTATAGAGGGAGTTTGCAGTACCTCGTCGCTTGGAAGGGTTATGGACCCGAGGATAACTCATGGGTGAGGGCGGATGATGTTTCTGCGTCTAGACTTGTCAGAGCGTTTCACAAGAGGTTTCCGGATAAGCCTAAGTCCTAGGGGATCCGGAGGATCCTCTTAGAAGGGAGGGTACTGTTAGAACCCTCTTGTTAGATTTTGTTTCAGTTTGCTGGTCACATGACCTTTTTTCCCTATTTAGTCTGGCTGCGCCCTTTTGGCTTTGCTGGACTTCATTGTATTATCTACTCTTAAGCTAGCCAGGTGCTTAGGTGCCTTAAGGGTATGCCACACTAAACAATATCGCTAACGGGATCGCTAAAAAACGTCACTATTTAGCGATCCCGTTAGCGATATTGTTCAGTGCGGCAGCTTCCAGCGACGAGCTTCCTGCTGTGATCTCGCTCGTCGCTGGAATCGCTCCGGACCCTATTTCATCGCTGGCGCTCCCGCTGGGTAAGTATCTAATCGCTGTGTGGCACCTTTTCTTAGCGATTTAGCGGTACTTTTGTACCGCTAAAGTCGTTAAGAAGATCGCTAACGGCGATAGCGTCGTTAACTATATCGCTAAATGTGGCCGCATTTAGCGATATAGAAACAATCCGCTAGCGATCTCATTGTATGCAACGCTAACGAGATCGCTAGCGGGATAGCTTAGTGTGGCAGTACCTTTACTCTGTCAGTTTTGCTTGATCTTAGGATCTCTTAGTATTTGTTTTCTGTTTTATATTCCCTGCTACACTTTCTGTTAGGAGGTGTCCACCTTTTCACCCAGTCCCTAGATCTTGTAGGGATTCCTTCCTCGCAACTATAGGTCTTCGTTCAGAGTAGCTGAGGACTTTAGCGGGTCTGGTCGCAGGATCAGGTCTCCCGTTACATCGTAGGGATCCAGCTCAGTCCTATTATAGGGACAGAATTCCCACCTTTCCTTAGTGCTTGTAGCAAATCATAACACTGCTGGTGCATGAGCTGGTCTAAAAAATGTGTTAAATTAAATTGCTTATGCCATTTAAACTGCTGCTGCTAATGTTTTGGCGATGACGCCTTGATGTTCCCGTGGTTTGACATCTAGAACTAGGAGGCACACTGTGTGCCTCACTGCTTTCTTGGGGAAAAACACTCTTAAGATTACCTACAAGTGTATTTTGATACTAAAGCATGTGCGCATTCATTTCCATGGAGGGAAGCATTTGGCAAAACCTATTCTTGTACCATGGATCTAACAGAGTGGCAACCCAGTAGTCAGCACTATTTTTACCCTAAGAATATGGGCATCATGTTGAAGATAGTGCAGCAAGAAAGCGCTCATGAGTCAGAAACTTCTATGAGGTCTAAGTCCATTGTGTGTTCGTTGTGGGGTAATACTCAAGATTGCTTCCTCTGTCTCCTCCCGCACACCATGGAAAACAGAGAGAGGATCATTATCCCCTTCATCTCCTGACTGTTGCAAGTCCATCACCTACTTCTCCTCAATTTGCTTCTCGGCACCTGTATCTTCACTAGCAATTTGTCTGGTAGCATGAGCTCCCCGTGATCACTGTAAGCCACCCTCCCATGGCACTTGCCTATGTGACGAAAGTCCGGAAATTTGAGATATTGTATCCTTTTTTGCATCTTCCTCTGCTTCCAACTCTTCCTCTTTGACCAACACCTCCTCACGTAGACTATTCAAAGTGTGCTCCAGCATGTAGATGACTGGAATAGTGATACGGATGACGGCATCATCAGCGCTAACCATCTTAGTAGTCATTTCAAAACTGTGCTGAAGGTTGCAGAGGTCCTTCACCTGTTCCCACTCTGCAAGAGTGATTTGAAACACATCCCAACTGCGTTGGCCCAGGCTGTGCAAAAGGACATACCGCACAAGGGCTTATCGCTGCTGCCACTGCCCCTGCAACATACAGTACAGACCAAAAGTTTGGACACACCTTCTCATTCAATGATTTTTCTGTATTTTCATGACTATGAAAATTGTAGAATCACACTGAAGGCATCAAAACTATGAATTAACACATGTGGAATTATACATTACACTTTACAAAAAAGTGTGAAACAACTGAAAATATGTCTTATATTCAGGGGCGGAACTATCGTGGAAGCAGGGGAAGCAGCTGCCACAGGGCCCGGGCTAGAAGGGGGACGGTCCTTTCTGCTGCAGCTGCTTCACCTACCACCACGGTAGTTCCACAAGCTGCCATGGGGTACCCACCGTGAAAGAACCGGCCCCGCCGACAATGAACTGACAGTTCATTGCCGGCAGGCGGCGGGCCTTTTAATCGCGGCGGGCGGAATGTTATGAGTGAGGAAGGCCTTGCGGACTTCCATATGCAGCACAGGCGACGTGATCATCATCACGCCGCCTGCGCTCCCTGATGACGTCACGCCGCCTGTGCCAGAAGAAGACGGAGTCCAGCGCTTCTTCTTTAGAGCTGCGGGGAGATAGGTGAGTACTGGCATCTTTTTTTTTTGACGCCGGGCCCGGCCTATGGGGGATTATGCTGGCTATGGGGATTATGATGGCTATTGAGGGATTATGCTGGCTATGGGGGGATTATGCTGGCTATGGGGGGATTATGCTGCCTATGGAGGATTATGCTGGCTATGGGGATTATGCTGCCTATAGGGGATTATGCTGGCTATGGGGATTATGCTGCCTATGGGGGATTATGCTGGCTATGGGGATTATGCTGGCTATTGGGGGATTATGCTGGCTATGGGGGGATTATGCTGGCTATGGGGGGATTATGCTGCCTATGGGGGATTATGATGGCTATGGGGATTATGCTGTCTATTGGGGAATTATGCTGGCTATGGGGGGATTATGCTGGCTATGGGGGATTATGCTGGCTATGGGGGACTATGCTGGCTATGGGGGATTATGCTGGCTATGGGGGGATTATGCTGGCTATGGGGATTATGCTGGCTATTGGGGGATTATGCTGTCTATTGGGGGATTATGCTGGCTATTGGGGACTATGCTGCTTATGGGGGATTATGCTGCCTATTGAGGACATATGCTGCGTATTGGGGACCTATGCTGCCTATTGGGACATTTACCTGCCTATTGGGGACCTATGCTGTCTATTGGGGAACTATGCTGCCTATTGGGACCTATGCTGTCTATTGGGGACCTATGCTGTCTATTGGGGACCTATGCTGCCTATTGAGGACATATGCTGCCTATTGAGGACATATGCTGCCTATTGGGGACCTATGCTGCCTATTGAGGACATATGCTGCCTATTGGGTATCAATGCTGCCTATTGGGGACATTTACCTGCCTATTGGGGACCAATGCTGCCTATTGGGGACATTTACCTGCCTATTAGGGACTCTCGCACCACACCAGTCTGAGCCTGAGCTAAAAGCGGAGTTGCGCCACTCTGTGCACTGATGAGGATGAAATTATATGGATTGGCAAGGCTGCAGTGATGGGCAGTGCAGGCTGTATGGCTCTGTGTGGGCAGTTTTATTGCTGATATATTGTTTTTGTAGCGCTGTATATATATTGGTATTTTACTAATAGCAATTTGGAATCCCTAGGAAATAATGATATCAAGAAAGAGAAAAATTGCTTCACTTGTGACAAATATGGAACCGAACATTGACCATCTCATTAGCTAAAAGCAGACCCGTAGTTCCCATTGAAATACCAGTAAGTTTGTTGATTTTTTACTTTACTTGTTCTTTATTTTAAGTATTGTATTTGTTCCTGTTTTGTTTTTTTTTACTTCAAAATAAGAGTGTAATATATGGTGTATACAGGGTCATACATATCGTGTGCAGTATATAGAGTTTAGTATATGGTGTATACAGGTCATACACATCGTGTGCGGTATATAGAGTGTATATACACTGCTGTATTATACTTTTCATATACAGGTTATAATGCCTCTTATTCTTTGTATAGAGGTGAGTGTGCCATGTATAATATAAGGTATATACAGCGTGTTGTCGCATACACTGCTTTATTATACAATATACAACAGTTCTAATGCTCCATACCTAATATGCAGTATAATGTACAGTGTATATAATGTAACCTGTATAAAATGCGACATTGGCTTGCCCCCCTAGTTTTGATACTGGGTACGCCCATGCAAGCTGCCGGTGGTGTGAGTCTGATATGGGGCCCGCCACCACCTCCGGCGCCGCTATGAGAGGAGGTGAGACGGGCCCCGAGCAGTCTGGCACTTCCGCGTCATGTGACGTGGGGGCGTGCGCGCGCTCACACGTCACATGCAAGGCTGGCGTGGTGGACGTCGGAGCGTGGAGGACGGAGCGGCGCGCGGAGCAGAAGAGCTGGAGGACACAGTCACCTGAGGATTGGCAGATTGGTAAGTATGCTTGCTGAGTCTGACTCTCTTTTACAGGGACGCGGCAGCCACAGCTTCCCGTCCCGGCACTTGAGGAGAGGGGGGAGAGCGGAGGGGGGAGGTGTGAGTGTATCAGGGGCCTCAGGCCCCAGGACACAGGGGCCACATTAGAGGCCCCAGGAAGCAGCAGGCCCCTATTGGGGCCCTAGGAAACAGCAGGCCCCATTAGGGGCCTAGGTCCAAAGGAAGCAGCAGGCCCCATTAGGGGCCTAGGTCCAAAGGAAGCAGCAGGCCCCATTAGGGGCCTAGGTCCAAAGAAAACTGCAGGCCCCATTAGGGGCCTTGGGCCCCAGGAAACTGCAGGCCCCATCAGGGACCTAGGTCCCCAGGAAACTGCAGGCCCCATCAGGGGCCTAGGGCCCCAGGAAACTGCTGAATAAGGTAATTATGTTGCATTATACTTGTGAAGAAGAAATTTGTAATCTAGCCCATAAATTGCTTTCAAAATGGATGATTTATTCAGTAGAACAAAAGTACGGTATACAGAACAATCTTAGATTATTCTGTATACCAGACTGTTGTTCTACTGAATAAATCATCTGTTTTGAAAGCAATTTGCAGGCTGGATTACAAGTTTCTTCACACATTTACTCTGGAGAAAGCCTACCTTCGTCACTACCTCAGTTGCTTCCTGGGAGTTGGTTCTTTTCTGTTATTTCACTCTCATTAGTCCAAAAACCTCTAATTTTGGATAATAAAGGTATCTTTCTTAACACAACTTGGGTAGACGGGGATTGGCAACGCGCACGGGGGGGAGCCCATTGTGAAGTTTGCTGTGGGGCCCTGCCGTTCCTAGTTACGCCCCTGCTTATATTCTAGGTTCTTCAAAGTAGCCACCTTTTGCTTTGATTATTGCTTTGCACGCAGAAAAGGTGAATGGATGGACTCTACATGTCTGGTTCCCACCGTGAAGCATGGTGTGGGGGTGGTGTGGGTGTGCTTTGCTGGTGACACTGTTGGGGATTTATTCAAAATTGAAGCTGTAAGCGGTCCAGCTCACCCCAAACCATCTTGATTGAGTTCAGGTCTGGTGACTGTGGAGGCCAGGTCCTCTGGCGTAGCACCCCAACACTCTCCTTCTTGGTCAAATAGCCCTTACACAGCCTGGAGGTATGTTTGGAGTCATCATAAATGATGGTCCAACTAAACGCAAACCGGATGGAATAGCATGCTGCTGCAAGATGCTGTGGTAGCCATGCTGGTTCACTATGCCTTCAATTTTGAATAAATCCCCAACAGTGTCACCAGCAAAGCACCCCCACACATCACACCACCTCCTCCATGCTTCACGGTGGGAACCAGGCATTTAGAGTCCATCCGTTCACCTTTTCTGCGCGCAAAGCAGTAATCAAAGCAAAAGGTGGTTACTTTGAAGAACCTAGAATATAAGACATATTTTCAGTTGTTTCACACTTTTTTGTAAAGTGTAATGTATAATTCCACATGTGTTAATTCATAGTTTTGATGCCTTCAGTGTGATTCTACAATTTTCATAGTCATGAAAATACAGAAAAATCATTGAATGAGAAGGTGTGTCCAAACTTTTGGTCTGTACTGTACGTAGAGTGGAATTCCACCATGTCGGAACATCGCTAATCAAATGGTTAACTAGTAGGTTGAAAGACCTTTATAGGAATGCAAGTTGATGACCTGAGGGGTGTGGTTGTCGGAATTGAGCACACAGCAACTGTACTTTCTGTAACAGCGCATCCAGGCTAGGATAGTGGCTGAGAAATTGCTGTACCACAAGGTTGAGAATGTGAGCCATGCAAGGCACGTGTGTGATGTTGCCACGGTATAAAACCGACACAAGGTTTGCACTGTTATAGCACTCGGCCTTCTCTAGCTTCATGTTTAGTAGACACATCCATTGCTCTAACTCGTCCTACAGTCATGGCCAAAAGCTTTGAGAATGACACAAATATTAATTTTTACAAAGTCTACTCCTTCACTTTTTCTAATGGCAATTTGCATATACTCCAGAATGTTATAAAGAGTGATCAGCTTAACAGCAATTACTTGCAAAGTCAATATTTGGTTAGAAAATGAATTTTATCCCCCAAAACACATTTCAACATCATTGCAGCCCTGCCTTAAAAGGACCAGCTAACCTCTTTTCAGTGATTGCTCCATTAACACAGGTGTGGGTGTTGATGAGGACATGGCTGGAGATCAATCTGTCATGATTAAGAAAGAATGACACCACTGGACACTTTAAAAGGAGGCTGGTGCTTGGCATCATTGTTTCTCTTCTGTTTACCATGGTTATCTCTAAAGAAACACGTGCAGTCATCATTGCAATGCACAAAAATGGCATAACAGGGAAGAGTATCGCAGCTAGAAAGATTGCACCTCAGTCAACAATCTATCGCATCATCAAGAACTTCAAGGAGAGAGGTTCCATTGTTGCCAAAAAGGCTCCAGGGCGCCACGAAAGACCAGCAAGCGCCAGGACCGTCTATTAAAAGTGTTTCAGCTGCGGGATCGGGCTACCAGCAGTGCAGAGCTTGCTCAGGAATGGCAGCAGGCAGGTGTGAGTGCATCTGCACGCACTGTGAGGCGGAGACTCTTGGAGCAAGGCCTGGTCTCAAGGAGGGCAGCAAAGAAGCCACTTCTCTCCAGAAAAAACATCATAGACAGACTCATATTCTGCAAAAGGTACAGGCAGTGGACTGCTGAGGATTGGGGTAAAGTTATTTTCTCTGATGAATCCCCTTTTCGATTGTTTGGGACATCAGGAAAACGCCTCATTCGGAGAAGACAAGGTGAGAGCTACCACCAGTCTTGTCTCATGCCAACTGTTAAGCATCCTGAAACCATTCATGTGTGGGGTTGCTTCTCAGCCAAGGGAATCGGCTCACTCACAGTGTTGCCTAAAAACACATCCATGAATAAAGAATGGTACCAGAATGTCCTCCAAGAGCAACTTCTCCCAACCCTCCAAGAGCAGTTTGGCGATCAACAATGCCTTTTCCAGCATGATGGAGCACCTTGCCATAAAGCAAAGGTGATAACTAAATGGCTCAGGGAACAAAACATAGAGATTTTGGGTCCATGGCCTGGAAACTCCCCAGATCTTAATCCCATTGAGAACTTGTGGTCAATCATCAAGAGACGGGTGGACAAACGAAAACCTAAAAATTCTGACAAAATGAAAGCATTGATTGTGCAAGAATGGACTGCTATCAGTCAGGATTTGGTCCAGAAGTTGATTGAGAGCATGCCAGGGAGAATTGCAGAGGTCCTGAAGAAGAAGGGTCAACACTGCAAATATTGACTTGCTGCATTAACTCATTCTAACTGTCAATATAAGCTTTTGTTACTCATATGTTTGCAATTATATTTCTGTCTGTGATAAAAACATCTGTCAAACACACATAAAAACCAGAGGGCAGCAGATCATGTGAAAATATAATATTTGTGTCATTCTCAAAACTTTTGGCCATGACTGTAGATACATGTCGACTAGAGTTGAGCGAAACAGGTCGGTCAGATTCAGGGTACAGGTCAGGGTACATGACTCTGTTATTATTACTAAAACGTTCAGCAAACCTTGTGCTGATAATTCTATCTTGCATGCAGCAAGCAGTCACCCCAAACATACTATTAAATCGATTCCTTTGGGTGAATATACCAGAATATACCAGAATTTTGAGAAACTGCAGCGATCCTACAGCTTTGGAAACGGAATTTAATTGTGTGGATACAAAATTAAAAAACAGAAATTATCCTAAATGGTCATTAAAAAGAGCACGAACAATTGTAAGTAATAAAAACAGAGAGGATCTCATTAGTGGAGGGCGACAACAAAAAAATGATCTTGCAGTGAAACCATATTTTTGTGCTCAATATAGTCCTCAATTTGGGGACATCAAAAAATCATTTTGAGATCGTGCCTATTTTATATGACGATCCCTCTCTTGCTGACATTCTTTCATCAGGTATTAATGTTGTTTCAAGGAAAGCGCCATCTATTGGTAACAAAGTTTCTCCAAGCATGTTCAGTAATAATTTCTCTTCTCATAAAACATTGTGGTTAGAACATAAAGGTTTTTATAAATGTGGCCACAATAGATGTGCACTTTGCAAATATGTTTGTGTAACGAAAACCTTTGAAAACAATGACAGCACTGCGATTTATACCATTAACAAATATATCAATTGTAATTCATGCTATGTGGTATATAAAATTATGTGCACTACTTGCAATTTATCTTATATAGGCTGCACTACTAGGAAACTAAAAATCAGGATCGCTGAACATTTGCAGGATATAAAGAATGTTTCTTCGAATCGCAATATTTCTGCTGCTGCTAAACATTTTATTTTTCAGCATGCTCGCAATGTTTCTTCCTTCCAAGTCACAGGTATTGAAAGTGTTAACCTGTCTGCCCGAGGTGGAGATGCACGTCAGCGACTCCTCACACGTGAAGCTTTCTGGATCTTTAATCTACATACCAGACATCCATTTGGTCTCAACAAAAGAAACGAATTGATGTTCCATTATTAATTTTATTTCTTTGCATTGATTTTATTTGTGCAAATATTGTTTTTGTTTCTTTATTCGTTATGTGCAAATAGTTAAAGGACTTGTCAAAAATCACATGACATTTTTTCTGATCGTGATTGGTCTTCCTTTGTCTTAAATATGTGCCTTTGTCTGAATATGTCAGCTGTGATAAAGATCCCTGTGATCGAAACGCGTAGCCTTGTCCTGAGCTTGTCCAGGAGCATGCCATTATTCATGTTTTTATGAATCAATAAAGATGAAGATTTTATTGAAGCTGGATCCCTTTTTCCTTCATTTTCTCATGTATCTTCACGTTTGATCAAGCGGAGGATCCGTGCTTCTACAAACCGGTGAGCTGGTTAGCGTTCTTAGATTCAAAAGTCGCCGACTTTCGCCAAAGTCGGGTTTCGTTGGCCGAAACCCGACCATAGCATGCAGTCGGTCATGCGGTCAGCAAAACGAGCGCCAAAGTCGAATTTCCCAGAATGCTTTCAAGCGCCTTTTTTCAGCCAATGAGCAAGGATGTACACTGTGGGCAATGAGATGACATGGGCAGCGTCCACGACCATCTTAGAGAAGGGTATTGCAATGATTGGCTTGCTTTGGGGGGCGTCATAGTATCTACAAAAGTCCTGAGCGCCGACCTCCATTTTACTTATGCCGATCTTAACAGTAGGGAGAGGTTGCTGACGCTGTTAATCAGCAGGGAGAGAGTTAGTGCTGGAAGGAGAGGTTCTTATGTGCTTGTGCTGATAGCAATTGTGCCGTACAGTTAGAGTGCAGTGACAGGGGAGGATTTTGTTGTGTGCAGCAGCGCTGGTTATTAGGCTGCCTGATAGCTGTATTGCTGTGTGTACACTGCTGTGCAGACTGCTTTTTACACAGCACTAATACTTTTATTCTTTTTTCTGCACAGTTACCGAACGTTCATTTTTTCCCACACCGTATAGAGCTGTATGCTCCTCAAACACTACCGTGTACCGGCTGGTATCACGGACAAATACATGCTGACTATCTGTGTGACTCCGGAATATAGATAATCTACACGAGGTATTTGATACAGAGTATATTTCCCCTTATAACACCCGTATATACATCTGTATCGCTTGTGTATACAGTACGTATATCTGCTCTTTGTATTACGGTCAAATCCATACTGAGAGAGCTTCTGTGTGTGACTCCGGAAATATATACGGAGATTGAAATGTTCCCCTACACCGTATACAGCTGTATGTTCCTCATACAGTATCATATATCTGCTGGTATTTTTGGTACATTTTCCAAAACATGAGGAAGTATGGTGGAAGAGGCCGCGGACGTGGGCGGGGGGCAGCTGGTACTGATGTTGGTGGTGGTGCATCTGCTGGTAGTGTCAAAAGCCCAATAGCACCTAAGGCAGGAGGTGTTGAGCCTGCGTCATCGTCTGGCTCCAGAAGGCCTGGAAGGCTTCCTTTTCTGGGAGTAGGTAAATAGCTTTTAAAGCCAGAGCATCAGGAACAGGTTTTGGCTTACATTGCCGAAACAGCCTCTAGCTCTATCGCCTCCTCTTCTGAAGGTTGAAAAACTGCAAGCACTGAGCCATCAGTGCAGGCTCCTGGTCAGGAACAACACCTTTTCTTGAGTCCTTCACCCCCACCAAAAGTGAAGGATGCGGCAGGCCACACTTCAGATTTCTCCCTGGAGCTCTTCTCACATACCATGCCTGGGTTATCAAGTGAAATCCTGAATTCCCCAGTCCAAGATGAATATGATATGGAGTGCACTGATGCACAGCACTGCTAGATGATTCTGCTGGTACATTCACCCAGAGCACTGCATTGCCCTTGCAGTCTACTGAGCCAGATTCTGACCCTGATGAAACTCAGGTGCCCCTTCCCGCATACTATACAACCTTACACGGTGACACAGAGGAAGGTGCAGATGAAATTGAAGAGAAGGTGATGGGTGACCCAGTTGTTGACCCGGATTGGCATCCATTCGGGGAAGAGGGTGCCGCTGGCAATAGCTCAGAAGAGAAGGATGATCCACAGCAGCAATCGACATCGCAGCTGCGGTTATCTGGCAGGCCCATAGCAGTCCAAAAACGTGTTAAAAAAACAAAAATGTTTGCAGTACAGCTTGGCCAGACGGTCGAATTAGCACAGCATACAAGCGCTGAAACTTTATTTCATAGTAGGAAGAGTGCAGTGTGGAACTTTTTTGACCAAAATTCTATTGATGAGGCAAAGGTTATCTCTGAGATGTGCGGAAGGACCTTTAGCCGAGGGAAAAATCTCTGAAGATTGAATACCAGTTGCATGCTTAGACATTTAAACACCATGCACTTGCAAGCGTGGACAGACTACAAAACCTCACTGGCTTTGAACGCCTACATTGCCAAACTGATCTCATTAGAGATGATGCCCTTCCGTTTGGTTGAAAGCGCAGCGTTCCAAGAGCTCATGGCCTACGCTGTCCCACACTATGACCTACCAAGTCGGCACTTCTTTTCTAGAAAAGCCATCACTGCCCTCCACCTCCAGGTGAAAGACCTCATTGTCCATGCACTCAAACAATCAGTGAGTGGAAAGCTGCACCTCACAATAGATGCATGGGCCAGTAGGCATGGCCAGGGCCATTACATGTACATCACTGCGCACTGGGTTAATGTGGTGGATTCAGGGTCACAGGGGACAGCGGCGGTGGGCAGTGCTGCCTAGCACACGGTATAGGCAACAGTTGGCTGTAGGCGTTCGACCTTCCTCCTCCTCCAGAAGCGAAAGCTCGTCGACAGAGCGCAGTCGCATGATCACTCCATCCGCAGCTGCCAGTTTTGCACACGAGATGTCCCACTATTGAACAGCTAGTGGTAAGCATCAGCAGGCTGTTTTAAAAATGATGTCTTTGGGCGACAACAGACACACCGCTGAGGTACTGGCCGACTACTTGCAGCGAGAAACTGAGTCATAGCTGGGCAGTCTACATCTTGAGCCAGGCAAGGTAGTCAGTGATAACGGATGTAATTTTGAGGTGGCTATAGCCCTGGAAAACTGAGACACATACCTTGCCTGGCTCACACCTTGAACCTGGTGGTGCAGTGCTTCATAAATAATTATCCGGAGATACCAGCCCTGCTCCATAAGGTGCAAAGACTGTGCTCGCAAATCCGTTGCTCGCCAGTAGACTCCAGTCATATGCAGAACAAGCTCGCCTAATCATAGACGTTGCAACAAGTTGGAACTCTACCATGCACATGATTGAGAGGCTGTGTGAACAGAGGCAAGCTGTAATGCATTTATGGGAGGATACACGGCCAGGCAGTTTGAGGGCAGACATGGAGTTGACGGGTGTGCAGTGGTCAAAGCTGAAAGACCTCTGTAAAGTCCTTCATTGTTTTGAGGAATGCACATGGCTTGTAAGCGCAGACGACACCATCATAAGCATGAGCATCCCACTTAAGCGTCTGCTCATGTAAACTTTGACCACATTAAGGATCAGGTGTCTGCAGCGGAGGAGGAGGAGGAGGGAAGCCTTGATGACAGTCAGGCAATTTCTGCTCAGGGAACTGTCCTGGACAAGGTGGAGGAAGAAGAGGAAGAGGAGGAGGAGGATGAGGGGGATGATTATTTTGGGGAGGAGGATGCTTCTCAGGGGCAAGAGAAAATGTTGGCTTGCCAAGGTCAGGTACAGGATTTGTGCGTGAATGGAGGCTTGTGGATTTGGCAGAAAGTGCTCCTCCACCCACCACTGGCAATGTATCATTGACACCTGGAACATTGGCCCACATGTGTGATTATGTCTTGCGGATCCTAAAAAGGTACCCCGCATTGCCAAAATTATGAAGGATGACGACTACTGGTTGGCCAGCATTCTTGATTCATGCTATAAAGGCAAATTACAGAACATCATGCCACAGGAGAATGTAGTGCTAATATTGGCGAACAAACAAGCAACTCTGGTAAACCGTTTGTTAGAGGCATTCCCATCACACAGCAGCGGTGCAGGTTCTACCACGAGCTGTACTGGGCCAAATAGAAGAGGTGTTCGTGGTGCATACAGCCGAAGTGGTGTTGGAGAAAGGGGTTTCATGACCATGTTGTGGTCTGATTTCTCTAGTACCGCTCACACGACTGGTAATACTTAATCGATTGCAACAGACAGGAGACAGCAGTTGTCAACTATGGTTCAAAATTACCTCTCCTCCCCTATCGATGTTCTCGCTCACAGTTCATTCCCCTTTGACTATTGGGCCTGTAAACTGGACACCTGGCCTGAATTGGCACTATATGCCTTACAGGAGCTCGCTTGCCCTGCTGGTAGTGTGCTATCAGAAAAAGTCTTCAGTGCTGCTGGATCAATCCTGACAGAAAGAAGGACCCGGTGTTAGAACCCTCTTGTTAGGTTTTTTTCAGTTTGCTGGTCACATGACCTTTTTTCCCTATTTAGTCTGGCTCCGCCCTTCTGGCTTTGCTGGACTTCATTATATTATCTACTCTTAAGCTAGCCGGGTGCTTAGGTGCCTTGCTCAGTCAGTTTTGCTTGATCTTAGGATCTCTAAGTAATTTGTTTTGTTTTATTTTCCCTGCTACAATTTCTGTTAGGAGGTGTCCACCTTTTCTGCCAGTCCCTAGATCTTGTAGGGATTCCTCCCTCGCAACTATAGGTCTTCGTTCAGACTAGCTGAGGACTTTAGCGGGTCTGGTCGCAGGATCAGGTACCCCGTTACATTGTAGGGATCCAGCTTAGTTCTATTGTAGGGACAGAATTCCCATCTTTCCTTAGTGCTTATAGCAGATCATAACAGTAAGTCCAGCCCAAAAAAAAAAAAAAAATCTCTAAGGAAAGATTTTCTGTTTCCATCATGGTGTCTGTTCAGGATTTGGCTCAACGCCTGCAGGGCTTTCTCTGGAGGTGGCTGAGATCCAGCAACACGTGAGTAGTTGTTCTGGAGCACATTTCGTGGAGCCAAAGGTACGATTGCCTGATTTATTTTTTGGTGAACAACAAGATTTTTTATCTTTTAAAAATGCTTGCTTGTTGTATTTCCATTTGAGACCCAGATCCTCTGGTGATGAATCACAGCGCATAAGGTTCATAATGTCACTTTTGCGCAAAGAATCTCAGGACTGGGCCTTTTCTCTGCAACCTAGTGATCCATGCTTTAGGTCAGTGGATAGTTTTTTTTCTGCTTTGGGGTTATTGTATGACGATCCTGATCGTGTCTCATCAGCTGAGACAGAGTTGAGACGTTTGAGACAGGGATCAGGTAATGTGGAAAAATATTGTACTTACTTCCGAAGGTGGTCCACTCAGGTGGGGTGGAACGATTCAGCTTTGAAAAGTTTATTTCTTGCAGGGTTAAGTGAAAGGGTTAAAGATTTGCTGATTGCTTATCCTATACCTGGTAACTTGCAAGAGGCTATGCAATTAGCCATACGGGTGGATAGGAGACTGCGTGCAAGGGTTAATGAGAGTAAATCTGCCTTGTCAGCTCCAAGTCTGGAGAGGGACTGTACTGACATTGGAGAGCCGAAGGAAATTGGAGCAATGACACCTCAATCTCGGGAAAAAGACCGTAGATTTGCTGAAGGTTTGTGTTTCTATTGTGGCAAATCTGACCATTTCATTAAGAACTGTGTGCTTCGTATGAATAAAGAGAAAAAAAAAATGAGGTCAGTTTCGCCCGTATAGCTTGTTTAAACAATAAAGGTGTCTTTCTTTCTGCTACCACTGCTGTTGAGGAGGAATTAATGGAGTTTCGTGTATTTGTGGATTGTGGTTCAACTCTCAATGTGATTGATGGGAAATTTTTGGAAAAACTAAAATTAAAACCCAAACTTCTGTCTTCCACTATTAATGTGGTTGCTGTGGATGGTTCTCCCTTGAAAAATGTTACTCACCATATCTGTGCATTTCCTCTTACTATTGATGGTGTTCATCAAGAGAATTTGGATTTGGTAGTTTTGAATAATTTGCCCTCACTGGTGATTTTGGGGTTACCTTGGTTAAAATTGCACAATCCGGTACTGGATTGGTCTACCAATGAAATTAAGTCCTGGAGTCCTCAGTGTTATGACAAGTGTTGTAACGGGCGAATTTGCTGCTGTAGTTAAGGGGGAGTTACCTGTACCTATTCAGGATTTTTGGAAAGTTTTTTCTGATAAGGAATCGCAGGTATTGCCTCCTCATAGAGATTATGATTGTGCAATTTAATTTGTCCTGCAGCGACTCTTCCTAAAAGTCGTTTATTTAATTTGACTATTCCTGAGAGAAAGTCTTTGGAGGAATACATACAGACAAGCTTGGCCGCCGGTCACATTAGGCCTTCCAAGTCTCCTGTGGCGGTTGGATTTTTTTTTGTTAAAAAAAAGGACGGCGGTTTACGGCCTTGTCTAGACTTTCGTGAGATTAATAAAAACACTGTACGCAATCCTTACCCACTGCCATTGATTCCTGATTTGTTTAACCAGTTAGTGGGGGCCAAGTGGTTCTCGAAAATTGATCTTTGGCGGGCATACAATTTGTTGCGCATGAAGGAGGGGGATGAATGGAAGACTGCGTTTAACATCCACTGGGTCATTTTGAGAATCTGGTCATGCCTTTTGGGCTTTCCAGTGCTCGGGCATTTTTTCAGAATCTTATTAATGACATCCTTAGACCTCTGATCGGCAGAAGTGTGGTTGTGTATTTTGATGACATTTTGATTTATTCACCGGATTTGGAGTCTCATTGGAGGAGTGTGCGTGAAGTATTACAGTTACTGAGTGATAATTCACTTTTTGCCAAGCTAGAAAAATGTGAGTTCGCTGTACAGAGACTTAGTTTTTTGGGCTACATTGTCTCCAATGAAGGTTTTGAGATGGACCCGGTGAAAGTGCAAGCTGTGCAGGATTGGCCTAGACCTATTGGTGTGAAATCAATACAGAGGTTTTTGGGGTTCGCCAACTATTATAGAAAATTAATTAAAAAGTTTTCTGTGATTGCCAAACCACTGATAGATCTCACCAGGAAAGGTGCTGATGCGGTTCAGTGGACTACTGAGGCCATTGAGGCTTTTGTGTTGCTTAAGGAGAAGTTCAGCTCTGCTCCCATCCTTACGAAGCCTGATGTGACTAAACCATTTTTTGTTGAGGTTGATGCTTCTTCTGTGGGGGTCGGCGCGGTGTTGTCTCAGGAAAAGACGGATGGAGTACATCCCTGTGCTTTTTTTTCAAAGAAATTTTCTGAGTCTGAACTAAATTATGATATCGGTAATCGGGAATTGTTGGCAATTAAACTCGCATTTGAACACAAGCGTCATTTTTTGGAGGGAGCGGCATTTCCTTTCAAGTCTTCACCGATCATAAAAATCTGGTCTACCTTGATGCTGCCAAACGCTTGAATGCCCGTCAGGCTAGGTGGGCACTGTTTTTCTCACGGTTTAATTTTACCGTTACTTACATCCCAGGTACTAAAAATGTTAAAGCTGATGCTTTGTCTCGCAGCTTTTCTCCCATGGTCGGTGCTGAGGAGGAGGAAAACATTTCGCAAGAGGGGGTTGTTATTGCTGTTTTGGACTCTGTGTTGGAAGATGAGATTCTTAAAGCACAGGAGAATGCCCCATCTAACACGCCGCATGGGAGGTTGTTTGTGCCTGGTACCCTGAGGAGAGATTTGTTTGTTGAATGTCATGACTCTCGGTTGGCAGGTCATCCTGGAATCTCTGAGACCAAGAGATTTGTGGGTCGCAGCTTTTGGTGGCCTGGATGGCACAAGGAAGTCATTAAGTGGGTGCGTCAATGCACGGTGTGTGCTAGATCTAAGTCTTCTCATACTCCTGCTGCGGGGTTGCTTTGCCCTCTGGAGGTCCCTAGTGCACCTTGGACACATTTAGCTATGGACTTTATTACTGACCTTCCCCCTCTGAGGGTTTCACTGTCAACTGGGTGGTCGTGGACCGTTTTAGCAAGATGTGTCACTTGGTTCCTTTCATCAAACTGCCTTGCGCTAAGACTCTCGCTAAGGCCTTTGTCAATGAAATTGTCAGACTACATGGCGTTCCTACTGACATTGTTTCCGATAGGGGACCTCAGTTTGTGGCTCGTTTTTGGCGTGCCTTTTGTGACAGGTTGGGAGTTCATTTGTCGTTTTCATCCGGATATCATCCTGAGTCTAATGGCCAGACAGAAAGGAAAAACCAGGATGTTGAGCAGTTCTTGCGTTGTTTTGTGACTGATAATCAAGAGGGGTGGTCTGAGTTTCTGCCACTTGCTGAGTTTGCTCTTAACAACCATACATCCGCTTCTGCTGGTTGTTCGCCTTTTTTTTGTTGTACTGGGAGACATCCGTCGTTTGGGTCATTTTCCAAGTTGGGATCGGCTGTACCTGAAGAGAATTTTTCTGGTGTTTTGGAGAGAGTTTGGACTGATGTGCGTGGTAATCTTCAGGAGGCTAACAAAAGATCCAGAGTGTATTTTGATAGAAAACGACAAGAGGTTTTGTTTGCTATTGGTGACATGGTTTGGTTGTCCTCTAAGAATCTGCGCTTGAGGATTCCGTCTAAGAAATTGGGTCCCAAGTTTGTAGGGCCCTTTAAGGTGCTTAAGGTTATTAACCAATCTGCTGTTAAGTTGGAGCTTCCTACCTCCTGGAAGATTAATCCGGTGTTTCATGAGGTTTCACAAGAGGTTTCCGGATAAGCCTAAGTCCTAGGGGATCCGGAGGATCCTCTTAGAAGGGAGGGTGCTGTTAGAACCCTCTTGTTAGGTTTTTTTCAGTTTGCTGGTCCCATGACCTTTTTTCCCTATTTAGTCTGGCTCCGCCCTTCTGGCTTTGCTGGACTTCATTGAATTATCTACTCTTAAGCTAGCCGGGTGCTTAGGTGCCTTACTCAGTCAGTTTTGCTTGATCTTAGGATCTCTAAGTAATTTGTTTTCTGTTTTATTTTCCCTGCTACAATTTCTGTTAGGAGGTGTCCACCTTTTCTCCCAGTCCCTAGATCTTGTAGGGATTCCTCCCTCGCAACTATAGGTCTTCGTTCAGACTAGCTGAGGACTTTAGCGGGTCTGGTCGCAGGATCAGGTTCCCCGTTACATCGTAGGGATCCAGCTTAGTTCTATTGTAGGGACAGAATTCCCATCTTTCCTTAGTGCTTGTAGCAGATCATAACACCTGGCTGTCGACCCAAAATGTAAGTGATCTCACCTTCATTAAAATGAACCATGCCTGGGTTTCAAAGTATTTTGTACCACCTTCCCCTGATGACACATAGGTTTCTCCTCCTCTTCCTCCGACTTCTCCAATTCCTCCATTTGCAGCTGCTGAACGTCCAGCCTACACCTCAACATATGCCAGTTTTTCCACCTCCCTAACTGGGCTGTACCCCCCCAGGGCCGGCGTCAGCACCTGGAGCACCCGGGCAAGTGCTGGGACCCTGAGCAGGTGGGGGGGCCCACTCGTGGGCGATGGCACTCTCACAGGGCCCCTCATAGTACACCAGTGCCTCTTATGGAGGGGGGGTCCACTCGCAGTCAGAGACACCAGTGTACTATGCGGAGCCCTGTGCCAGTGCCGTCGCCCACGAGTGGGCCCCCCCTGCTTGCTCAGGGACCCAGCACTTGCAATACTTACCTCTCCCTGCTCCACCGCTGTGACGTCTTCCGCGTTTCCTGACAGTGACATTCAGGTCAGAGTGCGCGATGACGTCACATCTGTGCGCCCTCTGCCTGAACAGTCACAGTGCAGAGAGCTGGAAGATGGCGATGCTGAGGAGTCCAGAGTAGAGCAGTGCCCAGGGAGTAGAGGTATTTCATTTATTTTAATGTTTGGAGAAATATATAGGGAGCATTATACACTGTAGAATTATATATAGGGCCCATTATACACTTGAGCCTCATAGATAGGGCCCATTATACACTGGAGCATTATATATGTGGCCCATTATACACTGGAGCATTATAAATGGGGCCCACCATACACTGGAGCATCATATACGGGGCCCATTATACACTGGAGCATTATATGGGGCCCATTATATATGGAGTATTATATAGGCCCATCATACACTGGAGGATCATCCATGGGGCCCATCATATACTGGAGCATTATGTGGAGCTCATCATTTACTGTATGGAACATTATATGGGACCAATTATGTATGGAGCAATATATGGGGCTCATTATTCTGTATGGCGCACTATGTGGTGCCCATAATACTGTATGAAGGACTATACTGTCCGTTTTTTGAGCTATTGCAGAATTTACAATAGATATCAGTCATGTAATGTAAGAAGTGAAGTATTTGGCATTGTACTATACCTATATTTCTCTGCCACATCGGAGCATCATGAATTTTGGTATGTGTTAAAGGGGCCCACTGAGACTCTTTGGCCCGGGGCCCACAAAAACCTGAAGCCAGCACTGCCCCCCCCCACACAACTTTTGCCAAATAATGCCCAGTTTTCAATGCGTTACTATTATTGTAAAGTAAATAAAGGTTGACAAGATTCAGCAATAAGAAATGATGTCTCTGGCATTGAAATGGGAACTGTAGTTGTGTTTACTGTCCTCCACTCCCTGCCAACTTTTATTCCCCATTGACTTGCATTGCGGTCGGATTTTTGACTCCGACTCAACCTTTTTCGTTAGTCCGCCGACTTCGTTCGACTCGACTTTTGGGAAAGTTGGGTGGTCTGAAACCCGACTCAACCCTCCCGGAGCTTAAGTCGCTTATCTCTAATGTCGACAACTCTTGAGTTGTGTGACTGTTATCTCCAAGACAATTTAATTTAAATATTGCCTTATTGTGTTGAACCATGACTGCACAGTATGGAGGTGCGGCAGATTCTATCTGCATTGTTAGAACGCGTGTCTGATTAAGGGAGAGGTTAAGGGCACAGGAGGAGGTCCTAGAGGACGTTGAGGAGGCTGAAGCAAAGGAGGAACTGTTACATACAAATGTTTGTCCCACAAGCTTTGGAGATTCAAAGACTTGTGGAGCAGCCCATTGACCGCCTGCAGAGCCACCCAGTGCCTCGTCAGTGAGATGTAACTCCCCTGCCCATGTTTACTCATCTAGGTGTCAATGGTTAAATGCACCCTGGCAGACATACAGTCATGGCCAAAAGCTTTGAGAATGACACAAATATTATATTTTCACATGCTCTGCTGCCCTCTGGTTTTTATGTGTGTTTGACAAATGTTTTTATCACAGACAGAAATATAATTGCAAACATATGAGTAACAAAAGCTTATATTGACAGTTAGAATGAGTTAATGCAGCAAGTCAATATTTGCAGTGTTGACCCTTCTTCTTCAGGACCTCTGCAATTCTCCCTGGCATGCTCTCAATCAACTTCTGGACCAAATCCTGACTGATAGCAGTCCATTCTTGCACAATCAATGCTTTCATTTTGTCAGAATTTTTAGGTTTTTGTTTGTCCACCCGTCTCTTGATGATTGACCACAAGTTCTCAATGGGATTAAGATCTGGGGAGTTTCCAGGCCATGGTCCCAAAATCTCTATGTTTTGTTCCCTGAGCCATTTATTTATCACCTTTGCTTTATGGCAAGGTGCTCCATCATGCTGGAAAAGGCATTGTTGATCGCCAAACTGCTCTTGGAGGGTTGGGAGAAGTTGCTCTTGGAGGACATTCTGGTACCATTCTTTATTTATGGCTGTGTTTTTAGGCAAGACTGTGAGAGAGCCAATTCTCTTGGCTGAGAAGCAACCCCAGACATGAATGGTTTCAGGATGCTTAACAGTTGGCATGAGACAAGACTGGTGGTAGCGCTCACCTTGTCTTCACCGAATGAGGCGTTTTCCTGATGTCCCAAACAATCGAAAAGGGGATTCATCAGAGAAAATAACTTTACCCCAATCCTCAGCAGTCCACTGCCTGTACCTTTTGCAGAATATCAGTCTGTCCATGATGTTTTTTTCTGGAGAGAAGTGGCTTCTTTGCTGCCCTCCTTGAGACCAGGCCTTGCTCCAAGAGTCTCCGCCTCACAGTGCGTGCAGATGCACTCACACCTGCCTGCTGCCATTCCTGAGCAAGCTCTGCACTGCTGGTAGCCCGATCCCGCATCTGAAACACTTTTAAGAGACCGTCCTGGCGCTTGCTGGTCTTTCTTGGGCGCCCTGGAGCCTTTTTGGCAACAATGGAACCTCTCTCCTTGAAGTTCTTGATGATGCGATAGATTGTTGACTGAGGTGCAATCTTTCTAGCTGTGATACTCTTCCCTGTTAGGCCAATTTGTGTGCATTGCAATGATGACTGCACGTGTTTCTTTAGAGATAACCATGGTTAACAGAAGAGAAACAATGATACCAAGCACCAGCCTCCTTTTAAAGTGTCCAGTGGTGTCATTCTTACTTAATCATGACAGATTGATCTCCAGCCATGTCCTCATCAACACCCACACCTGTGTTAATGGAGCAATCACTGAAAAGAGGTTAGCTGGTCCTTTTAAGGCAGGTGTCATGTGTGCATTGCCACGAAGATCGTCGCGGTTGCACATTTTGACTTCTCACAGCTGAGCTGCTGTTTCTTTGTGTTTGGCAGCTAGGGAGTTAATTCTGTCTGTGCTCGGTGCTGGGACTGGGTGCAGTTTCTCCCAGCTGCAATTGATTATTTGTTGATTGGTCTCCTTTAAATTTCTGGTTGTCTGCTTGGGGAGTTGCCAGTGAAACCTTCATGCAGACCACAGATAGGAATGAATCTGTATAGACTTTAGTTGTGAGCTCCTTAGTTGTTCTAAGCTCAACTTGGTTAGAGTTTATTTCCCATACCATTTATGTTCCTTTGGTGTTTGAGTGTGTATGCAAGCGAGTGTTATCCTGTCTGTCTTATATGTCTAATCTGTGTATTTAGCTAAGATCAGCCCATATCCCTTTGGTGGTAGTCAGGATCCTTCTTAGGACTGATTACAGGGTTCAGGGTCTGATAGGAGACAGGGTTAGGTTGGAGACTTGGACCTCTGAACCATTATCAGTACCTCCAAGGTGAGGGATTAGTTAGGACCCCAGTTTAGGGTCAGGTTAGATCCCGGTCCACCTCTTTCCTGTTTCAGCTCATCAAGTCCTCAAGATTAACCCTGAGTTCAGCAGATATCGTGTCAGGTAAATCTATTCTATACTTACATGCTGATGTTGCTATACTAGTTGTTGTATAGAGTGTTGTTCCTGTATTAATAGTTTACTGACATTGTATACTTATCATTAGACAGCGTGACATTTTCACTGGCCATAAAAATTATCTCCAGTTACCATGGATCCAGTAGCCCAGCTGGCTCTGCAGTTGCAGGGATTATCCATGGAGCTGACGGACATTAAGTCCAAAGTTTTGTCTCCCCTGGAGCAAACCAGAGTTGAACCTAAGGTTGCTCTCCCGGACAGGTTCACTGGTGGGCGAGACAAATTTTTCACCTTCTGGGAGGCATGTAAATTGTATTTTCGGCTTCGGCCTCGATCATCAGGGAGTGAGGAGCAGAGAGTGGGAATTGTTATCTCACTTCTGCAAGGGGACCCTCAATCCTGGGCATTTTCCCTTCCTCCGGGATCCCCAGCTCTACTGTCTGTAGATCAATTTTTTACTGCCCTGGGATTGGTATATGATGACCCAGATCGGGTCTCTCTTGCTGAGACAAAATTACGTAAGATACAGCAGGGAGATCGTCCGGCAGAGGAATTTGCTTCTGAGTTTCGTAGATGGGCCACAGATACTCAGTGGAATGACCCAGCTCTTCGGAGCCAGTTTTGTCATGGGCTTTCTGATAAATTAAAAGACGTTTTGGCTCAGTATGAGTCTCCTCCTTCTCTGGAGGCTGCTATGGCCTTAGCTATCCGTACTGATAGACGGCTTCGGGAGAGGGGTGAGGTAACCCCACTCCCTGTTGTTTCTCCACCTACCACTAAAGTCCCTTATGTTGAGGTTCCCTTGTCTGTTCGGATGAGCCTATGCAGTTGGGAGGGACATCATTTCGTAGGAGGGGATTGGCGGTACGCCGCAGGACTAGAAGATGTTTTTTCTGCGGGAAAGAGGGACATTTTGTTGGAGAATGTCCATCCCGTGCCTTGTTGAGCCAAAAGTCGCCGGAAAACTGTTAATCCCAGGTTGTGTGGTGGACGACAACCTGGGAGTATGTATTTCATCCGCCAGTTCTTCTCAGTTCCTTGTACCAGTGGAGGTGGTAGTTGGTACGAGAGTGGAGAGATTGTCTGTTCTTCTTGATAGTGGTTCCGGGGCTAATCTGGTTGACGCTCAGTTTGCTCAGGCTCAAGGTATGCATCTGAGTGTATTGGTCAAACCGATCCCTATATTCTCCATTGACGCCAGGCCTCTCGGCCAAGGTAGCTTTGTTCATGAGGTTCATAACATTGACCTTCGGGTAGGGGCAATACATAGGGAACAATTATCTTGTTATGTGTTGGAGGGTCTACCTACTCCCATTGTGTTGGGACTTCCTTGGTTGGTTAAACATAACCCTGTGATTAATTGGCAGTCCAGAGAAATAAGCCAATGGGGTGAGTTTTGCAAAAGCAACTGCATGAACACAGTCATCAATGCGGTCGTGCCTAGTACATTGCCTCCTTTTTTGGAGGATTTTGGGGATGTTTTCTCTGAGGAGGGGTGTCAGGAGTTGCCTCCTCATCGCGTGTATGACTGCTCTATTAATCTCCTTCCTGATGCTAAGTTGCCTAAAGCTAGGTTGTATAATCTTTCTGGTCCTGAGAGGCAGGCTATGAAAGATTATATTTCTGAAAGTCTGGCCAAAGGGCATATTAGACCTTCATCTTCCCCAGTAGCCGCGGGGTTCTTCTTTGTGAAGAAGAAAGATGGAGGCCTACGCCCTTGCTTGGATTTCCGCGAACTTAATCGGATTACTGTTCGAGATCCGTATCCACTCCCTCTTATTCCTGATCTCTTCAATCAAATTGTTGGCGCCAAATGGTTTTCTAAATTGGATCTCAGGGGGGCGTATAATCTGATTAGGATAAAAGAGGGGGATGAGTGGAAAACGGCGTTTAACACGCCGGAGGGACATTATGAGAACCTAGTCATGCCTTTTGGTCTGACTACTGCACCAGCAGTATTCCAACATTTTGTTAATGACATTTTTCGTCACCTTGTGGGGCTGTTTGTGGTTGTATATTTGGACGACATTTTAATTTACTCGCCAGATCTTGTGTCTCATCAGGAGCATGTGAGACAGGTGTTGCAGATCTTGCGAGACAATAAATTATACGCCAAACTGGAGAAGTGTGTATTTGCCGTACAGGAACTTCAGTTTTTGGGTTTTTTGGTGTCAGCCTCCGGTTTCCGTATGGACCCTGAAAAGGTGAGAGCAGTGCTTGAATGGGATCAGCCAGGGGATCTTAAGGCTCTGCAGCGTTTTTTGGGGTTTGCTAACTACTACCGGAAATTTATTTGTAATTTCTCATCTGTGTCAAACCTCTCACTGACATGACAAGAAAAGGGACGGATTTTCTAAATGGTCGGACAAAGCTTGCCAAGCCTTTTCCTCTTTGAAGAAATGTTTTGCTTCGGCACCCGTTCTCATCCAACCAGATGCATCTCAGCCTTTCATTGTGGAGGTGGATGCGTCTGACGTAGGGGTGGGTGCTATATTGTCCCAGGGTCCGTCCCCTGGTAAATGGCATCCGTGCGCTTTCTTTTCTAAGAAATTGTCGTCCGCCGAAAGGAATTATGATATCGGCAATAGGGAACTTTTGGCCATTAAGTTAGCTTTTGAAGAATGGCGTCACTTTTTGGAGGGGGCAGTCCACCCGGTTACCGTTATTACTGATCACAAGAACCTGTTGTATTTGGAATCCGCTAAGCGTCTGAATTCCAGACAAGCTCGATGGTCGTTGTTTTTACCAGGTTTAATTTTGTCGTCACTTATCGCCCGGGGTCTAAGAATGTAAAGGCTGATGCCTTGTCTCGCAGTTTCCCAGGGGCCGGGAAAACGGATGACCCGAGTCCTATCCTTCAGGAGGGGGTGGTAGTGTCGGCTGTATTTTCTGAGCTTGAGGAGGAGGTGTTAGAGGCTCAGGGGGACGCCCTGCAGGACCTCCAGGGAGACTGTTTGTCCCAAATCTGTTGAGACAAAAGGTTATTGAGGCACATCATAATTCTGCTCTAGCAGGACATCCAGGGAGTAAGGCTACTTTAGATCTCCTTTCTCGCCGGTTTTGGTGGCCTAATGCTAATAAAGATGTTATAACTTTTGTCGCGTCATGTGGGGTGTGTGCTCGCTCTAAAACCCCTCATACCCGTCCGTCTGGGACCCTTTTACCCTTGAAACTTCCGGAGCGTCCATGGACTCATTTATCTATGGACTTCATTACGGACCTTCCTCCGTCGTCAGGGAATACTGTCATACTGGTGGTTGTTGACAGGTTCAGTAAGATGGCACATTTCGTTGCTCTTCCTGCACTCCCTAATGCTAAAACTCTGGCGCAGGTGTTCATTAGGGAGATCGTTAGACTTCATGGGTTGCCTTCTGATGTGGTGTCAGATAGGGGGTCTCAGTTTGTGTCCAAATTTTGGAGGGCATTTTGTTTACGTCGGGGGATGCAATTGTCATTTTCCTCGGCTTTTCATCCGCAGACCAATGGTCAGACAGAGCGTCTGAATCAGAGCTTAGAGACATATCTCCGGTGTTTTGTCTCAGAGAACCAAGAGGACTGGTCTTCTTTCTTGCCTCTGGCAGAGTTCGCTCTTAACAACAGGCGGAGCGAGTCCACTGGTAAGTCCCCGTTTTTTGGGGCATATGGTTTTCATCCCCAGTTTTGTACTTTCAATGGGGGGGGCCCTTCTGGGGTTCCTGAGGAGGAGCGTTTCTCGTCGTCACTTGCTTCTGTGTGGCGAGGTGTATTGAATAATCTGAGTGCGATGGGGAACCGTTACAAACGTATGGCTGATAGGAGGAGAGTTTCTGGTCCAGATCTGAATGTGAACGATCTGGTATGGTTGTCTACCAGGAATATAAAACTTAAAGTGCCCTCCTGGAAACTGGGTCCCAGATTCATCGGGCCGTACAGGATCAGTTCCATAATTAATCCTGTGGCATTTCGTCTGGACCTCCCTCCTCGTTTAAAATTCATAATGTGTTCCACAAGTCATTACTTAAAAGGTATGTGGCACCAGTCATACCGTCACCTCTACCTCCTCCTCCTGTGTTGGTCAATGGTAACTTGGAATTTCAAGTATCAAAGATTATTGACTCACGTCTGAATCGCCGGTCCCTTCAGTACTTGGTGCATTGGAAGGGGTATGGTCCAGAGGAGAGGACGTGGGTCCCTGCGTCTGATGTTAACGCAGATCGTTGGTTTCGGACCTTCCACAGAACTCACCCGGGCAGGCCTGGCCCTGAGGGTCCGGAGGCCCCTCGTAGAAGGGGGGGTACTGTCATGTGTGCATTGCCACGAAGATCGTCGCGGTTGCACATTTTGACTTCTCACAGCTGAGCTGCTGTTTCTTTGTGTTTGGCAGCTAGGGAGTTAATTCTGTCTGTGCTCGGTGCTGGGACTGGGCTGCAGTTTCTCCCGGCTGCAATTGATTATTTGTTGATTGGTCTCCTTTAAATTTCTGGTTGTCTGCTTGGGGAGTTGCCAGTGAAACCTTCATGCAGACCACAGATAGGAATGAATCTGTATAGACTTTAGTTGTGAGCTCCTTAGTTGTTCTAAGCTCAACTTGGTTAGAGTTTATTTCCCATACCATTTATGTTCCTTTGGTGTTTGAGTGTGTATGCAAGCGAGTGTTATCCTGTCTGTCTTATATGTCTAATCTGTGTATTTAGCTAAGATCAGCCCATATCCCTTTGGTGGTAGTCAGGATCCTTCTTAGGACTGATTACAGGGTTCAGGGTCTGATAGGAGACAGGGTTAGGTTGGAGACTTGGACCTCTGAACCATTATCAGTACCTCCAAGGTGAGGGATTAGTTAGGACCCCAGTTTAGGGTCAGGTTAGATCCCGGTCCACCTCTTTCCTGTTTCAGCTCATCAAGTCCTCAAGATTAACCCTGAGTTCAGCAGATATCGTGTCAGGTAAATCTATTCTATACTTACATGCTGATGTTGCTATACTAGTTGTTGTATAGAGTGTTGTTCCTGTATTAATAGTTTACTGACATTGTATACTTATCATTAGACAGCGTGACAGCAGGGCTGCAATGATGTTGAAATGTGTTTTGGGGGATAAAGTTCATTTTCTAGCCAAATATTGACTTTGCAAGTAATTGCTGTTAAGCTGATCACTCTTTATAACATTCTGGAGTATATGCAAATTGCCATTAGAAAAAGTGAAGCAGTAGACTTTGTAAAAATTAATATTTGTGTCATTCTCAAAACTTTTGGCCATGACTGTAGATTCTTTTTAGGGAACTGGTGATGTTGTCGACGACATGCTGTTATAGCGTAGGCACAGCTTTCTCGGCGAAGTAATGGTGACTGGGCAACTGGTACTGGGGGACTGAGAAGGCCATCAACTTACAGAAACATCTGTATTTCACCAAGCGGAAAGACAGCATTTCCGTGGCCAACAGATCAGAGATGGTGGAGTTCAAGATTTTAGCTTTGCGATGTGAAGGAGGAAACATTCTTTTATGTGACCACAACTGTGGGACGGAGGGCTGCTTGCTCTGCTGAGAGAGGGCGGAGTACGGAGAACAGGACAAACTGCTGGACTGTGAGTGAGGTGCAGGTGGAGATGTTATGATGGAATGAGAAAGATGTGTTGTGCTACAGTAGGTGAGACAAAACATAGTAACATAGTAACATAGTTATTAAGGTTGAAGGAAGACTTTAAGTCCATCTAGTTCAACCCATATCCTATCCTAACCTGCCCTAACATGTTGATCCAGAGGAAGGCAAAAAAAAAACCAAGTGGCAAACAGTAAGCTTCACATTGGAGAAAAAAAATTCCTTCCCGACTCCACAGACGGCAATCAGACTAGCTCCCTGGATCAACGCAGTATCAAGGAAACTAGTGAATATAGCCTGTAATATTATACTTTTCAAGAAAGGCATCCAGTCCCTTCGTAAATTTTAGTAAGGAATCACTCATTACAACATTAGACGGCAGAGAGTTCCATAGTCTCACTGCTCTTACAGTAAAGAATCTGCTCTGTGATTATGGCTAAACCTTCTTTCCTCCAGACGTAGAGGATGCCCGCTTGTCCCCGTCAAAGGTCTAAGAGTAAAAAGATCATTAGAAAGGTCTTTGTACTGTCCCCTCATATATTTATACATTGTAATAAGATCACCCTTAAGCCTTCGTTTTTCCAAACTAAATAACCCCAAGTGTAATAACCTGTCTGGTATTGCAGACCCCCCCAGTTCTCTAATAACCTTGGTCGCTCTTCTCTGCACCCGCTCCAGTTCAGCTATGTCTTTCTTATACACTGGAGACCAGAACTGCACACAGTATTCTAAGTGTGGTCGCACAGTGACTTGTATAGAGGTAAAATTATGTTCTCCTCATGAGCATCTATGCCTCTTTTAATGCATCCCATTATTTTATTTGCCTTGGCAGCAGCTGCCTGACATTGGCCACTAAATGTGAGTTTGTCGTCCACCGATACACCCAGGTCTTTTTCAGTGACAGTTTTACCCAGTGTTTTACAATTAAGCACATAATCATACATCTCGTTTGTTCTACCCAAGTGCATGACCTTACATTTATCCCCATTAAAGCTCATTTGCCATTTATCAGCCCAAGCTTCTAGTTTACATAAATCCTCCTGTAGCATAAAATTATCCTCCTCTGTATTTATTACCCTGCAGAGTTTAGTGTCATCTGCAAATATTGAAATACTACTCTGTATGCCCCCTACAAGGTCATTAATAAATATGTTAAAGAGAAGCGGCCCCAATACTGGCCCCTGTGGTACCCCACTGCTAACCGTGACCCAGTTCGAGTGTGCTCCATTAATAACCACCCTTTGTTTCCTATCCATGAGCCAGTTCTTAACTCACTTACACATATTTTCCCCTATCCCCATTGTTTTCATTTTATGTATCAACCTTTTGTGTGGCACTGTATCAAAAGCTTTTGAGAAGTCCATGAACACCACGTCCACTGCATTCCCTGGGTCCAGTCCTGAACTTACCCCTTCATTAAAGCTTATCAGATTAGTCTGACAAGAACGGTCCCTCGTAAACCCATGCTGACTGATACTGTGTCATGAGGTTGTTCAGCCTCAGATACTCCAATATAGTATCCCTTAAAAAACCCTCCAGGATTTTACCCACAGTAGATGTTAAGCTCACTGGCCTATAATTTCCAGGTTCAGTTTTTGCCCCCTTTTTGAACATTGGCACCACATTTGCTATACGCCAGTCCTGTGGTACAGACCCCGTTATTATGGAATCTTTAAAGATTAAAAATAATGGTCTATCTATAACTGTACTTAATTCCTGCAGTACTCGGGGTGTATCCCATCCGGTCCCGGGGATTTGTCAACTTTAGTGATTTTTAGACGCCGCCGTACTTCCTGTTCGGTTAAGTAGGTGACATTAATGAAGAAATTTTTTTATCACTGATCATGTTATCTGTCATGGGATTTTCTTGTGTAAATACAGTTGAAAAAAGTCATTTAGCATATTGGTTTTTTCCTCATCCTCATCCACCATTTCACCCAGACTATTTTTAAGGGGACCAACACTATCATTTTTTAGTTTCTTGCTATTTATGTAGTTAAAGAATATTTTGGGATTATTTTTACTTTCTCTGGCAATTAGTCTCTCTGCCTCAATCTTTGCTGTCTTGATTTGCTTTTTACAGAATTTATTCAGTCTTCTGTATTTATTTAATGCCTCATCACTACCTACTTGCTTTAATTCCCTAAACGCTTTCTTTTTGTCCCTTATTGCACCCCTTACAGCTCTATTTAGCCGTAGTGGTTTCCTCCTAATTCTAGCATGTTTATTCCCATATGGTATATACTGTGCACAGGTCATATTCAGGATCTAATAAACGTCTCCCATTTTCTTTGTGTATTTTTATGTCTCAGGATATCGTCCCAGTTTATTGCACCAAGATCATCTCTCATCCGTTGGAAATTTGCCTTCCTGAAGTTTAGTGTCCTTGTAACCCCTCGAATACACATCTTATTAAAGGATACTGAAAGCTTATTATTTTGTGATCACTATTACCCAAGTGACCCCCAACCCTTATATTTGATATGCGGTCTGGCCTGTTGGATAATATTAGGTCTAGCAGTGCCCCCCCCTGGGTCCTGAACTAGTTGTGAAAGGTAATTGTCTCTCATAGTTGCCAAAAACTATTACCTTTGCTGGAACTACAGGTTTCTGTTCCCCAATGTATTTCAGGGTAGTTGAAGTCCCCCATAATAATGACTTCTCCTTGAGTTGCTGCTTCATCTATTTGCTTTACGAGGATATTCTCTGTTGCTTCCATTATTTTAGGAGACTTATAACAAACCCCTATCAGTAATTTATTATTTTTCCCCCTCCCCTAATCTCCACCCACAGAGACTCTACATCTTCATTAGATTCACAGATATCACGCAGGATGGGTTTTAAGGATGATTTTACATTTAAACACACACCCCCACCTCGCTTATTTTTACGGTCATTCTAAACAGACTATAGCCCTGTAAATTAACCGTCCAGTCGTGGCTCTCATCCAGCCAAGTCTCAGATATCCCCACTATGTCATCATTATGTTCCAACAAAATTAATTCTAATTCCGCCATTTTGTTGGTGAGGCTTCTAGCATTAGTATACATGCACTTTATGTATCTCTCTGAACCTCTATTCTTTCTTAAATTATTAACTGTTCTAACCCCACCCCCCATGCCAACCCCATGCAGCAGTCATCTCCATTTCTGTAACAACTGACGGCTCTCACTCACTTTGACTGTGGTAAGTAAACCATTGTAGTTTCTGCGGCCAAAAACCTGCATGTGAAGACTTGAAATGTTGACTGAGGAGGAAGAAGTAGCAGATGGGGTTAATGGAATGGCTGGAGGTTTGCGAGGCCCACTAGTCTGCCTTTTAGCGCGGTGAGAATCCCACACTAAGGCATGTTGATCGGTCACATGCCGTTAATGCATGTAGTTGTCAAATTATTGTAATTTTTACCTCTTCTGATTTCTTTTTACAAATTCTGCAGAAACTGTGTGTTTAGTCATTCTCTGTGGTCTCAAAAAAACTCCCAGGCTATGCCAACCCAAAAATTATATAATCTAGGTACTAAAAAATGTGTAAATAAAGTAACAAATATGCAATTGCAAATAAAGCCCCAATAAAGTGCAGTGCTGTAAGCAAGGTACAAGAGGAAATCCCCAATGAATCAATTAAGTGCTTTGCTGTAAACAAATTATAACAATACAAAAAACTGTTCAAGATACTAACCCAGCGCTCCCTATTCCCCTATTTTTGCTTTTGTAACAAATGCGATTTTTTTTGCCCTATTGATACTGTTTTAGGTGGTTTTACTCTCATTTTGCTCCACACATAATGAATATTTTGGCATACTGTGTACAATTGGTTTTTCCTATATATGATTTTGTATGATTTTTTATGGTGCTCTTCATGATTTACATTTTGTAATTTTATGGTACTGTTCTTGGTATGTTATTACAGGTCGCATTTGTGTGACATAATTTTTATTTGACCTGTATTCGGGCCTTTGATGTATTATTATTATTATTATTATTATTATTATTTGGCCCATTTGTTACTCTTAACCCTCCTCCTGTGCTATTTTAATATTTTGTCTTGTTGGGTCTTTTTCCTTTTATGTATTATTTTTGTTTTGTTATTTATTGACAATAAAATTTATATTTTTTATGAATATATGTTGTGTATCGTATTTTCCAGCGTATAAGACGACTTTTTAACCCCTGAAAATCGTCTTCAAAGTCGGGGTTCGTCTTATACGCCGGGCACGGAACATATGGTGGGGGGAGTGGGCGTTTCAGAGGCAAGGTGTTTACCTGATCATATCAGCGAGGGTCTAGGCGCTGGGGGGCGGCATTGGCGGCTCCTTTTTGTGCAGCCTGGGGGGGCTCTTTGCTGGGTGACGGCGGTGGCTCCTCTTGTGCAGCCCCCCCAGGCTCTGTGCTGGGGGACGGCGGCGGTGGTTCTTTCTGCAGAGTCTTGGCTCTTCAGGCATTTTCTCAATCCCCGGAGGCCCCGGCAACTTCATTGCTGCGATGCGGTGGACTCCGGGAAAATGGCCGCTGCATGCTTAGCTTCAGATCTCGTCTCAAGATCTCGGGAGACGAGATCTGAAACTGAGCATGCGCCGCCCTCAGCGGCCATTTGCATGCTTCAATAGTTTCCATGGGAGACTAGATGCTGCCATAGTTCGATTGAGTCTGCAACACACAGGCGATGATCAGATCGCCTGTGTGTAGCAGAAATGCTCACTCGCTGTGAGCACCTACCACAGGGTGGGGCTCATAGTAATCAGGCAATGGCAACCATAGATATCTGCTTCAGACCTCTGGTTGTCCTGCCGACCCATCGGTAACCCCAGATCATGTGACGGGGTCACCGATCGACGAATTTACGATGCACTTCTGGTAAGCGCGAGTTAAATGCCGCTGTGAGAGATTGACAGTGGCATTTAACTAGTTAACATCCGAGGGTGGAGAGGGCACATGTCAGCTGTGTAGATCAGCTGACATGTGCCCAGAAAGGTGTGGGCTCTGGTGGCTCAGGGGGAGTCCGATGTGGGCATACTATTACACCCAATGTCAGAAAGGGGTTAAAGAGAATCTAGCCAGGGGATTTATCTGGAAGTTTTCTCCCCAGCCAAAGCAGGATTCTTCTTTAAGAAAAAGGATGACTCACTTTGACTCTGTATTGATTATAAGGGTCGCAACCAAATAACAATCAAAAATAAATTTCCTCTGCCTCTCATATCTGAGCTGTTTGACTGTCTTAAAGATTCCCAAGTCTTCACGAAACTCGACTTCCAAGGGACATACAACCTGTTCCGAAAGCGCTAGGGGATGAATGTAAGATGGACTTTAATTCCCGTGATGGCCTCTATGAGTATCATGTTATGCCCTTTGATTTCTGTAATGCCCCTGCAGTTTTTCAAGAACTGGTGAACGACATCTTTCGGGACCTCCTTTACACGTCTGTGGTAGCTACCTAGATGACATCTTGCCGTTTTCTCCCGATCTACCCACACACAGAGGGATGTTTGCCAGGTTCAGTGGAGATAAAGGAAGGACCATCTGGACACCACATATGAAAAGAACATCTTCAAGCAGACTTTTCTTCTGTTTCTTGGCTACATCATCTTTGAGACTGACTTGAAAATGGATCCCAAGAAGGTGGCCGCAATCTTGAAGTGGCCTCGTCCTGATGGACTACTATCGCCAGTTCATCCCGCATTTTTATTCTCGGACTGTTCTTATTTTGGCCTTAACCTGCAAGGGGGCGAACCCTAATATATGTACTCCTGAGGCAGAGATTGTCTTTATGCCTTTAAAACAGGCCTTCTCCTCAGCTCCAGTGCTACATCGATCATACAGTTCTTCCTAAAATTAGATGCTTCTTCCTCTGGAGCTGGAGACATTCTTACGAAGAAGTCTACATCCAGATACATAGGTGATTGAGAGCTGTTATCAATAAATTTGGCGCTGGAGGAGTGGCAATTCTTGCTTGAAGGAGTGATGCATTTGGTGGTTATTTCCACTGACCATAAGAACCTTGTCTATCTGTAGTCTGCACAGCTGCTTAATCCACGACAAGCCGGTGGTCTCTGTTCTTCATCTGTTTCAACTTCACTCTCCAGTAGAGTTGAGCGATAGTTTCCGATATCCAAAAGTATCGGAATCGGAATGGTATCGCCGATACCCCAAAAATATCGGCGATACCCGATACCGATACCGGAAATCCAATGTAAGTCTATGGGAACAAAATATCGGAATTAAAAAAAGCCCATTCTTGGCTTGTAGGTTAATTGTACATGAAGGAAAACAACAAAGAGTAATATAGAATGTATTGGGGGAGGTTGAGGAGACATTAAAGGCATAGATGTTTAACCCAATCCAATGGAATAGTATTAATATTTTTTTTTTTAAAGACGTTCGGATTGACGAAATAATTGACAATGTTGTTAACCTTTTTTCTATTTTGCCAAATATGTATGTTTCACAACTTCCATGCTCTTCACCTTTTTAACTTTTGCCACACTTTCACCTTCATAATCTTCAGCAGCATCATCTTTGTCATCAAATTATTCTTCATCTTCACCTTCTTTATCTTCTTCTTAAACTTCTTGCTATTCATCTTTTTGTTAACATTACTCATATTGTTCTTATTAAACTATTTTCTTCTTCATATTCTACTTCTTCATCTTCTTCCTCTTCATCTTCTTCATCATATTCTTATTTGTGACAGAGATTTCTGTACTTGTAATCTGTAAAAGTATGAATTTTTCATCCTTCCATTCTTGCTGTCACAAAAGGTTTAAATTACAACAGTATTTGTCCGTGTTCAGTTTAGCCTGCAGCAGCAGGCATTTTCCAGGGGCACCACGAGGAGGAACGGACTCACCCCCATATCACTGCTTAGTCTTCTTCTGCTTATAATTTAGAGCATATATTTTGCTCTTCATTTTGGTCTTATACTTCATGTTCTTCTTCTTATTGTTCTTCTGTCTCTTGTTCTGTATCTTGTAGTTTGTCTTAACCTTCTTTGTCCTGTTGGTGATCTTCTTCTGGGTAATCTTATATTTCTTCTTTGTGATGGTGTTCAGGCTGGTTGTCTTGATGCTCGTCGTCCTTGGGGTCGTCATCTTCTTCGGGTGGTCTTTAGGGTCGTCTAACTTCCGAGAACCAGTTGACGTTACTGGAACCCGGATGGTAGCAGAAGGTACAAGAGCCAATGCAAGTAACGAGGACCAGCTGACTGTGCTGGAAGCCGGAGGGGCAGCAGAAGGAAAAGAGCCAATGGCACAACCGAGGACCAGCTGACGTTACTGGGACACAGTTACTAAGCAGGAGGTACCTGTGCTCAAAAGCACTACCAAGGACCAGCAGACGTTGCTGGAACTCGGATACCGACATGGAGGCACCTAGGCCAAAGGCAGTGCGGAGAACCAGCTGACGCTACTGGAACCCGGACCATAAGGCACCCATGAAAATGTAAGTTGACAGGCCGCAAGCCATCCCAGTTACCGAATCACACAGTCCTAGAGTGGGTGCTTGTCCTATTGTCACAACGGAAACAGCCTTTATTTAGATATCCCACAGCACACATAGGAATCAACTAAACTGCAGGCACCATAGAGTCGGCTAACCCGAATGCAACACGACAGGACAACTTATTGGAGGCTAATTAACGTTGACACTGCCAGGAAACAGCTGTCGTGCTGTAACCAGGCTGGGCAGGAGTCATTACCCGTGGCAATTACTTCCGAGCAACAACTGGCAGTGTTGGAGCCCAGGGATGAGAGGAGGACAGGGTGGAGGCAGCATGACTTTATGGCGTACACACAGCAGGGGAACAGCTGACATTACTGAACCCCAGTAACACAGGAGCAAGTGTTGACTGTGCTAACAGCACTTCCGAGCGTTCCTTTATGTGCACTTTAGTAGGAGGTCGGCGTACCCCCCTGCTGCGGGAAGAACAAATTTAAGCCGTTGTTGCTTGGATGGCAGCCAATGCATCTACTTCAATTGCTTCCACCTCCTCTCAGGACCACAGCACTGTTGAGCAACCATCTGTCTCTTCACCGCCTGCCAAATTGCCCAGGCAGTCAGACAGTTCTGTACAGGATCCAACTGAGTCTCTGCTTCTGTTCTCAGAATCTGTTGGCTTGCAAACAGGGGCCCAGCCAAGCAGCATTCTGGAATGTGAAGAAGAGGGAGTATGCAGTGATTCGCAAGAGCTGTGTCTCTCAGAATCTGAAGAGGCGGGTGAGGCAGTGCCGATGCTCAGCACACCGCAGAACGCATCTGATGATGATGAGACTCAGGTGGCAGTTTCTGTTGAGCATGGTGCTGGCCAGACCACCCAACAGCAGCAGGTTTTGGAAGAGGGTAGTGGAGATGATGAGGTCCAAGACCCAACATGGCGTGAGGAACAGGAAGGTGGTGGGAGCAGCTCTGAGGAAGAGATTGCCCCAACGGTACAAACAGGAGGGAGAGTTAGGCTGCATACTCTGTTGACTTTAGCCTCCAGTTTGGAACCTGTTCGGAGCAGTTCTCTTCCAAAATTAGATGAAGGAATTGAGGGTAAACTGATCAAATTTGCTGATGACACAAAGCTAGGAGGGGTAGCTAATACTAGAGAAGAGAGAGAGGATTCAAAAAGATATAAATAAACTGGAGCAGTGGGCAGCAACTAACAGAATGGATTTTAACAGGGAAAAATGCAAAGTACTACATCTGGGCAATAAAAATGAAAAAAGCATATACAAAATGGGAGGAATAGGGCTAAGTAACAGCACATGTGAAAAAGACTTGGGTATCCTAATTGATCACAGACTTAACATGAGTCAACAGTGTGATGCAGCAGCAAAAAAGGCAAATGCAATTCTAGGATGTATCAACAGAAGCATACAGTCTAGATCACGTGAGGTCATTATTGCCCTCTACTCCTCTTTGGTCAGACCTCATCTGGAATACTGTGTCCAGTTTTGGGCACCACATTTTAAAAAAGACATCAACAAACTGGAGCAAGTTCAGAGAAGAGCCACCAGAATGGTGACCGGTCTGCAAACCATGTCCTATGAGGAACGGTTGCAGGATTTGGGAATGTTTAGCTTGCAAAAAAGAAGACTGAGAGGAGACTTAATAGCTGTCTACAAATATCTCAAGGGCTGTCACATTGTAGAAGGATCATCTTTATTCTCATTTGCACAAGGAAAGACTAGAAGCAATGGGATGAAACTGAATGGGAGGAGACACAGATTAGATATTAGAAAAAACTTTTTGACAGTTAGGGTGATCAATGAGTGGAACAGGCTGCCACAAGAGGTGGTGAGTTCTCCTTCAATGGAAGTCTTCAAACAGAGGCTGGATAGACATCTGTCTGGGATGATTTAGAGAATCCTGCTTTGAGCAGGGGGTTGGACCAGAAGGCCCAGGAGGTCCCTTCCAACTCTACCATTCTATGATTCTATGAAAAGTCAAAACGGGCGCTCCCAGGACTTGCACTGTGTGGTCCTTTTTTGACACACTTGCAGATGATATTTGCTATGTCAAATGCAAGCTGTGTAATCAAAAAGTAAAAAGAGGTAAAAGTGTCAGTAATGTCAATAACACAAATATTATTATTATTATAGATTTTAATCGCGCCATTTATTCCATGGCGCTTTACATGTGAAGAGGGGCAAATATAGACAATTACAGTAAACATGAGCAATACAAGCACACACAAGTACAGAAGGAGAGAGGACCCAGCCTGCGAGGGCTTACAATCTACAGGGGTGGTTGAGGATACACTAGGAGACGGAAGAGCTGATCGTGTGTTGGTTCAGTAGACTGATGATCATTGCAGTTGTAGGCTTGTCGGAAGAGGTGGGAAATATGTGAAAACATGTGGGTACAAAGCACGTAGTTGAGTTACAAAGACACACTGGAGATGTAGGCCAACCTACAGCAGCACCTACATCTTCAGGTCGTGTCGGAGCCTCTTCCTCCAGCTCACACACAGCAGGTTCGGCTTCCTCACAGGATCGCCATGGAAGAACCTCGGTCACTGTTGTCCAGAGACAAAGTGTTATTCCACCCACAGCAGCAAGTTCCCTGTCATCCTCACACTCCCAGGCCACAAAACAGCCATCGGTAGCACAGGCATGGGATAAAAGACGGCCATACTCGGCAAACCATCCACGAGCACAGGCTCTGAATGCTGGCATTCCAAAACTCCTGTCCCTTGAAATGCTGTCATTCAGGCTGCTGGAGACTGACAGTTTCCGTAACTTAATGGCATTGGCAGTCCCACAATACAATGTGCCAAGCCGATTTTATTTCAGCAGGCAAGCCGTCACTGGTCTGCAAAAGCATGTTGAGGGAAAAATTAAACATGCGCTACTAAACTCCGTCAGTAGCAATGTCCACCTGACCACAGCTGCGTAGACCAGTACCCATGGCCATGGACGATACCTTTCCCTCACTGCCCATTGGGTCAATGTTGTGTAGTCGGGTACAGATCTTGCGAGTGGCGCTGTACGTGTTCAGCCAACTCCAAGGATTGCAGGAATCAAGTCTGTACACATTGACTCCTCCTACTACTCCACTTCCTCAGAAACATCGCTGCAGGAGCCGTCACGGTCTACCTCCACATGGACCAGTGAACGCTTAATAATAAAAATCTTTATTTATATAGCGCCAACAGATTCCGCTGCGCTTTACAGTTTAACAGTTTCAGAACACAAGTCATAAGTAACAACGTTAACAATAAAATAATTAAAGCAATAAAAGCCGCCCCTGCTCTTGAGAGCTTACAATTTACAATGAGGTGGGGGAGCTACAAAGTATAGGTGTTTATATACAATGGTGTATTTACAATGATGGTCCAGCCATTTAGAGGGAGTGAGGGATGGATGGAGATAGTGAATGGGCTACACACACACACTTACACATAGAATGACTTTGGGCCTGGGGGCCGATATATGACCGCTACTCTGACGGAGAGGGGACGAAAGAGCCTGATGGTGTGGACCTCAAAAGAAGGGAATGAGAGTGATGGAATTGGGGGGATGACCTGGAAAGTGCATTGTGGGGACAGGAGTATGCCGACTCCACCACCATGTCTGTTTGAGGGTCTCGGGGAATGTGAGAACTGTAAGCCACCATAGGAAATGGCAGGAGGGGACCGTGTCAGAATCCTGAATCCAGGTTTCAGTGAGGGCCAACAGATGAAGAGAGTTGTTCAGAAAGTAGTTGTGCAGGAAGGTTAGTTTGTTGCATGCAGACCGTGGATTCCAGAGGGAACAGTTAAACGAAGGAGATGAGGGAGTGCAATTAATATTAATAAGATTACTATGGCTTCGATATGAGGTAGGGTAGGGATTGTGTCACGCTGTATAGCAGATATATATATATGTGATGTCAGTAATCTATATCAAAAGGGCAACATACTATCTAACATGCGCATAGGTATATGATAACATAGAATTACCTGACAGAATGTCCAGTGGGTCACTACGGAATCCGTTATACGCTGTCTCCGGCTAGAGGGTGACCGGGGTCTAAGCTGACCCTAAACTGGGGTCCTAACTAATCCCTCTACCTGGAGGTACTGTTAAAGGTACAGAGGTCCAGGCCACCAGCGTAAACCCTGTCTCCTATCAATCCCTGCCAACTGTAATCTAGTCCTAAGAAGGACCCTAATTACCACCAAAGGGAATGGACAGGTAACGGTTAATGAACAGAAAGACATACAAGAAAGACAAGAAATAAAGTAAATAAAGTCTTACATACAACACTCACACACAGTAGGAACACCTAAGGTCTCAGAGATAAACTATAAGCTGTAAGAGTAAAAACAACTAAGGAGCTCTTAGCTTAAGTATTCTCAGAACCGATCCAGTCTGCTAGACTACATGAATGCTTTCACCGGCATCTAACACCCAGACTGGCCGGGATATAAAGGAAGCTAATTAGAACATAATCAAAAGCAGCCGGGCGAGGCTGGACCTAGTCATAGCAAAGAGCTAGGTAAAATTAACTCTCTCATTACCAAACACAAAGTAACAGCAACTCAGCTGCGAGAAGTCAGAATGTGCAATCGCGACGATCCTCGTGGCGATGCACCCATGACAGTACCCCCCCTTCTACGGGGGCCTCCGGACCCTCAGGGCCAGGTCTGCCCGGGTAAGTTGTGTGAAAGGTCCGAACCAATCGATCTGCGTTAACATCAGACGCAGGGACCCACGTCCTCTCCTCAGGACCATACCCCCTCCAATGAACCAAGTACTGAAGGGATCGGCGACTGAGACGTGAGTCAATGATTTTCGACCCCTGAATTTCCACGTTATCATTGACCACCACTGAAGGAGGAGGTAGAGGTGACAGTATGACTGGTGCCACATACTTTTTAAGTAATGATTTGTGAAACACATTATGAATTTTAAACGTAGGAGGGAGGTCCAGACGAAATGCCACAGGATTAATTATGGAACTGATCCTGTACGGCCCGATGAATCTGGGACCCAACCTCCAGGAGGAAACTTTAAGTTTTATATTCCTGGTAGACAACCAAACCAGATCGTTCACCTTCAGATCTAGACCAGAAACTCTCCCCCTATCAGCCATCCGTTTGTAACGGTTCCCCGTAACCTTCAGTCTTAACCGATCTGGAACTATCAGTCTCCCTGGAAGTCCCACAGGGGCTTCCCCCTGAGCCCCCAATACCTCCCCCTCAAGCTCAGAGCATACAGCTGACACTACAACTCCCTCCTGAGGAATAGGAACCGGATCATCCGTCTTCCCGGCCCCTGGGAAAGTACGAGATAAGGCATCAGGAAGCAATTTATTGAGCAGTCATATGCGCGATGAGGAGGTAACTCTTTACATCCCTCCTCTGAGAACATCTCCCCAAAGTCCTCCAAAAAAGGAGACAAAGTCCTAGGCACAACCGCACCGATGACCGTGCTCATGCAGTTATTCCTGCAAAATTCACCCCACTGGCTTATCTTTCTGGATTGCCAATCAATCACTGGGTTATTTAGCCAACCAAGGAAGTCCCAACACAATAGGAGTAGGTAGACCCTCCAACACATAACAAGACAATTGCTCTTTATGTATTGCCCCTACTCGAAGATCTATGTTATGAACAGCTTGTACCAAGCTACCTTGACCGAGAGGTCTAGAATCAATAGAGACTATAGGGACCGGTTTGGCCAATACACTCAGTTGCATACCATGCACCTGGCAAACCGAGCATCCACCAGATTAGCCCCGGACCCACTATCAAGAAAAACAGAAATCCTCTCAGTTCTAGTACCAATCACCACCTCCGCAGGCACGAGAAACTGAGAGGGATTTGGGGACGAAATACACACTCCCAGGTTAACTCCTTTGCTCAAAGAGGCCCGGGATGGACACCCCCCAACAAAATGTCCCTCTCTCCCGCAAAAGAAACACCTTCTAGTCTTGCGGTGCACCGCCGATTCCCTCCTACAAAAAGATGTCCCTCCCAACTGCATGGGTTCCTCAGAACAGACCAGGGGAACCTCAGTATAAGGGACTTTAGTAGTAGGTGGAGTCATCACGGGAGGCGGAGTTACCTCGCGTCTTCCCCGAATTCGTCTATCAATGCGAATAGCGAGGGCCATAGCAGCCTCCAGTGATGGAGGAGAATCATACTGAGCCAACACATCTTTTAATTTGTCAGACAACCCTTGACAAAACTGGCTCCTAAGAGCTGGGTCATTCCACTGAGTATCTGTTGCCCATCTACGGAACTCAGAAGAATATTCCTCCGCTGGACGATTTCCTTGCCGTATTTTACGTAACTTTGTTTCAGCAAGGGAAACTCGATCCGGATCATCATATACCAGACCCAGGGCAGTAAAAAATCGATCCACTGACTGGAGATCTGGGGAGCCTGGAGGAATAGAGAACGCCCAAGATTGAGGGTCCCCTTGTAAGAGCGAGATAACAATTCCCATCCTCTGCTCTTCACTCCCAGATGACCGAGGCCGCAGCCGAAAGTACAATTTACATGCCTCCCGGAAAGTAAAAAATTTGTCCCGCCCACCAGTGAACCTGTCCAGTAAAGCAACCTTAGGTTCAGATCTGGTTTGCTCCGGGGGGGACAAAACCTTGGACTTAATGTCTGCAAACTCCATGGACAACCCCTGCAACTGCCGGGCCAGCTGGGCTACTGGATCCATGACAGCTGGGGAGAATCTTTAGTATGGGCCGGTGAAAATGTCACGCTGTATAGCAGATATATATATATGTGATGTCAGTAATCTATATCAAAAGGGCAACATACTATCTAACATGCGCATAGGTATATGATAACATAGAATTACCTGACAGAATGTCCAGTGGGTCACTACGGAATCCGTTATACGCTGTCTCCGGCTAGAGGGTGACCGGGGTCTAAGCTGACCCTAAACTGGGGTCCTAACTAATCCCTCTACCTGGAGGTACTGTTAAAGGTACAGAGGTCCAGGCCACCAGCGTAAACCCTGTCTCCTATCAATCCCTGCCAACTGTAATCTAGTCCTAAGAAGGACCCTAATTACCACCAAAGGGAATGGACAGGTAACGGTTAATGAACAGAAAGACATACAAGAAAGACAAGAAATAAAGTAAATAAAGTCTTACATACAACACTCACACACAGTAGGAACACCTAAGGTCTCAGAGATAAACTATAAGCTGTAAGAGTAAAAACAACTAAGGAGCTCTTAGCTTAAGTATTCTCAGAACCGATCCAGTCTGCTAGACTACATGAATGCTTTCACCGCATCTAACACCCAGACTGGCCGGGATATAAAGGAAGCTAATTAGAACATAATCAAAAGCAGCCGGGCGAGGCTGGACCTAGTCATAGCAAAGAGCTAGTAAAATTAACTCTCTCATTACCAAACACAAAGTAACAGCAACTCAGCTGCGAGAAGTCAGAATGTGCAATCGCGACGATCCTCGTGGCGATGCACCCATGACAGATTGAGGTTGGGGGATGGTGGACCAGGGTTGGGGGAGATGTCCCCTGAAATCAATAGGAGTAGGAAGATAAAGAGCAGGTAGTTGTTGGAGTTGTAAGTTGCTTTTTTCTGTATTGTGTTTGGGCTAGATGGCCTGAGCTTTCTCAGGAAGGTGATGAGTGCATGGAACTGTACATGGGAGAGGGAAGTATGGAGGGGCTGATGTGTATGAGTCGTGATGAAGGGGTATGGGGCGGTGAATGTGGATGGCAAGGGAACACAGGAGGATAGAGTTAATGTACATAATTAAAAAGATAACAAACAACAAGAAACAAATATACTAAAATAAAATTAAAAATATATTGCAAAAGATGCATGAGGTTGTAATAATAATAATAAGGGTATTTGATAAACCTAATATTTATGGAAAAGTTTTGTTCAGGATTAAAAATATAGCAAAGTGTGGACTACCTTATTCCAGCCCTGATTAACTGCCATGGATAACTTCCGTTTACTCAATGCTTGTCTTCTATGATGCTTAGCTTTTTGTGATGCGTGCACCCCACACATGCACCACACAACGCTTAGCTGTTGCGACCGATATGAGCACTGCCGTGGGCAAACGTCAACAGGCCGTCCTGAAATTAATTTCCATGGGGAATCGAAGCCACACAGCGCAGGAGCTCTGGAATGCCATCAAGCAGGAGAGAGACGTGTGGTTTTGGACAGCGAATCTCCAGCCAGGCTTGGTAGTGTGTGACAATGGCCGAAATCTGGTGGCAGCTCTGGGCCTAGGCAACCTCACTCACATACCATGTGTGGCACATGTGCTCAACTTGGTCGTGCAGAGTTTTTTGAGGGACTATCCGGATCTTGATGCACTGCTGCACAAGGTCCGCCTACAGTGCGCTCACTTGCGATGTTCCAGCATGGTCAGATCGCGCATTGCAGCTCTGCAACGCAGATTTAGCCTTCCTGAACATCGCATCATATGTGACGTACCCACCAGGTGGAATTCCACGTTACATATGTTGGAGCAGTTGTGTGAGCAGCAGCCAGCAGTAATGGAGTATCAGCTGCATCAGGCGCAATCAACTCGCAATTTGCGCCGTTCACACTTCACCACTACTGAGTGTGCCTCTATAATAATAATCTTTATTTATATAGCGCCAACATATTCCGCAGCGCTTTACAGTTTAACAGTTTCAGAACACAAGTCATAAGTAACAACGTCAACAATACAATAATTAAAGCTAAATAAGCCGCCCCTGCTCGTGAGAGATTACAATCTACAATGAGGTGGGGGAGATACAAAGTACAGGTGTGTATATACAATGGTGCATTTACAATGATGGTCCAGCCATTTTGAGGGAGTGAGGGATGGATAGAGATAGTGAATGGGCTACACACACACACTTACACATAGAATGACTTTGGTTAGTGAATGTGATAGGGCACTCTGAACAAATGTGTTTTGAGGGAGCGCCTGAAACCATGCAAATTGTGGATAGTCCTAATTTCTTGGGGTAGAGCATTCCAGAGGATTGGCGAGCCAGTATGCATTGGAGGTGCTGGCTTGCCCTGCTGGCAGTTTATTATCGGAGCGCGTTTTTGGTGCTTCAGGTGGTGTACTAACAGACCGTCGCATGCGACTATCCTCCAATAATGTAGACCGGCTTACTTTGCTGAAAATGAACAAGGCATGGATCACGCATTAATTTGCCTGTCCGGTTTCAGATTAAATAACTGGTTGGCAACGTTATACATGTCTCCTGTTATGTTCATCTTTCTAACACCTGAACTGTACTCCCTGGGCTACAACACTGCCAGTTGCTGCTCAGAAATGTTAGATGCACAGATCAAAAAAATCGCTGATGTGTTTGTGGGGTTCAGTAACGCCTGCTGTAACGCCTGCTGTTCCCCTGCTGTGTGTCCGGCAACAATTACTGATAGCTAGCTACACATGTTGAAAAAAACATGACTTGTTAAAGTGGCTAGTGCTACACTTAGATATGAGGCTACACCCTTAATTCTACGCTGTAAACAAGTAAAACGTCACCTTTAAAACCATAAAATTATTAGTCTTTGTCACAAATCTGTTAATAAAAAATTGTGACATATTACTGCAGATATCCATATGTCGAACACAAATGCAAACACAAAAGCATACTTATGCTATAGGGTACTGATTGGGGAACATTGTCACTCCATAACTTAGGCAAATCCAACTCACATCATGCCTCAAAAGCTGCAATGTTGGAAGTGCATAATGTGGGTTGAACTTTGACAACAGCTGCAGTGCGAAGGTTTGCCTTCAGTGTTCTTGGCTTTTAAATAAAAACATACAAGTAAATTAATAATACATGAAAACCTCAGACTACAGTGAACACTTCACACAACTGTTCAATAGCTGTGAAAGCCCTGTTTGTGTAATTCTATATTCTTTGCAACCAATGTATTGGATACTGATGGAAGCACGTCACACTAATAGATTTTAATTATTTGAAATAGAATGGAGCAGCACCAATTAGAGAAAATTGTGAAGGATGAGGCAGTGAGACACGCTCAGCAGAGTACACGCAGCGGTGGTTGAAGAAATAACTGGAGCGGGATCTACACTCCTACAAAAATGAAAACCTCAGACTACAGTGAACACTGAACACAACTGTTCACTTGCTGTGAAAGGAATTTTTGTGGCCTTCTATTGTGTTTGCAAGCAATGTATTGTATCAGGATGGAAGAGCGTCACACTAATAGATTTTAGTTTTTGGAAATTGAATACAGCAGTAACAATTAGATAAAAATTACAAGGATGAGGCAGTGAGACACGCTCAGCAGAGTACACGCAACGGTGGTTGAAGAAATAACTGGAGCGGGATCTACACTCTACAAAAATGAAAACCTCAGACTACAGTGAACACTGAACACAACTGTTCACTTGCTGTGAAAGGACTTTTTGCGGCCTTCTATTGTGTTTGCAAGCAATATATTGTATCAGGATGGAAGAGCGTCACACTAATAGATTTTAGTTTTTGGAAATTGAATACAGCAGCACCAATTAGATAAAAATTACAAGGATGAGGCAGTGAGACACGCTCAGCAGAGTACACACAGCGGTGGTTGAAGAAATAACTGGAGCGGGATCTACACTCCTACAAAAATGAAAACCTCAGACTACAGTGAACACTGAACACAACTGTTCACCTGCTGTGAAAGGAATTTTTGTGGCCTTCTATTGTGTTTGCAAGCAATGTATTGTATCAGGATGGAAGAGCGTCACACTAATAGATTTTAGTTTTTGGAAATTGAATACAGCAGCACCAATTAGATAAAAATTACAAGGATGAGGCAGTGAGACACGCTCAGCAGAATACACGCAGCGGTGGTTGAAGAAATAACTGGAGCGGGATCTACACTCCTACAAAAATGAAAACCTCAGACTACAGTGAACACTGAACACAACTGTTCACTTGCTGTGAAAGGACTTTTTGTGGCCTTCTATTGTGTTTGCAAGCAATGTATTGTATCAGGATGGAAGAGCGTCACACTAATAGATTTTAGTTTTTGGAAATTGAATACAGCAGCACCAATTAGATAAAAATTACAAGGATGAGGCAGTGAGACATGCTCAGCAGAGTACACGCAGCGGTGGTTGAAGAAATAACTGGAGCGGGATCTACATTCCTACAAAAATTAAAACCTCAGACTACAGTGAACACTGAACACAACTGTTCACTTGCTAAAAAAAGGCACCTTTGTGTACTTCTATAGTGTTTGCAACCAATGTATTGGATACGGATGGAAGCACGTCACACTAACATATTAGAGTTTTTTTCTATAGAATCGAGCAGCACCAATTTGAGAAAAATGTCAAGGATGAGGCAGTGAGACACGCTCAGCAGACTACAAGCAGCAGTGGTTCAAGAAGTAACTGGAGCGTGATCTGCACTCAAAAAAAAAAAAAAAAAAACAGACTAGAGTGAACACTGCACACAACTGTTCACTATCTGTGAAAGGCTCCATGGTGTACTTCTATAGTGTTTGCAACCAATGTATTGGATACGGATGGAAGAGCGTCACACTATAATTTCAATTGAATGGAGCTGCAAGAATTACACTAAAGAAAAAAAAAATTAGTCAGTGAGTGACACGTGCAGATGCCTACAAACAGCGTTGGATGCAGAGCAAACTGCAGCGCGTCACCTGCACTCACACACACACCTTGCAGAGCTGTGAAAACAACACTGCAAGGAAAAAGGATGATTTACACAGCGGTTGGTAAACTAGCCTGCCTAAAACACAGTACACAAAATCGCAATCTCTAACTGTCCCTCAGAGTCAGCAGAGCAGCGTTCTGTCCCTAACTGAATTCACAGCACAGTGACGCTAAAATGGCGGCGGCGCCTTTTATAGTGCATTCTGACATCATTTCAGCATCCAATCACAGCCATGCCATTAGTTAACATGACCGCAGCAGTACAGGATGTGCCCACACTTCTTAGGATTCCTCATTGGCTGACTAAAATCACATTGCCTCTCAAAGAATTATGGGAACTTCCGATTCCGGTATACAATATATGAAAAATATCGGAACTAAGTATCGGAATTCCGATACAGCGAATATCGGCCGATACCCGATACTTGCGGTATCGGAATGCTCAACTCTACTCTCCAGTATGGCCAGCTGATAAGAACATCAAGATGGAAGCTCTCTTTAGATATTTTTTGTCTTCCTACCAGCTGGAAGAGTATCAAAACTTTATTTAGTCCTCCAAAATGATTACGATTGCTCTGTTGAATTTTGTCTAGGCTCACTTCCGGAAAGACATACGTTGCTGCCCCTGACAGGAAGCATGTCCTGCTGTCACTTACCTAAGTTGGCTGGGCATGCCGGACAAAGAAAACACTTCTCCTCATTTCCCGACATTATTGGTGGCTGACATATATCACAAATTTTGTTTCTGCCTGTCCCTCTTGTACCCAGAAGAAGACTTTGAAACAAGTTCTGACTGGTTGGTTACATAATTTGCCTGCACCATCTGCCATCTGTTCGCTGGCAGAATATTGCAATGAATTTAATTACTGATCTTCCAGTATCGGCCGGGTAAACCATCATCTTGGTGGTTAAGGATCGCTTTTCCAAGATGGCTCATTTCACTCAATGCAGGTAATATTCTGATACAACTAATCAATGTATTTTGATATACTAATTAATTTGCTCTATTTATAATATTTGTTTGGAGCTTAATTATATATCCTGGGATCCAATGTGATGATTGGTTATGGGGCATTATGCTCAATTAATTCTAATCCCTTACATTTACTGTGACTTTCCACATTAATAATTTTTTTTGCACAGCACTCAGATGAATTTTGGTTGTCCTTTTAACCTTTATAACTTTATTGTGATGTACAGTAGTTTAACCTTGGACTTTTTCAATAAAATTGATAGTAATAGCACTCAATTTTCTTTTTTTTTTGTGTGATATGCTTTAGGAGTTTACAATTAATAATGGTATAAATTTCACTAGAATTATGAGTAAATGGGTAGCCATATGTTTGGTTTAACATTATGATCCTATCCTATTTCACATTTAGCATACCTGTGAATTTGCTATTACTAGCTTGGCCCGTGCGAAATTTCCGCACATTGGTCGTCAGGGGCGCAGGCAATTTCAGAAAAAGCAAGCTGGTCAAATGTAAATGTATTTCATGAGATGATGAACACAGACAGGTATTTACATATGTTGATTGGTAATATAATAAATTGGTTTGATAAGTAGAGGCCAAAAAATGTCTTTCTGTTGAGGTGCCACCTGTAGGTCATTGTGTCTTTCTGCAGGTTTATGAATGTTTAAACGGTCTTTAGTGATAAAATCGTGAATGTGTGGTTGGTTTGGCTCTTTTCTTGCTGAAGGGGGCAAATTTACCTTTCAAATAGCATATAATTTATGTGTGTGGGGCTAAGTAATCAGCAAAAAAGCAGTGCATGTTTACAAATGTGTTTGCATATGTGACTCACCATTTGTGTGTGTGGGGCGAAGTAATCACCGAAAAAGCAGTGCATGTTTACAAATGTGTTTGCATATGTGACTCACCTGCAGTGAAGTGTGCAATCCTCCAATGTGCCTGAAATAGGCTGGGCAACCACATAGGCAAGCTGGAAAGATCCCAAGGCAAATGTTTGGATTTGTTTGTGATGTCTGTAACCAGCTTAGTGGTGGTGTGCTTTGGGGTAGTATGCTGCCACCTGCAGGTCATTTGACCTTCCAAATGGTGTATCATTTGTTTGTGTGGGTGGAGTATGAACGGAGCAAGTGTGCAATTCAATAGGCAGTGCATGTTTACAAATGTTTTTGCATATGTGACTCATCTGCAGTGAAGTGTGCAATCCTCTAATTTGGCTGAAATAGGCTGGGCAAGCAGTTCGGCAAGCTGGAAAACCCCAAGGCAAATGTTTGGATTTGTTTGTGATGTCTGTAAGCACCTTTGTGGTAGTGCGCTTTGAGGTAGTGTGGTGCCACCTGCAGGTAATTTTTCCTTACTGCAGGTTTATGAAAATTAATGTTTAAACTGTATTTTGTGATCAAATAGTGGATGTGTGGTTTCTTTGGCTATTTTCTTGCTGAAGGGCGCAAGTTTACCTTTAAAATGGTGTATCATTTGTGTGTGTGCAGTATGAACAGAGATACAAAGTAATCACTGAAAAACAGTGTTTAGAAATAATAGAATAGTAGAAATAATAGAATAAATAGAATAGATAAAGACAGTAAGACTCCAAGCGCTCGCTCACACTGCCTTATAACACGGCCGAGTGCTTTCCAATGTTTTACTAGATAGCGTTCTGCCCAATGCTATACTGAGGGGTAGTGCAGATCTGCAATTATTTTCTCATGACAATTTGGCATGAGAAAACAAGCACAGCATCCTGCTAATGCATCTGAGAATCAGATCGTACTCACCCATACTGGTCTATGGGTGTGTGTGAAACATTGGACTGCATACGTATGTCAATTGGTGCCATCCGAGTGCAGTCCAATTTCCGTGGATGCCAGCATTGAAGAAATTAATTTCTCCATCTCCTCCTTACCTGTGCTGCGATTCTCGCATACAAGAGAATCGGATCATAGTAAAATGATACTCGGCTCATGCTCGCAGCAGAGTTTGAGCCAAGGGTCATTTGCATATAGCATCAGATTTTCTCACATGAAGGAATCACAGGATTAGTGTTGAGCATTCCGATACTGCAAATATCGGGTATCGGCCGATATTTGCTGTATCGGAATTCTGATTCTGAGATCCGATATTTTTGTCATATCGGATACCGGAATCTGAGTTTTCCTCTAAAGTCTATGGGGAGTTCCTGTGTCACAGAACGAAGTACGTGACACAGGAACTTCCCGAAAGTGTCACTGTCAGTGTCGGTCGGGTCTGTCAGGTGTCAGCAGCACCTACCTGGCAGAAGATCCCCGGCGGTCATGTCCATCCATCCATCCAGGCCGGCCATTACCCTCTCCCTGGCGGTCACGTGCAGCATCTCACGATAACTACATGTGCTGCCGGGTACTGGGTTATTACCCCGCTTGCCACCGCTACAGGGCAAGTGGGAAGAGCCGGGTAAAGTGCCACAATTGGCGTATCTTTGTATGCGCCAATTGTGGGGCTGCTGCAGCCTGGTATTTTTAGGCCAAAATCCATGGGCCTTGACAGTCTTTTAATACCAGGCTGCAGCAGTCTGCTTTTTACTTGGCTGGTTAACAAAAATAGGGGGACCCCCACGCCATTTTTTTTAGGGGATCCCCTATTTTTGTTAACCAGCAAAGCTAAGCAGACTGCTGTGTCCTGGTATTATCAGGCTTGCAAGGATCATGGATATTCGATCCTTACATCTTTACCAGCCTGAAAAACCAGGCCTCAGCAGTCTGCTTCATCTGGCTGGTTAACAAAAATCGGGGGGACCCCACACCATTTTTTTTTGAGGGAATCCCCTATTTTTGTTAACCAGCCAAGATAAGCAGACTGCTGTGGCTTGGTATTATCAGGCTTGCAAGGTCCATGGATATTGGCTCCTTAACAGCCTGAATAACCAGGCCTCAGTAGTCTGCTTTATCAGGCTGGTTATCAAAAATAGGGGGGACCCCACGCCAATTTTTTTTTCGAGGGGATCCCCTATTTTTGTTAATCAGTTCACTTCAGGTCAGCCGGGATTCCCTCTGACGTCACTGATGCTGTGCGATGTCCCTGGCTGACCTGAAGTGAAAGTGGGAAGCAATTGATTATGCTAACCACTTCCTCTCCTGTCAGCCAGGAGAGGAGATGATTCAGTCGGGGGTTTACTGTGAGGCTGTCAGGTAAGAGTAATGTTGCTTTATTATTTTATTTTTATTACAGGTGAACAAGGGCTTTGCAAGGAACGGCAGTAAAATAAAATATGGTCAAAAACTGTGTATTTTTTTCATTAAAATGATTTTTAACTAAAAAGTGTGTTTGTTTTTTATTTCATACAATGGGTTAATAATTGATAGTTGTCTAATTGACAGCTCTCAATTATTAACCTGGCTTAAAGTCACCTTTCAATAGCAAGGTGGCTTTAACCCCTTATAACCCATTCGCCACCGCTACAGGGCAATGGGAATAGACCGGCAAAGTGCCATAAAGGGCGAATCTAATTATAGATTTGCCTTTTTAGGGTGTCTGGGGGCAGATGTTAGTAGCCAGGGGGGGCAAAAATAATGGTCCCTCTCTGGGCTATTATTATCTGCCCCACTCGCTGGCTTTGTCTGTCTGGTTGAGAAAATAGGGTGGGAGCCCACGCATTTTTTTTCAACAATTTCAGACCTCATATATATATATATATATATATATATATATACATGTCATTGAATTTGTGACACACATATGTATATATATATATACATATATATATATATATATATATATATTTATAGTACATACATTTCTACATAGTATAATAGCCGCTAATTCAATTGCCGGCTTTTGTGAAATTACAGACCCGACATGAAATGACACATGGTTTACATAGAGTTAACCATGTCATTTTATGTAGTTTGATATATGGTTTTCACTAACAATTACATGAGTGTATGTGTGCAAAATTTGACACATGTAGGGGTTAATTAAAGGTGTAAATTCGTAGCAAAAAAATGTGTTTTTTTACAACAAATTTACACCTTTAATTAACCCCTACATGTGTCAAATTTTGCACACATACACTCATGTAATTGTTAGTGAAAACCATATATCAAACTACATGAAATGACATGGTTAACTCTATGTAAACCATGTGTGATTTCATGTCGGGTGGTTCTGTATTTTCACAAAAGCCGGCAATTGAATCAGAAGCTATTTTACTATTTAGAAGTGTATGAACTATAAATATATGTATATATATATGTCACAATGACATGTATATATATGTATATATATATATATTGTGGTGTAATGACCCCTGAGGCAGCTAGGGGGCACTGTGTATGGCCCTCGGGATATGCATGGAGGCATGTGATGGATGGACGGTATGTATCGCAGAGGTGGGTGGCCCTGTGATGGAAGCCTGGATATGTTTTGTTCAGCAGATCTACTGCTGGGAGTTGTGCTATATATTGGGAGGCTTCCAGGTGACTAGGAGAGCTGGGCGGGTCCAGTCACCTACAAACCCACCCAAGGGGTATGTGTCTGAATACCCAAGATAAATCCTGTATGTGTTTGTGTATCAAAAGGACCTGTGGTGAGGTCATAACCATGTGACCTAACCATGTGATCCTGACCTCACCTGTGGGCGTGGTTACGCCTATGTAACGACGTGTGCTTGGCACCTGTGAGAGAGTGTGTGGGAGTCTGCCAGTGTGGACAGGCTTCCATGTGTCCAAGGCAGGACATTACAGAGAGGTCTCTGTGACTGAAGAGCGAGGCTCCAGGCAGGAGCTGAAGCATTGAAGAGTGTATTGTATGTTACCATATGGTTTATGATGCAATAAACCTAAAGACTTTTTGCACAAGAAAGTGTCTCCTGAATTACCTCTGAAGCAGCCGAGTGAGGAAAACCTTACAATATATATATGTGTGTATTCTATGTGTGTATATCTAGTGTTTACAAGGAAAGAAAGAGGTTTTTTAATTACGATATTTCTGTCCCATTGACTTGCATTGGGTTTCCGGTATCGGATCGGCGATACTCGATACTTTCTGAGTATCGAGCCGATCCAATCCGATCCAATATTTCGGGATATCGGGCAGTATCGCTCAACACTACACAGGATACTGCACGACTGTGAGCGAGCCCTAAAAGACATAATAAACTCTTCATTGTATGGCTGAGAGATATACAAAACACAACATCCAGTTGGTCAGTAGTCTATGGCATTTCATGCACAGAGCACTTTTTTAAGGTACCTTACTTTTCTGTTTAGTTTTGTTAATTTATTCTACTGACTTATAGACCTCCATTTTTTTAAAGCGCTTTGCAGGCAACTTTTTCAAATGAAGGGCACATTTCTTAACCTAATAATTTCTTTATAGTTGAAAATCTTGTCTCATCTTGAACAGAAAGTATAAGCGATTGTACCTGTAGAGATGGGCAAATTTTACAAAAATCTGTATCCTAAAAATATTTAGAATTGAGAGTCCTCAGTGGTTAATACATTTTAATGGCTAACTGAAAAGATGATAACAAATTGCAAGCTTTTGAGACTACTCAGGTCTCTTCATCAGGCAAAGACTAAAACCAAAACTGAAGAATCACATATTTATACACAACACAGCTCAGAAATAATGCAATAGGTAAGACAAGTGATGTGAAGCAGAACTGTCATTATGGGAGAGGGATGAACATAAATATTGAAACAGTTCATAGATAAGGAGTGTGAAAGTTTTACTGCCCTCTGATTGGGGTCTGGTATTGTGTTTTGATGCCCCCAGGTCAGAGAAGCAGATTCCTTAATTGATGTACAAGGACATTAATCCATGGGAAACATTCATTCCAGCAGTGAGAGTGTCAAAGGTCATCATGAGCTTATATTCCCAAACCTTTCTATCTCTCTCAGATTTAAAGTTAGATTTTAATACAAGTAATTTCATGTCCATTCTAAGAGTATGCAGTTTTTGTAATTCGTGCATCGTGAATTCTGTAAATTGGCAGCCACCTGTTACCTCAACTGTAGAGGATCTGAAAAAGGTTAAAAAACAACAACTAATTCTTCTTTTAACAGTGTTGTAAGCTGTAATCTCAGGCCTCATCATAGTAGTCTGTGGTTTTCAGCTGTGACATTGCCAAGTGCACTGCAACCATATGACATGCATGTGCAGAGATGTACCGGGACTGGTTATAGCCAGAAGTCCCAGCCTAACATGAAGATGCTTGGGATATCATAGTGTGGTGCAGGTAATAAAAGAGCTATGGGACGGCAAGCAGTTGTGAGAGGCAGAGCCAGGGCAGTAGTCGTGGCTGAGGCTAGTCGCTGTGGTGTGCCCTGGCTCCCCATCACATGAAAACAGTTTCCAATACTCCGCATACCTGTGGCTTCACTTTCTGCACCGTCAGGGTTTCCTCTACGTTGCTGGAGACTTCCTCTGTCAGGATGCACACAAACTGAGACACAATCCATTTCAACTTTAAACAAACAACTTTACTCTCTTGTTTTCGCAGCACATGTATATTCGTTACACCTTCAACAACAGATTCCATACTGCACATTTCTTCCTCTTTCCTTGTACTCTTCTCTCTGTCACACATGTGCCCGGGTCGGACAGTATCATACGGTTCCTCAGAGTCCTCCCTGTTCAGCTTTCCTACGGTTAGACATGAGGGCATCCGCCCACAAAGTCAGCTGCCACATGGTGAGCGACCTGCCCTTGTGTACTGTCGTGACTTCTCCTGCAGCTTTTCCTATGGCCTTCAGTACATTACCGGGTTGTACCATCTCAAAAGGTAATGCAGCATCCTCCCTTTGCAAACTCACTGAGCTTGGTGGTTCCTTCAGCCATTTTGCCCTGGATCTGAGGGCATCAGCCCATGCGATAAGTTGCCACATTATGGAGCAACCTGCATCCCTGTACTGTCCTTGCCTTTCCTTAAGCCTCTGTTCCTTCACTGCTGAATCCACTGCTGCTTGGCTATACTTCTGCCCCCCGAGGGCCCTGGATGGCTGGACTTCTTCTTTATAATGTTACGGGGATACTGTGGCATCCTGGGCATTGAGACCTTGTGGACTGCACGGGCTCCCTGGCCCTACTAAACCTAATCAGGAAGTCATTCCTGCCTTATCCACAGTGACCCCTCCTATAATTATAATTAACTATATACAGTACTATGTGGAACTCCTATCTAATACTAGGTAGACCAGAATGCCCCCATCTAGTGGCTAAACATGAGCACTATGCTTTCCCTATAATAAACATTGCTCATATAAATGTATACTCTATACATAACAGACATAACATAAAATATATACATAACTATGCACACAGCATAATTATATACACATATGTACATAGCAGCATAACATTAATATTCTTAAAGGGGAAGGGGGATGAAAATATATATATATACAATGACTTAACCACCTTTATAATTATATACATTAGCAACAATACACTTTACTTTAAGGGAGTAGAGGCGTGGCACCCCCTTACACAGTGATAGTGATCGGTGAGGTAAGTAATAGTTGTTTTTATTCTACATCTTACATTTATAATTTTCTGGGGTCTCTATAGAATTTGCTGGTAAAATCTGCATAATTTGATGAAGTCGAATTCCCTCAGATATTCTCATACGATGTAGTAACTTTGGAGACTTTGCAGATACTGCAGTTTACACAGAGAGTTCAGAGGACGTTATCAGGATCTAAGTAAGCTGCTTCCTTTAATTCCTGGAAGATTTGTGTTTATATATCTCTACTTTAGGTCTATTTTTATTTTGTGCAAAAAATGAACTTTTTTACTCTTATTAAGACTGAATCCAAACATCCATGAAACTTGGACCATGTATGGACCATGATGTATGGACTGACCCAGGGTCTTTTGTCTAAACTCAACTTCATAGGCAAATATGAGCCTGCTGAGTTTTGGGTGGAAGAATTGTGGCCAATCTGTACATCAACTTCTTGATGTCTAAACTGGGCCTAAAACTTAACAAAAAAAACAAGAGATTGTCAGTCTAGGACTGTAAGTACTGTACTATTGCCAATGCAATGATGTTCATACTGAAAACTAATAAAATGATATCAGACAACGGCAAATCCTTCTATACTCTCTATATCCAAACCAAGTTTTTATTGTGATGCTATTTAAGCGTTTGTTTCACAAATTTATACAAGAAAGCATGCATTCAATATTGAATGCATATTACATCAATGTTAGGGAATAAGCGAGAATAATCGCGAGTATTTGGTACTCAGCGACTAATGAAGTACTCGCGGTACTCCAAACAGAGCGAGTAAAGTTGAGTGAAACAGGTCGGTCAGATTCAAAGTCGCCAACTTTAGCCAAAGTCGAGTTTCGTCAACCGAAACACGACCACAGCGTGAGGTGGGCCTTGCGGTCGTCGAAATGAGCGCCAAAGTCGTATTCCAAGAATGCTTGCAGGTGCCTTTTTCAGCCAGTGAGCAAGGATGTACACTGTGGGCAACGAGATGACATGTGCAGCGTATACCACCATCATAGAGAAGGCAATGCAGTGATTGGCTTGCTTTGGGGGCATCATAGTGTCTATAAAAGCCCTCACCGCCGACCTCCATTTTACTTCTGGCAGTCTTAACAGGGAGAGGTTGCTGTTTATCAGTAGGGAGAGACTTAGGGCTGTAAAGTCAGAAGAAGTTCTTATGTGCTTGTGCTGATAGCAATTTGCTGTACAGTTAGTGTGCAGTGACAGGGAGGATTTTCTTGTGTGCAGCAGCGCTGGTTATTAGGCTGCCTGATAGCTGTATTGCTGTGTGTAACTGCTGTCAGACTGCTTTTTACACAGCACTAATACTTTTATTGTTTTTTTCTGCACAGTTACTGAGCGTTCATTTTTTCCACACCGTATAGAGCTGTACGCTCCTCACACAATACCGTGTACCGGCTGGTATCATGGACAATTACATGCTGACTATCTGTGTGTGACTCAGGAAATAAATACGGAGATTTAAATTTTCCACCACACCGTATACAGCTGTACGCTTCACATACAGTACCATATATCTGCTGTTTGTATTACGGTCAAATCCATACTGAGTGAGCGCTGTGTGTGACTCCGGAAATAAATACGGAGATTTAAATTTTCCCTCACACAGTATACAGCTGTACGCTCCTCATACAGTACCGTATATCTGCTGGTATTACGGACAAATCCATACTGAGTGAGCGTCTGTGTGTGACTCCGGAAATAAATAGGGAGATTTAAATTTTCAACAGGTAAAACCAAAAAAAAAAAATAGAAAGGCACTAAGAAACAGTCTACTTACTGTGAGTGGGTGGACTCTGAGTCAGCGACACTTTGCTTGGTGAAATCACGGTAGTGAAGGTGCTTGCTTGAAAAAGCACACATATGGCAATCAAAAAAAAAAAAGGAAAAAGCAGCACACTCCGTTTACCGTAAACATCCGAAACACAGTGTAAAAAACCACCAGAATATAATAAAAATTACAATATTTATTAGTATCAAAAAGTACATACAGAAAATATGACACAAAATCACCTATAAGGCATAGATAAGGGAAGAGACAAACAACCAAATGTGATATCCAGGTCCTAGATAAAATAACCTCTGTAATACGAGGTGGGGGGTAGTGCTAACAGTTATATAATATTGAATAGCTCTGCTATACTTATATAGTCTCAAATTCATATGCATAAATGTATATGAAAAACCGTGCTTCCACAGACTCAAATGGATAAGCCCTCAAACAGTCAAAAGACTCACAATCATATATATCAAACGGTGACGTCACCAGGCTATCCCAAGTAAAGACTAGTATCGCAAGACAAATATCATAACATAGAAAAATAGCATCCACTCTCACCCATAGTGCCTCACTAGGATTCCACGGACATGTAGCCCCAACGTGCGTTTCGCGTTGGCTTCTTCGGGGGCACGTTGGGGCTACGTGTCCATGGAATCCTAGCGAGGCACTATGGGTGAGAGTGGATGCTATTTTTCTATGTTATGATATTTATCTTGCGTTACTAGTCTTTACTTGGGATAGCCTGGTGACGTCACCGTTTGATATATATGATTGTGAGTCTTTTTGACTGTTTGAGTCTGTGGAAGCACGGTTTTTCATATACATTTATGCATATGAATTTGAGACTATATAAGTATTAGCAGAGCTATTCATTATTATATAACTGTTAGCACTACCCCCACTCGTATTACAGAGGTTATTTTATCTAGGATCTGGATATCACATTTGGTTGTTTGTCTCTTCCCTTATCTATGCCTTATAGGTGATTTTGTGTCATATTTTCTGTATGTACTTTTTGATACTACTAAATATTGTAATTTTTATTATATTCTGGTGGTTTTTTACACTGTGTTTCGGATGTTTACTATATTTCATTTAGTGTACCACAAAATTTGTATACACCTTTATCTCTTGAAATTTCAGGGGAGGTGGACATAATATGTGTGCATTATGCATCCTGTTCTAATTTGTATAATTGTTGCTACACTAGGTTTACAGTGTCATAAAAATCTAAGTCCTTTATTTAAGAAAAGTTTACATGGACAAGGTTTGTGAGGGCAGGGCAAATGCAGGCATGCAGATAAAAGAACAGGACTACGGCCGTTTCACGTTTAACACGCTTCCACGGTTCCAGAACATCCAGAACATCTGGACCCGTGGAAGCGTGTTAAACGTGAAACGGCCGTAGTCCTGTTCTTTTGTCTGCATGCCTGCATTTGTCCTGCCCTCATAAACATTGTCCATGTGAACTTTTCTTAAATAAAGGACTTAGGTTTTTATGATACGTTAAACGGAGTGTGCTGCTTTTTTTCTTATTTTTTTAATTTTTTTAAGATTTAAATTTTCCCCTACAACGTATACAGCTGTTCGCTTCTCATACAGTACCATATATCTGCTGGTATTTTTGGTACATTTTCCCAAATATGAGGAAGTATGGTGGAAGAGGCGCCGATGTGGGGTGGGGGCAGCTGGTGCTGATGGTGGTTGTGGTGCATCTGCTGGTGGTGCCAAAAGTACAATAGCACCTAAGGCAAGAGGTGTTGAGCCTGCGTCATTCTCTAGCTCCAGAAGGCCTGGAAGGCTCCCTTTTCTGAGAGTAGGTAAACCGCTTTTAAAGCCGGAGCATCAGGAACAGGTTTGGGCTTACATTGCCGAAACAGCCTCCAGATCTATCACCTCCTCTTCTAAAGTTTCAAAAACTGCAAGCACTGAGTCGTCAGTGCAGACTCCTGGTCAGGAACAACACCTTTCCTTGTGTCCTTCACCCCCACCAAAAGTGAAGGATGAGGCAGGCCACACTTCAGATTACTCCCTGGAGCTCTTTTCACATACCATGCCTAATTTATCAAGTGAAATCCTGAATTCCCCAGTCCAAGATGAATATGACATGAAGTGCACTGATGCGCATCCAATGCTATATGATTCTGCTGGTACATTCACCCAGAGCACTGCATTGCCTTCGCAGTCTACTGAGCCAGATTCTGACCCTGATGAAACTCAGGTGCCCCTTCCAGCATACTATACCACCTTACACGGTGACACAGAGGAAGGTGCAGATGAAATTGAAGAAGAGGTGATGGATGACCCAGTTGTTGACTCGGATTGGCATCCATTGGGAGAAGAGGGTGCCGCTGGCAATAGCTCAGAAGAGGAGGAGGATCAGCAGCAGGCATCGACATCGCAGCTGCGGTTATCTGGCAGGTCCGTAGCAGTCCAAAAACGTGTTAAAAAAACTAAAAAGGGTTACAGGACAGCTTGGCCAGACGGTCAAATTAGCACAATGTGCAAGCCCTGAAAAGTTATCCCATAGTAGGAAGAGTGCAGTGTGGCACTTTTTTGACCAAAATCCTATTGATGAGGCAAAGGTTATCTGTAAGAAGTGCAAAAGGACCTTTAGCCGAGGGAAAATCTCAGATATTTGAATACCATTATACCCTTCCGCTTGGCTGAAATCGCAGCGTTCAGAGAGCTCATGGCCTACGCTGTCCCACGCTATGACCTACCCAGTCGGCACTTTTTTTCTAGAAAAGCCATCCCTGCCCTCCACCTGCATGTGAAAGACCGCATTGTCCATGCACTCAAACAATCTGTGAGTGGAAAGGTGCACCTCACAACAGATGCATGGGCCAGTAGGCATGGCCAGGGCTATTACGTGTCCATCACTGCGCACTGGGTGAATGTGGTGAATGCAGGGTCCACAGGGGACAGCGGCGGTGGGACAGTGCTGCCTAGCCCACGATATAGGCAATAGTTGGCTGTAGGCGTTCGACCCTCCTCCTCCAGAAGCGAAAGATCGTCGACAGAGCACAGTCGCACGAGCACTCCATCCGCAGCTGCCAGTGTTGCACACGAGGTGTCCCACTGTCGAACAGCTAGTGGTAAGCGTCAGCAGGCTGTTTTAAAGATGATGTCTTTGGGCAACAACAGACATACCGCGGAGGTATTGGCCCACTACTTGCAGTGAGGAACTGAGTCATGGCTGGGCAGTCTACATCTTGAGCCAGGCAATAACAGTTGTGATAACGGATGTAATTTTGTGGCAGCCATAGCCCTGGCAAAACTCAGACACATACCTTGCCTGGCTCACACCTTGAACCTGGTGGTGCAGTGCTTCATAAATAATTATCCGGAGTTACCAGCCCTGCTCCATAAGGTGCGAAGACTGTGCTCGCACATCCATTGCTCGCCCATAGACTCCAGTCGTATGCAGAGGCTGCAGCGATCGCTCCAACTCTCCAAGCATCGCCTAATCATAGACTTTGCAACAAGGTGGAACTCCACCATGTACATGGTTAAGAGGCTGTGCGAACAGAGGCAGCTGTAATGCATTTGTGGGAGGATACACGGCCAGGCAGTTTGAAGGCAGACATCGAATTGTCTGGTGTGCAGTGGTCAAAGCTGAAAGACCTCTGTAAAGTCCTTCAGTGTTTTGAGGAATGCACATGGCTGGTAAGATGCCATCATAAGCATGAGCATCCCACTTATGCCTCTGCTCATGCAAACTTTGACGCACATTAAGGATTAGGCGTCTGCAGCGGAGTAGGAGGAGGAGGAGGAAGGGAAGCCTTGATGACAGTCAGGCATTGTCTGCTCAGGGAACTGTCCAGGATGAGGTGGAGGAAGAAGAGGAGGAGGATGGGGGGATGATTATTTTGGGGAGGAGGATGCTTCTCAGGGGGCGAGAGAAAATGTTGGCTTGCGAAGGTCAGGTACAGGGTTTGTGCATGACTGGAGGGATGTGGATTTGGCAGAAAGTGCTCCTCCACCCACCACTGGCAGTGCATCATTGACACCTGGAACATTGGCCCACCTGTGTGAATTATGTCTTGTGGATCCTAAAAAGGGACCCCCGCATTGCCAAAATTATGAAAGATGATGACTACTGTTTGGCCTGCATCCTCGATCCACGCTATAAAGGCAAATTACAGAACATCATGCCACAGGAGAACCTAGAGCTAATATTGGCGAACAAACAAGCAACTCTGGTAAACCGTTTGTTAAAGGCATTCCCATCACACAGCAGCGGAGCAGGTTCTACCACAAGCAGTACTGGCCAACATGGAAGAGGTGTTCATGGTGCACACAGCCGAAGTGGCGTTGGAGACAGAGGTTTCATGACCATGTTGTGGACTGATTTCTCGAGTACCGCTCACACGACTGTTAATACTGAATCGATTGCAACAAACAGGAGACAGCAGTTGTCAACTATGGTTCAAAATTACCTCTCCTCCCCTATCGATGTTCTCCCTCACAGTTCATTCCCCTTTGACTACTGGGCCTGTAAACTGGACACCTGGCCTGAATTGGCACAATATGCCTTACAGGAGCTCGCTTGCCCTGCTGGTAGTGTGCTATCAGAAAGAATCTTCAGTGCTGCTGGATCAATCCTGACAGACAGAAGGACCCGGCTGTCAACCCAAAATTTAGGTGATCTCACCTCATTAAAATGAAACATGCCAGGGTTTCAAAGGATTTTGTACCACCTTCCCCTGATGACACATAGGATGCCAGCAAAATGACTCGCTTTGTCCTCCTCTTCCTCCGACTTCTCCAATTCCTCCATTTGCAGCTGCTGAACATCCAGCCTACACCTCAACATATGCCAGTTTTTCCACCTCCCTAACTGAGCTGTACCCCCCCCAAACTTTAGCCAAATATCCCCCAGTTTTCAATGCGTTACTCATTATTATAAAGTAAATTAAGGTTGACAAGCTTAAGTAATAAGAATTGATGTCGTTTTGGCATTGAAATGGGCACTGTACGTATGTTTACTGGACTCCACTCACTGGTGACTTTTATTCCCCATTGATTTGCATTGGGGTCAGGTCTCCGACTGTTGACGAAACTCGGCCGATAGTCGATCTACTTCGTTCGACTCTACTTTTGGAAAAGTCGAGCCAACCGAAACCCGACTCAACCCTCTCAGAGGCATAGTCGCTCATCTCTAATAGCGAGTACTTCACTACTCGCCTTGCAATGTTCGGATCTCCTGCCCAGCATTTGCCAATCACAGTAATGCTGCAGCCTTCTTGGTTGTGGCATTACTATGATTGGCTGGCCGCCCAGCGTCATACATGATTCTAGCCTATGACTGATAGGCTCTATATTATCCCTGCCGCCGCCATTTTCTGCACATTGCATGCAGAACACAGCTAGTGTAGGGAGAATGTGAGCAGCTGCTAGGGAGAGTTGTGTTTGTTTGTGCAAATCGTCCAGAAATTCTCTGTAAAACCCAAAGGCTCTTTTCAGAGCTGAAAGTATAAGGTCAGGGACTGAGTAGTGACAGTTTTCCCAGCTATTTTTGGGGTCACATATACCCCTGCAGGGCAATTTTTTTGTGCTATTGCGGTGCTGTGTTCACAGCGAAAAGGACGTTTGGTACTGCACAACTGACACGCAGCCAGCACCGCTGTCTTGTGTGGTGACTGGGGTGCATAATCTCACCTTAAACCTCAGGGCAATTTTTTTTGTGGCAGCACCGCTGTCTTGTGTGGTGACTGGGGTGCGTAATCTCACCTTAAACCTCAGGGCAATTTTTTAGTGGCAGCACCGCTGCATTGTGTGGTGGCTGGGGTGCGTAATCTCGCCTCAAACGTTAGGACAATTTTTTTGTGGCAGCACCATTGTCTTGTGTTGTGACTGGGGTGCGTAATCTCCCTTAAACCTCAGGGCAATTTTTTTGTGGCACCACTGCTGTCTTGTGTGGTGACTGGGGAGTGTAATCTCGCCTTAAACCTCAGGGCAAGTTTTTTGTGTCAGCACCGCTGTCTTGTGTGGTGACTGGGGTGCGTAATCTCGCCTTAAACCTCAGGGCAATTTTTTTCTGGCAGCACCGCTGTCTTGTGTGGTGGCTGGGGTGCGTAATCTCGTCTTAAACGTCAGGGCAATATTTTTGTGGCAGCACACTGTCTTGTGTGGTGACTGGGGTGTGTAATCTCAACTTAAACCTCAGGGCAATTTTTTTGTGTCAGCACCGCTGTCTTGTGTGGTGACTGGGGTGCGTAATCTCGCCTTAATACTCAGGGCAATTTTTTAGTGGCAGCACCACCTATACTGGTTGGCCACCTTTCTAGACACTGGGGCAATCATCACAGATATCCGCACACTGTTAACTACGGAGAATGCTGACAGGCTGACTCTGATAAAATTTAACAAACACTGTATTTCCCAACAGTATTTAAGCCCTCCAGATGACAGTATCCCAATCTAAAATCACCCAAAACGTTGTTTGATGCAACTGGTGATCACGTCCATTCCTTCCCATACAAACCCCTTTTCTTCTTCTCACATTATATTTCCCATCGGAGGCACTTGTGATGAGACTCTTCTTCCTTCATCAAACATGGTATCATGCCCCTTGGGCTAATTTTTGTAGACACTATGGCTATGCCTGGACACTGGGCACTGCAATTACTGAGCTAGAAGTCTACTTTCATAATTGTCTGGCTCTTGAGGCCTCCTTCCTGCTTCAACCATGATACAGCCCCTAGGGCTAATGTTTTGAAGACACTATGTCTATGCCTGCACATTGGACACTGGAACTACCGTGTTAGTAGTCTACTTTCATAATTGTCTGGCTCTTGAGGCCTTCTTCCTGCGTCAGCCACGATACAGCCCCTAGGCTAATGTTTTGAAGACACTATGTCTATGCCTACACATTGGGCAGTGGCAGTGAAACAACAAGGACAGTAGTCCAAGCTTTATAATTGTGAATTCCTTGTGATGATGATGGCTGGCTTCTCCCTGTGTTAACCATCACACAGCCCCTAGGGCAGATCGATCTCCTTACACCACTTACACACTTATCTGTCAAAAGATCGCCTCCATCATCACTCGCTATAACCGAACTTCTGATATATCACTGGCACTGCGTAAGTGGCATATGAGTCCCGCTCTGCCGGCAAAAAATGACAGGACTTCAAATAGTGTTTTTTACATTCTAGTGACGCAGTGGTGTAAAACCACTCGTGCAGCCCCTGACCAGGTGCCCCCATGTTATATACATTTGTTTACAGCATACATGTTTTTAACATTTACACATTTTTTAGCCTTTTCCTCAGCCCCCAGCCACTTTGTAGGGTCCAGCAGACAATTACTCGCATTTTTCATTGACTAACATTGGACTAGCTACTCGTACCGAATACCCGAGTAGTAGAATATACTCGGTATGAGTATAGAGAGTCCGAATATTTCGCTACTTGCTCATCCCTAATAATCACTGTAGCAATGTAGGAAATTGTTTATGCATTAATAATATATTGCTAGGAAGCAAAGTCCAGTGCTGTAACTTTAATTCATACAGTGTATAGAAATTGTGGACTTAGTCATTGTGGCTTTTCAATTAATGTGCACTGGTAATGCACAAACCAATTAAATCTTATTCATCTTTAAATGATGAGAATTCTCCTGTTCTTATGTATTAACACTGCATGAGTTGACATTTGTTTAACCTGTGAAGTATTAGTCTAGCCACCTGAGTGAATTTATAATTTTAATTATGTAAAGCAAATAACAATTTTGCAGCTTGGTCTTCAGGTAAAAACTAATATGTGGCAATTTGACTGAAAATAATAAATCACCGTAACATGTATATTTATATCAATATAGCTGTATTTATGAGTGTATGTACGTATATACAGGTTGTTTAGAAATTAACTATTGTCATATGGGTGCTTCTATCAAAGCAACCTTGGCTTCCATAGCACCTCAGCAGTGTCACAGGCTGATCACCTCCATGCCACGTCGCATTGATGCAGTATCCCATGTTCTTGATCCGCCTGTTTGTGGTTGCTCTTGAAGCAAAGACCCCAGCAGCAGTCCACTCTTAGTGAATCTCCGCCAAATTTTTGAATGGCCTTTTCTTAACAATTCATTTCAAAGATGTGGTTATCCCGGTTGCTTGTGCAAGTTTATCTACCAAACTTTTTCCTTCCATTCAACTTTAAATTAATATGCTTGGAAACAGAAATCGTTGAACAGCCAGCTTCTTTAGCAATGAACTTTTGTGGCTTACCCTCCTTGTGGAGTGTGTCAATGATGGCCTTTTGGACATCTGTCATGTCATCAGTCTTCCCCATGATAGTGGAGCCTAGTGAAACAGACTAAAGGGCCCGTCTCACATGGCGATATCGCTACCGAGATCGGTGCTGAGTCACTAGTTTTGTGACGCAGCAGCGAGCTCACCAGCGATATCGCTGTGTGTGACATTCAGCGACGATCAGCCCCCCTGCTGGGTATCGCTGATCGTCGCTGAAATGTCAGGACATTTTTTTGATCGCTGGTCTCCCGCTGACAGGCACGCATCGCTGCGTGTGACAGGCGGGAGACCAGCGATCTGCTGGTAACCAAGGTACACACGGGTTTCCAGGCGCGGGGCTGTGCCTAGAAACCCGCTGTGTACCTTGGATACCAGCGCCCTGATGCAGGGAGCTGGTATCCAAGGTACACAACGGGTTTCCAGGCACCGCGCAGCGCTTAGAAACCCGCTGTGTACCTTGGATACCAGCTCCCTGCATGAGCGCGCTGGTATCCAAGGTACACTGCGGGTAACTAAGCGATGTTACCCGCAGTGTCGCTGTCCCAGATCGCTGCCTGAGCTGCCTGTTTGGCAGCTCAGCAGCGATCATGTAGCGATACACCAGCGATCCTGACAAGTGCATATCATTGTCGGGATCGCTGGTGTATCGTTATGTGAGACCCAGCCTTTAGAGACTTTTTTAAACGCTTAGTAAGCCTTTGCAGGTGTTTTTTTTGCTAATTATTCTAATTTACTGAGATAATGACTTTTGGGTTTTCATTGGCTGTAAGCCATAATCATAAACAGAACTAAACACTTGAAATAGATCACTCTGTTTGCAATGACTCTATATAATACATGAGTTTCACTTTTTGCATTGAGGAACTGAAATAAAATAACTTTTTGATGATATTCTAATTTTATGAGAAGCACCTGTATATACAGTGGGTACCAAAAGTATTCAGAACCCTTTAAATGTTTCACTCTTTGTTTCATTGAAGCCATTTGGTAAATTCAAAAAAATTAATTTTTGTTTCCCATTATTGTACACTCTGCACCCCATCTTGACTGAAAAAAAACAGAAATGTAGAAATTTTTGCAAATTTATTAAAAAAGAAAAACTAAAATATCATATGGTCATAAGTATTCAGACCCTTTGCTCAGTATTGAGTAGAAGCACCCTTTTGAGCTAATACAGCCATGAGTCCTCTTGGGAATGATGCAACAAGTTTTTCACACCTGGATTTGGGGATCCTCTGCTATTCTTCCTTGCAGATCCTCTCCAGTTCTGTCAGGTTGGATGGTGAACGTTGGTGGACAGCCATTTTCAGGTTTCTCCAGAGATGCTCAATTGGGTTTAGGTCAGGGCTCTGGCTGGGCCAGTCAAGAATGGTCATAGAGTTGTTCTAAAGCCACTCCTTTGTTATTTTAGCTGTGTGCTTAGGGTCATTGTCTTGTTGGAAGGTGAACCTCTGGCCATGTCTGACAGGGTCCAGAGCACTCTGGAAGAGGATTTCATCTGGGATATCTCTGTACTGGGCAGCATTCATATTTCCTTCAATTGCAACCAGTCATCCTGTCCCTTCAGCTGAAAAACACTCCCATAGCATGATGCTGCCACCACCAGGGATGATTGTCTTGTTGGAAGGTGAACCTTCGGCCAAGTCTGAGGTCCAGAGTACTCTGGAAGAGGTTTTCATCCAGGACTAGGGTTGAGCATTCCGATACTGCAAATATCGGGTATCGGCCGATATTGGCTGTATCGGAATTCCGATTCCGAGTTCCGATATTTTCATCATATCGGATACCGGAATCGGGATTGTCACTGTCACTGTCAGTGTCCGTCGGTCGGGTCTGTCAGGAGTCAGCGGCACTTACCTGGCAGAAGATCTCCGGCGGTCACGTCCTGGACTGCTTCATGGCCGCCATCATCTTTCCCCGGCGGTCACATGCAGTTTCTCGTGATAACTGCAGTGACTGCTGGGTAATCCCAGCCGTAAAGCAGTCAGTCTGATGACATCACCGCCGGGGAAGCGGTAATCAGCTGTGCTGCGTCGGGATGACAGGCTCTGCCTGTCATTGCGATGTAGCAGAGCTGTATCGTCGTGGGACACTCGTTACTATGGACTGCGTCGGACAGGTGGTATACTGTTGGTTTGTTTTTTTTCTTTTTTTACAGGAGATCGATGGCGTCGCAGGAATGAGTGTATAATAAAATTAATGAAAACTGTGTTGTCTCTTTTATTTCATTAAAATACTTTTTTCTTGCTTTGTCTTTTTTTTATACATTTAATAACTTTGGGATTAATAATGGATCGGTGTCTTATTGACACCTCTCCATTATTAACCGGGCTTATTGTCACCGTGCAATCAACGGTGATATTAACCCCTTATTACCCCACTTGCCACCGCTACAGGGCAGTGGGAAGAGCCGGGTAAAGTGCCACAATTGGCACATCTTTTGATGCCCAAATGTGGGGCTGCTGTAGCCTGGTATTATCAGGCTGTTGAGGGCCAAAATCCATGGGCCTTGACAGTCTTTTAATACCAGGCCGCAGCAGTCTGCATTTTACTTGGCTGGTTAACAAAAATAGGGGGACCCCTATGCCGTTTTTTTTTCGAGGGGATCCCCTATTTTTGTTAACCAGCCAAGCTAAGCAGACTGCTGTGGCCTGGTATTATCAGGCTTGCAAGGTCCATGGATATTGGATCCTTACCAGCCTGAAAAACCAGGCCTCAGCGGTGCTGCTTCATCTGGCTGGTTAACAAAAATAGGGGGGACCCCACGCCAATTTTTTTCGAGGGGATCCCCTATTTTTGTTAATCAGCCAAGATATGCAGACTGCTGTGGCCTGGTATTATCAGGCTGGCAAGGTCCATGGATCTTGGCTCCTTAACAGCCTGAAAATCCAGGCCTCAGCGGTCTGCTTCATCTGGCTGGTTAACAAAAATAGGGGGGACCCCACGCCATTTTTTTTTCGAAGGGAACCCCTATTTTTGTTAATCAGTTCCCTCTGACGTCACTGATGGTGTCCCTGGCTGACCTGAAGTGAAAGTGGAAAGCAATCAATTAAGCTTTCCACTTCCTCTCCTGTCAGCCAGGAGTGGAGCTCATTCATTTGGGGGTTTACTGTGAGGCTGCAGCATTAGCTGCGGTCCCTGCAGTAAACATTAACCTTTTCTGAAGGATTACACCGTGGGACCTGACTGTGCATGGGATAGGTAAGAATAATTTTGCTTTATTATTTTATTTTTATTACAGGAAATGGTTTTAGCAGGTAAATAAAATATGGTCAAAAACAGTGTGATTATTTCATTAAACTTCTTTTTTATTAAAGTGTGTGTGTTTGATTTTTCTTTCATACAATAGGATTAATAATTGATAGTTGTCTAATTGACAGCTCTCAATTATTAACCTGGCTTAAAGTGACCTTTCAATTGCAAGGTCATTTTAACCCCTTATTAACCCATTCGCCACCGATACAGGGCAATGGGAATAGACGGGCAAAGTGCCAGAAAGGGCAAATCTAATTAGAGATTTGCCCTTTCTGGGGTGTCTGGGAGCAGATTTTAGTAGCCGGGGGGGGCAAAAATAATGGTCCCTCTCTGGGCTATTATTATCTGCCCCCACTCACTGGCTTTGTCTGTCTGGTTGCGAAAATAGGGCAGGAGCCCACGCATTTTTTTTCAGCAATTTTACACCTCATATATATATATATATATGTCATTGAGTTTGTGACACATATATATATATATTATTTATAGTTCATACACTTCTACATAGTATAATAGCCGCTAATTCAATTGCCGGCTTTTGTGAAAATGCAGAACCCGACATGAAATGACACTTGGTTTACATAGAGTTAACCATTTCTTTTCATGTAGTTTGATATCTGATTTACACAAACAATTACATGAGTGTAAGTGTGCAAAATTTCACACCTGTAGGGGTTAATTAAAGAGTAAATTCGTAGCAAAAAAGTCCGTTTTTTTTACAACGAATTTACACCTTTAATTAACCCCTACAGGTGTGAAATTTTGCACACTTACACTCATGTAATTGTTTGTGCAAATCAGATATCAAACTACATGAAAAGACATGGTTAACTATATGTAAACCAAGTGTCATTTCATGTCGGGTGCTTCTGTCTTTTCACAAAAGCGACTTTACCCGGCAATTGAATCAGAGGCTATTTTACTATGTAGAAGTGTATAAACTATAAATATATGTATATATATATATGTCACAATGACATTATATTATTATATATATAATATATGTATTCTATGTGTGTATATTTAGTGTTTACAAGGAAAGAAAGAGGTTTTTTTAGTTACAATATTTTGTTCCCATAGACTTACATTGGATTTCCGGTATCGGTATCGGGTATCGCCGATATTTTAATGGTATCGGCGATACCATTCCGATTCCGATACTTTTGATATCGGAAAGTATCGCTCAACTCTATCCAGGACATTTGTGTATTTGGCCGCATTTATGTTTCCTTCAGTTACAACCAGTCGTCTTGTCCCTGCAGATGAAAAACAGCCCCATAGCATGATGCTGCCACCACCATGTTTCACTGTTGGGATTGTATTGGGCAGGTGATGAGCAGTGCCTGGTTTTCTCCACACATACCGCTTAGAATTATCACAAAAAAGTTCTATCTTCGTCACATCAGACCAGAGAATCTTATTTCTCATAGTATTGATTTCAGATCTCTTCCTGAGTTAAAACATTAGTATTGTTGTTTCTAAATGATTATGAACTTGTTTTCCTTGCACTACTTGAGGTCTGAAAGCACTGCTTTTTTTTTTATAATTTTGACCATTTTTCTTTGTCAGAAAGAAAAAACATAATTTATTGCTTGGAAATTCAGAGACATATTGTCAGTAGTTTATAAAAAGAAAGAGCAATTTACATTTTACTCAAAAATATACCTAGAAAGAAAAATCAGACAAACTAAAAATTTGACACACCTCATCAAAACTATGAATTAACCCCTTCCCGACCTGTGACACAGCGTATGCATCATGAAAGTCGTTGCCAATCCGACCTGTGACGCATACCCTGTGTCATGAAGGATCGCATTCCTGCAGGTCGGGTGACCGGGGTCACTGAAAGGACACCCGACCCGCAGTAACAAGACCCTTTGTGCATCACCACAGTGGGGTGGTTTAATCCCCACGTGGCTACGATTGCTCTGATTGGCTGTTAAAAGTGAAACAGACCAATCAGACTGATTTGTAATATTTCACCAATAAAATTTGGTAAAATATTACAATCCAGCCTTGGCCGATGCTGCAATAGCATCTGCCATGGCTGGACACCGAGTTCTGACCCTCCCCACACCGAGTGAAGGCGGCGATCGGCAGCCGCCACTGATTGATGGCGGCATTCGGTCACCGCCGTCACTATCTGCTCCCCTGCGCTCCGGTCCACTCCCCTCCTCTTTGCCTCCACTCCCCCTCGGCTTCCGATCCCCCCCTCAGCTCCTCTCACCTCCCTCTTGTCCTCTGGTGTCCCTGTATCCATCCCGGCGTTTGCCTGGGACTCTTCATGGGCGCCGCCATCTTGGAAAATGGCGGGCACATGCGCAGTGCACCCTCCGGCCAGCAGCTTCAATACATTTATTTTGATCACTGTGATAAACTCTCACAGTGATCAAAATAAATAAAAAAGTAAATAAATGCCCCCTTTATCACACCCATAGGCAGGGACAAATAATAAAATAAAGAAAATATATTTTTTTCTATTAGGGTTAGAATTACAGTTAGGGTTAGGTTAGGGTTAGGTTAGGGTTATGGTTAGCCTTAGGGTTAGGGTTAGCATTATGGTTAGGCTGGATTCATATCGCGTTATGGCAGTCCGTTAGACGGACTGCGTTACACCACAGTATAACACGATGTAACACAGTCCGTTAACGCTGCCATTCACCCCCATTTTCGGGCGCATCGCTACGCATGCCGTAAAGCGGCATGCATTCGCGACATGCCGTCATTCAGTGACGGAGCCTCGGACGCGGGCTGCAGCATCTGGGCTCCGTCACCGCTAGCACAGATGAATCATCTGCTGATTCATCTGCGCTAGCGGGTATAGCATAACGCGATCGCGTTATGCTATACCGTTACCAGCCTGTCAATGCTATGTGTTGAACGGGCTGGTAAAAGTTATGTGAACCTAGCCTTTAGCATTAGGGTTAGAATTAGGGTCAGGGTTAGAATTAGGGTTACGGTTAGAATTAGGTTTAGGGTTGGAATTTGGGTTAGGGTTGGAATTAGGTTTACGGTTAGAATTAGGGTTAGGGTTGGAATTAGGGTTAAGGTTGGGGTTAGGGTTGGGAATAGGGTTAGGCTTATGGTTAGGGTTAGAGTTAGGATGTCATGGGTGCATCGCCATGAGGATCGTCGCGATTGCACATTCTGACTTCTCGCAGCTGAGTTGCTGTTACTTTGTGTTTGGTAATGAGAGAGTTAATTTTACCTAGCTCTTTGCTAAGACTAGGTCCAGCCTCGCCCGGCTGCTTTTGATTATGTTCTAATTAGCTTCCTTTATATCCCGGCCAGTCTGGGTGTTAGATGCCGGTGAAAGCATTCATGTAGTCTAGCAGACTGGATCGGTTCTGAGAATACTTAAGCTAAGAGCTCCTTAGTTGTTTTTACTCTTACAGCTTATAGTTTATCTCTGAGACCTTAGGTGTTCCTATTGTGTGTGAGTGTTGTATGTAAGACTTTATTTACTTTATTTCTTGTCTTTCTTGTATGTCTTTCTGTTCATTAACCGTTACCTGTCCATTCCTTTGGTGGTAATTAGGGTCCTTCTTAGGACTAGATTACAGTTGGCAGGGATTGATAGGAGACAGGGTTTACGCTGGTGGCCTGGACCTCTGTACCTTTAACAGTACCTCCAGGTAGAGGGATTAGTTAGGACCCCAGTTTAGGGTCAGCTTAGACCCCGGTCACCCTCTAGCCGGAGACAGCGTATAACGGATTCCGTAGTGACCCACTGGACATTCTGTCAGGTAATTCTATGTTATCATATACCTATGCGCATGTTATATAGTATGTTGCCCTTTTGATATAGATTACTGACATCACATATATCTATATATCTGCTATACAGCGTGACATTTTCACCGGCCCATACTAAAGATTCTCCCCAGCTGTCATGGATCCAGTAGCCCAGCTGGCCCGGCAGTTGCAGGGGTTGTCCATGGAGTTTGCAGACATTAAGTCCAAGGTTTTGTCCCCCCCGGAGCAAACCAGATCTGAACCTAAGGTTGCTCTCCCGGACAGGTTCACTGGTGGGCGGGACAAATTTTTTACTTTCCGGGAGGCATGTAAATTGTACTTTCGGCTGCGGCCTCGGTCATCTGGGAGTGAAGAGCAGAGGGTGGGAATTGTTATCTCGCTCTTACAAGGGGACCCTCAATCTTGGGCGTTCTCTATTCCTCCAGGCTCCCCAGATCTCCAGTCAGTGGATCAATTTTTTACTGCCCTGGGTCTGGTATATGATGATCCGGATCGAGTTTCCCTTGCTGAAACAAAGTTACGTAAAATACGGCAAGGAAATCGTCCAGCGGAGGAATATTCTTCTGAGTTCCGTAGATGGGCAACAGATACTCAGTGGAATGACCCAGCTCTTAGGAGCCAGTTTTGTCAAGGGTTGTCTGACAAATTAAAAGATGTGTTGGCTCAGTATGATTCTCCTCCATCACTGGAGGCTGCTATGGCCCTCGCTATTCGCATTGATAGACGAATTCGGGGAAGACGCGAGGTAACTCCGCCTCCGTGATGACTCCACCTACTACTAAAGTCCCTTATACTGAGGTTCCCCTGGTCTGTTCTGAGGAACCCATGCAGTTGGGAGGGACATCTTTTTGTAGGAGGGAATCGGCGGTGCGCCGCAAGACTAGAAGGTGTTTCTTTTGCGGGAGAGATGGACATTTTGTTGGGGGGTGTCCATCCCGGGCCTCTTTGAGCAAAGGAGTTAACCTGGGAGTGTGTATTTCGTCCCCAAATCCCTCTCAGTTTCTCGTGCCTGCGGAGGTGGTGATTGGTACTAGAACTGAGAGGATTTCTGTTTTTCTTGATAGTGGGTCCGGGGCTAATCTGGTGGACGCTCGGTTTGCCCAGGTGCATGGTATGCAACTGAGTGTATTGGCCAAACCGGTCCCTATAGTCTCTATTGATTCTAGACCTCTCGGTCAAGGTAGCTTGGTACAAGCTGTTCATAACATAGATCTTCGAGTAGGGGCAATACATAAAGAGCAATTGTCTTGTTATGTGTTGGAGGGTTTACCTACTCCTATTGTGTTGGGACTTCCTTGGTTGGCTAAACATAACCCAGTGATTGATTGGCAATCCAGAAAGATAAGCCAGTGGGGTGAATTTTGCAGGAATAACTGCATGAGCACGGTCATCGGTGCGGTTGTGCCTAGGACTTTGTCTCCTTTTCTGGAGGACTTTGGGGAGATGTTCTCAGAGGAGGGATGTAAAGAGTTACCTCCTCATCGCGCATATGACTGCTCAATAAATTTGCTTCCTGATGCCTTATCTCGTACTTTCCCAGGGGCCGGGAAGACGGATGATCCGGTTACTATTCCTCAGGAGGGAGTTGTAGTGTCAGCTGTATGCTCTGAGCTTGAGGGGGAGGTATTGGGTGCTCAGGGGGACGCCCCTGTGGGACTTCCAGGGAGATTATAGTTCCAGATCGGTTAAGACTGAAGGTTACGGGGAACCGTTACAAACGGATGGCTGATAGGGGGAGAGTTTCTGGTCTAGATCTGAAGGTGAACGATCTGGTTTGGTTGTCTACCAGGAATATAAAACTTAAAGTTTCCTCCTGGAGGTTGGGTCCCAGATTCATCGGGCCGTACAGGATCAGTTCCATAATTAATCCTGTGGCATTTCGTCTGGACCTCCCTCCTACGTTTAAAATTCATAATGTGTTTCACAAATCATTACTTAAAAAGTATGTGGCACCAGTCATACCGTCACCTCTACCTCCTCCTTCAGTGGTGGTCAATGATAACGTGGAAATTCAGGGGTCGAAAATCATTGACTCACGTCTCAGTCGCCGATCCCTTCAGTACTTGGTTCATTGGAGGGGGTATGGTCCTGAGGAGAGGACGTGGGTCCCTGCGTCTGATGTTAACGCAGATCGATTGGTTCGGACCTTTCACACAACTTACCCGGGCAGACCTGTCCCTGAGGGTCCGGAGGCCCCTCGTAGAAGGGGGGGTACTGTCATGGGTGCATCGCCACGAGGATCGTCGCGATTGCACATTCTGACTTCTCGCAGCTGAGTTGCTGTTACTTTGTGTTTGGTAATGAGAGAGTTAATTTTACCTAGCTCTTTGCTAAGACTAGGTCCAGCCTCGCCCGGCTGCTTTTGATTATGTTCTAATTAGCTTCCTTTATATCCCGGCCAGTCTGGGTGTAAGATGCCGGTGAAAGCATTCATGTAGTCTAGCAGACTGGATCGGTTCTGAGAATACTTAAGCTAAGAGCTCCTTAGTTGTTTTTACTCTTAAGGTACTGCCACACTAAGCTATCCCGCTAGCGATCTCGTTAGCGTTGCATACTAATGAGATCGCTAGCGGGATTGTTTCTATATCGCTAAATGCGGCCACATTTAGCGATATAGTTAACGACGCTATCGCCGCTAGCGATCTTCTTAACGACTTTAGCGGTACAAAAGTACCGCTAAATCGCTAAGAAAAGGTGCCACACAGCGATTAGATACTTTACCCAGCGGGAGCGCCGATGAGAAAATAGGGTCCGGAGCGATTCCAGCGACGAGCGAGATCACAGCAGGAAGCTCGTCGCTGGAAGCTGCCGCACTGAACAACATCGCTAACAGGATCGCTAAATAGTGACGTTTTTTAGCGATCCCGTTAGCGATATTGTTTAGTGTGGCATACCCTTTACAGCTTATAGTTTATCTCTGAGACCTTAGGTGTTCCTACTGTGTGTGAGTGTTGTATGTAAGACTTTATTTACTTTATTTCTTGTCTTTCTTGTATGTCTTTCTGTTCATTAACCATTACCTGTCCATTCCCTTTGGTGGTAATTAGGGTCCTTCTTAGGACTAGATTACAGTTGGCAGGGATTGATAGGAGACAGGGTTTACGCTGGTGGCCTGGACCTCTGTACCTTTAACAGTACCTCCAGGTAGAGGGATTAGTTAGGACCCCAGTTTAGGGTCAGCTTAGACCCCGGTCACCCTCTAGCCGGAGACAGCGTATAACGGATTCCGTAGTGACCCACTGGACATTCTGTCAGGTAATTCTATGTTATCATATACCTATGCGCATGTTATATAGTATGTTGCCCTTTTGATATAGATTACTGACATCACATATATATATATCTGCTATACAGCGTGACATAGGATTAGTGTTAGGGGTGTCTTGTGGTTAGAGTTGGGATTAAGGTTAGGCTTGTGGTTAGGGTTATGGTTAGGGTTGGGATTAGGGTTAGGGGTGTGTTGGAGTTAAGGTTATTGTTAGGGTTTGGATTAGGGTTAGGGGTGAGTAGGGGTTAGGGTTGTGGTTAGGGGTGTGTTATGGTTAGGATTGGAGTTAGAATTGAGGGGTTTCCACTATTTAGGCACATCAGGGGGTCTCCAAACGCGATATGGCGCCACCATTGATTCCTGCAAATTTTGCTTTCAAAAAGTCAAACAGTGCTCCCTTTATTAGCCCCGACGTGTGCCCAAACAGTGGTTTACCCCCACATATGGGGTATCAGCGTACTCAGAAAAAATTGCAGAACAACTATGCGTGTCTAATTTCTCCTGTTACCCTAGGGAAAAAAATTGGCCACTAAAAAATAATATTTGTGGAAAAAAAAAAGTTTTATTTTCAAGGCTCTGCGTTATAAACTTCTGTGAAGAACTTGGAGATTCAAAGTGCTCACCACACATCTACAGGAGTTCCTTGGGGATCTAGTTTTCAAAATGGGGTCACTTTTGGGGGGTTTCTACTGTTTAGGCACATCATGGGCTCTGCAAACGTAACATGACGCCCGCAGACCATTCCATCAAGTCGGTATTACAAAACGTCACTACTTCCCTTCCGAGCCCCGACGTGTGCCCAAACAGTGTTACCCCCCACATATGGGGTACCAGCGTACTCAGGACAAACAGGACAACAACTTTTGGGGTCCAATTTCTCCTGTTACCCTTGTGAAAATTTAAAATTTTGGGCTAAAATATCATTTTTTGTGTGAAAAAAAGGATTTTTTATTTTCATGGCTCTGGGTTATAAACTTCTGTGAAGCACTTGGCGGTTCAGAGTGCTCACAACACATCTAGATAAGTTCCATAACAGGTCTAGTTTCCAAAATGGTGTCACATGTGTTTTTTTTTCTCTGTTTAGGCACACAGTGGCTCTCCAAACGCGTGATGGTGTTCGCTAACGATGGAGCTAGTTTTCCATTCAAAATGTCAAATGGCGCTCCTTCCCTTCTGGGCCCTGCCGTGTGCCCAAACAGTGGTTTATGACCACACATGAGGTATATGTGTACTCAGGATAAATTGTCCAACAAAGTTTAGGATCCATTTTATCCTGTTGCCCAAGTGAAAATGAAAAAACTGAGGCTAAAAAAAATTTTTGTGAAAAAAAAGTACTTTCATTTTTTTACGGATCAATTTGTGAAGCACCTGGGAGTTCAAAGTGCTCACTATGCATCTAGATAAGTTTTTGGGGGGTCTAGTTTCAAAAATTGGGTCACTTGTGGGGGAGCTCCAATGTTTAGGCACACAGGGACTCTCCAAATGCGACATGGCAACCGCTAAATATTCCAGCATATTTTCCATTCAAAAAGTCAAATGGCGCTCTTTCCCTTCTAAGCCCTGCCGTGCACGCAAACAGTGGTTTATGACCACGTATGAGGTATCGGTGTACTCAGGAGAAATTGCCAAAAAAAATGTTAGGATCCAATTTATCTGTTGCCCATGTGAAAATGAAAAAACTGAGGCTAAAATACATTTTTTGTGAAAAAAAAGTACTTTCTTTTTTTTACGGATCAATTTGTGAAGCACCTGGGGGTTCAAAGTGCTCACTATGCATCTAGATAAGTTCATTGGGGGTTTAGTTTCCAAAATGGGGTCACTTGTGGGGAAGCTCCAATGTTTAGGCACACAGGGACTCTACAAATGCAACATGGCAACCGCTAAATATTCCAGGATATTTTCCATTCAAAAAGTCAAATTGCTCCTTCCCTGAGCCCTGCCGTGCGCCCAAACAGTGGTTTATGACCACATAAGAGGTATCAGTGTACTCAGGAGAAATTGCCCAACAAATTTTAGATCCATTTTATCCTGTTGCCCATGTAAAAAAGAAAAAATTGATGCTAAAAGAAAATTTTTGTTGGAAATTTAAAATGTCCATTTTTTCCTTCCACGTTGCTTTAGTTCCTGTGAAGCACCTGAAGGGTTAATAATCTTCTTGAATGTAGTTTTGAGTAGCTTGAGGGGTGCAGATTTTATAATGGTGTCACTTTTGGGTATTTTCTGCCATATAAACCCCTCAAAGTGACTTCAAATGTGAGGTGGTCCGTAAAAAAAATGGCTTTGTAAATTTTGTTGTAAAAATGAGAAATCGCTGGTCAAATTTTAACCCTTATAGCTTCCTAACAAAAAAAAAATTTGTTTCCAAAATTGTGCTGATGTAAAGTAGACATGTGGGAAATGTTATTTACTAACTATATTGTGTCACATAACTCTCTGGTTTAACAGAATAAAAATTAAAAATTTGAAAATTGCAAAATTTTCAAAATTTTAGCCAAATTTCCATTTTTTTCACAAATAACCGCAAAAATTATCGACCTAAATTTACCACTAACATGAAGCCCAATATGTCACGAAAAAACAATCTAGGATCCGTTGAAGCGTTCCTAAGTTATTACCGTATATACCCGAGTATAAGCCGAGATTTTCAGCACCTTTTTTCGTGCTGAAAATGCCCCCTCAGCTTATACACGAGTCATAGGGAAAAACCAGCGGGGGAGGGGATGCCGCGGCAGGAGCCGGTGGCTGGGATCATACTCACCCCTCCCCGTGCCATCGCTGAACGTCCCTGCAATCCTGCGTTCTCCCCCTCTTCCTGCAGCTCTCCAGCACTGAGCGGTGATGTAATACCCGCTCATTAAGGTCATGTAATATGGACGCGACGCCACTCCCATGGGCGTGGCCTCCATATTCATGGCCTTAATGAGCGGTATTACATCACCGCTCAGTGCTGAAGAGCTGCAGGAAGACGGGGAGAACGCAGGATTGCAGGGACGCTCAGCGATTGCACGGGGAGGGGTGAGTATGATGGAGGAGAGGACAAGGAGCACGGAACAGGACGGGGGGTGAGAACGGTGGACGGGGGAAGCATAGAGGAGGACGGGGGAGAACTGAGGACGGGGGAAGCACGGAACAGGACGGGGGGGAGAACGGTGGATGGGGGAAGCATAGAGGAGGACGGGGGAGAACTGAGGACGGGGAAGCCGGAACAGACGGGGAGAACTGGACGGGGGAAGCATAGAGGAGGACGGGGGAATCGGTGGACGGGGGAAGCGTGGAGCAGGAGGGGGGGAGATCGGTGGACGGGGGAAGCATGGAGCAGGACGGGGGGGAGATCGGTGGAGGGGGAAGCATGGAGCAGGACAGGGGAGGATGGAGGGCACAGAGGAGCACGGAGCAGGACGGGGGCACAGGAGGACAGAGAAGAAATGAGGGAGCACAGCAGAGGACAGAGCAGGAGGGGGGAGTACAGAGGAGAATGGGGGAGCACAGAGCTGGATGGGGGAGCAAGGAGCAGGACGGGGGCAGCACAGAGCAGGAGGGCAGTTTATACACCCGGCTTATACACGAGTCAATAATTTTTCCCAGTTTTTTGTGGCAAAATTAGGGGGTCGGCTTATACACGGGTCGGCTTATACACGAGTATATACGGTACCTCATAAAGGGACACTGGTCAGAATTGCAAAAAATGGCAAGGTCTTTAAGGTCAAAATAGGCTGGGTCATGAAGGGGTTAACACATGTGGAATTATATACTTAACAAAAAAGTGTGAAAACTGAAAATATGTCTTATATTTTAGGTTTTTCAAAGTAGACACCTTTTGCTTGATTACTGCTTTGCACACTCTTGGCATTCTCTTGATGAGCTTCAAGAGGTAGTCATCGGAAATGGTTTTCACTTCACAGGTGTGCGCTGTCAGGTTTAATAAGTGTGATTTCTTGCCTTGCCTATATATATATATATATATATAAAATTAATTATATGTAGCAGCAGTGATTTGTATTATTTAGTGATGAGCGAACGTGCTTGGCACTACTCTTTACTCACACGAGTATCACAGTACTAGGCGAGCACCAAGCATTTCCTGGATTACTTAGCGGGAACTCGGGTTTCCACCCAGCGTTTTTGGTGGACTTTAGAGACCAATCACGCTGCAGGGATTGTCTGCCAGGCAATGAAAAGCCGCAACCATCTTTTTGTGGTCGTGCAGTGATTGGCTTCGTCTGGGGTATAAAAGACCAGAGGCCGCCCTGCTCGCCGCATTCAGCTCTGGACTGAGATAGTGTAGGGAGAGCTGCTGCCGAGATAGGGTCAGATTTGGCGATTTCTTAGTCATTATGGGGTCTACCATCCTAAACTACTCAAATCCAGATAAACCAACAGTCCTTCTAAGGACTAATTCCGGAGTATATAGGTTCCAGTGTTAGGTAGGCAGGGGAGTGTACTTCGCTTTATACAAATCAGTGCAAGGCCTGCAGGCACTGTATGTGTGTATATAGATCATTGCATATATCAAGAGGGTCCATTCCCTTCCTGTGTTCTGGTGCTGCTGCTATCAGGGATGAGCAAGTTTAATCGCGAGTATTTGGTACTCGGGGAGTAATGAAGTACTCGCGGTACTCGAAACATAACGAGTACTTCACTACTCGCCTCGCAATATTCGGATCTCCCGCCCAGCATTTGCCAATCACAGTAATGCAGCAGCCTTCTTGATTGTGGCATTACTATGATTGGCTGGCCGCCCAGCATCATATATAATTCATAGCCTATGACTCATAGGCTCTATATTATCCCTGCCGCCGCCATTTTCTGCACATTGCATGCAGAACACAGCTAGTGTAGGGAGAGTGTGAGCAGCTGCTAGAGAGAGTTGTGTTTGTGCAAATCATCCAGAAATTCTCTGTAAAACCCAAAAGTTCTTTTCAGAGCTGAAAGTATAAGGTCAGGGACTGAGTAGTGACAGTTTTCCCAACTATTTTTGGGGTCATATTTACCCCTGCAGGGCAATTTTTTGTGCTGTTGCGGTGCTGTGTTCACAGCGAATAGGACACACGGTACTGCACAACTGACACGCAGCCAGCACCACTGTCTTGTGTAGTGACTGGGGTGCATAATCTCGCCTTAAACCTCAGGGCAATATTTTTGTGGCAGCCCCGCTGTCTTGTGTGGTGACTGGGGTGCGTAATCTCACCTTAAACCTCAGGGCAATTTTTTTGTGCCGTTGCGGTGCTGTTTGTAAAACACAAAGCAGTACTAGGCTGTAGTGCTACCTTCCCCAAAGCACTAACTGCTCCTTGTTCCCCAATATCTGCATCTGAACATCTGCAACTATGGCAGAAAAATCCAAAATTCCTAAAAAGGCTGTTGTGAAGGGAAAGGACATGAACGTGGACGTGGGTTTGTCATTGGTTCCCAACAAGATACAGAGTCTGGGAGACCGAAAAAGGTTGATGCATCTAGGTTCCTGGCGAAATTTCCTTGTCTGGAACATAAACGGGTCTGGAAGCCAGAAGGACAAGAGCAGATACTGTCTTGGATGGCTGATAAGGCCTCCACGAAATTTTCTAGCAGCACCCAATTGTCCATGACAAAACAGTCTCCTGTCCATAGAGAGAACGCTGGGTCATCCTCTTCTCAACCTGTTCCTAGTTCATCACCCCATCTGGAGTCACAGGAAACATTTGACCCAAACCTTGGCCACTCCGAGGATCTGTTTGGTCCATTTCCTTTCGCTGCCTCTGGCTTCTCACCGCGCAAAATTGAAGAGGAACGTGAGAAGTTATCGTTAATTGATGATGGCCAAATATTTGAAACCCCACGGCCAGAAGAAAACCACTTTCATCCACATGATATAGGTGAAGAGGTGGAGGCTGATGGTGATGACACACAGTTGCCATCTGGCCAGTCGACAATATCAACACGGAAGGAGGACGACATGGACGACGAGGTGGTCGATGATGATACCACCAATCCAACCTGGACCGTTTTCACGCATAGCCAGCACAGAGGAAGAAGGTGGTACGTAGCACCAACAAAGGCACCAAGGGCTACTGGTTTGAGTAGAGTGCGAAGTGTGTCAACTGTTGCCAAGAGCAATCCCTCTGTGCCCCAAGTCAAGGCAAGGGTGCATTCAGCCACTTGTCTGGAAATTTTTTTCAGATAGTCCTTCTGAACCAAATGTTGTCATCTGTAGCATCTGCCATACGAAGCTGAGCAGAGGCCAGGGCAAAGGCAATCAAAGCACCACCTGTATGCGGAAACACATGGCAGCCAAGCACCCTAGTCGGTGGGCGGAACAACAGGGTACCAAATCGGTGTCTGCGGGTCAAACCATTGCCATGTCGCCTGTGATCCGTCCTTCTCAATCTGCTGGGCAGGAAGCAGGTGATCATCATACCTCTTGCTCACAAGCTGCGGTTACACAGATACAGGACACAACAAGCTCATCCACTTGTTTGTCCCAGCCAAACGTCCAGTTGTCAGTGCCCCAGATGTATGAAAGGAGGCATAAATACCAAGCCATGCACCCACAAGCACAAATACTGAACGTGCACATTGTCAAGTTGCTAGCTGTGGAGATGTTGCGTTTAGGCTTGTGCGGACACACTCTTTCCGTGATCTGTTAGCTGTGGCTACCCCACGATACTCGGTTACCAGCCGACACTATTTATCCCAGTGTGCCATCCCCGCGTTACACCAGCACGTCATACAATCTAAAGCATGCTCTCACCAATGCCGTCACCGGGAAGGTCCACCTTACAACAGATATGTGGACAAGTACAGGTGGCCAGTGACGATACATCTCTGTCATGGCACACTGGCTCAACTTGGTGGAGGGTTGGACAAAGTCTGAAACTGGACCATCACATATCCTACCCATGCCACGAATAGCGGGCCGAACCTCAATCAGGGTTTCCGCCTCATCATATACGTCCTGTCTCCCCTCTTCCTCCTCCTCCTCCGCCTCGTCATTCTATGCTGAATTACCCTCCACATCACTCCCAAGTTGGGAGCTGTGCAGCAGCGCATTGGCAAAGCGGCAACACGCTCTGCTGAAGCTGATCAGCTTAGGTGAAACACCTCACACTGCAGCAGAGCTGTGGCAAGGAAAGAAACAACAGAACGATCAGTGGCTCTCCCGACTACATCTCCAACCCGGTCTGGTTGTCTGCGATAATGGGAGTAACCTGGTGGCGGCTTTAAAGCTCGGGAAGCTGGTACACGTGCCATGCACGGCTCACATACTGAACCTAGTGGTGCAGAAATTTATAAAAACATACCCTGACTTGCAGTACCTACTTGAGAAGGTGTGCCGTATTTGCGCCCATTTCCACCATTCCTCAATCGCTGTTGCCGGTTTTACAGCGCTTCAAAAGCAATTTAATTTGCCAAACCACCGACTCATTTCCAACCTGCCAACACGGTGGAACTCAACATATCATATGTTGGCAATAATAAGCGAGCAGCAGAGGGCACTTTCTGAATATCAGCTTAAACATGCCCCTCACACTGAGACTCAGCCAAGACACATAATAACTGTCGAGTGGGTGTGAATCACTGATATTTGTGAGGTTCTTGATAACTTTCAGTACTGCACCAAGCTTGTGAGCGGTGATCAGGCTATTATCAGTGTAATGATCCCTATGCTATGTCTGCTGAAAAAAATCGCTGCATATTCTAAAAATGGAATCTTTGAGTACCCAGCAGCAGGGTATGGAGAAAGATTTCACAATGGGTGATCCTACCCAGCCCAGCCAATATCATCAGGCAAGATTGTGGGATGAAGACGAGGAAGGAGAGGACTTCTTTTTCAGTGGTACCATGGGGACACCTCATGCTTCAGAGGCGTCTCCCAACCTCAGCTTCATGTTTGTCCAGCATGGGTGGGCTGGAGAGGAGGGGGTGGAGGAGGAGAATCCGTGTGAGGAGAGGATGGGTATTGTTCCTCCTTCTGGGGTCACAGAAAATTTGCCTCTTTGCAGCTTGGCACACATGGCACACTTCATATCTGACTGTCTGTGCCAAGACCCTTGCGTAATCCACATTTTCAATAGCAATCTATACTGGTTGGCCACCTTTCTAGACCCACGGTACAAGGACAAATTTCCTTCGCTACTGTTGCAGTCACCAAGGGGTTTCACAATGAATCCTTCAAGAGGGCCGTTGTCGATCATTTGATGGCTACCGCACCCTCAGACACCGCTGCTAGCAGCGGTACCAGCTCTGTGCAACAGCATGCATTAATGGCGAGAGACATGCCAAGCAGGTCCAAAAGAGGTGGTGGTAAAATGTCCACAAACTGGGCCATCTTCAATAAACCGGCTCATCAGCAAGGACTAGCTTGACCAGTAACAATGTCAAGGATGGAGAAGTTGAACTATCTAAGTGACCATACCTGCGTTATTCATGACGCTTCGTTCCTTTTAATTACTGGGTATCCAAGCTGCATAGTTGGCCAGACCTCTCCTTATATGCCTTGGAGGTGCTGGCCTGCCCTGCTGCTAGTGTGATGTCAGAGAGTGTTTTCAGGGCCGCTGGGGCAATCATCACAGATACCCGCACTGTTGTGTACGGTAGCTGAGGAGGACAGGAACAACAGCAGGGCAGCCAAACACCTGAGATGTTGGTAACTAATGGGTTGCAGAAACCTGAACTAACCACACAACTAGAGGTAGCCGTGGAGCATTCCTACGTTGGTCCTAGACGCCTCGTCACAGCCTGAGAGCTAGCTATACCTAAAGATAGAAACGGGAAAGCTATCTGCCCCGAAGTAGAGCCCCAAAGGAATAGGCAGCCCCCAAACATATAATGGCGGTTAGACAAGATGAAAACACAAACGCAGGCAGAAAACAGATTGAGCAAACGCTGGGGCCACAAGCTGACTAAATAGGAAAGGACAGGAGAGATTACTTTCTGCAACCCAGAAAACCCTACAAAAATCCAACAATTCTGATTACAAAAATACTGAGATCACACGATCTCGCCACTCACTAAATCAGATCTCAGTGTGAACAAAACCAAGCTGCAGCTGCTGAAAAAGCAGGAAAAAGCAAATAAAAAAACAACAGAGGCTACAGACAAACTGTGAGGAGCTCAGGCCCCAGGAGGGTACCCGGCTGTCCTCCACAAATGTGCAGAAAAAAATGCAAATAGCAAGCACAAAAATAAAAGCAGAAAATATCTTATCTGATAGCAGAAGATGCAGGCAAGACTCAGCAAACTTCCAAATGAATCAGGAACCACAATTGAGACAAGAACAATTGATCACCGGCAACCATCATGGGAGGTAACCTCCCTTATATCAGACCAGTCCGTGATCCCAGATTGCCATTCCTCGCTGAAAGGTTCAGTACTGTCTGTAACCACCAGAGGGAGCCTCTGCTCAGAAACCATCTCTAGCACATTCATAACAGTAACCCCCCTTGAGGAGGGGTCACCGAACCCTCACTTGTGCAACGAGGTCGATCAGGATGAGCTCGGTGATAGGCAAGGATCAGTCTCCTAGCATGGATGTCTGAAGCAAACACCCAAGAATTGTCCTCCTGACCATAACTTCTCCACTTAACCAAATACTGGAGTTTCTGTCTAGAAAAACGAGAATCCAATATTTTCTCAACCACATACTCCAGATTGCCCTCAACCAAAACAGGGTCAGGAGGCGCAGCCATAGGAACCACTGGCTCGACAAACCTCTTCAATAAGGACTTGTGGAACACGTTATGGATCTTAAATGTCCCTGGAAGAAGCAAACGGAAGGAAACAGGATTAAGAATCTCCATGATCTTATAAGGTCCAATGAACCTAGGCTTAAGCTTTGGAGATGCAACCCTCATAGGGATATTTCTTGAGGACAACCAAACCAAGTCCCCCACTTTAAACTGAGGACCATCAGTCCTATGCCGGTTGGCAAACCGTTGGGTCTTCTCCTGAGAGAGACAACCTCTCCACTACCTGGTCCCAAATCTGCTGCATTCGCTCCACAACAGAGTCAACACCTGGACAGACAGAAGCCTCCGCCTGTCCCGAAGAAAATCGAGGGTGAAACCCAAAATTGCAGAAAAATGGAGACATCAAGGTGGCAGAGCTAGCCCTATTTTTAAGTGCAAACTCAGCCAAAGGCAAAAAGAGACCCAGTCATCTTGATCAGCAGACACAAAACATCTCAAATAAATCTCCAAGGTCTGGTTTGTTCTCTTGGTTTGTCCATTGGTCTGAGGATGAAAAACAGAGGAGAAAGATAATTGACACCAAGTTTAGAACAAAATGTCCTCCAAAATCTGGAAACAAACTGGACTCCTCTGTCAGACACAATGTTCTCGGGAATGCCATGTAACCGAACCACGTGCTGAAGGAACAAAGGCACCAATTCGGAGGAGGAAGGTAACTTAGGTAATGGCACAAGATGTATCATCTTGGAAAACTATCACAGATTACCCAGATAACGGTCATTCTCTGAGAAACAGGGAGGTCGGAAATAAAATCCATAGATATATGGGTCCATGGCCTCTTGGGCACAGGTAATGGCATTAACAAACCACTAGAGCGAGAGCAAGGCTTGGAGCGAGAGCAAGTCCCACAGGACTGCACAAAGTCCCTGACGTCACGAGACAAAGTAGGCCACCAAAAGGACTGACTCACCAAGTCTCTGGTACCAAAAATCCCGGGATGACCAGCCAACGCGGAACAATGAATCTCAGACATCACACTCTTCTTCCACTGGTCTGGGACAAACAATTTCCCAATAGGGCAGCGCTCAGGTTTATCCTCCTGAAACCCTTCCAGAGCCAGTCTCAAATTGGGCGATATGGCGGAAAGAACTACACCCTCTTTCAAAATAACAGTAGGATCAGTTAACTCAGGAGAGTCCGCAAAGAAACTCCTCGAGAGGGCATCCGCCTTAATATTCTTAGTGCCCGGAAGAAAAGAAACCACAAAATTAAAATGTGTGAAATACAAGGCCCACCTGGCCTGTCTAGAATTAAGTCGCTTGGCTGATTAGAGATAAACCAGATTTTTATGGTCCGTGAGGACCACCACCTGATGTTTGGCTACTTCCAGCCAATGTCTCCACTCTTCAAAGGCCTACTTCATGGCCAATAACTCCGATTACCCACGTCATAATTACGTTCAGTTGGAGAAAATTTCGTGAGAAAAAGGCTTACTCTTAGAGGTCTCTGGATCTCTTTGGGACAAAACGGCACCTGCCCCAATTTCAGAGGCATCAACCTCCTGAAACGGTAGAGAAACATCAGGCTGCCGTAGAACAGAAGCAGAAGTGAATCTCTGCTTAAGTTCCTGAAACGCAGAGACTGCCTCAGGAGGCCAATTCACCACATCAGAACCCTTTTTGGTCAAATCAGTCAATGGTTTAACAATACCGGAGAAATTACCAATAAATTTACGATAAAAACTGGCAAAACCCAAAAATCTCTGAAGAGCCTTTAATGAAGTAGGTTGGACCCAATCACAGATGGCCTGAACCTTGACCGGGTCCATTTCAATAACAGACGGAGACTAGTGTTGAGCGATACGATACTGCAAATATCGGATATCGGCCGATATTAGCTGTATCGGCCTTTCGATTCCGAATACCGATATTTTCGTCATATTGAATACCGGAATCGGTTTTGTCACTGTCACTGTGAGTGTCCGTCGGTCGGGTCTGTCAGGAGTCAGCGGCACTTACCTGGCAGAAGATCTCCTGCGGTCACGTCCTGGACTGCTTGATGGCCGCCATTATCTTCTCCCTGGCGGTCACATGCAGTTTTTCGCGATAACTGCAGTGACTGCTGGGTAATCCCGGCCGTAAAGCAGTCAGTCCGATGACGTCACCGCCGGGGAAGCAGGTAATCAGCTGTGCTGCGCCGGGATGACAGGCTCTGCCTGTCATTCTGATGTAGAGAGCTGGATCGTCGTGGGACACTCGTTACTATGGACTGCGTCGGACAGGTGGTATACTGCTGTTTTTTTTTTTCATTTTTTTACAGGAGATCGATGGCGTCGCAGGATGAGACTGTAATAAAAGTAATGAAAACTGTGTTGTTGTTATTTTTATTAAATTAAAAAACTTTTATATGAACATTCACCCGTCCGGTACATCAACAATTTAACTATTTACATACAGGGACCCTGTCCGGGTTATTTATAATTCTTTGGCAGGGTTGTTCCAGGTACCACCTGGTACTCTTCTGATGCTTGCCAAACATCCGAGACACCAAGGACCACCAGGACCTGATGACGTCGTGTGGCCTGTACAGTCAAGTGTGACCCCCTATCTGGGTCTGTGTGGCCACCCTTTCATCTCCCTCCGGGTCTGGCCCCTATGTCCCGGACTGAAGAACCCCGGGGCCTAACAGGGCCGGTACGGGCCAGCTATAGTTATCATGTCCATAGCTGGGGTGCGAGGAGACACTGAGGAGGCTGGGGAGATTTCGGCGTGGGGTGGGCACTTGTGCAGAGGCCTGGATGGGGAGGCTGAAGGCTGAGGGTCCACAGGTTTGAACTCGGGGAGAGGGGTGCACCTGTAACATTTAGGGCGTACCATCCATTGTAACCCCAGTGTGGGTGTAATTCACCAAAGCCCTCCGGGCAACAGGTCCCTCCGGGTGCCTTCTGGGAGGTGAGTCTCCACGTCCCCCGGGTCACAAAGACTTCTAAATAAGTCCAGGCTCCTGGTGAACCCCCAAAACCCCCTTTTTAATTTAAACTCCGTACGCACCCTTAGCCGCGGCTCCCCGGGTACCCTTTTCTTTTTCCCTCCGGTCCTTATTGCCCGGTCCTTCTCGATGTGCGTTGGCGAAGCTTCTGGGATTCCCTGCTCCCTTTGTGCTCGGCTTCCTTCTCCCACGTCTCCACTCTTCCTCCTGAGCCCGGTTGTTATTCCTCCGCTTCTCCTGTCCCACCACAAATGCGCTTACGTTGTCCGGTTTGCGGCAGCTTCCTGGCGCCCCCCGTTCCTGGCGGCGTCACCCTGCGGAGGAGAGCCGGCTCTGGAACAGATGACAGCGGGGCTCCGTAAGACAGGTAGACCTCTGGTGCCCGCGCGGCCTCCTCCCTGAGGAGGGTGTCTTTCTTTGTCCAGCGAGGGGGCAGACGCGGGATTGGGGTGTGCCGGGCAGAGTTTTTTTTCAGGAACGGGTGCTTCCACTGCGGCAACGTAACCGGACACATTGCAAGGGCTGGGATGCCCGCACGGACTCCTCTACTAGAAGGGGTGCCTCACCTTCCGGTACAGACACTTCAGGTAGGGGATTGGCGCCGCTCCAAGTTTAGTTTTGGGCACGCCAGCTGGTTCCATCCTGGCGACCCCTCCCGGTACCGGGCCAGGCCTCTTAGGGTATCCTCCGCTCTTGCAGGTAGGAGGGTTTTCCAGGCCGGTGGCCCAACGGTGGTTCCGTGGCGATGGGTCGCTTCCGTGGGGGGAGAGCTTGATGCTCCATCCCTTAAAACTTTGTGTGTCCTTAGCATCTTGCCAGTCACATGGTCATTAGCATCTGGAGGGGCCCCTTTTTGTTGTGAGGGGGGGACCTTCGTGTTAGTTTCCGCACACTGAGGAGGTG